>CM075982.1:55261384-55780886 GCA_038087875.1 Malacoraja senta | reverse complement strand
TATTTGGGTTACGAACCTTTGCCCTTTTGGAATTTTCAAATCGTTACCCAAAAATTTGAGATATGGCATGAAAGTGACTCATGGAATTTATAGAACGCAAAACATAAACAGGCTTTTCAGCCCATGATGTCCATGCAGAAGATGATGCCAAATTAAACTAATCTTTCTGCCTGTATGTGATCCATATCCCTCCATTCCCTGCATATTAATGTGCCTATCAAAATCAATTGAAATATGTTTATAAATCTCTGATCACTTAAAATGTGATGTATAAAAAAGCCAAAATGTTTATTTTCCATAGTCACAGATTCATAGAGTGACAGAGTGTGGAAACAGGCCCTTCTGCCCAACTTGCCCACATCGGCCAACATGTCACAGCTACACTAGTCCCACCTGCCTGCGCTTGGTCCATATCCCTCCAAACCTGTCCTATTCATGTAATGTCTAACTGTTTCTTAAATGTTGGGATAGTCTCAGCCTCAACTATCTCATCTGTCATCTTGTTCCATACACCCACCACCCTTTGTGTGAAAAAGTTACCCCTCAGATTCCTATTAAACCTTTTCCTCTTCACCTTGAACCTATGTCCTCTGGTCCTCAATTCCCCTATTCTGAGCAAGAGACTATGTGCATCTACCCGATCTATTCCTCTCAAGATTTTGTACAATCAACAGATCACTGCCAACCTGTTATTGTCTATATTTTGCATGGTTTTAGACTCGGGCATTCAATCAGGAAGAATAGACAGGAATGTTTACAATTCTCTATTCCAAAGAGATAAAGAGACTGAATCTCTACATATTCAAAGCTGTTTTTGATCGATGTTTGGCTTTCAGTGGAACAAAGGTTCTGGGGAACAGACAAGAAAATGGAGCTGTCAAAATCAGGCCACCCATGATCTCTTTGCAATGCTGGTGTACGCTGGAGAGACAGCATAGCCTAGTCCTGCTATGAGTTAGCTACTCATAGAAGTGTTCCTCCCACTACATTACTTCAGTAACCCACTTAATTTTCAACTTTTGAAGAGAATTCCCTATGGCAAGGTTACGAAAAATTTCCATTTTCATTACAAATCACCCTGTCCACTCTCAAAATTACCCATTAGTTCCAAATTCTGCACAGTTTCTTTATCTGTTTGGAAATTAATTGAGACAACCTATAATTATTTAATTAAAGAAGTTAATAATTGTTTATATCAACTGCAAAAGCATCAAGGTTCATTATGCAGGCCATCAACAAGATTGAGAAAATTAAAAGAGTGGATGAGGTACATAGGATGATCTTAATTAGGTGAAACCAAGTCTGCTTTTTTTATTGTAGCTAAAAAAAATTATAGCTTGAGGGAAATATTGAGGAATGTACGTTCTTCAGCTTAGAATTTATGAGTAAAAGAAAATCAATTGCTTATGGCAGAGTTTGTGTGAATGTTTTTTTTAATGCAATTTACAAGATGTGCGTGTTGCTGGCAAGGCTTCCTTTGCTTATCTCTAATTACCCTTGAGAAGCTTATGATAAACTATTTTCTGGAATCAGTGTGGTTCATCTGGTAAATGTTATCCCACAGTTTTTTGGGGAAGGATTTTAGGGATTAACTACACCAACAATGAAGAAGGGGCAATTATGTTTCCAAATCATGATATCTTATATTTTGGATGGTGAATGGAAAGCCAATCAAGTGGGTGCAAAGGACTGCCGACGCTGGAATCTTGAGTAAATAAAATAAAGTAGCGAGGAACTGAAAAGACACTGATTAATCCTGAGCAGTGTTTGTAAAAGATACCTTTACAACAAATTAACCAGGGTCCAGAGCTCAACTTAATATAATATGAACATATACAGTGGCTTGCAAAAGTTTTCATACCCCTTGAACTTTTCCACATTTTGTCACGTTACAACCACAAACGTTAATGTATTTTATTGGGATTTTATGTGATAGACCAACACAAAGTGGTGCATAATTGTGAAGTGGAAGGAAAATGATACATGGTTTTCAAATTTGTTTACAAATAAAAAACTGAAAAGTGTCGCGTGCAAAAGTATTCAGCCCCCCTGAGTCAATACTTTGTAGAACCACCTTTCGCTGCAATTACAGCTACAAGTCTTTTGGGGTATGTCTCTACCAGCTTTGCACATCTAGAGACTGAAATTTTTGCCCATTCTTCTTTGCAAAATAGCTCAAGCTCAGTCAGATTGGATGGAGAGCGTCTGTGAACAGCAATTTTCAAGTCTTGCCAGAGATTCTCAATTGGATTTAGGTCTGGAATTTGACTGGGCCATTCTAACACATGAATATGCTTTGATCTAAACCATTCCATTGTAGCTCTGGCTGTATGTTTAGGGTCGTTGTCCTGCTGGAAGGTGAACCTCTGCCCCAGTCTCAAGTCTTTTGCAGACTCTAACAGGTTTTCTTCCAAGATTGCCCTGTATTTGGCTCCATCCATCTTCCCATCAACTCTGACCAGCTTCCCTGTCCCTGCTGAAGAAAAGCATCCCCACAGCATGATGCTGCCACCACCATGTTTCACAGTGGGGATGGTGTGTTCAGGGTGATGTGCAGTGTTAGGTTTCCGCCACACATAGCGTTTTGCTTTTAGGCCAAAAACTTCAATTTTGGTCTCATCTGACCAGAGCACCTTCCTCCACATGTTTGCTGTGTCCCCCACATGGCTTGTGGCAAACTGCAAACAGGACGTCTTATGGCTTTTTTTCAACAATGGCTTTCTTCTTGCCACTCTTCCATAAAGGCCCGATTTGTGGAGTGCACGACTAATAGTTGTCCTGTGGACAGATTCTCCCACCTGAGCTGTGGATCTCTGCAGCTCCTCCAGAGTTACCATGGGCCTCTTGGCTGCTTCTCTGATCAATGCTCTCCTTGCCCGGCCTGTCAGTTTAGGTGGACGGCCATGTCTTGGTAGGTTTGCAGTTGTGCCATACTCTTTCCATTTTCGGATGATGGATTGAACAGTGCTCCGTGAGATGTTCAAAGCTTGGGATATTTGTTTATAACCTAACCCTACTTTAAACTTCTCCACAACTTTACCCCTGACCTGTCTGGTGTGTTCCTTGGTCTTCATGATGCTGTTTGTTCACTAATATTCTCTAACAAACCAATGAGGCCTTCACAGAACAGCTGTATTTATACTGAGATTAGATTACACACAAGTGGACTCTATTTACTAATTAGGTGACTTCTGAAGGCAATTGGTTGCACTGGATTTTATTTAGGGGTATCAGAGTAAAGGGGGCTGAACACTTTTGCACGTGACACTTTTCAGTTTTTTATTTGTAAAAAAATTTGAAAACCATGTATCATTTTCCTTCCACTTCACAATTATGCGCCACTTTGTGTTGGTCTATCACATAAAATCCCAATAACATACATTTATGTTTGTGGTTGTAACGTGACAAAATGTGGAAAAGTTCAAGGGGTATGAATACTTTTGCAAGCCACTGCATACTTTTTCCATTTCAGACTTAATTTTGTAGTAATTGGTCAATGTAGGTCGGGAGTGGTCTTTAGTTTAGATTTAGTTTAGTTTAGAGTATCTTCACTATCTACGGTACAACCCACTTTAGTGTCAGCTGCAAACAAACTAATCATATCTTCCACATTCTCATCCAAATCATTGATATAAACCACAAATATCCATGGTCTCAGCACCGATCCGAGGCACATTACTCATCACAAGCCTCCAGTCCGAGAAACAACCCTCCACAACCACCCTCTGCTTCCTTCCATGAAGCCAATCTCTCTGTTATCCTACTTTTGCATCCACTCCCTACACACTGGGGGCAATTTACAAAGGCCAATTAACCTACAAAATCCGCAAGTCTTTGGGATGTGGGAGGGAACTGGAGCACCCGGAGGAGACCCACACGGTTACAGCGAGGACTTACAAACTCCACACAGACAGCGCCCGAGGTCTGGATTGATTCTGGGTCTCTAATGTTGTGAGGCAGCAGCTCTACCAGCTGTGCCACTGTGCCACCCTGTTTGTTGAGACACTGCAAGTGCCCATAGAGTTACACAATGGTTACCTTGATGGATGCAACAGATATCCAATGATATTACTTGTACAACAGTAGACCAAAAATGTGATGTGTGAAATATTCACTTTCAGCTTAAATGGATCAGGCGCATAGAATGCCACAGTTGCCAGGACCATCATTGACTTTGTTCCCCTTGCCCTGCTGTAAGATTACAGATGCCAGTTTTCAGTGAGAACAACCTCATTGAAGAACATACATGTTTCTCACTGAGTTCAGTGGGAGACTTGGTTGTCAAACACCTGGGTATTTATTGTGGGCAATTCGTTAGTTGTCACATTGGTAACAGTGTTATTTGCACAGTGAACAGCCACTGATAGCATAGACTAGTCTGACCCTGGTCTTTTGTGGTTCAATGTTCCAGTCTTCACACCGCTTGTCTTATTACAAGCTGGCAGTTCCACCCCTCTAAATGCTGGCATATCCTTCATGACTATCACTGTGTTAAAAAGCAGTTAGTGTATTTGAAACTTGTTTCAACATACAAAAGTATAGAAACAGAAAGTACTTAAGGGATTGGACAGGCTAGATGCAGGAGAAATGTTCCCGATGTTGGGGGAGTCCAGAACCAGTGGCCACAGTTTAAGTATAAGGAGTAGGCCATTTAGGACTGCAATGAGGAAAAACTTTTTCACTCAGAGAGTTGTGAATATGTGGAATTCTCTGCCACAGAATGCAGTCGAGGCCAATTCACTGGATGTATTCAAGAGAGAGTTAGATATAGTTCTTATGGCTGATGGAATCAAGGAATATGGGGAGAAAGCAGGAACGGGGTACTGATTTTGGATGATCAGCCTTGATCATATTGAATGGCGGTGCTGGCTTGAAGGGCCAAATGGCCTACTCCTGCACCTATTTTCTATGTTTCTATGTTAAAGTCTACTAGATTACATGTGCAAAAAAAAATTTCACTGGCTGTTAGGTTTCTATGCAAACAAATTGGCCTCAAACATGCACTACTCAAATAATGAGCAGATGGTATGATGACCAGTCCAAGTGAAGAGGAAGGAGGGGGAGATGATAGCCAAGAGAGGAGTGGGGGGGGGGGGGGGGAGGAGCGGGGGGGGGGGGAGGAGTGGGAGAAGATCTCAGCAGGAGACAGATGTTCAGCAAGCAAGTCTTTCATTGAGAAAAATATATGTGTTTCAGTTAAGCCCCTGTCCCACTTTCACAACCTAATTGGCGACCTCTGCCGAGTTTGTCCTTGACTCATACTCGCAGCATGGTCGCCACGAGGTCGTAGGAGGTCGTAGGAGGTCTTTGTGACTCTTCCTCATCTCGTGAGTGGTCTCCGCGTACTCGTGGCCTCAAGTAGGTTGCGGCGTTTTTTCCAGCCTGATAAAAAATGTCCACGAGTAAAAGAAAATCGGCATGGAAAAAATTGATACTTTTTACTCGTAGGTAGGTCGTAGGTAGGTCATAGTAGGTCGTGATGGTAGTCGTAGGTAGTTGTGGGTAGTCGTAGGTCGGTAACTGGCCCGAGAAAAAAAAGCAAACATGACATCATTTTATCACTTGTAGCTAGTCGTAGTTGGTCTTAGGTGTGGAAGACTGAGGTCGAGGGGGGTCGTAGGAGATCATAGACATAGTCGTAGGAGCTCGTAGACATAGTCATAGGAGGTCGTAGACGTAGTCGTAGGAGGTCGTAGGAGGTCTTTTACTTCAGCGAGTCAACACGACCTTGACATTTTTTTCAACTCGTCTAGGGTCTTCTAAACTCGTGGATTAGGTCGTCCAAGTGGGACAGGCCCTTTAGGTTGTTCTCACTAAATTTAGCACCTGCTGCAGCCACAACTGCAACGTCAGGGAAGGACATGACTAATAAAGCCGCGGTTGTCCTGGCAATATTGACATTCTAAGTGTCTGCTTCATTTTGGCTGGAAGTGAACGTTTCACATATCACAGTTTTTGTCCACTGTTGTTTAATAATATAATTGAAGTTTTTTATTCAAGGTACCGCATGGCAATTTGGACTGGAAGGCTAGATCACAAAGGTTCTGGGTCAACTTAGCTAATTAGATTAAAGATAGGAGACAGAGATTGTTGTAGAGGGTTGTTTTTTGGACTGGAGGCCTGTAACGAGTTGTGTGCCACAGGGACCAATGCTGGGTTGTTTGGATGTGAATGTTAATCATCTGAATCAGAATCAGAATCAGAATCACACTTTATTCGCCAAGTATGTTTTGCAACATACGAGGAATTTCATTGGCCAGGTCAGTCATACAATTAAAAGTAACAGATCACTTCAAAAACACATTTTAACATGAACATCCACCACAGTGACTCCTACACGTTCCTCACTGTGATGGAAGGCGAAATAAAGTTCAAGTCCTTCCCCTTAGTTCTTCCTCGGTCGTGGGCCTCGAGCCCATGTTGACGGGATGATCTTAACTCCCGTAGCCGGTGGCGTTCAGGCCCTCCGTGTTGAGGCGATCTGCTCCTGCATCGGGGGGGGGGGAGGATGTCAGCTCCCCCGTGCTGGACGATCAAACCTCGCGTCGAGGCTGGTGAACCTTCCGCGACGTTGGAGCTCCCGACTCAGCCTCACCCGAGACTGCGAGCCCTTGATGTTGATTCCGCGGTGGGAGCAATCCCGGGCAAAGGATCAGCTCCGATGTTAAGTCCGCACCCCGCGATAGGGATCAAAGTCAGTCCGAGGAGGCTTCCAGCTCCATCGAAGGTAGGCCGCAGAGCCCGGAGAATGTGATCCGAAAATAGATCACATCTCCGGGACGGTAAGAACTTGAAAAAAAGTTTCCCCCGATCCCCTCCCCCCTCCCCCCACATAAAACAAACCTAAGAACATTAAAACAAAACTTTTAACAAACGAAAAAATAACAAAAAGAGTGAAAAGAGGAACAGACTGCCGGCAGGGCTGCCATCTACCCGGCGCCTCCTGGTGGATGTGAATGTAGATGGGATAGATAGTAAGTTTGAGGATGACAATAATATTGGTGGTATAGTGGACAATAATGTGCGTTATTTATCTAAGATTACAACAGGATCTTGAACAAATAGGCCACTGAGATGAGGAGAGGCAGATGGGTTTTAATTCAGATATTTGTGAGGTATTGCATTTGTGATAAGACTAACCCCCAGGGTTGAACCTGCAGAGTATGGTAGAACAGAAAGACATACAGGTGTAGGTTCCACAAGGAAGACAGGGTGCTGAAGAAGACGTTTGGTACTTTTGACATAATCGGTCAGGGTATTGAGTACTGGAGATGGGACCTCATGTTACAACTATACAAAGCAATCATTAGGCCACATTTGAAGTACCGTGTATAATTCTGGTTGCTTTGCTATAGGAAGAATGTCATTCAGCTGGAAAAGTTGCAAAAAAGATCTTCTAGGAAGCCACGATGTCTGAAAAAATGTGAGTTATATGGAAAGGCTGGAGAGGCTGTCTTTTCCCCCTGGAGCATTGGAGCTGAGGGGTAAGCTTACAAAGGTTTGTAAAATCATGCAGGGCATAGATAAGGTGAATACCAACAGTTTTTTTTCCCAGGGTAGGAGAGTCTAAAACTCGAGGGCATTACTTTAATGTCAGAGGGGAAAGATTTAACAGGGCTGAGGGGCAACTTTTTTACACAGAGATTGGTGCCTATATGGAATGAGATACCAAAGGAAACGGGAGAGGTGTGTGCAATTATGGTACTTACATGACCCTTGGACACATACATGGATAGGAGAGATTTGGAGGGATATGGGTCAGGCACAGCAAGTGGGATTTATTGGGTTAGGCAACTGGGTCGGCATGGATACGCTGGGCACAAGTGCTTGTTTTCATGCTGCATAGCTCATTACTTTATAACTCTAAAAAGAGATAACTATGGTTAGTTTGTCTTGCTTGACAGGAGCAGACAGAATACGAGCACAACTTTGTTAGGATTTAAGGCTTTCCTTATGCACTGTGTTATTGACGGCACGGAGATTGCTTTGGGGAAGCTCCCTGCCAATCCAACAAGCTAAAATCAAGAAAGTTCCATCTCTGTACTATCCAGCATGTGTGTGATCACAGGCAACAATCATTCACGTCGATGTCTGATATCAGGGCATCAATCACTCTAGTGTATGCTTCAGTGCTTTCAATCTACGTCAATGTGCAGACCCCTTGGCAACTACATAAACAGAAAGGCAACCACAAATCAACATCCCAACATGGTTTAAGGAAAATTCAACTAATCGCCCTTGTACAATCACCTATTGCCTACCTTCCTCATGCTTTTGCCTCTCCTAGCTCAGCATTGTTCCAGTAGCTACAACATGGCTGGTAGAAAACTGCTAGCTTTAGATGAAGATTGCAGATGTCTTTGGAAGATGACCTCCAGCAGCTATTTTAGCAGTTAGCAGTGGAGTCTTTCAGGCCTTTCAAATGGCCATAAAATGCGTATTTGGGGGAAATAATTTTCAGCAGAAAGAATGGTGGAATGGAACTGGATAAATTCTGTAGAACTGGCATGCACTCGAATGGCTAAAAGTAGCAATGTTACAAAATTTTGAGATTTTAAAAATCAAGTCTGCAATTTATCCCATCAGATAAAGCATAAAAAGAAGTTAAATTTGACACCTAATTCACTTTCATATCTTTAGTATTAAAGAGGTCATGGCCATTTTGATACTCGGAAATTAGCATCTTGTTCCCTATTGCTTTTCCATTGACTTAACTCAAAAGCTGTGATCAAGGACAGTCAAAAGCCCATAACTTTCTTAAAAATTAAGAGAACTGAATGAAATTTTCAGTTATTATAGATTGACGCATTCTGAAACAAATATGAAACAATCTTACTTGGATGACCTGAAATTAAAGCATATAATTAGTTAGTTACCTAATTGTAGCTAATTACTAAATTCAATTACTAGATCTAAACATCTATCCATTTCTTAAGAAAAGGTTAACATTTTTAAATAGCCTAAGTGTCCAAATAACATTCACACAAGAATTCACAATATAACATGATTTTAAAATCTCATTGTCATGAATTTATAGGCCAAATGGTAGGAATTTAGTGTTTAATTCCCGTAAATTAATGGCCATTTTAATCATCTTGCGAGTGGGATTTTGTGGAACGCGATCAATTGGAACGTTGCATTTGCAGTGAATTTAAACCCCATATCGGCAGGAAAATACTGCCGGTTCGTATGGGGCCAAAATCACCTTTTCAACGTGAATTTTTGATTAAAGGCATCCTAAGAAGCACGTTTATATGTAAAAATAAACGGCGTACCTTGCTTTGTCCCGTACATGAGATCCATACCGTTGTTGGCGTTGACTACTTTAGAAGATGATTTTTAATTTACTCCTGCTATTAAATTATCCAGCATTAATTTTAATAAACTTTAAAAAACGGATGTCGGATCGATTATTCTTCAGCAGCTAAACAGCCTGAGAAAGATCGATTTCAACAGGTTGTAGAAAACGGCATTTTAAACCCGCCTCACTCTCAAAGGCGCCAAAGTCACACACATGGCCAGTGACAGAACTGCAGCACCGCTGAAGGTAAGTTTTGTAACATACCTACTAAAAGGCCTCATATGTGGTAATGATTCAAAGATCAGTCTGTCTGTTTTTTCATATTTTTGTTGTTGTTTTTAGTGTGTTTTAAAAGTTTGTGTAAATGTTCTCTGGTTTGTTTTATGTGGGGGGGCAGGGGAGGGGGTCGGGGGAAACTTTTTTTCAAGTTTCTTACCTTGCCGGAGATGCGATTGTTTATCGTATCTCCTTGTGGGTCGTATCTCCTTTCTCTCTGCGACCTGGCATCATGCTGGAGGCCCTCGGGACTGAATTTGAGCCCCACCACGGGGCGTGGACTTATCATTGGGGCTGATTCCTTGCCTGGGATCACTCCAACTCACTCACTCCTGCGGATTTTACCATTAAGGGCTCGCAGTCTCGGCAGAGACCGAGTCGGGAGCTCCGGATGCCGTACGATGTTCGAGCAGCCCCGACCTGGGGTCTGATCGCCCGTCGAGGGGGAGCTGAGATTCCCCCCCGATGCAGGAGCTGATCGCCCCGACGAGGAAGCGCGCCGCCGGCTACGGGATTAAGATTGTCCCGTCAACGGGAGGATTGAGGCCCCCGACCGCTGGAGGATAAAGAAGGGGAGAGATTTAACTTTTATTTTGCCTTCAATCACAGTGAGGAATGTAGAGGAGTCACTGTGGTGGATGTTAATGTTTAAATGTATTTTGTGTGTTCTGTTGCTTTTTAGTTGTATGTTGTATGGTATTGTATTGTAAGATTGTGAAACTCAGCTGCAGAGTGCAAAGGTGGTGTCATAGTGAAATGCCAGGTAACAGGAATGGTATCTGTAGATGATCTGGGACAAGGGTTGACTTGTACATTCCTGAGAGAGGATAACAGATATGTATTCCACAAAATCACTGAATCACTAACATTGTGTTAAAGTGGTGCCTCAGTAAGCTACGTGACCTATTGGAGGATATATTGATGGATGATTGAGGCTTCTTCAAGACACTTGAAATATTCTGAACTCTGGTGATGGCTGTTTAATCTGGCAGAAAGCTAATCTTGTGTACCCAAAGAATCAGCCTCCACTTCTGCATTTAATTTTAAAGTTATTTATCGTCAATAATGTGGACATCATTGGCAAGGCCAGCATTATCTCCCACAGGCAATGGTCCAATTCCATATGGCCATCGTAGAGTGTCCTCACCTTCTCCATCATGGTCTGGTTTGGGTCAGCCACCAAGCACAACATCCGGAGGCTGTAGCGAATCATCCAATCAGCTGAGAAGGTTATTGGCTGCAACCTTCCCTCCATTGACGAACTGTACACTGCAAGGGCCAGTCAGCGAGCAGGTAAGATCATCTCTGACCCCTCTCACCCTGGCCACAAACTCTTTGAATCACTTCCCTCTGGAAAGCGATTCCGGACTGTCAAAGCTGTCACAGCCAGACATAAAAACAACTTTTTTCCACGACTAGTAGTTCTACTCAATAACCAAAAATCTGTAGCCTCCTTTTGCTCTGGTATTTTATTTAATTCACAAGTTTATTCAATAATCTTTTATTATTAATGTTTAATGTTTTATGTGTCATTCCTAACTGTCACTGTAGGTCATGTTGTCACTTGCGGGTGAAGCTCCAAGGCAAATTCCTTGTATGTGAATACTTGGCCAATAAACTTATTCATTAATTCATTTCCCCACGTTATGTTGCATAAGATGTTGTAACAATGGACACTGTAAATTGGGTTCACAGCTTTGTAAAGAATTGGCCAACAATTGGGTTGACAAATGTATGGGTTTCAAGCCTATTATGCAAATTCCATGGCCAAATTGGTACTGGTTTCTCCTATGCTCCTTGACATTAAATTTGTCTTCTTTGAATGGCTTCCCAATGGACTTTATCATATACACTCATCACCCTTCTACAACCAACTTACCCATTAAAGTCTTCATCTAAGTACTGTGCAGCAGAAATTGTTGCTAACTTTCCCCTCTGGGGAGCTGATACATTTTATCTCCCTGCCTCCTGCGGTGGGTTATAGGTCATCCATGCCCATTATTTCACAATGTGCAGAACTGTCTCTCTGATGTTCTTAACTTACTGGCAATATCAATATCTGGACTAGTACTTCTGAATGTGAAATCAGGTTTCTGCATTTCCTCATGATCACAGTCTTTCTGTCGCTAGGCTGCAGTGTTTGGATGTTCAAAATGAATATGGAATAGGCCAAGTTTGTGCTGAGGAAGTTGAAAGTTAATTTTTGACGTAACCTACAGCTTTCTAATCAGAATGAAATGCAGATTGAGCAGGAGATCGGATGTCGATGGGCATTGTCTTGTATGGTTTCACCCCTGTAACGGATCACTGTCTCTCCAATTGACATCCTAATAATGGACTTCACCAGGAATGGGGGATATGAATAGCATCAGCTATTTAAATATCACTCAGTCAGTTGGACAATGTGGTTTTTAGTGGAGGAGGCTATTTGGACTCTTTTATTTTGACAGCCACAAATGTCAGTTAAATTTCAGCTGGTGTCAGCACATATCTTTTTAAGAATGCTTTAGAACTACCTTTATGGCAAATAAAACCAGAATCTCACCACTCCCCGAGTAAAAACAAATCATGTCCTCTCCAATGTTTCAACTATTATGCCTATCACCTGGTATAATATAATAGGCACCGACCAGCGATCCAAACACATTAACACATACTAGGGATAATTTACACTTATACCAAGCCAATTAACCTACATCTTTGGAATGTGGGAGGAAACCAAAGATCTCAGAGAAAATCCACGCAGGTCACGGGGAGAATGTACAAACACCGTACAGACTGCACCCATAGTCAGGATCGAACCTGGGCCTCAGGCGCTGCAACCGCTGTAAGGCAGCAACTCTACCGCTGTGCCACCATGCCACCCTAATATATATTAACATGTCTGTTCAATCCTTTCTGAAAGTAAAACAATCTTCAATCCTGGCAACATCCTCCACGGTGCAGTCACATCCGTTTCAGCAGTGTGCTGATCGGAAGTGTTTGAGATCTCCAGCCAGCAATTTCTCCATGTTTTGAACAGTTCTGCTCTGCTGGAGACACAATATGCTGGAGTAACTCAGCGGGATAAGCAACATCTCTGGAGAACATGGATAGGTGATGTTTTTGATTGTGACCCTACTTCAGACTGATCGTAGTGGGGTTAGGTGTTCTGCTTTGTTGGTCATCAGGATGCTTATGGTAGGGATTTGACAGTTAATGCTGTTTAATCCAAATACCAAATGCACTCATTCTCATTGCACTAGTTTTAAATATCCCAACCACACTGAAAATGGGGGATAGATTTTTGAGTCAAGTTAAAAGTGTGTTGCATTGCTTTATTATTACGATTCTTTGGCCTGGATGTATAATCATGAACGTTTTATTTTTTATTTTTTAAATAATTCTTAAATTCATTTTTATTTCCCTGAATCTTGAACCACCATTCAGTGGAAAAGTCCAATTGTTTCAAATCTGTACCCTAGTACCATGGAGACTATTGCATAACCTATATACTAAACCTTCTCACTCCACACATGAAGAAAATCACCACAATGGGCAGGTTAAGCCCAATTTTCTAATGTGGGGATTTAGTTTCTCTTCCGCTGACATGCAGAAAAACTGTAATCAACCATTGCATCTAACGCCATAACATTCTTCTGTGCAACAATTAGAGTCATTGACCACTTATGTTATGCCTTCCGTCATTACTTTGAGAGAGACTCAGTCCGTAACCCTTGATGTACTGCTTTTACTGCTTAATGAATGATTGAAAAGCCTGCATGTTCTCTTTCCTGTCCTATTGCACTATTGGTTGTATATTCATATACTTAATACAATGTTCTATCTTGAATGCATCTCCATATCACATAATAGCACATTGTAATAGAATGTGCTTCCTGCACTTATACTGATTCGCGCGACTGCTTTCAGTGCACTAATCACTACCTAAATATGGCAGACTGTGATTACATGGTATCTAATTCACTGCATCACTTTCCAGTCCTCTGTTGTGTTGACATTTACCATAAGCATTAACTATTGCACAATGAACTAACTACCTGCCTTATTCCATCACAGAGTTATTTTCAAAAAATATTTTAAAGGTTACTAAACTTTAAAGTTTTTACTAACAAGCAGAATATATGGGCAGATGGACTCTGAATTTTGAAACTTTATTTCTGGAATTCAAAACATTATTAATAATTTAACTTAATTAAATTTTGATGAACCTGGTACTCGAACAACCCTCAAGTCTAGCATTCTGTTTGAACATCTACACAGAAGCTACATTTTGAGATTTGAACTTGTTCATTGTTAATGGGGCTTATTTTCTCTCTGGGGCTTGAACAACTGTCATATATCAGTGTTTCCTTCCATATTTCCTCTATATCTTTATGCGTATGTATTTTTCTGATTAAGGAAACACAGACCACATGAGAACAAGCTTCAAATGTGCTGTTTGTTCAAAGTTGATTTTGTAAAATGTATCTCTTTTATTTTTTTGTATGTGAGTTAAATGATACATAAACAAGGAAAACTAGAGCTTATGTGGAAATAAAGTATTCACGGCCTTACATAGAAGTTTAATTACATCTCTAAGAGCTGTGTGCACCATGTTGTATGAGGTTTAAAACATTGTTGTATCAGATACAGTTGTGAGTTAAATTACTGCTTTCAATAAAGGATGACTCAAGAGACTGCAGATGCTGGAACCTTGAGCAAAAAACAAACTGCTGGAGGAACTCAGCAGATCAGACAGCATTGATGAAGAGAAATGAGCAGACAGTGCTTCAGGTCAGGACCCTTCAGCTCTGCTGCTATTATTTTCCTTTACAAGTAGCAACAAAGGAATTACTGACAAATACTGACACAATGACCAGCATTGTGAAAAATCTCAGCTAATGTCCGACTTTCACAATGTGGTGGTGAACATATTTTTAATAATCGATTAATTGCCTTTGTCACTTTTGGAAAAAAAAGTTGCAAGGATGTTAGCAAAAAAACTATATTGATTAGATATTTAAAAAGCTGCTAGAAATATAAAAGATGTCAGATTGACAATGTATTCTCTTATCTTTTGATTACGCATGACACAGAATTGGCTGTTCTAGGTTATTAACTAAGAAACTATTTTGAGAAAAATGATATATGCATAATGATATATGAGGGACTTAATGAAACTATTTTGAGAAATATAGTTTAATTAAGTCCCTCATATATCATTATGCAGGTTTTGTCACTGGCAGATATAACCACATTCTCTAACATTTTCAGATTTGACTGAGGCACCAAGTGAAAAAATACTTTAGGGAAATCAATGAAAACAATGCTAATAGGTTATTGGTATGCTTCATGATACTCCAGAATCTCATACAGAATGAAATCTATCCTGAGGCATTCCTGGCTTGAACTGAACACAGCTTGACCATTCCTAAATTCATATGAATACTGGTGTCATTGATGTTACATCAAAGATCAAACCTACATATTTGTCAGTAGCTCCTTTGTGTTGCTACTTACAAAACTCCACATAAGAGATTAATATACAAACTTAAAGCACACGGTATTGGGGGTTCAGTATTGATGTGGATAGAGAACTGGCTGGCAAACAGGAAGCAAAGAGTAGGAGTAAACGGGTCCTTTTCACAATGGCAGGCAGTGACTAGTGGGATACCGCAAGGCTCAGTGCTGGGACCCCAGCTATTTACAATTTATATTAATGATCTGGATGAGGGAATTGAAGGCAACATCTCCAAGTTTGCGGATGACACTAAGCTGGGGGGCAGTGTTAGCTGTGTGGAAGATGCTAGGAGACTGCAAGGTGACTTGGATAGGCTGGGTGAGTGGGCAAATGTTTGGCAGATGCAGTATAATGTGGATAAATGTGAGGTTATCCACTTTGGTGGCAAAAACAGGAAAGCAGACTATTATCTAAATGGTGGCCGATTAGGAAAAGGGGAGATGCAGCGAGACCTGGGTGTCATGGTACACCAGTCATTGAAAGTAGGCATGCAGGTGCAGCAGGCAGTGAAGAAAGCGAATGGTATGTTAGCTTTCATAGCAAAAGGATTTGAGTAGGGAGGTTCTACTGCAGTTGTACAGGGTCTTGGTGAGACCACACCTGGAGTATTGTGTACAGTTTTGGTCTCCAAATCTGAGGAAGGACATTATAGCCATAGTGGGAGTGCAGAGAAGGTTCACCAGACTGATTCCTGGGATGTCAGGACTTTCATATGAAGAAAGACTGGATAGACTCGGATTATACTCGCTAGAATTTAGGAGATTGAGAGGGGATCTTATAGAAACTTACAAAATTCTTATGGGGTTGGACAGGCTAGATGCAGGAAGATTGTTCCCGATGTTGGGGAAGTCCAGGACAAGGGGTCACAGCTTAAGGATAAGGGGGAAATCCTTTAAGACCGAGATGTGAAAAAACGTTTTCACACAGAGAGTGGTGAATCTCTGGAACTCTCTGCCACAGAGGGTAGTTGAGGCCAGTTCATTGGCTATATTTAAGAGTGAGTTAGATGTGGCCCTTGTGGCTAAAGGGATCAGGGGGTATGGAGAGAAGGCAGGTACGGGATACTGAGTTGGATGATCAGCCATGATCATATTGAATGGCGGTGCAGGCTCGAAGGGCCGAATGGCCTACTCCTGCACCTATTTTCTATGTATCTATGTAAAAGAAAATGATGCCTGGTTTAGAGGGCAATTAATAGAGGGAGAGGTTGGACTGACTTGGATTTTTTTCTTTGGCATGCTGGAGATTGCGGGGAGCATTTATGAGAGGCAGAGATAGGGTAGACAGTCAGAACCTATTTCCCAGGATGGAAATATCATATAGTAGAGGTCATGGTTTTAAGGTGAGAGGGGCAAAGTTTAAATGAGATATGCGGAGCAGATGCAGGGAATGGGTGAGGGGGTATATGGATGATGTGCAGGTTGATAATGGTTGGTGTTGGCATCATGTTGGCACAGTCATTGTGGGCTGAAGGGTCCGTTGCAGTGCTGTACTGTTCCGGTTCTATGTTTTATGTTTCAGCTGGACTTTTGTTTCTGAGTCTATCTGGAGCAGCTGGAAGGGAGCTATTAGATATCCTAGGTTTCAATCCTGTTGCTGATTAGCCTTTGACATCTCACTGTCACATAAGATTTTTAGAATGAATTTGGCAATTAAATGGGATAACTCAGCCCATGCCCATAAATGTTTAAGAAAGAACTGCAGATGCTGGAAAAATCGAAGGTAGACAAAAAGCTGGAGAAACTCAGCGGGTGAGGCAGCATCTATGGAGTGAAGGAATTGGTGACGTTTCAGGTCGAGACCCTTCTTCAGACAAACAGATTAATGCCCATAAATGATACATTTCCCTAACGTACTTTCATTCATGATTGCAATTTTTTGTTAATACTTTTTTAAATTTTGCTCTCACTTCCTCTGTTGTACTTTTCCCCCAACTAGCAGTTGAGATTTATTCCTTGCAGAAATGGAGATCGCTATAACTACACAAAGCTTCAGGTCTCGCTTCTGGGGAACCAGCACAACCAGCAATGAAATTGTATTGTGTAGGAAGGAAGTGCAGATGCTGGTTTAATCCAAAGATAGACACAAAATGCTGGAGTAACTCAGCGGGACAGGCAACTTCTCTGGAGAGATGGGATGGGTGATGTTTCGGGTCAGGGCCCTTCTTCTGATTGCATCTCGACCCGAAATGTCACCCATGAAATTGTTTTGTCGGGAACGTCTTCTCTTAAAGAGATACGTTCATACAATTTTATTAGCTGGTCGTTTATAATAAAGGGGCGAGGAATTTACATTAAAATAGTTTAGCTACTTCTGATAAATTAATAGATGCGGGCAACTTCCAGGGAAGCACTGAGCTAAATAGTTCCATATTTGAACACTTGGCACTATTTAAGGGATTGGAAAGGTGAGGACAATTTGGGGTATCAGCTATTGTTCCTACTCCTGATCTCTATCAAATAATCCCTTCTGCATATTAAGTATTTGTGAATATCATCTGGAAAAAAACTGAGCCCCTTCCCTACATCTAATGCCCTGATAATCTATATCGTTAACTGTTGGAGCTCACTTATCAATACTGTCTTCACTTGTTGTATGGCATTTCTATACCATCACTTTCAGGATCATTAAATAAAGTATCTGATTTGTAATGTGAATTATTATAGGAGGTAATGAATTAAAAGTAGGTCTAGTATATGATGCCAATATTGAAGATGCTGAAATATTATTACATTGTTGTAAGATTAATGAATCATAGCACCTGACAGATAATAAGCATTGTTTTGCAATGGCAAATCAGCATCATTAACAATTCGGTAAAGATAAATTGTAATTCCAAATTAACTCAAAGAGTGTAAAGTTATCTCTTTCCTGTACGTTATTCAAACCCAGCACCTACAGATCAATAATTATATACAAATTCTTATTTTGTTACCCAAACATCTCAACGATTTGATGAAATTGCAGTATTCATGCAAATAGCAGGCATGAATAATCTCTCACTAAAGCTCTTAAACTCTGTGAAGTTTTGAAACAATCATCATAGAAGGAGGTTAACTTATCCCTCTCACTGTCAATATCTTGCAGCTCAAGCACTTTTTAAGGTCAGAATGTCACCAATTTCAATCTAAGAAACTTTATAGAATCTCACATTTTCTCTCAAACAGTAAGTGAGAATTCACTTCCCCATCTCTTGTTTCATGAAAGTTACTGTATATAAAATCATTATAGGTAAAAGTGGATTGAAGAACTGTCAAAAACATCACTATTTTGATTTTTTTTTCCTCGGTCAATATTTATTTGGCAGAAACTATCTCTTTCAATCTAAAGCCACAGAGTGCAGCCTTTATAATGACAATCCATCAAAGTCTAACCTTGAATTAAATAGTGAGTGTTGTCTTCAACATAAATGTTTATTTTAGTTTAATACCTCGATATTCTCATTCTAATGACCAACTTGTTGATTTCTGGCACATTGCAAACATTCAGAATCATCAACCAATTAACCTATATGTGATTCAGAAATACAGATTATTATCCATAGATTACTGCAATGAAAGAAAATGTATCTTAATGAGAAATGTCTTTATGAATGTTTCCCTTGTTTAACAAGGCAAAAATTGTGAAGTATTTCAGCACATTTTATCTGCATTACATCTCCACAGGGATAATCTCTAAAGGTTTGTCAAACTTTATTTGATGAAGACATTCCTTCATTAATTATAAATTATTAGGCGCATGCACAGGACATACAATAAATAAACCACAATACATTAAAACAAAAGTTGTTGATAAGCTGTATATTAATGAAAGAAGTCATGGCAGCACTAACTGTTAACCCCACATATACTGACAAATGATATGCTAATAATTGGACTGCATTATGCAGTTTAAAAAAAATGCTAAACAATCTGAGATCAATTCTTCCTGAAGTAAATGACATGAGCAGTCTTTGCCATCTGAAATTGTGCTGTTGTGACATTGAACCATCTACAAGTGGTTAAGTTCCATGCCTGATATTTCTCCAGCTTCCGTTGTGCATCTAATGACATCTGTCATCATGCAACACAAGCTTCACCTCACCTCAGCAATAATGGGAATGCCAAGCTTCACACAAGCACTGTCATGGAAGACTCTCAGGGAGATTATGAGCACTGAGTTCTTGATTTACTCAAGGTTTAGAAGGATACTCTGTTGACTTTTGGAGAATTGACTGGGCGAGCACTTTGCTGAAATGCCTGGTGACCTGCTGGCACCACACCTTTACCAGAGGCTGTGGGCATGGAGTAACTGAACACTCAGAGAAGGCCCAGTCCTTGATGTAGGAGGCACAGACATGTCCATTCACAAAAAGTATGTTCCCAGTTACTTCATAAGAAACACCACAATGGAATGTGTCAACAGTTTAATTGCCCTTGGTCCACCATGGGCTGCTGGATCTCCCTGTTGCTCACCATTTTAACTCCCTTTTCCAATCCCATACTGACCTTTATGCCCCGAGTCTCCTCCATTGACCAAGTGAAGCCACACACAAAATGGAGGAACAGCACCTTATATTCCAACTGCAAGAATGTTGAAATTTCCAATTCTGGGTAACAAACCTACAAACACCACCCTCCTTTCTCCCTCCCCTTGTTTTTTGTCCCTCACTTCCCTGTCCTCCACCTGGATTTGCACCTATTTCTCCCTTTTACCTTCCCCATCCTCTTCCATCTACAATCCTTCCCCTTGATTCACATTTTGCCCCACATCTATCCTTATTTCCTTACCTCACACTTTTTGCCTTTTCATCTCCGACCTTTGTGCAACAATCAGCTTATCAAAATCTCCTCTCACTATTTCCACCTATCACTTGCCTGACTTTTCACTGCCCCACCTCTCTTCCACCCTTCTTCAATCAGTCTGAAGAAGGGTCCCGATCAGAAACATTGCCTATTCACGTTCTCCAGAGATGCTGCTTGACCTGCTGAGTTACTCCAGCACTTTGTGTCCTTTTTTGTAAATCAGTATCTGCAGTTTTTTGTGTGTGACCACTTACTCACTATTTTGTAATCACCTACATTAAAGCATCCCAACTCTGATCCTCCCCTGCAGCCTCATGAACAGTGCACACAAATACACCCACTTCCTTACTCGAGTCACCTATCAGTTTATCTATATATTTTCCTGTGACATGTATCCCATAAGCCTATTAAACTCATTAGTACCGCCTGCCAAGGTTTCGATCGCTGTCTTCACATGGTGCTCCTGGGTCATCACCATCATCGTTCTTCTTATTCACAAATTCTGCCTGCTCTACACCTGGGTATTCTCATGACAGGGAAACAGGGGACCGCTCCTCATTCACCACAAAGAAGAAAATGAAGACTGTAGTTCTTCTAAACTTCATCATGGCACTGAAGGTTTGTTCTGCAGATCCATTTAAATTACTTTGGAACATTGTCAATGTGACTACCTTGCAAATGTCATACAGTCTCGGCACGATGCATGGTGTGTCCTTCCTAAAGACCTCTTCACCTGAGGAAGAGGATTGGTTTGATGCTGAGCTTGAGAGGGTCCTCCTTCCATGCAGATGACCTCACTCCTATTGCTCACTGTTTTAATCTAAATGGAAGAGATAAAGGATATAGAGCAACATTCTCATTATTATAAATTTGAAATGGGGACAGGATTGAGTAGAAAATCAAAAGTGTCGTGAGGGTCGGGTAGAATAGGATGAGCTAGAGTCATAGTCACAATACGGAAACTGGCTCTTTGGCCCAACTCTGCCTGACCACAATGCACCATCTACATTAGTCCCACATGCTTGCATTTGCCCCATGTCCCTCTAAATATTTCATATCCTTGTACCTGTCCAAATGACTTTTAAATGTTGCAATTGTACCTGCCTCAACTATCCCTCTGACTGCTCGTTCCATGTACCCACCACCTTCTGCGTGAAAAAGTTGTCCCTCAGGTTCCTATTAAATCTTTCCCCGCTCACCTTAAACCTAAAGGGTTAAAATGAAAAAAAAAACTATTAAAGTGTTCAACCTTTCCTTCCTGTTGCAACAAACTGACTTTTAAAAGCTGTTCTTGATGTTATAATTGATCAGTTTTCCACAAAATAATCTTTTCTACATTGCTAGAGTCCCACAACATAGCTTTTAGATATCCATCTTGCTTTCTCAATTGATATTCGCAGAGAAGTGTGTGCATTGTTTTTCAGACACTATTTCAATGCTAATATGATCAGACACCACTGTCGCATCACCCCTGCCCTACTCTAGAATCTCTTTTCACCACCACATATATTACCTGCTCCTTTCATCCGGGTTGTTGTTTTTCTCCTCCATTTGCAATCTGCATGACATTCAAAGCCTCAATCTTTTCTTTGATCTTACCTTTGGATCCTAATAACCTTTCTTTATTCTTTTGTTCCTTTCCAGTCACATCTATCATTTTTTCCTGCATAATGATAGTAAGGATGTGAGGATTGTTACTGAAAGCCATAGGGCGCAGTTCCCTTTCTTGTTGCAGTTTCACATTCGGGCCAATAACAAGTACCAGGAGAGAAGCAGTAAATCTGTGGCCTTCAAAGCTTCATATTAGCAGCTAGTATGCACTGTTAAACCGTTCCAAATCAAGTCCAATTGGGTACGGCTCTACCGTGATGTAAATAGTTAGCAATTGTATGCAAAAAAAGGTTACATGCATGCGAGGTTTTTGCATAACACTACCAGATGCTTCAATGCTACTGTGAATTTTAAGTAACTAAATAAAATTCCTGATGGTTGCTGCTGTAAGAGCCACATAAATAATATATAAACTCATGGAAGGTAGTTTGAGATCCGTGAAATGTGTGCTGCAGTAAAACGGCCCAGTCTAGAAAAAACACCAATTGCAGCCTGCTGCCAATTCTAAATAGCTTTGCTCAAAATAAAATCCAATGCTTCAAATTTAGCAATTTAATTAAAACAGATATGTAAAAAGGAACCAATTTAATGGATAATTTAAATTATGTGTCCTTGAATTAAAAGTGACTAGAATGTGAATATTTAGCTACAGAGAAATTTGATTTAACCCACTTAATGGGGTATTATCATCTTAATAGCAAATTGTCAGAGAGTCGGAGTGCCTGGAGTGGTCACTTTGAAAATAATCCTCTATTGTTATTAATTTCCATTAACAGGTTAGAATTAGCTAGGGCTCCGAACGTAGTTTTAGAGTTCTCATCCAAACTATGTTTTCTGATGATACCACTAAGGAACAGGCCAGAAAAGAGGAATAGAACACCAGGGAACACCAGGGAGAGAATTGCCTGAGCTGTGAGATTTTGTACTTCTTGGCTGGGTAGATGAGATCAGAAGGAAAAGTTACAAAGTGCTGGAGTATCTCAACCGGTCAGGCAGAATTCCTGCTGGAGAACATGGATAAGTGATGTTTCAGATCGGGACTGTTTGCAAGGGGAAGGAAGAAAGTTAGCAGAGAGGAGGGGCAGGACAAAGCATAGCTGGTGATAGATGACCATAGGAAAGGTGTGGGGGGAGGGAGGTTGATAGGCAGATGGATTGGACAAAGGCCAGAGATTAAATAACAGGTGTGAAACAAAAGATTGAAGAGGTGCAAATTGTGAAGCAAGAGGAGGGAATGTAAGTGGAGGGGGGGGGGGAGGAAGGGGGAATGGGAGGGGGAAATCAGTCCGATTATGTTTTTTTCATCTCTGGCCTTTGTTCCACTATCTGCCTATTAACCCACCACCTTCCCCTCGTCTCTGTTCACCTATTACCTGTCATGCTTTGTTCTGCCCCTCATTTCATCCACCACCCCCCTCCCCCACTACAATCAGTCTGAAGAAGGGTCCTGACCTGAAACATCACCTATGCATGTTCCCCAGGGATGCTGCCTGACCCACTGAGTTACTCCAGCACTCTGTGTATTTAAAAAAAAAAAAAAACAGCATCTGCAGTTCCTTATTTCCAGATAAAATCAGATGCAGCCAACTGGGTTGAAAAAAAAAGAGGTCAACCATTACAAAGGTTGTGGAGAGATTAAGGATGAAGTACTTCAGTCACATAAAATGCCACATGAATTTGCGGCAGACTGAAAAATTGATTGAAGGGATTCACAAATAGAGTTCAAGGAAAGATGGGTATGGATTTGTGAGATAACAACATAGTCAAGTGCTATTGAGAAGCAAATAGTGTTAGAAAGTGGAGTGATTACTGCAAGGGCAGAGAAATCAAGGGTTATTTTTGAAATGATGTTTGAGATTGGTAAAAATAGATTTAAATAGAACGTTATGTTCTGAGATGCAAAGGTTCTGCTGTGCTGGTGCATGGTTTTCAAAAGGCTGGCATGCTTACTACATTAAGTAATTAGGAGCTGATGTTATTAACTGGTAGGAAAAATGAACACAAAAGTAAACTGTTTATGTTTCATCTATAAAGGCCATTTGTGAGATCATATCTGGAGTACAGAATGCAGAATCCCCAACAACTCTCACCAACTTCTAAAGATGCGCCGTAGAGTGCATTTTACAATATGGTTTGGGCATAGCTTCTTCCAAGACTGCAAGAAATTGCAGAGGGTTGTGGATGCACAGGTCACTCCCACTTCTCTCCTCTTCCATCTGAATTGCAGAATGCTCATGTTGGTCTGTGTATTTCTGGCAAATGAAAGCAGAACAATAGTTTTACATAATTCACTCAATTGTGTTTAACACTGTTCATCAAAAACAGGTGCAGGTTTGTCTAAAGAGGGCAAAATTGGTACCACTTGAAGAACTAGCAGGGTGGGGAAAAGATGGGTTATGTCCTGCACTTTAAAAAAAAACCTTTGATTTATTTTAGTATATCTAAATATTGATCAATATCTGTATTGAATGTGCTCAATGACTGAGCCTCTACAGCTCTCTTGTGTAGTGAATTGCAAAGGTTCACTAACGTCTGGATGAAGAAAATCTCTTCTCGCTAAAGTCCTGAATGGCTGAGGCTATGGAGACTGATATTTGGTTCTAGACATGCCAGCTGAGAAAACATCAGCCTCACATCTTCCCTGGCAAACTCATTAAAAAGTGCAATACATTTCATTGAGATCAGCTCTACTTCTTCTAAATTCCATCCAGTACAGCCCTGGTCTGCATAATGTGTAGGAAAGAACTACAGGTGCTGGTTTAAATTGAAGGTAGACACAAAATGCAGTAATGAGTAATTCAATGGGACAGGCAGCATCTCTGGAGAGAAGGAATGGGCAACGTTTCGGGTCGAGACGTTTCTTCAGACTGATGTCAGGGGAGTGGGCGGGACAAATATAGAATGTAGTCGGACACATTAAGACTGGTGGGAGAACTGGGAAGGGGAAGGGGATGGAGAGAGAGGGAAAGCAAGGGCCATTTGAAGTTAGAGAAGTCAATGGTCATACTGCTGGGGTGTAAGCTGCCCAAGCGAAATATGAGGTGCTGTTCCTCCAATTTGCACGGGGCCTCACTCTGACAATGGAGGAGGCCCAGGACAGAAAGGTCAAATTGGGAATGGGAGGAAATTGGGAATCGGACTGAACACCTTCGTTCAGTCCGCCTTAACCTACCTGATCTCCCATTTGCTCAGCACTTCAACTCCTCCTCCCATTTTTCCAGCATCTAGCCTGTCCAATCCTTTAAGAATTTTATATGTTTTTCATATGACCTTCCATCAATGTCATAGCCTGTATATCATAGAGATAGGATCAAAATCGAAAGAATGTTTAATTTTACTTGTCCTTAATATAAAACAAAATGATTGGATAATCCTTGAAAATGGATACTTAATTTCCTTTGAACTCAACAACATAACGAGTTGCTCCAAAGTTAAAGTTCAATGGATGGAATGTTGTATTGCACAGTTTAATCATGACTCACTTAGTACATTGTATGTCTCTGTGCCAGTCTCTTTCCATGTTCAATGCACAAATATCTAGACAAACATTCTAATGGAGTACTAAGAAAGTGCTGCAATTCCTGATGTAATTCTTTCAGAGTCATAGGGTCAGAGTCAAGTAGTCATTTTTGGCTAGTCCCATTTTCCTGCATTTGACCCATTGCATTCTAAACCATTTATCTGTTTTAATCTCTTCTAAAAGTCATAATTGTATCTGCTTCTGTAGCTTCCTCTGGCAGCTCATTTCTGATATGGTTTAATTCTGAATTATAAAGTTGCTCTTGAGGCCCCTCTTAAATCTCTCCCCTCTCTCCTTAAGCCTGTGCCCCTAGTTTTTATATTCTCTACCCTGGAAAAAAATACAGTGATTGTTCACCCTATCCATGCCACTCATGATCTTATACAGCTCAATAATATAATCCTTTAGCCTCTTACCCTATAAAGAAAAAAGTCACAGCCTATCCAACCTCTGTCTATTCGCAATGTTCTGACTAGCATCTAATGCACAATCAATGACACTAAAACAGATTATCTGGTTATGATCACATAGCTTCTTATGGGAACTTGCTATGTGCTAACTGCTTGCCACATGTCCATCAGCACCACAGTGTTTTTTATTCAAAAAAGTACTCCTTTCCATAGTCAGAGGTTGCATAAAGCACTCTTCAAAAGCACTCCACAAGATCAGTCTGAAGAAGGGTTTCGGCCCAAAATGTTGCCTATTTCCTTCGCTCCATAGATGCTGCCTCACCCGCTGAGTTTCTCCAGCATTTTTGTCTACCTTCTGTAGTGGCCATTTGGCTTGTTTTGCATGTCATTGATGGTGGCATTTGTGTTTTTAATGTATGCTGGTTTTGGTACTGCCAAAAAGAACCAATCCTCTCAAAACTTGTAGCCTTACTACTTTATAACAGGCACTTGCGAATCTATGTTCAGGGTAATTAGTTCAGAGGAAACTCAATTTGATGTATTAAAACTCTTTTAAACATATGCCGTATAATTATTCCAATCGTAAATAGATTACAGCCAATCATTTCTTTGCTTTACAAACGTATTGCAAGTACTAAATGCAATTAGCTTTTCTCCTTAATGATGACACTGAACAATGGATGTTTATACAAGAGAAATAGACACACCACCCTCTTTGCTTACTTTATCATCTTCATTTGACAATCTCAATTCAAACATCAAGAGATTTCCTGTATTACACATGCATCAATTACATTGACATCCCTGTTGGGTCCTGTGTGGATCTTGTTGATGGATGCTTATGTTCAGCTGATTAATCATAAGACGATAAGATCAAAAAACATAGGCCCATCAGGTCTGCTCCACCATTCGATTATGGCTGACCTATTTTTCCCTCTCGACCCTATTCTCTTTCCTTTTGCCCATGACCTTTGACACACTTATTAATCAAGAACCTATTAATATCCATTTTAAAAATACCCAATGACTTGGCCTCCACCTCCACAGTGGCAATACATTTTTCAGGTTCACCACCCTCTCGTTAAAGAAATTCCTGCTCATCCCCTAGACTCTCCCATGACTGGAAACATCCTCTCCACATCCACTCTAGGCCTTTCATTATCAGTGAGGTTCAATGAGATACCCCCTCAAACTTATAAATTCCAGCAAGTAAAGGCCCAGAGCCATCAAACGCTCCTCATATGTTAATCCATTCATCCTTGGAATAATTCTCGTAAACCTTCTCTGGGGCCTCTCCAAAGCCAGCACATCCTTCCACAGATATAGGGCCCAAAACTGCTCACTATATTCCAAATGTCGCCCCATCAGTGTCTGATGAAGCCTTAGCATTACATATTTGCTTTTATGTTCCATTTGTGTTCCTTTTGACTCACTCAACCTGCATATTAACCTTTAGGGAATCCTGCTCCAACACTCCTGGTCCCTTTGCGCTTACAATTTCTGAATCCTCTCCCCATTTAGAAATTTATCTATGCCTTTATACCTGTTACAAAATATGCAGTATTCAATTTCCCACATCTTTTCCCACTCTCCCAACCTGTTCAAGCCGTTTTGCAGACTCCCTGCAAAAAAGCTTCCTTAACACTACCCGACCCTCCACTTATCTTTGTATCATCTGCAAACTTGGCCACAAAGCCATCAATTCCATCATCCAGATCATTAGCAGAGAATGTAAAAATTAGCGGACCCAACAGCGAGCCCTGCAGAATACTACTAGCACCAACAGCCAACTAGAAAATGCCCTCTTATTCCCACTGTTTGCCTTCTGGTAGTCAGCCAATCTTCTATCCATGCTGGGATGCCTGTGCATGACTTTGTTTAACGTGGGGAGACTGGTGCACAGACAGCCACCACATGGTTCTTGACAGATCTGGGTCAGGATTCAGTGGCGTGGAGTCCAAGACAACCGGAGACCCTTTCCTGCTGCAACCTTCATCTGCTTTCCCAGCCGTTGTGATGCTCCACTAAAGTGTGCCATCATCCTCCTCCTGTTCTACCGTTGAGGTCCTGGTTGGATTCCTCTTTGTCAGAGACCTCCCCCTCGACCTTACCGCCATGGGTGGCCCTACCAGGAGCAAAGCTCCAGACGGCATCGCTCTTAGGATCTCAAGACCACACATGCTTCTCCACCACGACAAGGTGACAATCCACGGAGAAGTATCCATGCAAGTACCTTGTCTCTAATACCATGCGATCTTGTTTTGCAGTATCACAAAGGCCTTTTGAAAATGAAAGTAAACAACATCGACTGATTTGTCTTTGTCTATCCTGCTTGTTACTTCCTCAAACAATTCCAACTTATTTGTCAGGCAAGATCTTCCCTTAACAAAACCATGCAGACTATTTTATCATGTGCTTCCAAGTACTCAGAAACATAATCCTTAATAATTGACTCTAAATTCTTACCAACCACTTCTAACCAACCTATAATTTCCTTCCTTTTGCCTCGCTCCCTTCTCAAACATTGTTTTCTAGCCCTCTGGAACCATTCCTGGTCCTTTCCAAAATCTAGTGATTTATGAAAGATCACCTCTAATCTCTACAGCTGCCTCTTTCTGAACCCTGGGATGTAAAAAATTACTATTAACCTCCAAAAATCTTTATTAGACAACTTTACAAAAACTTGACGAAAACAAAGTGCAGGTAGTTTTAATAAGGCATATTAATGTGGATAAATCTCCAGGGCCTGATCAAGTGTATTCTAGGATATAGCGGGAGGCTAGCGGCAATGGCAGAGATATTTGCATCATTTTTAGCTGTTGCTGAGTTAGCAGAAAACTGAAGGGTGACCAATGTTATGCTATTTTTTAGTAGGGCTGCAAGAACAAGTCTGGGTACGACATGCCTGTGAGGAGAACCAACATCAGTGGTGGGAATGTTACAGGAGGAGATTTTTTTAAAGGGCAGGATTTAGCTTGGGTCAAATGATAGCCAATCATCCAATCCTGCTTGTGGCCCTACTCTTGGTCTCCAGTTGTACTTCATGTCTTACTAATTTGATCAAGGTTTTTGAGGAAGTAATGAAAGTGATCAATGATGTCAGGGCAGTGGATGTTGTATACGTGGATTTCAGTAAGGCATTTGAGAAAGTCCCCCATGGTAGGCTTATCCAGAAGGTTAAAGTGCACAAGATTAACAGTGACTTGGTCGTATGGATTAGAACTGATTTTGTGAAAGTCAGAGGGTTTGGCAGAAGGACATTATTCAGGCTGGATGTTTAAGAAAGAACTGCAGATGCTGGAAAAATCGAAGGTAGACAAAAATGCTGGAGAAACTCAGCGGGTGAGGCAGCATCTATGGAGCGAAGGAATAGGCGACGTTTCGGGTCGAGATCCATAGAAACATAGAAAATAGGTGCAGCAGGAGGCCATTCGACCCTTCGAGCCAGCACCGCCATTCATTGTGATCATGGCTGATCGTCCCCAATCAATAACCCGTGCCTGCCTTCTCCCCATATCCCTTGATTCCACTAGCCCTAGAGCTCTATCTAACTCTCTTAAATCCATTCAGTGATTTGGCCTCCACTGCCCTCTGTGGCAGGGAATTCCACAAATTCACAACTGTCTGAGTGAAAAAGTTTTTTCTCACCTCAGTCTTAAATGGCCTCTCCTTTATTCTAAGATTGTGGCCCCTGGTTCTGGACTCGCCCAACATTGAGAACATTTTTCCTGCATCTAGACTGCTTTCCTGCATCTAGACTCCTTCTTCAGACTGATGGACACTGGAGCTCTGTGACCAGAGGAGTTCCACAGGACTTGGTGCTGGGATCTCTGGTGTTTGTGATGAATAGAGATGAATTGTACATAAGCATAGACAGGTTTGTTAGAAAGCGTGCAGATGATATCAAGATTGCTGGGGTCATGGACTGTAGGAAGCTGTCCAAGTATACAGCAGAATAGAGATCAGCTACAGAAATGGGTAGTGTAATGACAACTGGAGTTTAATCCAAACAAGTGTGAAGTGTTGCACTTTTGGAGCTGGAATGTGAGGGGGAAATATATAATCTACTAGACTAAGTGGGACCCGAGGGGTCCCAGCATCACACGGGAGGGCTGGTCCCCCAACGCAATATTCCACCTCTCCGCCAATTCCAAGATGTGTAGGGTAAGTCTTTTGTCACAGAGAGTAGGAGTGCCTGGAACATGCTGCCGGGGTGGTGGTGGAGGCAGATATGATAGTGCCATTTAAGAGAGTTTTAGATAGGCACATGAACATGCAGGGAATGGAGGGATGTCGATCATGTGCAGGCAGATAGGAGTTGGCTTTGGCATCATGTTTGATACAGACATTGTGGGCCGAAAGTCCTGCTCCTATACTGTAATGTTCTATGTTCTATGTATGTTCTATAAGCCAAAGAACAGAGAATTATACCTGGACGTTTTACAACCCACTGGGTTCAACTATAGCTGATCCTAACAACTGTTCCTTTTAATAATGATTTCCATACTCACTTGATATTTTGTTTCTTCACATACCATTATCCCCTTTTTCATCTACTACTCTCATCTCCTTTAACTCCTCTCCTCACCCCCTCTTCCACAGACCTCTTTTGTTCTTTATTTCCTTTTGGCTTCCCGATCCGTTTGCAATTTTACATACATACATACAAAATAGGTGCAGGAGTAGGCCATTCGGCCCTTCGAGCCTGCACCGCCATTCAATATGATCATGGCTGATCATCCAACTCAGTATCCTGTACCTGCCTTCTCTCCATACCCCCTGATCCCTTTAGTCACAAGGGCCACATCTAACTCCCTCTTAAATATAGCCAATGAACTGGCCTCAACTACATTCTGTGGCAGAGAATTCCAGAGATTCACCACTCTCTGTGTAAAAATTTTTTTTCTCATCTCAGTCCTAAAAGATTTCCCCTTTATCCTTAAACTGTGACCCCTTGTTCTGGACTTCCCCAACATCGGGAACAATCTTCCTGCATCTAGCCTGTCCAACCCCTTAAAAATTTTGTAAGTATCTATAAGATCCCCCCTCAATCTTCTAAATTCCAGCGAGTACAAGCCGAGTCTATCCAGTCTTTCCTCATATGAAAGTCCTGACATCCCAGGAATCAGTCTGGTGAACCTTCTCTGTACTCCCTCTATGGCAAGAATGTCCTTCCTCAGATTAGGAGACCAAAACTGTACGCAATACTCCAGGTGTGGTCTCACCAAGACCCTGTACAACTGCAGTAGAACCTCCCTGCTCCTATACTTTTGCTATTAATGCTAACATACCATTCACTTTCTTCACTGCCTGCTGCACCTGCATGCCCACTTTCAATGACTGGTGTACCATGACACCCAGGTCTCGTTGCATCTCCCCTTTTCCTAATCGGCCACCATTCAGATAATAGTCTACTTTCCTGTTTTTGCCACTAAAGTGGATAACCTCACATTTATCCACATTATACTGCATCTACCATGCATTTGCCCACTCACCCAGCCTATCCAAGTCATCTTGCAGCCTCCTAGCACCCTACTCACAGCTAACACTGCCCCCCAGCTTCGTGTCATCCGCAAACTTGGAGATGTTGCATTCTATTCCCTCGTCCAAATCATTAATATATATTGTAAATAGCTGGGGTCCCAGCACTGAGCCTTGCGGTACCCCACTAGTCACTGCCTGCCATTCTGAAAAGGACCCGTTTACTCCTACTCTTTGCTTCCTGTCTGCCAGCCAGTTCTCTATCCACATCAATACTGAACCCCCAATACCGTGTGCTTTAAGTTTGTATACTAATCTCTTACGTGGGACCTTGTCGAAAGCCTTCTGAAAGTCTTTGTTTTCAGGCCAGTGGCATCTTTTCCAGTTCTCATGGAAAGTAATCAACCTGAAATGCTGTCTTAATTTCTCTCTCCACCAGGTCGGCTGGATATTTCTGGTATTTTTGGTTTTAATTCAGCTTTTCAACATCTGCACTTCTTTCCTCTTGCTTTGGAGAAATTGTCAACTTTCCTTGATTAGTACAGGTGTCAGAGTTTATGGGGAGAAGGCAGGAGAATGGGGTTAGGAGGGAGAGATAGATCAGCCATGATTGAATGGCGGAGTAGACTTGATGGGCTGAATGGCCTATTTCTACTCCTATTCCTTATAACCTTATGACCTTCCATGGTTGTAAACGGCACTAGCACAGTGAAAAGGGAATCTATTGCTGCAGTTCCTTCCTACACATTTTGTCTGTTGCTATGCTTCCTGACTTTGTTCTTGAAGGTCTGTTGAAAATATTCCAGGAGAACTTGCGCTGTCAGTACAATATGACATTTTAAAATCCTTATCAGCTACTTCTGAACAGATTGCTGGAACTTTCTTAGCATGACAATATTTGCTCCAGTTCGCTACTGTATTCACATGTCCAGTTAAATAGAGGAGACAATTTGGATGTGGCCTAGAATGGAAGGTGTTCATACGTTTGAAGAAGTTTGAAACCCTCTGTTGGTATATTTCCTGAAGCCCTGAGAACAGCATGGATGGAAAATTTCTGTGCCAATCAATGTCACCAAGAGAGGCTTGCTTGCACCACCTCTGGCCAACTTGGGTAAATCCTGAAAAATATTGTGGCCCGGCTGGATCTTCAGCGGAAGATGACAGATTCACAGGCTAGACATCCGGTGGCACTGTAAGCTGGCTGCCTCCGCCTTCAGTCTGGCATCTTTTTTATTTTTTTATGTTTTAAAGTATGTTTTTTTGTTTTGTTTTTGTTTTATGTGGGGGGGGAAATGGGTACAGTAAGGGGGAAACCATCCTTCAGTCGCTTCCTGGAGAGGATGCGACTATTATTCGAGTCGCGTCCTCACCCCCCCCCTCCCCCCCCACGGCCTACCTACTGGATTGGCGCGGCCTTTCCTGCCGGGGCCGACTAGAGCTCCAGCAGCGGCGGCGCAGCGCTGGATACATCGCGGAGCGGGCGATGCCTCACCTGGGATCGCCGTTTGGAACTCCAGAGTGTTGGGCCTGTTGCATTGACTTCGCGGAGCTGTGGTTCGCGGAGCTCCCAACGTGGGCGGCGCTGACCAACATCGCGGAGTCCTGCGACCCTTTGTCGGGGGTCGCCAGCGTGAATCTCCGCCCAGCTCGGCCTGTGGACTTCGGGAGCCGCAGGCTCCAGTGGGAGGTGGCCGATTTAGAGGTCCGGGCCGCTGAGGATGTTCTTACGTTCGATGTTGGGGTTCCATCATTCCTGGCGAGCGGGCCTGAACCAAGAACCAGAGGACATAGTTTAAGATGAGAGGGGCCTCAGGAACTTGAGGAGCAACCTATGCACTATGGATTGAGCTGCCAGATGAGGTAGGTGAGACAGGTACAGTAACAACACTTAAAAGGCAAAATGTAGAAACACAAAATTGCAGATGCTGGTTTATACGGAAGATAGACACAAAGTGCTGGAGTAACTCAGCAGGTCAGATAACATCTCTGGAAAAAAAGGTGCAAAGATACTAATGGGATTGCCCCTGAGGAGCTGGCATAGATTTGATGGTCCAAATAGCTTCCTTCTGTGTTGTTATAAGGTAAGAAACCTTAATGGGTAGGACTGGAAGCGATTGCAATGTGCCTTCTGCAAATGGTTACATTGAAAACTCAGGCAATATCACATAACATCGCAGTGTAGCTGCTGCTGCTTGCTGCTGTTGGCGCCGACGATGGCTGCCACGGTGTACTGCTCCTTGCTGTTTTGAATGTGTTTGTTCATTTGTGTCGTCTGTGAAAATCCTATAAAGATTACTTTCATGAGAGGTACTCATAAACATCGGACATACAGTACCTCCAAACATCGTTCCGGATTTCTCTCACTCGCTGGATTATATGGACATACTCGTCGGCGGGGCTGTGGCTGCGTTCAAGGTCTTGAGATAGAGGAGGACCCATGGGAAGCGCTCTGGAGCACTTACCCGACTCTGGCGACGAGGATCACGCACACCACTCCCGAGCATATTCTTGGCAAACGTACGTTCTCTCAAGAACAAAGTGGGCGAACTGCAACTCCTGCACCGGACAAACAAGGACTTCTCTTGAGCCGCTGCCCTGTGCTTCACCAAGACCTGGCTGTGTGTGTTGACCCCGGACAGCGCGCTGCAACTGGCTGGCTTCCAACTTCACAGAGCGAAGTGGAGGTAGCGTGGAAGTCAACAGGCGGTGGAATATGCTTCTATACCAACCAGGACTGGTGCAGCGACATCACGGTACTGTCAAATTTTTGCTCTCCCAACCTACAATACTTCTTTATAAACTGCAAACCCTTCTACTCTCCGAGGGAATTTAACTCCTTTATTCTCGCTGGAGTTTACACCCCCCCCCCCCTCATGCCTGTGTACGTGAGGCGCAAACGCAACTCGCTGACCAGGTAATGATGGTAGAGAGTGACTTCCCGGACTCCATGGTCATTGTTTTGGGGGACTTTAACAAAGCTAACCTCAGCCGTGACCTTCCAAAGTACAGACTTCAGGTTACCTGCCCCACCAAAGGGGAGAGAACACTTGACCACTGTTACACGTCAATCAAGAACACATGTCGCTCTGTTCCCCGGGCGGGTCTGGGTCTCTCTGATCATTGTCTAGTTCACCTTATTCCAACCTACAGGCAGAAACTAAAATCTGCTAAGCCTGTGGTCTTAGGAAAGTGAAAAATGAAAAGGTGGACAAGCGAGGGCATTGAGAACCTACAATCCTGCTTTGACTGCACGGATTGGAATGTGTTCAGGGAAGCAACCACAAGCCTCGATGAGTATACGGACGCTGTATCATCATATGTCAGCTTTTGTGAGGATAGTTGCATTCCAACTAGGACCCGGACCTGGTTCAACAACAACAAGCCCTGGTTTACTGCAGAACTCAGACAGCTCCGACAGACTAAAGAGGAGGCCTACAGGAGCGGGGATGCAGACCTCTACAGGCAGGCCAAGGACAAGCTGAGAAGTGGAATCAGAGCTGCCAAGGAAAAGTACTCTGAGAAGTTGAGGAGCAAGTTCTCAGCTACTGACACTTCTTCAGTTTGGAAGGGCTTGCAAGAAATCACCAGCTACAAGAGGAAAGCCCCCCGCTCTTTGGGCAATCGTCAGCTGACCAATGACCTTAATGAGTTCTACTGCAGGTTTGACAAGCAGAAATGTAACCCTGGTACCCCCTACCCACAAACACAGCCAGACCCCAATCTGCAAAGAATGGACCCTTCTGCACCCACTCCTCCCCACTCACCACTTCACACCTACTTAAAGCAAGAGTGTTAAAGAAGGAACTGCAGATGCTGGAAAATCGAAGGTACACAAAAATGCTGGAGAAACTCAGCGGGTGCTGAAAAGACTGGACCCTTTCCCACCCCAATCAACACTTCACACCCATTCACAGCCTGATCTCAGTCTGCGAAGACTGGGCCCTTCGACACCCACCCCTCCCCATTCACCTCTTCACACATACTTAAAGCAAGACTCCAGTCTGAAAAGACTGGACCCTTTCCCATCCACCTCTCTCCAATCACCACAACATCACTTCTCCATCATCAACAATAAAAATAGAAGAGGTGGAGAGGCTTTTCAGAAAACAGAAAAGCTGGAAATCTCCAGGACCGGACAATGTTTCACCCTCTACTCTCAAGCTCTGTGCCAAACAACTGTTACCGGCCTACACAGACATTATTAACCAGTCCCTGCAAACCTGTACTGTCCCTGCCTGCTTCAAAGTCTCCACTATTGTCCCTGTAATCAAAAAGGCAAGGATTACTGGTCTTAATAAATATAGGCCTGTTTCACTGACCTCAGTAGTCATGAAGACCCTTGAAAGGCTTGTTCTGGCCAAGCTGAAAAATATAACGAACCCCCTGCTGGACCGTCTGCAGTTTTCATATCAGGCCGATAGATCTGTGAATGACGCAGTCAACCTGGGCCTGCACTTCATCCTGCAGCACCTAGACCGCTAGGGGACCTATGCGAGAATTTTGTTTGTTGATTTTAACTCTACATTCAATACCATTGTGCCAGAGCTACTACACTCCAAACTTTCCAAGTTGACTGTGCCTGAACCCCTCTGTCGGTGGATCACCAGCTTCCTGACAGACAGGAAGCAGCATGTGAGGCTGGGAAAGCACCTCGGATCCGCAAACCCTCAGCATAGGAGCACCGCAAGGCTGCGTACTCTCCCCTCTCCTCTACTCTCTCTACACCAATGACTGCACCTCCACTGACTACTCTGTCAAGCTTCTAAAGTGTGCAGATGACACAACCCTGATTGGACTGATCCAGGATGGGGAGGATCTGCCTACAGACAGGAAATGTCACAGCTGGCGTCCTGGTGCCATCGCAACAACCCGGAGCTCAATGCTCTTAAGAGTGGAACTGATTGTAGACTTTAGGAGTTCTCCCCCTCCCCTCCCCCCACTCACCATCAAGAACAGCACAGTCACATCTGTGGAGTCTTTTAAGTTCCTGGGAACCATCATCTCCAAGGACCTTAAGTGCGGGGCTACCATTGACTCCACAGTCAAAAAGGCACAACAGAGGATGTACTTCCTGCAGCAGCTGAGGAAGCACAATCTGCCACAGGCAATGATGGTCCAATTCTATATGGCCATCGTAGAGTCTGACCTCACCATCTCCATCATGGTCTGGTATGGCTCAGCCACCAAGCACGACACCTGAAGGCTGCAGCGAATCGTCCGATCAGCTGAGAAGGTTGCAACCTTCCCTCCATTGACGAACTGTACACTGCAAGGGCCAGGAAGCGAGTGGGTAAGATCATCTCTGACCCCTCTCACCCTGGCCACAAACTCTTTGAATCACTTCCCTCTGGAAGGCGACTCCGGACTGTCAAAGCTGCCACAACCAGACATAAAAACAGCTTTTTTTCCACGAGTAGTAGCTCTACTCAATAACCAAAAATCTGTAGCCTCCTTTTGCTCTGGTATTTTATTTAATTCACATGTTTAATCAATAATGTTTTATTATTAATGTTTAATGTTTTATGTATCATTCTTAACTGTCACTGTATGTCATGTTGTCACTTGTGGGTGGCGCATCAAGGCAAATTCCTTGTATGTGAATACTTGGCCAATAAACTTATTTATTCATTCACTCATTCATTCATTCATAACACTTTTGTAAGTAGCAGGCATGAAAACTATGGAATTTTACATTATTTTCAACACTACAAACATCCTACTATTAAAAAAAAATGTTTTCTACTAAATCTCTGCCTACAAATCTCAAATTTTCACCATGTATATTAAAATGTAGAAAAACTAAAATGAATGTATTTTTTTCTACTTTTTCTACCAGTTTTACCCTTTGAGATTTTTTCCCCTTTATTAACTCCTGAGCCTTTGTGTGTGGTTTCTAAAACTGGAGTGCAATTTCCTTTTTAAATTATTAAAACTATCTGAGCTCCCTTCATCAAGTGAGCTGACAGGATAAAAGTCGATTGAGAAAGATTTGTACACGTTTTAAGGCTATCTACATTATCATTTTAAAAAGGTTTCATTTCAAACTCGATAACGGATTAAATGGGCCTTTTCAATTGAATGTCGCATATCAGATTTTGCCAGGGAGAGTGGCATCATTCTTGGTCAATGACAAATAGAGGAATTTAACTGCATATTCAATTCATATACACTGCATATTCTATTCATATAGAATGCTACCTTCTTTGTTCAGTAAATAACAGCAATACTTCCTGTAAACTGGAATCCTACTTTGTTGGTTAAAAGGAACATGATGAAAGCAGAGAAGCTTTTCCGTGTGTCACTGAAGCCTCAGACTGAGTACGCTCCCGCAGGACATAAAGGACATGTAACTGCAATCAATTGGAAAAGCAGAAAAACACAAACCAAGACTTTAAAAAATGATGAACTGGGGCTAATAATGTCAATGAATATCAAGCCGGCTGTAAACAATGCATGGGGGAAGTGCAAATGTTGAGAGAAATCTAAAAAAGATTTTAACGTGACTTTAACATAGACACAGCAAGCATTCTTAAAACAGAAAAAAAAAGGTTGCTGAAGGGTCAGTTTGAGAACTGATCAATCCATAAAGTGATGGATTGGTGCATGTAATAAGAGTATTTTATCTTAGAATTCAAAGAAGTAAGACAGCGGAAATGAGGAGAGAGAGCAAATGGATAATCACAGATTTAGAGGATGTGATGTAAAAATGAGTGGAATGCAAAGTGAATAGTGTATTGGCGCATAAGCAAACAAGGCATAACAATACCAAGCTTGGTAAATAATTTGCAGGAAGATTAACCATCTATCATTCAGACATAAATATAAAGGTGGTGATTTGAGAAAACAGACGTGATAGGACAAATCTAATTAGTATAAATCAATAACAAAGTTAATATGAGGAAATCTTATGTGGATCAGAGATTGATTAATATGATAATCCAGTGCCTTGCTGCAATCATAGTATGTTTAAGCTGCAATATAAATGCAAGTTCTTACTGTTATTAGGCATATTTCAGATTGCCATTACAGTAAACATATTGAGAGTGTTATTCAAAAATTGGTGCATGCCATTAATATGTTGTTGATGATGCTTTATGTATGATCATTTCTCTAACTCCACTCTGTTGTCTTTGGGTCAGGTTTTGCATTTATAACTATTCATAACACCACTGTTAGTCTTCAAAACTAAAAGCAACATTGGGATTTCCACAGCAACATAACTTAGTGCTATTTTGTAACTTGTGCTTTACAACTTTTGTTTAACGTGACATAAAACGAGTTCAGATCAACAAGAATGTTGATCATTTACAAACCAACACAGGTAAAATAACCTAAAAATGTTACAATGCACCACATGAGGTGTAAATGGTGTTTTAAAGACATACTGACCCATAATTATTGCTCAACAATACCCCCTGGACTAACCAAGCCAAATTTGTCTATAAGGATTAATCCTTCTTTAAATATTTCAAAATCTAATGTATTTTAATCTGATAGAAATTATTGGTATAAACAAAGTTTATTTAGGAACATTTGGCTTTTACTTTAAATTAATGTGGTTATTCCAACGTTTAAATCACCATGAAAATTAAAAATATATATGAAATGAAAGTTTTGCATTTTTCCAATTTCTTTTCTCTGAGGATTCCTTAATTTAATTGGCTGTTCAGCCAATTTTAAGGCACCACTGCTAGACTCCAGGGACTCTTCTGAGCTTAAACATGGCAGAAAACAATGACACAAAAGGGGAAAGTCCTTGTTCAAGTAATCACTGGATATTGGTGAGCAGTTTTCTTCAAGGTGCATGTTTGCAGGTACTATTGCAACATTTAGCAGCTACTATTACAATGCTTGGCAGGTACTATCACAATGCTTAAGAAACATGTAGACAGGTTCATGGATAGGACAGGTTTAGAGGGGTATGGGTCAAACGCAGGCAGATGGGATTAGAGTAGATGGGACATGTTGGTCGGGTTGGGCAAGTTGGCTGAAGGGCCTGATTCCATGCCGTATGACTCAATGAATATGACTAGTATGTGCATGGCATTGCTCAATCCAGGTTGTTGTAACTATTAATAATATGCAGGTTTTAGAGGTGAGGTTTATGAACCATCTTAAAGAAAGCGAATGGCAAGGAGGCCAAGATGGTTATGGAGGGAATTTCAGAGTTTCGGACTGGGATAGCTTGAATATATAGAAAAGCCAGGAAGAGAGTCAGTAAGTGTAGGAAGGAACTTAAGGAACAGGAAGTGTCTGAAGAAGGGTCTCGACCCGAAACGTCACCTATTCCTTTTCTCCAGAGATGCTGCCTGACCCGCTGAGTTACTCCAGCATTTTGTGTATTTTTCAGAGAGTAAATAAGCTCACTTATCTAACCATAATGCCAGGAGCATTGCACATACTTACATTTCTATTTCAGCATGCAATATTACCAGATTATGATTAATCTTCTAATTAAAATTCATACTGTTAATAGCAATACAGAAATAAGCAAGTTCTGTGACATTCACAAATATCGTGGAAACTGTTTGACATTTTTGAAGATTTTGGTGAACATGAAGTCGGAATAAACAAGGTGAATAGTGAAGGACGTACAGAGGGTAGATATATTTTTTAAAAGTTTATTTTGTGCAGACACTTTTGCTGACTCTACAATCTTTACTGTAATTTTAAGTTCTCAATAGTTTCAGGAGCTCATGCAGCGGAGAGGAAAGCTATTTCAAGTTATTTTAATGTTAATGTAATTTCATGCTCAGTCAACAATTTGGTGTAATCTGCTGGGAATAAGGAAAACAGATTTAATTTGCACTTAACTTTAAGAGGATTTAGTTTGGCACTGTTTTATATTTTGGCTAGATTTACATTGTAAACTTTACATGAGAGCTATTGGGGTTAATTGCCCACACATTGCATTAATTAAACATTAACTAGAAGTAAAATTGTTACCGTTTATCCTATTAAGGTGTTTTCAGTTTTCTTTCTCATTGCAGAGGTGGGAACTGTCACAGGGTAATTAGATAGTTCAAGCTTTGGACAGTTTACAAACTTCAAATGGGACCTCAAATGTGTACGATCCAGGATATTATTGAGATTCCATATCCGTTTTAATTTATTATTCAACCTAAGAATATCTGTTGAATTTAGAGGAAATCAATTTTTAGTGTTATTGTTTCTTGTTTGAAAATGAAGCATGCTGTAAACAATGATAGCGGTGTTAAATTCACTTGAAATATCATTCATACTATTTCAGTAAGTGAGATTTAGTTTAGTTTAGAGATGCAGTGCAGAAACAGGCCCTTTGGCCCATCGAGTCCGCACCAACCAGCGATCCCTGCACATTAACACTATCCTGCACGAGGAACAATACCGAAGTTCTCAGAGAAAACCCACACGTTCACGGGGAGAACGTACCGTCTCCGTAGAGACAGCACCTGTAGCCAGGATCGAACCCGGGTCTCTGGCGCTGTAAGCGCTGTAAAGCAGCAACTCTACCACTGGGCCACTGTGCCGCCCTCAATGATAGACAACAATATATTTTATTGCAAATACATGTGCACGTTTTGAAAGTAATTCAGCACACATGCGGTTAATTGCAGCATTAGAGGCAAATTTTCTCTGATTCAGAACAAATGAACACCACTATTAAAGCAACTGTCATTTTTGCAGACTTTGTAAAAAGGAACTGTGGTAAATGTAGATTTTCAGAGGAATGTTTCCAATATTCAAGAATTAGACACATTATGCAGTGTTTTCAACATTTTTTTTCTAGAATGTGATTTTATCAAAATTGTTATGTTAAAAATGTTTGCACAAATATTTAGCCACCTTTGCCTCTGGAAGTATCTTCATTTCAACCCCCCCCCCATATCCTATTCTTCCCCACTTCTGCATCTGTAACCTTCTTCTCCAGTCCAGCAGTCTTCCAAGATATCTACACTCCTCCATCACAAGCACCTTGAATGCGCCTGCTTTTTTTTTTATCCCTTCAGCACACAGGCTGAACATTCAGCTTTCAAGAATATAAATTCAAGAATTCCATTCTTGATTCCACCCCATTCTTCTTCGCTATCTCCTTGAGTTCTTTAACTCATATTTAAAATCTATCTCTTAGACCAAGCATTTGGTCATCTGACCCAAACTGATCACAATGTAAGTCAACTAAGCTTATTATTGACACCTGAATAATGAATGAAACCTCCCACTGGTGATTTGGACCACAATAAGTCCAGGGGAAGACTGGTTAGATCCCTTAGAATGAAATTATATGCAGTGAGAAAGTCACATAAATAATGAAAATAGCTGGCTCAGCTGTCCATCTGTATGAATAGGCTAGAAATGTCATAAACTGGTGGTTTCAGGCATTCAAAGGCCATTAAAATACTTTAAGATATTCAAAAGATTAAAAGAATAAAAATCAAAAATGCAAAAGCTCTCAGAGATTTGTACAATTTATAAAACCTAAATTAACTTGTACTTACAAATGTCGCTTGCTGCCATTCCTACTCTTTAGGATTTTAAGGTATCCTTGCACATGATGGCATTCCCTGCAGTGAAGGAAAAGCATGGGGAAACACAGATCTAATCTTTAGGAGTTCTATCTTCACATTCACATCAATGTGTGTGGAAATTTAATTGTTGCCCTGTAAGGAAACGTTGGCAGTTTTGCCATTAATTCCTATGAAGCATGAAAGAAGATTTTGCTCCGTGAAAAAGCATTTCATGCTGGACTGCTTTCATCTAGTACCAGCCACAATTTATGACTCGAAGTCAGAAGACTCCATTTGGGCACAAGATGTCCTGATCGCTCCTAAACACAGCACATGTCAGAGAAGCCATTTTTCAGAGAAAATGCCAAACCTGTTATCTTGCATTTTCAGTTGGACCACATTTCCTTTATATCTTTTAGAAGAAAAGAAAGAAAGTTCTTGTGGTGGCCAAATCATCAGTAACAGAGGAATCCACTTCAATTAAGAAGCCATTTGTACCCACCAGCATGCCTGTAATTTATGCCATCCAGTCTCATTTGATCTCCATTCTATTGCAGACATTCCTTTTCTTCTCCCCATCCTTCCACTTAGCTGCAGCAAAACATCAGATTTTTTTTAATTTTTCCCGGTTCTGATGAAAGATTATCAACCTGTAAAGTTAACTTGCTCCTGTTTCCCACTCCATATCTATTTCTTGATCTTCTGAGTAATTTTGATCTCTTGCAGCCTTAATTTACCGATCGCCTGGTGGTATTGTTGAGCAATAATTATGGATCAGTATGTCTTTAGCTTTATAAACCACTGGGGTCTCTTCTGGGGTAGGGGTGACCTGCACAAAAGGGATGGGTTGCACCTTAACTGGAGGGGACCGACATTCTGGCAGGCAGGTTTGCTCGGGCTACACGTGTGGGATTGAACTAAATAGTGGGAGGGAGGGATTGACAAATTGGGAGTATAAAGATGGAGTTAAAGGGGAAGTGAGTACAGGAAAAGTTACAAAAGACTCCTGAATTAATGGGAAGGAAAGTTCGAGAAGGGATAAGAGAGTAAGGTCAGCGCCATTAAGGACGGGAGTGAGAGGGAAGGTGAATACCGGTCAAAGTGTTGAAAATGAATGCGCGAAGTATTAGAAATAAAGTGGACGAGCTTGAGGCTCAGTTAGAAATTGGCAAGTATGATGTTGTGGGAATTACAGAGACATGACTGCAAGAGGGCCAGGGCTGGGAACTGAATATTCAAGGGTATATATCCTATCGAAAAGACAGACAGGTGGGCAGAGGGGGTGGGGTAGCTCTGTTGGAGAGGAATGAAATTCAGTCCCTTGCAAGGGGTGACATTGAAACAGCAGATGTGGAGTCAGTATGGATAGAGCTAAGGAATTGTAAGGGTAAAAATACCCTAATGGGACTTATCTACAGGCCCCCAAAACAGTAGCCTGGATATAGGGTGCATGTTAATCATATAACCATTGCAGCACGGAAACAGGCCATCACGGCCCTTCAAATCCGTGCCGAACACTTTTTTTTTTCTTCCCTTCTTTCTTCTTACTTCCCCCTAGTCCCATCTACCTGCACTCAGACCATACCAATCCAATCTATTTTTAAAGGAAAAAATCGAACCTGCCTCCACCACTTCCACTGGAAGCTCATTCCATACAGCTACCACTCTCTGAGTAAAGAAGTTCCCCCTAATGTTACCCCTAAACTTCTGTCCCTTAATTCTCAAGTCATGTCCCCTTGTTAGAATTAAGAGTTAAAATTGGCATGTTGTAAAGATAATGCTACAGTTGTTATGAGAGATTTCAACATGCAGGTACACTGGGAAAATCAGGTTGGTACTGGACCCCAAGAAAGGGAGTTTGTGGAGTGCTTTTATGATGGATTCTTAGAGCAGCTTGTACTGGAGCCTACCAGGGAGAAGGCAATTCTGGATTTAGTGTTGTGTAATGAACCGGATTTGATAAGGGAAGAGGTTAAGATGCCATTAGGAGGTAATGACCATAATATGATAAGTTTTAATCTACAATTTGAGAGGGAGAAGGATAAATCGGAGGTGTCAGTGTTACAGTTGAACAAAGGAAACTATGGAGCCATGAGGGAGGAGCTGGCCAACGTTGACTGGAAAGATACCCTAGCAGGGATGACAGTGGACCAACAATGGCAGGTATATCTGGGAATAATACAGAAGGTGCAGGATCAGTTCATTCCAAAGAGGAAGAAAGATTCCAAGGGGAGTAAGGGGCGACCGTGGCTGACAAGGGACATCAGGGGCAGTATAAAAATAAAAGAGAACAAGTACAATGTAGCAAAGATGAGTGGGAAGCCAGAGGATAGGGTAACATTTAAAGAGCAACAGAAGATAACTAAGAAGGCAATACGGGGAAAAAAGATGAGGTACGAAGGTAAGCTAGCCAAGAATATAAAGGAGGATAGTAAATGCTTCTTTAGGTATGTGAAGAGGAAAAAATTAGTTCAGCCCAAAGTTGGACCCTTAAAGAGTGAAAAAGGTGAATTTATTATGGGGGAAAAAGGAAATGGCAGATGAGTTGAACAGGTACTTTGGATCCATCTTCACTAAGGAGGAAGGCTGGTAAACCCCCAGGGTCTGATGGTCTGCATCCCAGGGTAATTAAGGAAGTGGCTCTAGAAATCGTGGATGCATTGGTGATAATTTTCCAATGTGCTATAGATTCAGGATCAGTTCCTGTGGATTGGAGGGTAGCTAATGTTATCCCACTTTTTAAGAAAGGCGGGAGAGAGAAAACAGGGAATTATAGACCAGTTAGCCTGACATCGGCGGTGGGGAAGATGCTGGAGTCAATCATAAAAGATGAAATAGCGGCACATTTGGATAGCAGTAACAGGATCTGTCCGAGTCAGCGTGGATTTACGAAGGGGAAATCATGCTTCACTAATCATCTGGAATTTTTTGGGATGTAATTAGGCAAATGGACAAGGGTGAGCCAGTGGATGTAGTGTACCTGGACTTTCAGAAAGCATTTGATAAGGTCCCACATAGGAGATTAGTAGGCAAAATTAGGGCACATGGTATGGGGGGTAGAGTGCTGGCATGGATAGAAAATTGGTTGGCAGACAGGAAATAAAGAGTAGGGATTAACAGGTCCCTTTCAGAATGGCAAGCAGTGACTAGTGGGGTACCGCAAGGCTCGGTGCTGGGTCCGCAGCTATTTACAATATATATTAATGATTTAGATGAAGGGATTACAAGTAACATTAGCAAATTTGCAGATGACACAAAGCTGGGTGGCAGTGTGAACTGTGAGGAGGATGCTATGAGAATGCAGGGTGACTTGGACAGGTTTGGTGAGTGGGCAGATGTATGGCAGATGCAGTTTAATGTGCATAAATGTGAGGATATCCACTTTGGTAGCAAAAACAGGAAGGCAGATTATTATCTAAATAGTGTCAAGTTGGGAAAAGGGGAAGTACAACACGATCTGGGGGTCCTTGTCATCAGTCAATGAAAGTAAGTATGCCGGTACAGCAGGCAGTGAAGAAAGCGAATGGCATGTTGGCCTTCATAACAAGAGGAGTTGAGTATAGGAGCAAAGAGACCCTTCTGCAGTTGTACAGGGCCCTAGTGAGACCACACCTGGAGTATTGTGTGCAGCTTTGGTCTCCAAATTTGAGGAAGGACATTCTTGCTATTGAGGGAGTGCAGTGTAGGCTCGCAAGGTTAATTCCCAGGATGGTAGGACTGTCATATGCTGAGAGAATGGAGTGCCTGGGCTTGTATACTCTGGAATTTAGAAGGATGAGAGGGAATCTTATTGAAACATATAAGATTATTAAGGGTTTGGACTCGCTAAAGGCAGGAAACATGTTCCCGATGTTGGGATAGTCCAGAACCAGGGGCCACAGTTTAAGAATAAGGGGTAAGCCATTTAGAACGGATATGAGGAAACACTTTTTCACATAGAGTGTTGTGAGTCTGTGGAATTCTCTGCCTCAGAGGGTGGTGGAGGCCAGTTCTCTGGATACTTTCTAGAGAGAGCTAGTTAGGGCTCTTAAAGATAGTGGAGTCAAGGGATATGAGGAGTAGGCAGGAATGGGTGATCAGCCATGATCACATTGAATGGCAATGCTGGCTTGAAGGGCCGAATGGCCTTCTCCTGCACCTATTGTCTATTGTCTATAACTAAGGCAACTGTGATAAATTATTATAAATAAATAGACCAAGTGGGACCCATTGGGCCCCGTTCCCCCAATGCAATATTCCACCACTCACCCGTTCCCCCAAAGCAACCCGTTTTCACCACTCAACCATTCCCCCAACGCAACCCGTTCTCCCAACACAATATTCCACCACTCACCCATAGCCACCAACTTTGCAGGCGCGGCTCATTTCCCCTCATCCACAACACTCCCTCCTCCTCCTCTTCACCCTCCCTCTTCTCTCCCCACTCCTCCTACCCTCCTCCACTCCCTCCCTCACCTGTCTCTCCCTCTCCTTTCCCCTACCCTCAGCACTCCCTACCCTCAGTCACTCCCTGCCCTCAGTCACTCCCTCCATAACCTCTCCCCTCTCCCATCTTCCCTCCCCTCCCTACCCCCCTTGATGTGATTGTGAGGTGGAAACTGTTTTATTTTTATGTAAATGAGATCCCATTGTAATGTCATCATGGGGTGGAGCACTGCTGATTGGCAGTTTATGTAAATGAGACCTCATTGTGACGTCAGAGCTGCGATCTGCCACTGCAACTTGAACTGATTTGTCTCAAACTGGATTTTGTAAAGTTCAAAATGTGAATAACTTGTAAAATATACCATCAATCTGAACAAAATGATATTGCACACCACAGGACAATGGTGAGTGAGGTGGTCCAAAAATTGTAGCGCTATCATGTACCATTTTGCCATTGTTCTGGGAGCACATGGGCACGCACGCACGCAGACAGACATAATCACAAACATGATGAGAGTTTTTGTATTATATTGATAGATAGATGGCTGTGTTTGTTCAAATGTTTGTGCTTTTTAATCTTGAAAATATTTAACAATTCTTACATTCTTTAAATAGTTTAATTAATCTTTTTAGTTTTGGGAAGTTTTTGAGTAAACATCAGAAAAATTCACATGCAATGGCTGGCTGAACCGGGAAGCATGGTTTGAACCAGCTGTCCAAATTTTTTAATAGCTCTCTGAGCAAGGCTCTTTCAGCACCTGTGTGGCAGAATTTACAAGCAGAAATTCTGCCAGCAAACAGGGTCTCATATTTCAAGCATGGAGCTTACAGTTTGCAGCAAGTTCTCGATACAGGGTGCAAAACCATACCACTGAAGGCAATTTCTGGACTAACATTTCAGGCCAATGACCATTTATATCTACGATAGACACAAAATGCTGGAGTAACTCAGCGGGACAAGCAGCATCTCTGGAGAGAAGGAATGGGTGATGTTTCGGGTCGAGACACTTCTTCAGACTGATGTCAGCGGAGTGGGCGGGACAGAGATAGAATGTAGTCAGAGACAGTAAGAATGGTGTGAGAACTGGGAAGGGGAGGGGATGGAGAGAGAAGCACCTCCTACACATCCTGACCATTTATATCTCTCAGGTTATAACTGGTCTTCCGGAAGGGAAAGTGAGAAAAGAAGGAAAGTGAAGTTCTATGAAAGGTTGGAGAAGGCAGGAGAAATTCAGTGTCAAAAGGGAAGGTAAATGGAGATGGTAATGTGTCAATGATCAAAAGGTGGGTGTAAAGCAAATGTAACCAGAAATAGTTGAATCACTGAAAATTTAAAGCAACTTTTGAATCATTTAAAGCACATTTTTTAAAACTTATCTTGAGTTGTACTTGCATGAACAAAAGGATGGAGACTAAAGGGCCTGACCCACTTGGGCGGCCTAATCCACGAGTTCTGGCGAGCTTGCCCTCGACATACTCGCAGCATGGTCGACACAAGGTCATAGGAGGTCTTCGTAATTCTCCTTCATGCTCGAGAGTGGTCCCCGCATACTTGAGGCCTCAGCTAGGTCGTGGCGTTTTTTTCAATATGTAAAAAAATGCCCGCGAGTAAAAAAAGGTCGCCATGGAAAAATCGATACTTTTTAGTCGTAGTAGGTCGTAGTAGGTCGGCATGTTAATCGTAGGTAATCGAGGGTAGTCTAAGGTAGTCGTAGATAGTCTTCATCATAGTCGAAGGGAGGTCGAAGGGAGGTCAAAGGAGATCGAAGGACGTCGTCTTCACTCTCCACTATTCGGTGTCCGATTTTCCAGAAGTTAGTCGTAGCTAGTCGAAGCTAGTCTTCAACATAGTCGAAGGAGGTCTTCAACATGTCATTTTTTCAAACACTTCTAAACTCGCCAATTAGGTCACCCAAGTGGGACAGCCCCTTAACTCCTCAAAGGGGTATTCTGACATGGGAGCAATTTCAAGGTGCTGCATGTTATTAGGCCACGATAATTATATTTGGAGGCGTCAATATCCTAACAAAGAAACAACTCTAAATAACTTCTCTACTTACGGACAATGAAAGCGCAGACAATATTGTACTAATGTACAGAAGACTGCAGCAGGTATTTTGTTCACAAGTCACTGTGACATATTGAGTTGTGAAATTCATTGTACTTGCCATGGTTTGCCATAGTGCTGGCTTACCAGCTGTTGACCAGCAGCCGGGGGGGGGGGGGGGGGAGGGGGGGAGGGGGGTCAGAGGGAGGAAAATTAAAATGGCTACAACCTGATCTAGCACATGTCCTTATCTCCTTCTCTGTAATATTATAATGAAGCTTATTATAGTCAAGCTAACAGAAATGTGATAATAACCAAACAATCTAATTTTTGGGCGGCACGGTGGCACAGCAGTAGAGTTGCTGCCATACACCGCTTGCAGCGCTGGAGACCCAGGTTCGTCCCGACTATGGGTGCTGTCTGTACGGAGTTTGTATGTTCTCCCCGAGACCGCGTGGGTTATCTACAAGATCTTTGGTTATTCTCCCACACTCCAAAGTTTGCAGGTTAATTGACTGGTATAAGTGTGCAAATTGTCCCTAGTGTGTGTAGGATAGTGTTAATGTGGGGGATCGCTGGTCAGTACGGACTCCGTGGGCCGAAGGGCCTGTTTCCGCGCTGTATCTCTAAACTAAACTAAACTGAAACTGAAACTAAACTGGTGTTAGTTTCAATTCCCTGTACTTCTTTAGAATTGTGTTACTGAATCTGTTATTCTAAGGTACCTGTTATGGGTGAGGTCAACTTGTGAAGTGGTAGTAAAAATAATATTTCTTCAACCGGTAAATTACTGAATCTTGAGCAATGTTTTAATTCTATTCTGTCCTTTCAACAGCCGGAGAGTGAAAAGGAACTTTGTGGAGAGGAAATATTCAGGGTATTTTCATGTAATTTAACCTTATCTGGTTCACTTAGTTTCTGATATACCTTAGCTCATTCTGGCCCAATTCTATCAGCTCTTTCACCGAACACACCTTGATTGGTTTGTACTAAATACCTTTGGGACAGTATGAACCTATATTAAGCTTTTAGCTTTTAGCTTTTTGTTGAATTGGCAATATTTCAGAGCTCTCTCAGTACATGAATAATGAGCGTTCAACATTTTAACATATATATCATTAGAATTATCTTGATCATTTGACTGAACAAAATTAGATATCATTATGGAACATTTGTGAAGTAAGGTCACACCACTGTTACACTGGTTAAGCACTGAGCACTAATCAAGTCTGCACTGGTCCACAAAAGCAGCATATCTTCGCCTACTGCTAGGTACTGGTGCAAGGGAGATTCATCGTCTGATTGAATGTGGCACGGTTGCGCAGCGGGTAGAGTTTCCGTCTTACAGTGCCAAACACCCAGGTTCGATCCTGATTATGGGTGCGTGTATGTATGGAATTTGTACATTCTTCCGTGACTGTGTGGGTTTCTTCCCACACTCCAAAAATGTACAGGTTTGCAGGTTAATTGGCTTGGTAAAATTGTAAATTGTCCCTAGTGTGTGTAGGATAGTGTTAATGTCTGGGGATAGCTGGTCATCGTGGACTCAGTATGCTAAAGGGCCTGTTTCTGTACTGCATCTCTAAATGAAACTAAACTAAAAGCTACCAGAACAACAACCTTGCTCTTAATGTCAGTAAAACCAAGGAGCTGATTGGTGGAGGGAGTCAACAACTTCAGGTGTCTGGGCATGCACATCTCAGAAGATCTGTCCTAGACCCAACTCATTTTTGCAATCATAAAGACACATCTCAACTTTCTTACAAGTAGGAGAATCAGTATATCGACATATACTCTCTTGAACTTCTACAGGTGTACAATAGAGAGCATATTGACTAGATGCATCACGGCAACTTGAAAGGCCATGAAAGACGGAGATTACAAAAAGTGGTGGACACTTCTCGTCCATCTGACAATGACCTCCCACTATCAAAGGGATTTATAGGAGGTGCTGCCTCAAAAAAGCAGCTAGCATTATCAAGGATCCACACCACCCTGGCCATGCTCTCATTTACCTCTTGCCATCAGGAAGAAGGTATCTGAGTCTAAAAACTGTGAACTCCAGGATCAGGAACAACTTCCACCCATCAACCATCAGGATATTTAACACTACAAACACCAACTAAACTTCAAACTACAAACTGTCTTGTTTGCACTAAGGACTTTGGGCTTTTGTTTTGATTTGCAGTGTATTGGGTTTTTCTAATTGATTCTTTTTTTGTATGTTTATTATGTTATCTATTGAGTATTGTGCTTACAAACCTAATGTGCTGCTGGTAGTAAGAATGTAATTGTTCCCTTTCAGTGCATATGATGATTAAATACTCTTGACTCTCTTGACTCTTGTAATCCTCCCAGAGTTGGAGAATGGATACTGGACATCAAGCGATGGTACAAATATGATCTTCAATTGTGAACAAATTTAAGAATAATACAGGTAATAGCACCAACTATTGCACAATGTTTTTTTTTAATATTTCACAGAAGTCTGTCTGCCAGTAGAGAGGTATTATGGAGAATCCTGTTCAAATTTGCGACATAATCATATTTGTGGAGTAGATCTACAGGAGTTAAGGGAAACTGTTCAAACATTGTTCCTCCACTGCAAACCAAGTTCATTCCCAACCACAATCAGTAGACAATGCTTACTGTCTATGTATGTGGTCTATGTATGTGTCTACTTGCAGACCAAGTTCCGTTCCTATTACCTTCCTCAGGGGCCACAGTCCTAGAATAAAGGGGAGGCCATTTAAGACTGAGGTGAGAAAAAAAAATTCACCCTGAGAGTTGTGAATTTGTGGAATTCCCTGCCACAGAGAGCAGTGGAGGCCAAATCACTGGATTGATTTAAGAGAGAGTTAGATAGAGCTCTAGGGGCTAGTGGAATCAAGGGATATGGGGAGAAGGCAGGCACGGGTTATTGATTGGGGACAATCAGCCATGATCACAATGAATGGCGGTGCTGGCTCAAAGGGACAAATGTCCTCCTCCTGCACCTATTTTCTATGTTTCTATGTTTCATTGGAGCACAGCAGAGGGCCCAATATCTTGAAGAATAAGTCCTCTTGTGTTGCAATGAGTGTTAAAGGTTTAGAAATTGTTTTAATCTGAATTTGACTGCATATATAATACTACAATTGTAATTGCAATTGAATTTATTAGCCAAGTATGAAAACAAAACAAGTATGTAAATCATGCGAGGAAATTGAATTGACATACAGTCACACCAAAAAAGCAACAAAACACGCAACCACGCAAAAATTTGACATAAACATCCATCACAGCTGCTCCTCCACATTTCTCATTGTGATGGATGGCAATAAAGTTTTATCTTCTTTCCTCCTTTTCTACCCGCGGTCGGGGGAGTCAAAACATCCGCAACCGGCGATCAAAGCTCCCACGTCAGGGCGATCGAAGCTCCCGTGATTGGGGCGGCTGAAGCTCCTGCAGCTTGAAGCTCCCAAAGCCGGTCCAGGAACCGCGAGCTCCACGACGTTAAAGTCAACAGGCTCCCGCAGTTGGAGCTCCCGAGGTCGATCCCTGGCAAAGGGACCGCCAGCTCCGATATGTTAAATCTGCAGGCTTCCGCTGTTGGAGCTCTCAAGGTCGATCCCCAGGCAAGAGGCCGCTAGCTCCACGATGTTAGGATGTGGTGCAGATGGAGATACGTTAAGGAAAAAGTTGCATCTCTGTCGAGGAAAGAGTTTCCCCCACCCCCCCTCCACCCCCCCTCCACCCCCCTCCACCGCCCTCCACCCCCGACATGATACAAAACTAAAGATACACTAACACAACATTTAACTACAGACTAAAAAACAACAAAGAGAGAAAGGGACGAGACAGACTGTTTGCAAGGCATCCATTGTCCGGCGCCACCAGGGTAAGCTCCTATTTTACTTCGGAGTCACTTGAGTGACTATGTGAAGAAGGCCGTCCCCACGAGTGCACGTCCTTACGTCTGTCGGGTTGCGCAACGACCGACTGGTGGGCGCGTTGCTGCTTTCCAGCGGTAAGTTTAAACCTAAAGGTAAGTTTAAAACTTAATTTCTAGGGTTTGTGTTTTGTGTTGCAGGAAGCTCCTTGCAGAGCTTGCCTGCTGGATTCGGAGCGAAGTCCGGACGGGCCACGGGGGGACCCTTAGGACCGCGGTGAACCCAGTCACGGATGGCAGGGAATCCCGGTCACGACCTCGGGAAAGCCCGGCCACGGACCGTGGGGAACCCGCTACGGATACCACGGAAGTGCGGGTAGCGGCCAGCGGTCAAAATTCGCCTTTTTTCGATTCACTGGTGGTAGAGCCAGCGGCTACAGACTTGGTGCCGGCAGTGAACACCTTGGCTGCCCCGCAGGGGAGAAAAAAGCCACTAAAAGTCTGTCAGGGCCCTGGATGAGTCAGGCCAGGAGGACTCTCCTCCTTCTATGGGCAGTGTGATTGGAAAACTGACCATCTGGAGTACCTATTCGAGAGGTTGCACCAAAGAGATATGCTCCAAAAACAAAGGGAGCTATCTGAGCCTGGGTATTATGGAGAACCCGTGACAGCGGCACCTGTGTCAGGGCTGCTTGATGTCTCCCTCTCTGAGGAGGGGAGCGTAAGAGGCCAGTTTTATACTGAGTACAATGCAGGTATCCTCAGAGGCCTGCGGCAGCACCTGTTCTCAGGGCTGCCTACGAATCTCCCTCAAGCTGGTACTGCTCAGAGCTAAAAAAAAACAAAAAACACTTGTTATGCCTTAACTGGACGAGATTCTTAATGCTGTGTTTTGCTAAAATCAACTGTTTTTCAGCTGCAACTATATTTGAGAGATTGAGGTAAATTTAAGTTGATACCAACTACAGCTATTGTTTTTGGTTGTACCTTTAACTATTATTTATCTGTGACTCCGCTCTGGGGTGAGACATTGGAATCAATAGAAGCCTGTAACAACCTTGTTCTCAAGCAGTCTTCTATTCATTAAGTGTAATTGGCATTTAACAGCTGTGTTTCTTTGGACCTTTGCATTATCAGAACTTATAATGTGCAAAGCAGTAATCTCTTAAGTGCCAGTTAACTCATTGTTACAGACCTATGCTATTAACAGCTGAAGCCATCAGGGTCACTATGGTGGATGAACAATATTCAGCATTGCTCCAGTAGTTTTGGTCAATATCTTCAGTTGTATTTACAGACCGATGCAAGTGCTTAAAGATGGGAAATTATGAATGCCATCTCTAGTTATGGAGGGATGGGATTTGCATGAATAGTAAGATTAAACAAGAACTTACCTAAGTTTGAAGTTTTATATTTATTTTATGAGGAGTTACGTTGGTGATTACGTGAGAAGAACCCCACCAGAGCGCCTGCGCATCAATCTTCAAAGCAGCGGTGTGAAATCACAAAAAACAACAAGCGAAGTAATATAGTATCATAATAAAACGAGTAATACAAGAACTTCCAGCTGACCTTTATGATAGAGGGTTGGGTCATGGTGGGCACGTAATCACCAACGTAACTCCTCATGAAATAAAGATCAAACTTCAAACTTAGGTAAGTTCTCGTTTAATCTTACTATTTTACTTCGGAGTCACGTGAGTGACTACGTGAAGATTTTAAAGCTTTGTGATTTCATGCCGTAGATCAATCCCGGCTTCTCACTGCATTGATTGACTCGGAATGAGAATAATCAATAATGCATTAATAATAACATTTGTACCACAAATGCAGTAATTCATTTATTTTAATAATGAAATTTAATCAGATCCCCTTTAAACCAGAGGAATTTACACAGAATTTAAAATAGTTTCTGCAAACAATCCCGCATTAACAATAGGCCGATGGTAAAATTGTTGAAACATCAACTCATTGGACCACCCGGCGGCTGCGAGGATATGATCGACGGGGACGTCTTTCGCCCTGGCCGCCGACATTGCTGCTGCCCCAGTCGAGTGAGATGTAAACACATCAGTGTTAATACCAGCAGCTGTTAAGACTTCTTTTAACCATCTGGAAATAGTCTGTAATGAAACTCTTTTCTGTGGTTTCTTGTGTGTGATCAACAACTTAGTTTCCGTATTTCTCAAGCCCTTTGTGACCTTAATGTATTGTAACAAATATGTCTTAATACAGAGACAAGGATCCTTTGGATATGCTGCTAGCACAATTTTAAATCCTGTCACACCTGGCCTACTTTGCTTTAGTAGGTCATAGATATAAAATGTAACCTTGTCTTCAGTTACTTCCATCCTATCTATTTGTAATTTTCCAAGTGTTTGCACTCGTTGTGCTGTCACTAATGCCATAAGCATGACTACTTTCATACTGAGCTTGGCCAAAGGTAAAGACACACTTGGTGACCATTCACAAAGTAGCTTCAGCACCACACTTACATCCCAGATTGTCATGTACCTAGGTTTCGGAGGTCTGGAATTAAAGATTCCTTTCATCAGTCTGGAAACAAGTGGGTGTGACCCAATTGGATTTCTTTCTGAATCCAGAACCAAATATGAGGACAATGCACTTCTGGCTGAATTAATTGCACTATAACTCAAACCTTCATCATAATAAAGTTTTGATAGAAATTCTAAAACATTTGAAATATCTGCAGTACTATATTCCACATTCTTTTGTACACAGAACTCTTCCCATTTCTTAATATAAGAAAGGTACTGATTTTTGAGTGCTCTTCCTCCAGGCTGCCGTAAGCATGTCCACAGTACGCTCAGACAGATATCAACAAATCCAAACGATCATATAATGGATGTTGTTCCCCTGTTACAGGGTGCAGCAATAGATTACTTCTTTTTGGGACTTTCATCAACGGTTGTGTCGTTAATTCTAATATCAACGGATACCATGGCTGTGTAGGCCAATCTGGTACTACTAGTACCCCTGAAGCAGCATCTTGCCTGATTTTAAACAAACATCGGCTTATGAGGCAGAAAGGTGGAAATATATATACAAACATACCACCCCAACGTAGCGAGAAAGCATCAATCGCCTCTGCTCCTGGATCTGGTTCCCATGACACATATCTCGATAGTTGATGATTCAGTCTAGATGCGAACAAGTCGATGTCTGGCATTCCAATCTGATTACTATGTCATTGAATACCTCTCGATTCAACATCCATTCTTTATTATCCTGGAACTTTCGTGACCTGGTGTCTGCTATCGTATTCAATCTACCTGGTAGATGGATAGCTGAAATCCAAATGTTATTTTCAATACACCAAGACCAAATTTGATTAGCCATTTTGTCACATGACACCGACTTGATTCCACCCATATGATTAATATGATTAATATAGGCAACTGCTGTTGTGTTATCAATTTGAACTTGAGCATGCACATTAGTTGTGTTAGAACAGTAAGCTTGGAGTCCATAGAAACATCCTAAAAGCTCCAAATAGTTAATTCCCCATGTCTGCAGTAACAATGACTCTTCCTGATTCCATCTGCCTCCGCAGCTAGATGCTAAGTCAGTTGCACCCCATCCTAGTGCACTGGCATCAGTTTGTAATATCATGGAAGGTTGTTCCATCAGCACTTTGCTGGAACTGCTTGAGACATGTAGAATCCACCACTGCAGATCAGAAACTGCATTTGTTGTTAGTTGCATAGTTCTATCAAAATGACCAGCCTGCATTCTCAGTGCCTGTTCTTTAACTCTCTGCAGCTGTTGATAATGTAATGGTCCGTATTGGACTGCTGGGAATGCTGCTACTAATTTTCCCAGTACTCGAGCCACCTGTCTGATTGATGGGGTTTTGCTCGTTTAACAGATTACTGCAATCTTTAATCAACTCCGCCCTTTTTTCCCATGGCAAAGTAATTTTCATTTGAACTGAATCAATTGTGAACCCCAAATAATCAATCGAGGTACATGGTGTTAATCTTGATTTCTTTGCATGAATTAGAAACCTCAAACTTTCAAAAGTTGATTTCACAACTGCAACAGATGATTCTGTTGACTTTTTTGTCCTTCCTATAATCAGGACACCATCCAAGTATGCCATTAGTACATGCCCCTGGCTTCTCAGCAACCCCAGAATTGGTTTTAACAATTTTGTGAATATTCTGGGAGCGGACATTAACCCATTAGGCAGGGATTTGAACTGCCATAACTGGTTCATCCATATAAATTTAAGATACTTCCTATCTTCCGAGTGAACAGACACTGAATAATATGCATCTTTTAAATCTATAGTCGCCATATAACATGCTTCTGAAATAAGTTGTTTGGCAGTCACAAATGTCTCCATTTTAAAATGTCTAAATTGAACAAAAGGATTCAGACTTGTCAAGTCTAGAAAAATTCTACATCCTCCATCCTTTTTTGATCGAGGGAATACATTTGACACAAATTGGTGAATTTGGTAGACTGATTCTTCAATAACCCCTTTTATATATAGGGTTTCTAGTGCAGTTTGAACCTCCATCACTTCTTTTTGTGCAAAGTGGAGAGTTCTGCTAGGAACATGCTGGACAGGCAAATCATAATTTGGATTGAATTCAATTCGAAATCCTTGTATACTATTCAGAATTACCGGATCTGAAGTAATCTTCTTCCAATTGTTATAGAAGAGATGTAATCTGCCTCCAACTTTTGGAGTTAATCCCGTTAGTATGTTCCCATGAGAACCAGGTCCACCTACCTCTTGAGTCATTTGAGTACCCTGAGGTCCCTGGGTTCTCCCGGAAGCACCCCCACTGGTTCTTGTTCCCGCTGCAGGCCGCCAGCTACGTCCCTGCGTTGATGAGCGACTTGGTCCTGGTCCAGGATCCGTATGACGTCTGAAAGGATACCTCCTCTTTACAGACTTTACAACCATTGATGTTTTCATCAATCCTGTTTTCGCTTCATCTTCCAACTCTTTAATACGTCTCATAAGGTATCCCAATGGTGCTGTTCTCAGCACAACGGGTCCAGTCATTACATAAATTGCGACTGGACAGGATGGTTATACCTACTTATATAATATTTCATGTTTACGATTTATTTATGCAGGGGTGTCAGGTCTCAAACTAGTTCTCATGGCATACCCCATGCACCTTTGGTTATGTGTGGTCACACATTTACAACATTGCGTCAAGGTCACCTAGAGCCTTAGAGGCTCTCATACTAACTATGTAGTTAGTTACTAATAACCTCATAAGAAGGTATCAGTTTAGACTACCTCCAGGTGGTTAAAACGGTGTTCTGGCTCATACAGGAGTAGATACAAATTTCTAATCTCACTCCACCAGGGCTGCTACTACATCAGCAGCAAGGGTTATGTACGGTCCTCTGGACCACATCCTGCCGACTGCAGGATGGTCTAACGTACGAGGTTTCCAAACATTTTATTTTAACCCATAGCCAGACCAGGGGTATTTGCCAACTCTATTTTAGGTTTTATTTCATAGTTTTCCCCCTCGGATGAGAGGGGTTACTTTTATTATTGTTATTTGTTCATTTATCTGATTGGAGATATTCACGTGCTGAGAAACTATTTTGATACAGAAGGCACTTCAAGTCTGCTGGGTTAATATTTCAGGTGTTAAGTTATCTTTCATCTATTCAGATGCAGCAACCTGAAAAGTTATTGAAGCATAAAATACTGAAAATGGCAGAAATGTTCATCAGGTCAGGCATCAGCTGTGGAGAGAGAAGTAGGTCAACCATTACCACAAGAGGGCATTCCCAGAACAGACTGGACCTATCATTTAGACCTGGATGATTTTTTACCCTAAATATGAAAAAGATGAGGCCTGTAGTCAGATGGAGAATTGAAAGGTACATGTACAATATTCATTTATTATTCAATACCTCACCTATTGCATCCAGTGCCCTTGATGTGGGCCCCCTCTACATTTTTGAGACAAAATGGAAACTAGGTGACCGTTTCACCGAACATGTCCGCCCGAGCCAGCTGCAGCTCCCAGTGGCTAGCCACTTTAATTTTACTTCGCAGTCACATGAGTGACTACGTGAAGAAGCCCCGCCAGTCTGCATGCGCGTCATTACGCCTGACGCATGACGCAACGACGGGCTGGCAGGCGTGTAGCTCCTCCAGCTGTAAGTTTTTAAAACCCTCAGGTAAGTTTTAAAAACTTAGTTGAGGTCGTTTTCTGCGGTCGGTGAGTCTTGTTGCAGGAGCAAGTCGGACCATGGAGAAAATGACTAAGGGAAGTTCGAGGCGGGCCGCCAGGTGAGCAGCTATAGAAGACTGCGGGAGTGCGGGTAGCAGGCGGCCGTCCATCTCACCTTCAGAGTCACTGGCGGCACAGCCAGTGGCTTCCGACGTGGTGCCGGTTGAAAGCACCGTGGCTACTCCTGTGGGACGAAAAGCCACTAAGAAGTCGGTAAGGCCCATTGACTCGGATGAGTCGAGCCAGGAGGGTTCCCCTCCCACAATGGATAGCGTCTTTGGACGTCTGTCTAGGATGGAGCTCCTGATGGAGAGGATGCTCCATCACGATAGGCCCCAGCAAGAGGAGCTTTATATCCGCGGGTCTCCTCGGGGGCCCGTGGCAGCGGCACCTGTAGAAGGGCTGCATAATGTCTCCCTCTCGGAGGAGGAGAGCATACGGGGTCAGTTTTGTTCTGACTCCGATGTCGGAGGTATAGCCAGTGAGCAAGGCACGGAGGCTGCGAACCAGGGGTGCCAAGCATGGCATCTAACTTTGCTATACCGACCGGAACTGGGGAACCGCTGGATGAGGACCTGGCCATGACTATAAATTACATGGCCTCACACCAGCTGCAAGACCTCACAATGGAAGAAACTTCCAAAAAATATACGAGACACCCGCCAATTGTGCCTCGATCAAAGTGCCGACTGTGAACCACGCTATCTGGGGTCACATGGGTGTAGGTATCAGAGCCCAGGAAGTGTGGCTCCAGAAGATACTAAAGCTGCTCGCTTCAGGCATTACAGCTTTCGCTAGGTCGGTCGATGGGGGGCCCCTGTCTGAGGTGCAGCAGGATGCTCTGGCCCTATTGTGCAATGCACATTTTGAAATTAACTGTCTCAGAAAGAGTGCTATCCGTCCTACTCTGAACCCCAAGTTTGCGGCACTGTGCAAATCGAGCAATGTGCAACCGCCGAATCTACTGTTCGGTGATGACCTATCAAAACGGGTCAGAGAGTTGGAAGACGAGGCGAAAACGGACGGCTTCATAAAAGCCCAACCGACTAGCAAAATTCCACTTTGGCGGCAGCACCCCTACAAGCGGTTCGCTTCAGGCCAAGGCCAAGGACCAAGCCGGGCCTTGCCAACCATGCGCAATTGGCGCACTCCAACATTTTTCCCCTCCAGAACTCGGGGGCAGAAGTTTCCACCGACAACCGTGGAGGTAGGTGGATCTGGTTCTTTTCCGAACATGTCATGTATGGATCAGTTACAAGTAGGTTGGATATTACACTTGTTTTTCAATGAATGGTGTAGCATAACATCAGATTTGTTTATACTGCACAGTATACAAGGGTTCCAAATAGAATTCCTTTTCAAATTGCGTCCACCTACACAGCATACACCAAGCCGGACATTGTTTTTTTCACAACAAGAGTCTTTAGATGTACAAGCTGAAATTGAAACCTTATCTAAAAAAGGGGTAATTGAGAATTTGTTTCATCAATCTCACCAATTTGTGTCTAATATATTTCCTAGACAAAAGAAGGATGGTGGGTATCGAATCATTCTTGATCTAACTCGACTGAACTCCTATGTGCAGTATAAAGATTTCAAAATGGAAACTTTTGTTACTGCTAAACAACTGGTTTCCAAAGGATGCTATATGGCATGCATAGATCTTAAAGATGCATACTATTCAGTACCCATTCATTACAATCACCAGAGATATTTGAAGTTTAGCTGGATGAGGCAACTATGGCAGTTTAAAGCATTGCCTAATGGGTTAACCTCGGCTCCTAGATTATTTACAAAGTTGTTAAAACCGGTGTTGGGCCTACTCCGGGCTCAGAATCATATTGTAATGGCCTATTTGGATGATGTCCTAATCATAGGCAAGACTCAAAAATCAGCTGAATTATCTGTTTCAGCTACCAAACTCATGTTTGAGAGGTTGGGGTTTCTCATCCATCCAGTTAAATCCAAATTAATACCATCTAGAGTCATTGATTATTTGGGATTCACCATTAATTCAACTCACATGTCTGTGACTCTGCCTAGAGGCAAGAGATCAGAGTTAATAGAAGCTTGTAACAATCTCGTTGATGAGCAACAATCTTCTATTCGATAGGTGGCTAGTATAATTGGCAAATTAGTGGCTGCTTTTCCAGCTGCACATTTCGGGCCTTTACATTATCAAAATTTACAACGTGCAAAGGAGCAGGCACTCAAAAGACATGCAGGTCATTTCAGTAGACCCATGCGGTTACCAGCTGAAGCCATTGCTGAGTTACAGTGGTGGATAGCAAATATTTGGCATTGCTGCAGTAAAATTCTGATTGATAAACCTTCAGTTATTTTACAAACTGATGTTAGTGCTCTAGGATGGGGAGCTACTGATACCATCTCTAGCTGCGGTGGCAGATGGAATATGCATGAGGCATTAATTCTTCAATCACATGGTATTAACTATTTAGAGTTGTTGGGAGCACTATGGCTTAAAGGCGTATTGTACTAGTACGCATGACCTGCATGTTCAGCTTCAGATTGACAACACTACAGCAGTAGCATACATTAATCACATGGGTGGAATCAAATCGGCATCATGTGATAAATTGGCTAACCTTATTAGTCATTGGTGTATTACAAGAAACATCTGGATTTCAGCTATCTACTTACCAGGTAGATTTAACATGGTGGCGGACACCAGGTCACGAAAATTCAATGACAACACAGAATGGATGTTGAATCATGAAATATTTAATGATATTGTTGCTCGGTATGGCGTACCAGATATTGATTTGTTTGCATCCAGATTAAATCACCAGCTATCAAAGTATGTTTCATGGGAACCAGACCCAGGGGCAGTAGCGGTAGATGCATTCTCGCTACACTGGGGTGGAATGTTTTTATATGCATTTCCCCCATTTTGCCTCATCACTCGGTGCTTGCTTAAGATCGAGCAGGACTCCGCCTCAGGTGTTTTGGTAGTTCCCGACTGGCCTACACAGCCAGTCGGGAACTACTCATTCGGGCCAGTCGGGAACTACTCATTCTGAGACTAATAACACAGCCTTTTATGGCTGCCCCCAAATGCAGTAACCTGCTGGTTCACCCTGTGACTGGGGAGAACCACCCACTACATGACCGTATTAATCTATTGATTTGCAGATTCTGAGGAGACCGTTCCTGGGGCTCGGACTATCAGGTCGTACGGTGGATGTGATTGCTGTGGCCTGGAGGGATAGTACTAAAAAACAATACATTTCTCATATCAAGAAATGGGAGGTGTTCTGCTTGCAGTCGAACATATCATACCACACGGCAAGCATACCTGATGTGTTGGAATTTCTTTCCACACTATATTTTGATGAGCGACTGAGCTATAGTGCCATCAACAGTGCCAGGAGTCCTACCTGTGGCAGGGATCGGGACAACACTCTGTTGGGTCTCACCCTTTAATATCCCAGTTCATGAAGGGTATTTTTAACTGTAATCCCCCCAGGCCCAGGTACACGGAGATCTGGGATGTGAGTGTGGTTCTCACGCTGCTTCGCCAATGGGCTCCAGCAACATCCCTGACTTTGCCCAGACTCACTCTTAAAGTGGTCATGCTCATGGCGCTGCGTCCAGACGTTGCAGAAGCTGCGACTGGACAGGATGGTTTCATCTGTAAATAACATAACATTTTATGTTTATGATTTACTTAAGCAGAGCAAGCCAGGGATGTCAGGGCTTAAACTTATTTTTATGGCATACCCCATAGACCATCGCCTATGTGTATACACACTTGCAGCAGTATATCAAGGTCACCTAGAGCCTCAGAGGCTCTGAATTAACGATATTCATCAGTCACAAAAAGCCTCATAAGAAGGTGAAGGTACAGACCATTTCAAGGTGGCTGAAACAGGTTCTGGCTTGTGCCGGAGTGGACACTGATGTTTTTAAATCTCACTCCACCAGGGCGGCATCAACGTCAGCAGCGAGGGCACTGGAAGTCCCTCTCGACCAAATCTTCGTGGTCGCAGGATGGTCCAATGAACTGACATTTCAAAGGTTCTATAATAAACCTCTTGCCACACCGGGGGTATTTGCCCACTCCATTTTAAATTTTGTTTTATAGCTTCCCCCTGGGAGAGAGGGGTCGCTATTGTTTTCTTTTTTGCTAATTAAAGCATCAACATGTTTAAGTCTGTATCATGTTTTTTTTAATTTTTTTAATTAATTTTATTTATTAGAAGTACATTAAATTACAAACAATTACATTAGTACACATCACGTATATCTTATTACAATTAATGTATTCCTTCATTTTTTAAAGATAATAAAAAGAAAAGGTTGAAATTAAGAAGAAGGAGAAAGTGAAAGAAATTAGTGTTAGTGTAAAAGCATGTCGAAAGAAAAGAATAAAGACCCTATAGAAGATAAATTAGAGAAAAGAGATTGAGAGATAGACCCTAGGGAAGAAAAAAGAGAAAGAAGATAAAAGAGAAAAAAACAGATACTCTATTATGAACATCAAGCAAAAGGGATATACCAACTCGCCACCTTTCATCCCCCTTTACCAAGTCCTGACATCGGTACCTTTTTAAAGTACTTTTGCAGCTTATGCTTGTAGAAGTTCTATAAATGAAGACCACGTCCTATGGAAGTGATCTGATTTGCCTGCCAGGAGGAGTCTTATCTCTTCCAGGTGTAATGTTTCAAACATGTTTGAAATCCACATGTTTATAGTTGGTATTGGAGCATTTTTCCAGAATTTTAGGATAAGCTTTTTTCCAGCTATTAACCCGTAATCAAATAGGTTCTTTTGAAACACATTTAGTTCAGGGCTACCTTCCGTTGTTCCAAAGATAATCCATTCTGCTTTTGGTATCAGTTTTATTTTAAATAATTTTGTAAAGATTTCAAAAATGTCAATCCAAAATTTTTGAATTTTTGTACAAAAAACAAATGAGTGCGCTATAGTAGCTTCTTGAGACTGACATTTATAGCAGATAGGTGATACATTGGGAAAATGTTTACTAATTTTGGTTTTTGAGTAATATAATATGAGTAAAATTTTGAATTGTATTAAAGTATGTCTTACATTAATAGAGCATTTGTGCACATTTAATAAATGTTCATTCCACCTCTCCTTTGAGATTTTAATAGCTAATTCTTGTTCCCAGTCTCTTCTAATACCTTCCGTAGTTGGTATTTCTACATTTAAAATAATATTATACAAATAAGATATTAAGTTTGCTGTATCATGTTTGAATGCATTATTTATTATTACTCATCCTGTGTCAACTGAGGCAGTGTGTCGCATGGACTCGTATACACGGCATGAAATCACAGAGCTTTGAAATCTTCACGTAGTCACTCACGTAACTCTGAAGTAAAATAGTAAGATTAAATGAGAACTTACCAGTTTGAAGTTTGATCTTTATTTTATGAGGAGTTACGATGAGCGATTACGTGCCCTCCGCTCCCAACCCTCGTATCATAAAGGTCATCTGGTAGTTCTAGTCTTCTCTAAATCTTACTATGTCACTTCGACTACTGTTATCTGTGATTTCACACCGCTGCTTTGTAGATTGACGCGCATGTGGACTGGCGGGACTTCTTCACGTACCGCTCATCATAACTCCTCATAAAATAAAGATCAAAGTTCAAACTGGTAAGTTCTCGTTTAATCTTACTATTCCCCTTCCCATTCCAATGTCAGCCTGTCTGTTCTGGGCCGCCTCCATTGCCAGAGTGAGGCCACACACAAACTGGAAGAATAGTGCCTCATATTCTACTTGAGTAGCCTACAGGCTTTGACCTACTGATCATTGATTTCTCTAATTTCAAATAATCCCCTATGGTTCATTCTCCTGATCTACCCAGGTTCTATCACATACACCCTTTATTCCACTCCCCTCACGCTCATCATCCAGTTCCATTTCTACCTCCTTCTGCTCATCACCCACCTCCACTCACATCAGGTCACTTACTCGCCCTTCCCCAACACTTCTTTCCTATTTGCACACCCCCAACCCCTTATTTCTTTCCCCCACTCCCATCTCCCCAATCTTCTGACATCAGGTACGCTATTTCCTTCCCCTCCCTTCCCCCCCTCCCCACCATTTCTATCTACCCACTACCCTTCCTTCTGGATCTACATTTTACTTCTTCAGTCTAATGAAAGGTCTCGACCCAAAACATCATCCATTCCTTCTCTCTAGATGTTGCCTGTCCCGCTGTTACTCCTGCATTTTGTGTTTATCATGGTTAATTCTCCTGAGCAGAGGCAGAAAGTGGCAGCAACACTCAGCATGTCAGGCAGCATCTGTGGTGACAGATATTAGCAATTCAGACTAGATCCTTTGTCAGAACAGATTTTACAAGGTATTGATGAAGGATCATCAACTTAAACATTAACTCCGTTTCATTTACCACAGGTGCTGCCTGACCCGTTGAGTGATTCCAGCATTTTTGTTTTTGTTTTTTTTGTTTTTTTGATTTCCATCATGCTGAGCAGAATTGTGGCAGAATACATTAACTTTGATATTAAGAAAAAAATTAACACATTGCAAATTCAGGGCATTTATTTCCTTCATGTAAAATTTCATTATGTTGCCACAACTCAAGGTCTGAATGTGAGAATCATCCAAGGTCACTGTGATTTTTTTTGTAATTCTTCTGTTTTAGTTCTACCTAAAATACAAATGTTACTTTGCCGAAAGCAGAATATTTTTTTTCGTACCTCAGAAAGTTTATAACTAGCCTTCTTAACGCTTTTCACATCACGTATTTTCTGTATTTTTCAGCTAGTATTTTGCTGCCTTAATTGGCTCCTCTGTCCTTCAGGAAGTGCTTCCCAGAGGACACAGTTGCTGCAAGCTCAACCTTATCTGCCTTGCTACACAAGCACGGATGGCTGGGAGCACGTTCTGCACAGATAGCTTTGAATTAATGATATTCAGTGTGGAAGAGATGAGCATCGCACAGCTACAGAGTGGGACCAACTGCACTGTCTCCTGTGCGTTTTATGAGCCTGATGCAGCAGAGAACAAGTCCTTCACTATTTTAAGCATTGACATACTGTATGTGGTACCATTCGAATTTCTAATGCTGAGTGCAAGGTTTCATGGAGGAACTTGGACCCACCACTCATAAATGATGGAGGAATCTGCCAAAGAGGATTACATTCTCAAAAAGCAGAGAAATAATTTCTTCTTACCAAATGCATGGGAGAAAATAAATAATGGACGCAAATTATTTTTATCTTTTAACATAATGTCTCTTCCATGATTTTAGACATGCAGTTATTTCTTCTAATCATACTAATAAAATCATCAGAATTATTAATTAGGGGATGGAATCTTTCTCTCTGGAATAGGAAGGAAATATTAATACATTGCAAGGTTTCATAGCTTTCTAAGTAGAGTCCATGAACAAATTCTGTTAAATACAACAGGCAATTTGTGTTAAACTGTGTGTACAACATATACACATATGTTCCTTTGATATCATGCTTTGTCACTGTGTGTTTGTTAGCAAACATACATGCTTGTGAATGTACACAAATTCATACATCAAGTATTCAATGTGTAACAATATCAACTTATTTTAAGAGTTTCGTAAAACTTTTTAAAATTCTTATTCATTTTATTTTCGATTATCCCTCATATTTTGCAACATTCCCTACTAAAAAGGGGAGATTGGAAACCTTCCATCAACGTGCAAGACTGGAAGCAGAAACTAGGAAGAGCACTGGAGTTATAGTTACACCCGCTCAGTTTCTCCAGCATTTTTGTCTACCTTCGATTTTCCAGCATCTGCAGTTCCTTCTTAAACACTGGAGTTATAGTGATGTGCAAGAATAAGGAACAAAATTGCTGGAAGCCCTCGACATATCAAGCCATATTTCAGGAGAAAAGAATAGGATTAACATTTCAATTTCATGACCCTTTGGGGTTCCACTGAGACTACCAGACATACCATGTGAGTACAGGTGTCAAAGGTTATGGGGAAAAGGCAAGAGAATGGGGTTAGGAGTGAGTGATAGATTAGCCATGATTGAATGGCGGAGTAGACTTGATGGGCCGAATGGCATTCTACTCCTATTCCTTATGGCTTATGTGCTTTCAAGATATTTTCCATTTTATTTCTGATTGCCAGGATTGCTCCCCCCGCTTCTAAGGATATAATGGCCAATCTTGTGACATTTATAAAAGTGCCTACAGCTTTTCTGATTACACTTCTCTCTGCACCATGTGTTTTTTTAAATAATGTCTCATCTCCAAAACATTTACTGTGAAGGCTTTGGTTAGCTTTCCACATAAGAGCTTGCACAATATCTTTAATTTTGCATACATAAACTATCCCCTCGGCAATGAATGCTCTGCTTTCCTGCTGCTCTGCTGTCATCCCCTGTGCAAAATCTCCCCCAAAATTAACATCCTCATCTTTTATGCCATCAACCATCAAATTCATCAAGTCACCTCCTGTAGGCAAAGCCACAATTAGGCACCTTATGCATCTCTCTCCTCTCACCATAATACTCCTATTTACAACCAATACTATTTATTTCCCTGGCTCCTTAATGTGAAATTAAAGAGATTCCAACACTGTCCAAATGGCGTCCCAACATTACTTTACATTGAAGAGAATAATTCTTGAATGTTTATTTTGCTGCATAGTATTCCTGCCTGCTCTATTTAAAGATAACTCACTTGGGTTCTCCCAGTGACCAGGGTTTACACTTACACCCCTTCCACACCAATTATCATTTTCAAATTGATGTTAGGCTCATCGATTGCTAATACAGGGGAAGGAATCAGAGTGAAAGGTTTTATATCTGATTGGAGGCCTGTGACCAATTATGTGTTAACCCGGCATTGGTTCTGGGTTCCTTGCCATTTGGCATAGTTATTAATGACATGGATGAGAAGGCAGATGATAAGATTAGTAAAATGCGCAAAAACAAACTGCTGGAGGAAATGCTGGAGGAACTCAGTGGGTCAGTTAACATCTGCGGAAGAAAATGGACAGATCACTTTTTGAGTCTGGACCCTTCTTCAGTCTGAAGTCAGAGCACAATTTTTACCATATTTGAACTGCAAAATAGGAAGATGTTCTAACTAGTTGTCTAATGAGTCATGGGGAAATATCCATGTTTTGATCAAAAAGGTAATGTTATTGATTTGACCCTTTTCTGTTCCCTTTGACAGAAGGTTCCATGCTCTGCCTCTGTCCTATCAGTTCCAAGAGTCCAGAGTTAAGGGTGTTTTATTGTCATATGTCCCAAAATAGAACAATAACATTCTAACTTGCAGCAACATCACAGATATGTAAACATAGTACTCAGTAGATGTCATAAAAAAAGAAGTGCAATATATTAAAAACAAAAAGAAGTGCAATATATTATAAACAAACAGTATAGTGCAAAGACAAAAACAATGCCCTTAAGTCTCTAGTGCAATGAAGGATGTTTGTAGTTTGGAGTTTGGTTGGTGTTTGTAGTGTTCAATAGTCTGATGGTTCTCAGGAAGAAGCTGCAGTTTTCAGGTTCCTGTACCTTATTCCCGATGGCAGGAGTGAAATTAGAGTGTGGCCAGGGTAGTGTGGGTCCCTGATGACGCTGGCTACCTTTTTGAGGCAGTGCCTCTCATAAGCCCCTTTGATGGTGGGAAGGTCGACACCCATGATGGACTGGACAGTGTTCACCACATTTTTGCAATATTCTTCATTCCTGGATATTTGAGTAGTTGAACCAGGCCATGATGCAACCAGGCAATATGCTCTCTACTGTACACCTGTGGAAATTCAAGAGAGTATTCATCAACATTCCAAATTTCCTCAATCTTCTAAAGGGGCTGTCCCACTTGGGCAACCTAATCCGTGAGTTCTGGCGAGTTTGCCCTCGACTCATACTCGCAGCATGGTCGACACTAGGTCGTAGGAGGTCTTGGTAACTCTCCTTCATGCTCGAGAATATTCCCTGTGTACTCGAGGCCTCAGCTAGGTCGTGGCGTATTTTTCAACATGTTGAAAAATGCCCACGAGTAAAAAAAGGTCGCCATGGAAAAAATTTATACTTCTTTTACTCGTAGGTTTAGTCGTAGTAGGTCGTAGTAGGTCGGCATGTTAGTCATAGGTAATAGAGGGTAGTCGAAGGTAGTCGTAGATAGTCTTCATCATAGTCGAATGGAGGTCGAAGGGAGGTCAAAGGAGATCGAAGGAGGTCGTCTTCACTCTCCACTATTCGGTATCCAATTTTCCCGAAGTTAGTCGTAGCTAGTCGTAGCTAGTCTTCAACATAGTCGAAGGAGGTCGAAGGAGGTCTTCTACATAGTCGAAGGAGGTCTTCAACATGACATTTTTAAACACTCCTAAACTCGCCAATTAGGTCACCCAAGTAGGACAGGCCCTTAAGGAAGTAGAGGCATTGATAGGCTTTATTTATAATTGCATCAATGTGTTAGGTCCAGGACAGATCTTCAGTGATATGCATGCCCAGGAATTTGAAGTTGTCGGCTCTCTTCACCACTGTCCTGTTGATGAAAACAGGTTTTGGGATCCTTGGCCTTCCTCTTCTAACGTCAAAAGAGACTCTATGACCAAGACTTCATGCACGTTATTATTCATTGGCTCCACAGGGCTGAATTATGCTCCTATTATCTCTGAATGGTCATGGAGTGCTTTAGGATAGTGGAGAGGGAATAGATTTGATTGCACATGAAGTAGTTCAGAGTACAAGAAGTTATTGGAGTTGGGTTGTTTGCATTGTGGGTAATTGCTTCCTCTTGTGTTTGTTCTTATCCATGATCATTAGCCTCGCTAACTGACACTGACACTGCCCACATATTCATTCCCCTAGTCCAAATCCATTGGCCTTTATGCACCCAAACAGAGATTATATTAGGATGAATATCTGTTTGTTTTACAGATGTCATTGGAAGAGCAGTTATGCTTAATGATTCAGGGGACTGCTTTGGGGGACTGGAAATTATAAAATCTGGGAATCGGTGTCAATGTCTAATCAGCAATTGACTTTCACTGAAAAATCAAGTGCTCCTCATTCTTACTGCTGCTATTATTCTAAAAGACAGTACAAACCCCAGCAAAATTTGAAGCTGAGCTGAAATTAAAGGTCCATTTGTTTAAAAATGACAAATCAATCAATTGCTGTTTTAAAAAGACGCGGAAGATTAGTGGCACCTAAAATATTATATATCACATGTTACAGCTGAGGAAGATCTCATCTATAAAACTAGTGTTAGTCAGGCCAGAAATGTTCATCACTGACTTTGCCTTGAGGCTGCAGGATCAGATGAAACATGGTGCATGGTGCATACTATAATCCTTCTGCATTTGGATCTACCACTCTGTTGGACAGGAAAATTATTATGAGTGCTTAGTGCAGTGCTCCTCAGCTGAATTTGTCTGTACAGCCTGTTATTAATGCCTCCTCTGCTGAATTTTCTTTACAGCCTGCTATTGCCAACAGTTTAGCTTGAAGATTTAATGGAGCTCAAAGATTCATGCGATCAGACAGCATGGATACAGACGCAGACACAAAATACTAGAGATATCAGCGGGTCAGTCAACACCTCCAGAGAAACTGGATAGATGACGTTTCGTGTCGGGACCCTTCTTCCCTTTTAAGTTAATTAACCACTGTAAATTGAGCCCAGTGTGTGAGCCAAGTCTGAAGAAGGGTCCCGACCTGAAAAAACAGTTATCCATGTTCTCCAGAGATGCTGACAGACCTGATATGGAACTCCAGCATTTTGTGTCTTTTTTTGTAAACCAGCATCTGCAGTTCCTTGTAGTCACAGACACTTTGACCCACTGAATCTATGCCGGCCATCATACACACATTTACGCATTTAAGTAATCCTACTTTAATCAAATATTTTATTCTTCCCACATTATCATCAACTCCTGTACTCCCCCCCTCAGATTTGACCACTCACTTACACACTGGGCTCAATTGAGATCGGCTAATTAACCTACAAACCCACGTATCTTTGGGATGTTGGAAGATACTGGAGCACCTAGATGAAACCCATGTGCTCACAGGAAGAATGTACAAGTTCTGCACGGACCCTCACGTCTCCATCACAGTGAGGCTTCTGCTCTGTTACTTGCACCATTGTGCAACACCTGGGCTGAAATGTTGTAATAGTCGAAAATGTGCATTGTCATTTACACAGGTAGAAATGAAATATAACCAACCTCACATTGTCTCCAAGATAGTGATAGGGTCTTTCACAATAGCAATAAACTGTTATATTCACTATGTTACAAGATATTCTCAGATTTACTATCTATTTGCGCACAATTACACTTAATTGGATTGACTAGGTCCATCCACGTTATTCTTTATTTCTCTAATGATGTTCTGACAGATATTGTTGCAACCATACAAAATGTGAAGGGTTTTCTCACCATCTGCATGTATAGAAGTGTTTGCTCTTTTTTTCCCCGTCACTTCCCTCTTTCAGTGATCTCTTCTAAGCCTACCTATATTTACAACAGGTAGTGGTAGAAATACCACTTGCTTGACCAGGGTCCAAAGCAGGGATTTAGCAAACACCGACATTTCTTACTTTGTGATAATCTACCATTATCTCTCGAGGAGTTGCAATTACTGAACACGATGGTTGAGAATCTCTTTAACTATGTTATGACATTGAACCCGCAAAGTCACAACCGTCTCTGGTCGAGCAATTGGGCAACATTCCTTTGATGTGAGCATTTTGGTGACTGACCAGGCCACCTCTTTTGTTATCAGCTTTCTTCACAGATTTCCACTGTTTACTTATATGTGAAGAGTGTAGATGACAGCTTTTATCCTGGAGCTGTATTTCTGAAAGAAAGAAAATGTTTTTTTCTTCACAAGATTTCTCCCACATCTTTCACCTAAGCCTCAAGGAGAGCAAGAAAGCTTGGTGAAACATGGAGATCATAAACCCACCATCAAATTGGCATACTCACAAAAGTTTATGGTAATAATATTTTTCACTGAACTGATAAATAAAAACAGAAACATGTTGGCCCTGGACCATGTGCAGGCAGAGGAGATTCATTTAACAGTATCATGTTTGGCATGGCTATTGTGGGCTGAAGGGCCTGCTCCTGTGCTGTTCGGTTCTATGTTCTATACAGCAGGTCAGGTATCATCTTTGGAGAGAAAGAAACATAGGTAACATTTTCTATTGATAACGTTTTATTGGAAAATAATGAAACCAGCAAATTTAAGGCATCTTAAACATCTCCAACCTTAACTACAAAGGAATCGAGGATGCAAGTGAAATGACAAAACTAAAGTGCTTGTGGAAATTTAGTCAACTGGATGATCCCTTCCAGTCATCTCTGAAGGCTCCAAAATCATAAAGGGTAATGTCCTGTCAGTTTAGCTCACTTTAAATCACTGAGAGAATCCTAATCATAGCTCTGAAGACATTACGAATGTTATCTAGGTACATTGCAACCAGGAAATGTAGTAACAACCTGGCTAATTACTATTTTATTCTTTCTGTCATGTCCATAGTATGGACATAGTTATCAATTGTTCAAATGGACACAATAAATCTCTTCACTGACACTTCTATTCTAATAGAACAACTGACGGGATTTTGCTCCACCGACCGACAATTGCAGTTTCACTTAGACATTTAATAGCATTGTTCTAATCTCTCCACAGAAAGCTATTGAGAAATAGAACGATGAAAACAAAACTCTGACAATCTTCCCTCTGATTTAATTATGTTTGAACAATTGGTTTTATACATTGTCGAAACAGGATATTAAACCCACAACTTCAGTTTTAGAATGAGTAATCCAACAAACGTAGACTCAGATAACATTTTAGGAATTCTTAGATGTTTCAGTCCCAAAAACTGCCCCATTTGTTGGATAACAAGATTGAAGTCGATAACCCTATCATCCAACATCTTCTTTTGTGTCACAGATTACTTTAACTGCTAATCACAAAAATATTTTACTTGGATGGAAGATTTCAACAATTTATTTAATTTTGCCATCCTGAAATTGAGATGCATTAAAGTATAATTGTCCTCGCACCAATATATGTTCTGCTTTATATACTTGCACTAATATATGTTCTGCTTTACGTCTGTAATTACTTATGTATGTATAATATATCTGAAGCAGAGTAATTCAAATATAACATCTCTTCTTATAAACTATTTTATGAGAAATATGTTCTACAACAGCATAGTTCAACTGGATGTAAGATACAGTGCATTCAGAAAGTATTCAGACCCCTTCACTTTTTCCACATTTTGTTACGTTATAGGCTTATTCTAAAATGAATTAGATTCTTTTTTTTTAATTATCAATCTACACACAATATCCCATAATAAAAAAACGAATACAGGTGTTAAGAAAATTTTGCAAAGTAATTAAAAATAAGTGAAATATCACATTTACATAAGTATTCAGACCCTTTACTCACTACTTTGTTGAGGCACCTTTGGCAGCAATTACAGCCTCAAGTCTTCTTGGGTATGACGCAACAAGCTTGGCGCACCTGTGTTTGGGTAATTTCTCCCATTTTTCTCTGCAGATCCTCTCAAGCTCTGTCAGGTTGGATGGGGAGCATCGATGCACATCTATTTTCAGGTCCCTCCAGAGATGTTCGTTTGGGTTCAAGTCCGGGGACTGGTCTGGGCCACTCAAGGACATTGACTGACTTGTCACAAAGCCACTCCTGCATTGTCTTGGCTGTGTGCTTAGGGTCGTTGTCCTGTTGGAAGGTGAACCTCCGCCCCAGTCTGAGGTCCAGAATGCTCTGGAGCAGGTTTTCAAGGATCTCTCTGTACATTGCTCCGTTCATCTTTCCTTCGATCCTGACTAGTCTCCTAGTTCCTGCCGCTGAAAAACATCCCCACAGCATGATGCTGCCACCAGCGTGCTTCACTGTAGGTATGGTATTGGCCAGGTGATGAGCGATGCCTGGTTTCCTCCAGACGTGATGCTTGGCATTCAGGCCAAAGAGTTCAATCTTGGTTTCATCAGACTGGAGAATCTGGTCTGAGAGTCCTTTATGTGCCTTTCGGCAAACTCCAAGCAGGCTGTCATGTGCCTTTTACTGAGGAGTGGCTTCCGTTTGGCCACTCGACCAGAAAGACCTGATTGGTGGAGTGCTGCCGATATAGTTGTCCTTCTGGAAGGTTCTCCCATCTCCACAGAGGAACTCTAGAGCTCTGTCAGAGTGACCATCGGGTTCTTGGTCACCTTCCTGACCAAGGCCCTTCTCCCCCGATTGCTTAGTTTGGCTAGGCGGCCAGCTCTATGAAGAGTCCTGGTGGTTCCAACGTTCTTCCATTTAAGAATGACGGAGGCCAATGTGCTCTTCGGAACCTGCAATGCTGCAAAAATTGTTTTATAACCTTCCCCAGATCTGTGTCTCGACATAATCCTGTCTCGGAGGTCTACGGACAATTCCTTCATCTTCATGGTTTGTATTTTGCTCTGACATCCACTGTCAACTGTGGGACCTTATATAAACAGGTGTGTGCCTTTCCAAATCATGTATAATCAATTTAATTTACCACTGGTGGACTCCAATCAAGTTGTGGAAACATCTCAAGGATAAACAATGGAAACAGGATGCACCTAAGGTCAATTTTGAGTGTCATAGCAAAGGGTCTGAATACTTATGTAAATGTGATAGTTCAGTTATTTCTTTTTTAATTACTAAGTAAACATTTCTGAAAACCTGTTTTCGCTCCATCATTCTGGGGTATTGTGTGTAGATTGATGATAAAAAAATGAATTTAATCCATTTTAAAATAACGCTGTAACGTAACAAAATGTGGAAAAAGTGAAGGGGTCTGAATTCTTTCTGAATGCACTGTACATTTTCAATCCGATTCCTCCTTAAAATACTATCTATGTTTGATTGCAGTTCAACCCAGATTCTCCAGTCAACTTTTTTTAGCCTTGCTCAAATATTTCTTTCTATTCCAAATTATATCTTTATGCTACTCTCTTCCCAATAGGCATTCCATTGGGAGATGCATGTGAAAATGTCCAAATGGCTATATTGGTTCATTTACAAATTATCGATCTACAGATGCTGGAAGACTACGTGAAAGGCTGAAAGGTCGCCTCAAAATGCATTCTTAACTGGAATCTGTTTAACAACCCACACAAAAGATGCACAAAGCAAGAATTCTTATGGATTACTAAAAGGGCCAGAAATATTACAATTGTTTTTTTGTGGGAATGGAAGATATATGATTAAAATTATAAATCACATGCATTATTTTCTATTATTGAAAGATGGTTTCTACATCAACAAACGTGCCTATTACTTTATTTTGTCTTGTAATCTCTGCCGAGCTTCTATTCTGTGCATTTTAGTCACTCAGTTCACCATTGTTTAAACGTGCAGGCAATCCCATCGTAGTTCTGTCATCTTCAATCATATTAATCCTGATTATTTCCCCACACAGATTAATGAGACGTTTAATCAGCTCCTTTGAGAAATAAACTCTTTTGTTGCTATCATATTCGTGAGTCTGCCTCACCGTAGTTCTGTCATTAAAAACATAGCTTCTGCGGTACTGAGATTTATAGCTCACAATATTTTCAGATCAACACCGGACTAGGAGTCTGATCAGACTCTTAAGTATGGAGACACAGCTCTTTGCAAACCACCACCAGAGTTCCTGTTCCCAACAGTTGCCCAGCAGATTTGATGGAATGGGTTTATGTAAAGACATTGGACGAGAACAAGATTCAGCTCATCTGTAGCCCAGGGTTAATTTCACCCTCATTTTTAAAATTGCCAGTTAACTGAAGCGTTCATCTATGGACGACATAAATCACCATGTTTAGGAAAGCTGTATTTTTTTTTTAATCACCTTAATTTTTTTCATCAACTATCAGAATTATTCCCAGAACATTTCACAGAATTATTTCTGTTGTCTAGAAAGCCAATTAAATAATGTTCTTTCTATTCAGCAGAAAAAATAAATATTTTTTTGCTGAGTTGAAAAGAATAGTAACCATTTTATGATCATTTTTTGTCAGTTCAGATGTTTGGCTGACAGAGGTCAGCCAGATATACTTGTATTACGGAACAATTCCTGTATTAGGGTGCAAGATGACATAATTTTGGTTAACATTTCTTCATGCCTCTCCAACCAAGATGCCCCATCAAAGCTGGTGTTGTCCCAGATTTCCTGTCTTCCAAGACAATGTCGCCCAGTCAGCACAGGACTAGAATATCTCGCAGCAATTAAATTACTTTCCTTCATCCTCAAGCAACTCCACCATGCCTTCATTTTTGCAACTCACATTTTTTTAGCTGGCGAGCCAAAAGTTTATGTGGTTTATCCCCAAATTCAAAGTGCTCTTGTTTTGTAATTTGAAAAAGTCTTATAAGTTTGGCTGATAATAGTTTATATAATTTAAATTTCAAAATTATTATTTTATTATGTTTATCTATTGATGGATCTTTAGCATTATCTATATCCATTTGTCTAATAGGTTCCTCTAACTGTCTTTGTTCATTTTTATTCTTTTTACTTTGAAAAGCTTGATATGAAATTATAATACCTCTAATGTATGCTTTAAAAGATTCCCATAATACAGTAGGCGATATATCTGGAGTGTCATTTATTTCAAAAAAGGCGTCCATTTGTTCTTTTAAATATATACTCGCTTGTGGATCTTTTAGGATGTGAGAATTAAATCTCCTAAACGGTTTATTCTTAGACATTCCTTCCAGTTTTAAAAAGAAAGTTAGTGGTGAATGGTCTGAAATCGAATTTGTATGGTATGTTGGGTTAAAAGTATGAGGGATTAATTTTGTGTCCACCAGGAAATAATCTATACGTGAGTTTGTTTTGTGTACCATTGAATAAAACGAGTATTCCCTGCCAGTTGGATTAACAATTCTCCAAACATCTGCTATATTAGTATTGTTTATATAAGTATTTAAAAGTTCACCGGTTTTAGATTTCGTATTCCCTCTCTGTTTTTGGCTTGATTTATCTAAATACGGATCTAAAACACAGTAATAGTCTCCTCCTATTATAACATTTTGATAATTAAACTCTGCGATTATGTTCAGAATTTTATTGAAAAAATGAGTGTTGTCAAAGTTAGGCGCGTATATATTTACCAAGGTAATTGGAGTATCATGAATTTCTCCATTAACTATTAAATATCTCCCTTCAATGTCTGTTATGGTATTCTTTGCTTTGAATGGTATACCTTTTCTTATAATGATTGACGTGCCTCTAGATTTCGAAGTAAATGAAGAATGGTATGTTTGACCTATCCATTTCGCCCTCAACCTAGCTTGATCATGAGATTTTAGATGAGTTTCTTGTAAGAAGATAATGTCAGAATTGTACAGTTTCATCTGAGCTAGTATCTTACCCCTTTTAATAGGTTCGTTAATTCCTCTTATATTCCAACTACAGAATGAGACTCCTCCTATGTTCTTTTGTTTAGCATCTTGCATTTTGAATAATTATAGTACCTTTAAATCTTGTGGTGCGTCCATATCCCAGGTCTTTGGGTATTGGGGGAACCTTTGAATTTCTAAGTTTAGTTGGTATATCCCTTTTACGCTTATCACTAAACACAAAACACAAACATGTGAATTTATGTGATAATAAAAAAAAAATTATAAAAGTGAAAATACAGTGTCTAAAATAGTCGACACTGTAACAAGTGGCCCACCTGTAGGTGGGAGAAAACCTTGTTTCGACTTCCATTGTTGGTGTTAAACAAATAATTCCACTCTCTTGGTTAATCATAACATATTAAAACGGGGCCTCACATTCAGATATATAATACAATTTTACCCTATATATTTCATTATAACATATCATATATATATCGCAATTTTTGCTACTAATTATTAAACAAATGATTTTAGCTTCAATAACAGTCAACTGTTGGTTGAAGGGGTTAACGAGATGCGCCCCTGGACCTAAGCCAGGTGCTCGTTTCTCATCCCCTCCTCCCAGTTATAGATAAGGTTTGAATTTAGTAAAAATTCATATTAGTTTTGTTAGTTCGTTATTTTTTATTTTTATTAGCATCCGTAGCTATTCTAATCTAACATAGATAACTTGTTAAATTGTTAGGTTGTTAATAGGATCAATTCCTACAATTGGATTTAATATTGTAGTCTATTAAACAAATAATGCTTCTGGTATATTCCATTCACTTCAGTTCAGCTGTTTACTCGTTTTGAACAGAGAGTGTCCTTGATTCAAAATTCCATAGATAACAGTCTAGCCATCCTAAACAAAACAGTGCTTGGAATGGTTCTAATCTGCCAAACCTCCATTAACCGTGGAATTCTAGTTTTTTAGAATTAATTCACACTATTAATTTCTATTTTTCAACGATGCTCTGGGCATATTTATACGCATCCTCAGGTTTTACAAATGACTTTTCAGAACCATTTAAAGAAATACGCATTTTGGCTGGATAAAAAACACCGTATCTGACACCTTGTTTCCCTCTTAAAAGCTCTTTAGCCTTCCCGAATTGATTTCTCTTTTGCACAATTTCATACGGATAGTCCCTGAACATTTTGATAATGTCATTGTCCATCCGTAGCTGCACTCCGTATTTGATTTTGCTCATCAAATCTTCCAGTTCTAAAATGTCCCGAAATTTCACAATAATATGTCGTGGGTGGGTTTTTCCAGCTTCAGATCTCTGTTTAAATCTTGGAGCACGATGAGCCACTTCAATTTTCGGTTCTTTGGAAAGATTAAGCAGATGTTTAAGTAAGTCCATGGCAAACTCACGAATGTCTTTTCCCTCGGTTCCCTCTGAGACTCCAAGAGTTCTCAAATTCTGGCGTCTAGAGCGAGCTTCCAGGTCCAGGCATTTATCTGAGACTTTCCCCAGTTGAGTCATCATCTGTACTGAAGTTTGCTCATATTCTTGTTTCCTTTGATCATGTTCTTGCCTAATTTTCACCATGTCTTCAACCATTCGAGCCATATTTTTCTCCAATTCCGTAATTGTGAGCATACTTGCAGCTACTGTTTCAAGCACAGCCGTGAACCTGTCCGTAGTAATTTTATCCATCTTATCCATTCTCCCCGATAGTCCATCTTTCACATCATCAATTTGTTTATTTATAGTGTCAAGTGAATCAATCACCTTCTGATTACCAGCATCAATAGCCTTCTGATTACCAGCATTCGAATCCTTCAACATCTTTTCGATTTTTTCCATCATTTTTCACATCAGAGTTTTATTTTCATCCAAAATTTCATCTTTCATATCTTTCACTGATTTCTTCAAATCATCAAATTCTTTGTCCTTACCCGACTCCACCTTAGATCTTGTATCCATTTCTGCAACCACTTCAGAAGCTTCAGAGGTAACTTCTCCTTCAGGCTTCTTCTGGTTTTTCAGCAGCTTTTTCACTGATCTCTGAGGGCTCTTGGCTGGAGACAGTTTTCTAATTTTAAAGTCTTTAAGCCACCGTTTAAAACATCGCGCTTACTGGTGATGTCATCAGCCCGGCGACCAGAAGCTCCGGTAAGGTTTTTAATCCAGTCCTGACTTATGGACCTGTTTTTACACAAAAAAATCGTGAAAATTTTCGAGAGCGGAGCTAGGTGCACGTCTGTTAATCTAACATGGCGCCACCGGAAGTCTGGCTGTGGTGCCCAAAAGTAAAGGCACAAAATGTACGATAATCATCAATATACCAATAATAAACTCAGGAAAAAAGTTCTTACCCAGGAGCAGTAGGAATATGAAATTAGCTATTCTGTAGAGGAGTCAAGGAAAATGGGGCAGGTGCGGTTAAGGGGGATGTACAGATGGCAAACAGGTGTTGAAGTATACATATTTACGGTTACATATAGAAAGGAACCCACAATCATTGGCAAGTTTACTAGGAATTGAATGACAAGGGTGCCAGGTTTTACCGAACAATGCTGACTGAGTGGTTAACAGAAGGAAACAAATCAGTGTTGGACAAGGAGGTGCAGGGAATTCCTGACAGTTGCACTCCAGCGTGACAGGGAATGCAGCCGACGGCTCGAGTTCATGAGATATTGGCAAAAAGCAACAAGGGGGGAAAGTGTGTGGTTCATGTTTCAAGAATAGAAATCCTGGGTACATCTGATCTCAAGTAGCTTCTGAGCATGTGAATTATGAACAGGAGTAAGCCTCATGACTCCTAAAGCCTACTTCATCATTAAATAGTATTGCGGTTGACCTGATTGTAACCAGAACTTCACATTTCTCATCCCCAGCAACCTTTCTTCCCATTCCTTAACAAGAATCTGTGTACCTCCACCTCAAAAATATTTTTAAAAAACCTCTGCATTCATTGTCCTTTGAGGAAGAGAGATCCAAAGAATCTAAATTCCTAGGAATCCTGCAGTGAGTAACTCACTCCTAACTCCCCAAAGATGTCCAGCATTTACAGGGCTCGAGTCAGGAGTATGATGGAATACTCTCTTCTTGTCTGGATGAATGCAACATCATAGAGTGGATGTGGAGAGGATGTGGATAACCTTGCATTCAAGAAGGCAGCTCTCCGCTGCCTTTAAGGACAACTAGAGATAGTCAGCTGAATGCTGGTTTAGCCTGCAAATCCCACATCCATTGAATGAATTTTTAAAGCCCGGATGAGAGAAAAATATTTTGTCTCATCTCTGTCATAAATGGGAGACTCCTTAATTTTACTCATTGACTCATCCAGGTTTTAAATACAGTATCAAGGGGAAACACCCTTTCCACAACACCCTGTCAATACCCTGCAGGGTCTAATCTATTTCAACTTCTCTATAACAACTATCCCTTTTCAGTATTGTAAACTCCAGTGGTTGCATGCTTTCTCAAAATTCACCCCACCCATTGCAAATATCAGTCTTGTAAACTTTCTCAGAACTGCTTCTAAAACATTAATATGAGAAGGCCAATAATGTGCATAATACTCCAGATGTGGTCTCGCTAATGTTGCAGATGATTAAAACATAATCTCCCCACATTTGCATTCAATTCTCTCAGCAATAAACAATAACATTCTAAGTACCAAATGGGTTAATTTTAAATTGGAAGGAATAACTTCAAACAATCTCTTTTATTTAGAAGCTTAGTACTGAGAAAAAACTGGTAGAACAAAAGGCATACAAGTCACAACATTGATGCTGTGGCCAAGAAACATACTGATGCCTCTATTCTTGGAAGGCTAAGGAAATTCAGCAAGTCTCCAATGGTTCTTATCAATTTATAAAAATGCACCATTGAAAGCAACCTGTGAAGCAACCTGTCCATCACAGCGTGGTATGACAATTGATCTGCCCCAAAAATGCAAGAAATTGCAGAGTTGTGAACGCAGTCCTGTCCATCAGACCTCTCCTCCCATCGACACCACCTACTGTTTCGGGAAAACGGTCAACATTCACACCATGGTCATTATTTTTTGTATCCTGTCCCTTTAGGTAGAAGATAAAACAGGTTGAAAAAATGTACGACCAAATGTAAGAACAGCATCTTCCCTGCTGTGAGCAGCCTCTTGAATGGACCTCTTGTCAGCGAAGAACAAATTCTTGATCTCTCAATTCGTCTCACTGCACCCAATGCACTTATTTTTATCTGCACTTTCTCCATGGCTGTAACACTGTATCTGCACTGTTTCTTTTCTCTTTTGCACTATCTCTTGTACTCATTTATTGTATAATGTCTAGTTGACTCCAGTTGAGGTTATTGTCATATCCACAAGTAAGGTGAGGTACAGAACTATAAAAAATCTTGCTTGCAGCAGCATTACAGACTCATAGATTCGAACAACACACAAAACATAGATTATATATATATTACACGTAAATTCTGCAAGACAGTTAAAAGGAAAACAAAAAAGAAACAAGACATTAGTGCAAAACATCCCGCAGCTCGCGGTCCCTGGTCAGAGACCGACTTTGGGAACTCCAAGCTGCGGGAGCTTCGATCGCCTCGACGCGGGAGCTTCGATCGCCTCGACGCAGGAGCTTCGATCACCCCGACGCAGAGGCTTCGACCACCAGCTGCGGAAGCTACGATTGCCCTGACTGCAGATGGTTCGACTGCCCCGTCTGCGGGAGAATACAAGAGGAAGAAGTTTAGAATTTATTGCCTTCCATCATAGTGAGGAATGTGGGGAATCCGCTGCGGTGGATGTTTATGTTAACTTTTATGTAGTTGTGTGTCTTGTTGCTTTTTTTTTAGTATGGTACATGTGACAATAAACTGACCTTGAAATCTTGAACCTTGAAAATACCTGGTTCATAGTAAAAGGACCCCAATAAAGTGGTCAAATATTATTTTGCTTTCATAGCATCAGAACAGTCCAGTTGAAAGGTCTCAACGTAAAAGATCAAAGTCATCAAAGTCCATTTCCCTCCACAGAAGCTGCCTGGCCTGCTGAGTTCCTCCAGCAGTTTATTTTCCACACCAGGGCGGCACAGTGGTAGAGATTCTTTCTTACAACACCAGAGACCTAGGTTCCATCCAGACTACGGGTGCTGTCTGTATGGAGTTTGTACGTTCTCCCCTTGACCTGCAAGAGATTTCTCCAAGATCTTCGATTTCCTCCCACATTCCAAAGACGTACAGGTTTGCAGGTTAATTGGCTGTGGTAAATTTGTATATTGTCCCTAGTGTGTGTAAGATTAACACATTAGTATAAATGTGTGGGGATCGCTGTTCGGCGCGGACTCAGTGGGCCGAAGGGCCAGTTTCTGCGCTGTATCTCTAAACTAAACTAAAACTAGACCAGATTTCACCATTTACTGTCTCTGGTGTTTTTCTGTTGACTTCACCTGATAACCTAACATTTTCTTCTCTGGGACATAATACGTTATTCTTGATAAAATATTCTAACTTGTCTGATGTTAGGTAGTTTCCTGCCTTGTCTTCCTCCATTTCTGAATGAAGGAATTATATTTCTTAATTTCCAATAAAATGGAACTGTCCTCAAATTAAGGACTTTTGGAAAATTAAAAATTCAGTGCCGTCTTCCCCACTAGGCATTCTCTGAAGATGGTAAGATGAAATCTATCAGACCCAGGCACTTGTCAGTCCACAGTTCCAACAATGCACAATGTGTGGGAAGGTTAATGCCCGAGAGAGAAAGGGTGACAGGTATCTAACAACTGCTGCCGGCTAGTGCCCAGACTACTTTGGCCCATGGCAGCATTGGAGAGAGTGAAGCATGTTTGCTTTGTTTCTGGCTTATTCCAGGCAGCAATGTCTGCTTGGGTGTGCAACTATCTCCATCCAACAGACCTCCCCTTCGTATAGCGGGTGACAGCGACACACACTCGAAGGTTCAACATCACTTCCAACATTCGTTGAAAGTTACGGTCATTTGTGACCAAGTATAAAACGATGGTAAAACAATATAATCCTTCATCCTGAGATGATAAGAATAAGAAATTATGGAATTCATTCCACTTATTAATCCAACAATCAGAGCAGAGAATAGACACATCATGCTGGAGTAACTCAGTGGGTCAGGCAGCATCTCTGGAGAAAGAGGATGGGTGACATTTCAGGTCGGGACCCTTCTTCAGACTGGCAATTCTTCAATCAGAGCAGAGAACTCCCGCAAGGAAGACCACAGAGCTGCATTCAATAAAACGGAGCTCATCACTGGAGCCTTGGAATAAAAGGTTCGGTGCCAATGCAGTTTTGGAAAGTTACTCCAGTGTACCCATAGAGATCTGTTTGCATCTTAGTGTTTGTTATGTTCTCTATAAGCTTCTATACATGTAGACAAAGCTATTGCCACAGTTGTAAAAATGAGAAGGAGGCAGGATGAGTGGGGGAAGGAAGTGGAAGAGGATCAAGCAGGAGGTGACAACAGAATGTTCTTTTTGCTTTCTGTTTTTCCCACCACCTCTCTCCATCAATTACTGGCTGGAGAATGTACCATTTACCAAAAGGGTAGCAGCAACATGGCAAGCCATTCGGAACTGCACCTCCGAAAGCTACAGCTTCTACTAGCTGGAAGAACAAGGAGAGGGTCTATGATCCCCTCCAAGTTCACCTCCAGCCACACTCTGGCAGCAATGAGGGAGGTCACTGTAGATGACATGTGCATGTACCTTTAACATAGTGACCTCACCACTACTAACCACTCCCCACATCACTAGTATAATTACAACCTTCCCACCCAGTGCTCGCTCTCTGGTTCCGGTGACAGACCACGAACAGCTAGGGCAGTAAAGTATGTGTATCATGAATAAACAGTAGTAAAGACACAGTGTGTTATGACGCCTCTTTACATGGTGTCAGCATCGTACCTTTGCGCCTCCAGTTTATCGGTTAATGGCTTGTCACCACCTTCACATCTCTCACATGCCAAGAATGAATACAAATAAAGTTGAACCAGAATTCCCATAGAAACCTTATGTCTGCTGAGTACAATTAAAGATGACCTCAAGCAGCTAGATGACTCGACTTAATAGTACATCCTCCTGCAGCAGTCTGGGCCACAATACAGCAAGCTGGAGGTGTGAGGTTGCTGTGCTGTTGACTTGGGAGAGGAACTTGGCAGCCATTCCCAGGGTGGGGTCTAATCAATTCTAGTCATCGGTTGGACAGCTTGTTGGATAGCATGATCCTCTCAAAATCACTTTGACTACGTGGAGGAAGCTGCTTCCACCATTTACATCCTGCAACAATGGTATGGTGGGATGAGGAGAAACAGTGAGAAGGCAGATTAATGTGAACTGCTATTGTAACTGCACATTTGAAACAAATAGCCGAGGATGTAGTTCTACCCTGAGGTTCTGTTCAACTGGAAGCTGATCATGTAAGAATTTATACTGAAACAGCATTCAGGTCAGACTTTGATGTTTTACAAATGAAGACATGACAAAGGAACTCTGCTGAAGAGTCACCTCAGGGTATTCATGGCGCTCAACAACACCCTGGTGAGTAACATTGTCATGGTGCTGTAGAGAACAAGTTGTCTTTTCTTTGAGAATTTGTACCACTCTGAGCTACACTTTGGTTTGGATTGATATGGATTACATTTCTTATCGTCGATATATTTCAGGCTGTCAAAAATAGAACTGGAGTCAGAAAGCATAAATTAGCAAATGATAATTACCTCAGAACACAGGTAAAAGGAATAAGGAGGCCTTGGAGCATTTTTCACCATTCAGTGATTGAGCCATACCAGCGAATGAACTCCATGCACTGTTTTTTGTCTCAAATTCCTTCATTCTTTTAGTTAACAACAATTGCATGTCTTCCAGGCATGAAGTTCACATTGCATAGTAGGATACTGTTATTTAAGTTGCTTTCAGACATACCTTCATAGACAATTTCAGTAATAAGCATCTTTTCCATCAGCTCTGTTGTTTTAATCTATTTCTATGTCCTGCACATCACTCCAGCACATTACAAGCTTCACTGGTCGATGCCGTGCTCTCGCTGCTCTGACCCACAGGTGATAACGTATTGATCTTTCAGAAGCTCATCATTGAGGTCTTGCACTCATTTCTTCCTCATGAATTTAACACCCTATAGACAGAGCGAGGAAACCGTCAATCCAGCAGGAAATTGTAAATGAGGTCAGGACTGTTCCATTAACCCTTTACATATCTTCTTGTAAACCCAATGATTACTAAAATATGATAATTTCTCCCCATCCAACAACATATCACGAAACATGGCAAAATTAGGTAAAAAGGAATATTTGAGATAAATTGATACTTTTAGCACTGACAATAATGATTGTGAATAAACAAATCAAATATTTTCTAATTTGTTCTCCCTCCTTCATCATTGGTTCAGAACAGGAGTAAACATAAAAACCAAATGATCGAAATGAAACATATTAAATACATTGCTTCCTTCACAGGACAAGTATAATTTCTATTCTAGCTCTTCAGATAAGCCAATTGCAACAGTGAGTCACTGTGAAAATGTGAACTAATTTATTAAATCAATGTGAATGAATCTACCTTGATATCATTGACCATAATTTAGTTTGAGAGAATTAATTTAAATATCTATACCTGTTGATGAATTTTTTTCTTAAATTTTTATTTTAAACTCCATTGCATCCACTCTCTGAACAAAGGCAAGCAAAAAGCGAATTGGCAGCCATTCTACAGTCTGTCGACTTTGTATCCTTTAATGGTAAAGAAAATTAAAGAAATGGAGAAAACAAACTGTCAGTTCATTACCATTCCCTTTGTGCTAAGCTCAAAACCAATTTCACCTCTTTCATTTCTCTGTGTGAAAACCCCAGATGGAAAATTAAATTAACTCATCAAAGCTTCTAAATCCAGGTATTAAAATGTTAATGTGGAACCTGGTTTTCAAACAGCAAATATAATGTGATTGTGTGGAAATTAGACCATTTGCTAAATCTTGGTCAAACATATTCCTGAGCCTGCATGCACTTTTCTGTTTATACCTACATTAATTATAGAATCAATTCATTTCTGCAACTTCATATGATTGTTATTTACATTCTTCCAAAATGTTTGTTTCCCATGGCTGACATTTGGTATTGTTAACTTATTTTTGGACTTTAAAATGTAACTACCAGCAAAATACTTTAAAGCAAGCAATTATATACTGGGTACTCTTCCTCAAAAAAAATCAGAGTAGCAAAACATGAAACTCAAAGTGGGGACTTTGCGGGGGGCTGCTGAGAATGTAGGGGGACTTATGGCACCAGGCCTGGTTCGCCATTATGAACAGAAGATAGAACTGCTCAATTAACTTTTTGTAACTTTGTCAGCACCAGAAACGTGGTGACTCTTGGGTACTGCTTAGGTGTGGTCTGCTGTGTGATTTTACCAGGTTGTATGCAAAATAAAGCATTTCACTGTGCCTAGGTGCATGTGGCAATAAAGTATCATTGAATCATTGAATCCCAGACAGAAGCATGGAATGTTGGAAGCCCTCAGTAAGACATGCAACATTTGAGAAGATATGAACAGGGCTGAGTCTAGCAGGGAACCAGCAGTTGTCTAGAAATCCCTCTGAGGAAATATTTCCCTTTGTTGTTGCCAGTTGCAACAGGCATCAGTTCAGTGGGAATCCATGATAGTCAACAAGACTGGGGAATCAATCACAACGAACAAATTGCGTAAGACAGCAAATCAGAAAGTTAAAATACATCAATATTAATTAACATTCAATACAATCTGCAGAAAGTAAAATAAAAGCCAGATCTTACACACAATATTAATGTAGAAATAATGTAAAATGCATTATTCTAGAACTTATTATATTTTAAAATACTTTTCTGAATTAAAATCCACACATATATAATGTATTTCATTTTGAGCCAAAAAGTTTGCTAAGCAATAATATGGTTTAGTAGTCCAATTAAAATGAGGAAATGTGATGTTTCCAGGGTGTTTTGCAGCAAGAATGGTTTACACAGTGTAATGAAAGTGAAAAATTCATTACAATCACAAAACAAAAGTCAATACGTTTTTTGATCATCAGTTAAAGCGTTATCAACCTGAAACGCTTTTCTCTCTACAAATGCTACTGGAGCTGCTGATTGTTTTCAGTGTTTTACATTTTCAAATCAGCTTTCAAATTCCTGGTCCCAAATGGTATTTATAATTGCCCTCCTGGAAGAGTTTCCTGCTCTTCGCTGAAGTATTCAGCTAAGAATTAAAATATGTTCACATATTATTTCACACATTGGTTGTGTGATACTCTGAAGTTAAATAACTATAAGCACCAATCTCTGGTATGAATTTCTGTGGTTTACAGCTATTTCCCATCAATGGGGCTCAAGGTTCTTTTATCATCACCATTAGAAAAGACAAGTTTGAACTGTATGGAACCTTATGAATCTGTTGGAGATGAATCTTATTCCCACAACTGTTACTTGTTCAGATGTCATCTTACTCATGGGAAATTAAACAAAAGAGCAAAATATTTACCAATTTTGGTTTGAACACAGTTGGGGAACTGGGCACAATTTACACTGATCACCTCACAATTCTACCTTTATTAACAATCATCTCTATAATCACAAATATAAAGCCTCCCATAAACAATTGCATGTGGAACATTTCCTTTAAATTTAAGACACAAAATGCTGGAGTATCTCAGCGGGACAGGCAGCATCTCTGGATAGAAGGAATGGGTGACGTTTCGGGTTGAGACCCTAAATTAAAATTGATTTAAAGATTATTTTCAGCTATACTGAACCAGTAATAAGTTTTAAATGTGGACATTAATCATTTTCTTAGATACGGACACATATTGTATGTTTTAAGTACTGGATGTGCCTTGATAAATCAAGAGTTCAAGAGTTCAAGAGAGTTTATTGTCATGTGTCCCTGATTGGACAATTAAATTCTTGCTTTGCTTTAGCACACCAGAACATAGTAGGTACAAATACAGAACAGATCAGTGTGTCCATATACCATTGTATAAATATATACACACATGAATAAATAAACTGATAAAGTGCAAATGAACAGATTATGGGCTATTAATGTTCAGAGTTTTGTCCGAGCCGAGTTTAATAGCCTGATGGCTGTGGGGAAGCAGCTATTCCTGAACCTGGTCTTTTCAGTCTCCAGGCTCCTGTACTTTCTACCTGAAGGTAGTGGGGAGATGAGTGTATGGCCCGGATGGTGTTGGTCCTTGATGATGCTGCCAGCCTTTTTGAGGCAGCGACTGTGACAGATCCCCTCGATGGAAGGGAGGTCAGAGCTGATGATGGACTGCGCAGTGTTTACTACTTTTTGTAGTCTTTTCCACTCCAGGGCGCTCAAGTTTCCGAACCAAGCCACGATGCAACCAGTCAGCAAGCTCTCTACTGTGCACCTGTAGAAGTTAGAGAGAGTCCTCCTTGACAAGCTTCATTTGACAAATCTCCCTGAATATCCATGAAATTACTGCAATATTGCTGGAACCTCATGTTCATTATTTGGATGTGGTAGCATTGAAAATTCTATGGTTGGTGCTGGTTCACAACATAATACTTTTTAAATCATTGTTTAAGATTCTGGGAATTTCGTTTATTTGAAGTAAATGTAGTGTAAAATTGCCCGCTATTTATGCTGGTTCAGCTGGATTTCACCTGGATAAATTGAGTCTGAACAAGAGAAATCTTTGTTCCATAGGCTGTAATTTTTGAGGGCTAATCCGAATCCTTAGTTAAAATGTCTGGCTCACACAAGCATAAAGTAATTCATTATCAGTGAATTTCACTTGAATGACTTTGTATTGGTAATAAATGCCAACAATAGGGACCGCTCCTTTCAATTTACTTTTTAATATGTGGTGCTTTTTAAATAATATTTTATTTTTAAACATTCTCAAACTATATTACTGTCAAAACTGTCGAATTAAATTTATTTGAAGTGTCAGTTTAATAAACATCTAATAATTAATTTATTCAGCTATATCACAATGATCTTCAATTCAAACCCTAAAAACAATTTTTAGTTGAGTACTAAATAACACTTATCTCATCTTTCTACTCATGGCCTAAATAAAAACTGAGTAAAAGTGCATTATGTTTAAAATAAGCTAACGGGTAAATCATGGCATATTGCTCTATTGTACATTTCAGAGCAACTTGTGCAAGGGTGAACAGATAAAATATAAGATTCTTTGATGAGTACATTGCGAAAATATTCAAATAATAAAATTCAATCACAACGGTTAATTTTCAAAGGAGTAAAATCTTGGCAGATTTCCAGGTGGGATATAATGCATTCTTCCAGATACTGCCTTGGTTGCAAAGTTAGATACTGCTTCTGGAATCTCAGAATTTTCAGTGACTTTTCCTTGCTTGTTGCCAGCTAAAAATATGAGGACTTATACAACCTTCAATCATAACTGAATTGCATGGCAGCTCAGATAGAAAAGCCCTATATCACATTAAACTGCCTTACATTACCCTGTCAATTATATTTTGCAAGGATTAAAGTGTACATAGTGTGAAATAAGTCTCGATTGTCCTAAATGTTACAAAAAACATCAAGGTATGTCTGTTTCCTGACAGCATCTCACTGCCTGCTTGTCTCTCTCCTTTATCACAACTCTGACCTTGCTCCTGCATCTCCTGAAATGAATATCTTACCTCTCAGATTTTCAGCAAGGCTATTTCCACAACACCGCCTGATTCTATTCATCTCAAGTCATCTGCTGATTAAACTTTCACCATGTCTTTGTAGGACTTTGGCTTGGTCCAACATACTCCTGTCCAGCCTCATGTGCTTTACCCTCCATAAATATGGTTCAACATGTTGTAAATTGCCACATCCCATTCACCAACCTCTCCTTATCTACATTGCTCTGAATGGTGGTATGGTGGTGCAGCAGTAGAGTTGTTGCCTAACAATGCCAGAGACCCAGGTTCGATGTTAACTACAGGTGCTGTCTGTACGGAGTTTGTATGTTCTCCCCATGACCTGCTTGGGTTTTCTTGCGGAACTCCGGTTTCCACAGCCCAAAAACGCACAGGTTTGTAGGCTCATTGGCTTGGTAAAATTATACATTATCCCTAGTGTGTTGGATGATGTTAGTGTGTGTGGTTCGCTGCTCGGAGCGGACTCGGTGAGCTGAAGGGCCTGTTTCCGCGCTGTATCTCTAAACTAAATTAAACTAAACTAAACTAAACTAAACTAAACTAAACTAAACTAAACTACATGCTCCTTCTTGTTTCTGAATATCTACACAGCCTCACTGCTCCAAACCTCAGGAATCTCTACCAAGATATTGTGATTGTAATGATATTTTAATTCTGCAGCTCCGATCTTAATCACCCCAACATTGGCAGGCATATGTTTAACCCTGAAGGCCCTGAGCTGTGGTATTTTACTTCGGAGTCACGTTAGTGACTACGTGAAGAAGACCCATCATGGCGCATGCGCGTCATTACGTCGGTCGCATTGGCGCACGGACAGCGGGAGGACAGGGCTCCTCCCGTGGTAAGTACTTTTAGAGTATTTTAAAGCGTTTTAAAGTTCCAGCTAAGTGAGAAACTTAGTTGGAGTAAAACAGTTTCCTTTACTGTGGTGCTGTGCTCTGTGTTTTGTCACAGGCAGCACCATGGTGAAGACGAGCAGGGGAGGACAGAGCTCCTCCTGTAGCAAGTACTTTTAAAGTACTTTTATAGTTTAAAGCTCCAGCTAAGTGGGGAACTTAGCTGGAGGGAAACGTTTCTTTTTTGTGGTGCTCTGTTTTTTATTATTACAGGCAGCACCATGATGAAGATGACCAGGGGGAGGGCAGCCGCAGGTAAAGCATAGGAGAGCCGCGGGAATGCGGTCTGTCAGCGGCTGCCTCGTACCCCTGCACAGTCGCCGACCGGGAGCGGGGCGACTTCAGACTCAGTGCTAAAAAGCACCAAAGCCAACGCCAGTCGGGTGTAAGGCATGGGGAAGTCTGGGAGGCCCTTGGACTCAACTGAGTCGGGCCACAATGAGCCTGTACGGGGCTGGAGACATTTTAAAACGGTTCTCCCAAATGGAGCACCTCATCCAGAGGTTGCTCCAGAAATGCACACTCCGGGGAGGAGTCGTGTGGGCGGTAGGCTGCAGAAAGGCCACGCCGGCAGCACCTGGTAGAGGGCTGCTTAAAGCACCCTCATGCATGAGGTGAGTGCAGAGGGTCAGCTTAGATCTGACCCCGACTCTGACGGACACTTGGAAATTAGTGAAGAACGGCCGTTGTCAAAGGTCCATTCTCTGGCAGCACGATTCGCTGTCCAGTCAGAGTATGGAGTGCCACTGGGAGAAGAGCTGGCCTCCACGATAGGGTCAGCTCAGTTCTGACCTGACTCTGATGGAGACTTTGTTGAATAACGAAGAATGGCCGTTGTCAGAGGTCCATTCTCTGGCAGCACGATTCGCTGTCCCGTCAGAGTATGGAATGCCACTGGGAAAGCGAAGATGGCCGTTGTCAGAGTTCCCATCTCTGGCAGTACGATTCGCTGTCCAGTCAGAGTCTGGAATCACCAAGAGACGGGGTAACTGCGAGTTGCTGAAGGTGCCAGCAGTGAACCGGGTGATATGGAGCCAGATGGGCGTGGGCGTGCAGTGCCCAGGAGATGAAGCTGCAGAGAATCCTGAAATTACTTGGCTCAGGAATCACGGCGTTCACGAGAACGGTGGATGGAGGGCATGTGTCGGAGACGCAGCAAGAGGTGCTAGGGTTGCTTTGTAGCACCCATTTTTTAGATAAATTGTCTCAGGGAAAGTGCCATTCGGCCCACCATTAATTCCAAGATTGCAGTATTTTTCCAGCCTAGCAACATACAGCCGGCCAACCTAATCTTCGGAGAGGACCTCGCCAAGAGTGTCAAGGACATTGATGACGAGGCAAAGACAGTGGGCTTGATCAAGCCACCGGCAGTCGGCAAGTTTCCAAAAAAGAAAGTACCCCGACAAACGAAGCGGGAACATGGTCAAACATTGGTTTTCCCGCCAAGGAGCCGGGGACAACGTCATCCACCAGGTACCAAGGAGGTAGGTGGGCCTGGTTCTCAGGTGCACATATCAAATGTGACACAACTTAAATCTGGGGTACATTACATCTGTTTCTGGGATGAATGGAAGCAAATTACCTTAGCTCTGTTTATACAGAGTGTTATTCAAAGGTTTCGAATGGATTTCAATCCAAATTGTGATTTGCACATTCAGCATGTTCTTGGGAGAACTATTCAGTTTTCATTAACAGAACAGATGGATGTTCAGACTGCGCTTGCAAGCTTATGTGATAAAAGTTGGTTCACCAACCCCATCAATTTGTGTCTAATGTTTTCCCAGGCCAAAAAAGGATGGGGGATATAGTATAGACATTGTAAGATGGAATTGTCACTGCCAAGCAACTGGGTCAAGAGGATGCTATATGGCGACTATAGACCTTAAAGATGCGCATTACTCAATGTCTGTTTATTTGCAGGATAAGGATATTTGAAATTCACCTGGATGGATCAACTATGGCAACAAAATTGTAAAAACCTATAATAGGCATGCTGAGAGGCCAGGGTCAGGTGCTCATGGCTTATCTCGATGATATCTTGATTACAGGGGTATCCAAGAGAACAGCTGAAGTAACAGGTGATAGTTGTTAAATCCAATTTTCAAAGATTGGACATTATACATCCAGGGGAATCCAAATTAACACCTGACTATTTGGGTCACAATTGATTCAATTAAGTGACTCTGCCCAGGGAAAAAAGGGTAGAGCTAATTGACAGGTGTATCAAGCTAATGGAGGCATTAAGGATACATTCGGGTCATTATAATAGACCTATGCAGTTATCAGTAAAGGCTATTTCTGATTTGCAATGGTGGATTCACCATGTGTCCAGAAGTTATGGCAAGGTAATGCTTGACCAGCCTTCCATGATTTTGCAGATGAATGTCAGTGCACTCGGGTGGGGTGTCACGGATACGAGTTTCAGCTGTGGAGGCAGATGGACTGAGCAAGAGGCATCGCTTCTGCAGACACGGACAATTAACTATTAAGAGGCTTATTGCTCTAACAAATGTAATCTGCATGTTTAGTTTCAGATTGACAATACTACGCAAGTGGCATATATATTAATCACATCGGTGGAATCAAGTCGGTATTTTGTGACAGATTGGCTAATCAAATTTGGGCCTGGTGCATTGAAAAAGATATTTCAGCTATTTATCTACCAGGTAGATTCTACATAGTAGCAGACGCCAAGTCACGAAAGTTCCATGACAACATAGATTGGATGTTGAACCAGGAGGTATTCAATAATATAGTACTTATATATGAATGCCAGATATCGATTTGTTTTGCATCGAGGTTCAACCATCAGCAGCCTAAATAGGTTTCATGGGAACCAGACAAGATGTCTGGTTCCCATGATCAGTTGTATTTGATACTTTGACGTTACATTGGGGTGGTATGTTTAATATATATTTTCCTACCATTTTGCCTAATAGGTCGGAGTCTGCAAGAAATCAAGCAGGATGCCGCTGTGGGGTGCTTGTAATACCTAATTGGCCGAATCAAGAATGGTTCCCTTTGATGTTACAGTTAGGGATCCAACCTCTTTTTGATGATTCCCAAGCGTAGGAATTGACTGGAGCATCCGCTAACATGGGAAAGTCATCTGTTATGTGATTGTATTGACTTGTTAATTTTCAGGTTTATAGAAGGCCATACCTGGAGCAAGGACTGACTGGGTGAACGGTGGACATGCTCACTGTAGCCTGCAGAAAGAGTACTCAAAAGGAGTATATTACTTATGTAAAAATGGGAGCAATATTGTGTACAAAATAATATTGACTATAGTACTGCAGGTATTGTGGATATTTTAGAGTTTCTGTTGACACTCTACGATGATGAGGGGCTCAGTTATAGCACCATTAATACAGCTTTAAGTGCTTTGTCATCGTATGGTTTTGATGGGGTCAGGAATGATCCTATTCAGTTTCATCATATCATAGCTGGAATGATGTAAGGAATTTCAACTCGAAACCTCCTAAACCCAGGTATATGGCGATCTGGGATGTAAGTGTGTTCCTCATGATGCTTCGACAGTAGGTTCCTGTCATGTCTCTGAATTTGCCAAACTAATCATGAAAGTGGTTATGCTCTTGGCATTGGTTCAGCATAGCAAGTGCAGATTTGCAAAAACTTCTGCTAGACAGGATGGAAGTTGCTGAAGAGAATGTTATGTTATATAATTGCGTCCTGTTTAAGCAGAGCAGGCCAGGTGTCACAGGTTCTTAATATTGTGTTTCAGCATAACCTACTGATCCATGTTTATGTGTAATGGCACATTTATTTTCATTATATTGAAGCTATAAAGACCTTAAGAAATGTGGAAACAGCATTGTTTATCAGTTACATGAAGCCACACAGTAGAGTGTTAGTGCAGACTAGCTCAAGGTGGTTTCAAGCAAATGTTGATTAAGGCCGGTATTAACACTGAAGTGTATATATCCTTTTTCCACTAGTGCAGCAGCAACGTCGTCGGCTAGGGCGATGGATGTTCACAGCGGCCATATTTTTATATGTGCCGGGTGGTCAAATGATTTTTTATTTTTTATTTTTACCATCGGCCAATCGCCGATCGGAGAGAGGCTGTTTGCAAATTCAGGATTAAGTCCTGTTTAGTTTCCCCTAGGATAGAGGGGTTACTGGTTGTTTTGATTATTCAAATCAATTGTTACTGCATGATATGCACATTTCATATTTAACGCATTATTGATTGTTTCTCATCGAAAGTCAATCAATGCAGTGAGAAGCCGGGATTTGGATCTGCGGCATAAAATCACAGAGCTTTGAACCCTTCACGTAGTCACAAACGTGACTCCGAAGTAAAATAGTAAAATTAAATGAGAACTTACCAAGTTTGAAGTTTGATCTTTATTTTATGAGGAGTTATGTTGGTGATTACGTGCCCGCCACGCCCAACCCTCTCTCATAAAAAAGGTCATATGGTAGTTCTCATGTTGCTCATCTTAATATGTTACTTCAAATATTGTGTTATCTGTGATTTCATACCACTGCTTTGAAGATTGACGCGCATGCGCCCTGACTGGTCTTCTTCACGTAATCACCAACGTAACTCCTCATAAAATAAAGATCAAACTTCAAACTTGGTAAGTTCTCGTTTAATCTTACTATTCTATCCCTAAACTCCTTTTCCTTTATCCTTTAAAATCCTCCTTTAAAACTATCTGACTTCTGCCCAAACATCTGACTATCTGACTGGTCATCAAATTTTGCTTGATAAAGCTCCTATAAAGCACTTTACTTTATACATTAGAAGTCTTGTGTGCATACAGGTTCTTGGTACATATCATTTTGTTCAATTAATTCCCTTGCTTCTCCTTATGCCCTCTAAAATTAATTTTCTGGCAGGAGTTTTAACATTGGCCACACATCAATATCACTTATTGAGTAAGCAAATAAAATTGTCAAAGAGCATTGGGATGCCATTAATTATAAATCATTCAACCGGAAACATTCAGGTCGATGGTCCAGGGAAATATTATCAGAATGAAATAAAAATTCATAAGTTTGGAGTATAATATATTAGAATAAGTAATTATTGTTATTTTTTTAAATAATTTCTAAGATACCTCAGTCGGGAGCCATTTGATAAAGGAGAGATCTTTTTTCTGTGAACATTTGTGACTTAACACTTCTTAAATCCACCTCCCAGTTTCCAATCTGCAGCAGCAAAGAATCCGCAGTAAAAGTGAATTTGGCAACAAGCCAGCAAGCTTAAGCTATTTGAATTGGATGTGGATAGTGACTTGCCTGGAAATTCATTGCCAGTTAGCAGAGCTAAATGTGACGCCACTTTGACATTACTGCATCGTGCATTTGGTCCTCTTGACTTGCAAAGAATTTCTGGGCAATTAAAACTTATTCATTTGCGAATGCCATTTTGAGGTCAAAAGTTAAATGCCTCATGAGGAAAACAAAACATAAACTTGCTTCTGACCTTGACTGGGTAAACATAACCTGCTAGTGTATTAAAGAGCAGTAATGTGTTGTTGCTTCACACATTACAAACACCTCGGGCTCCAGTCTATATGGGGAGGTGGGGAATGAAAGAGAACAACTTTCCACAGTCAGGAAAAGGAAATTACAGTATTGTTGACCTGTGCAAATTTAAGGGCACTCCTTCATTCTTCTCTAAATACTGTAACTTGTAGCGAGGCCAGACAGGTTGAGCAAAGTGATTTTTATTTTCAATAAAAACAAAACAAAACTCGTGAAGTTTGTGTGTCTGACTGAACTAAAAGTAATAGCTCCAGTTACTAGGAGGAGCGCTGACTGACTAACACACCCTAACAAGTCCGCGAACGAACCACAACGGTCACGTGATGGAACCGACCCAATGATGATGGTCTGACCTCCCCACCCCACCACTAGGTACCGCGACAGGACCGCCCCCAGAACCCGAGGAAAGGAAACGAGCGGGCATCCGAATGAGGCGGCCAGACCGAGTGGAGACAGGAGGGACTGGCACAACCTGTGCCACAGGCGGAACAGGGCGACTAGGCGGAACAGGGCGAAACAGGGGGGACAGGGCCAACAGGCGGAACAGTCACAATAGGTGGAACAGGTGCAACCAGCGAAAGTGGCACGGCCAGCGGACGACCTCTACGCCGGGGTTGGGCCACCAGCACTGGGCTGTCAACATCCAGATGGGCGGGCTTGTGGCGGGCCACGGAAACGATCTCCTCACGACCCCCGATATCCAACACAAAAGTCGCAACACCAGGCTGCAAAGGCCCCTCATAAGGCCGCTGGAGCGGAGTTCGACGTGAGTCCCTGCGAACAAAGACAGAATTGCAGTCCTTAAGCACCGGCGGGAACATAAGTAGGAATAATCCCATGGCGACAGGTGGAGACGGGAGCCAGGCCGCCCACTTTCTCCCTCAGATGCGCCAGCACAGACGAGGCGGACTCCGGAGACCCTTGAGCCGCAGGAAGGAAATCCCCAGGTACCCGCAGCAGGGCACCGTACACCACCTCCGTGGAAGATGTGTCCAAATCTGCCTTAGGAGCCGTGTGGATCCCCAGCAACACCCAAGGCAACTGGTCCACCCAATCTGGGCCCGTGAGCCGAGCCTTCAATGCCGACTTCAAATGCCGGTGGAACCGCTCGACCAACCCATTGGCCTGAGGATGGTACGTGGTGGTATGATGCCACTGCGCACCGTACAGCTGAGCCATGGCCGACCACAAGGCAGAGGTGAACTGGGCACCACGGTCAGTGGAGATGTCAGCAGGCACGCCAAAACGCGCCACCCAGTGGGCCGCGAGGGCTCGGGCACAAGTCGCAGTGGAGATGTCGGACAGCGGAACAACTTCAGGCCACCTCGTAAAACGGTCCACAATCGTGAGCAGGTGAGTGGCACCACAAGACGGTGGCAGAGGACCAACCAGGTCAACATGAATGTGGGCAAACCGGTAAGGACGGACCACAAAATCCTGAAGCGGTGCACGTACATGCCGCTGTACCTTGGACGTCTGGTAGGGAATGCAGGCTCGAGCGCAGGCCGCAACCTGCTTGCGAAGGCCATGCCATACGAACTTGGCTGCCACCAACGCAGAAGTCGCCCGGATGGAAGGATGAGACAGCCCGTGAATAGAGTCACACCCCGCTGCCAACCTGCAGGGACCGAACGGAACATCGCACTGCTGCCCGGTGGAGACATCGCACAGGACCGTCACGCCTGCAGGACCGAACGGAACATCGGCCAACACCAATCCCGACGCGGCAGTCCGATAGCCTAGCATCTCGTTTCCCTCGCGCTGTGCAGCAGCCAGCCCATAATAGTCCAAACCAGGGGACACGGCCAGTAACAGCATGGACCGCAGGGCGAGACAAAGCATCTGCCACCTGATTCAGTTTGCCCGCCATGTGCCGAACATCGGTGGTAAATTCGGAAACGAACGGCAGGTGCCACTGCTGACGAGCAGACCAAGGGTCGGACACCTTCGCGAAGGCAAACGTGAGAGGCTTGTGGTAAGTAAACGCCGTAAACGTCCTGCCCTCCAGGAAATACTGGAAATGCCGGACCGCCAAATAAAGCGCCGGAAGCTCACGGTCAAACGCACTGTAATTCCGCCCAGAAGTGCGCAGGTGCCGGCTGAAAAAGGCAAGCGGTTGCCAACGACCTTCGATAAACTGCTCCAGGACCCCTTCGACAGCAGTATCCGATGAGGGCGGTGGGAGCCGCGGCCCGCGGGTGAAACCAGCAATGTGGCAGTGGCCAGCACCTCATTGGCACCATCAAAAGCAGCCTCGTTCTCGGCGTCCCACACGAGATCCCGCGGCTTAACGGCCAGGCACTGGAACAAAGGGCCGCATGATCCGATCCGCCACCGGTTCAAAACGATGGTAAAAGTTCACCATCCCCACAAACTCCTGTAGCTCCTTGACGATGAGCGGCCGAGGGAACTGCCGAATCTCCTCCACCTTGCCGGGAAGAGGGGCGGTGCCCTGTGGGGTAACAAGGTGCCCAAGGAAGGAAATGGAGCTGAGACCGAACTGGCACTTGGCTGCGTTAATGACCAGGCCGTGATCCCGGAGCCGCTGGAACAGCATGCGGAGGCGCTCACAGTGTTCCCGGTGAGAACGGCTGCCGACCAGAATGTCATCGAGGTACACGAAAACAAAGTCCAAATCTCGAGCAACCATGTCCATCAGGCGCTGAAAAGCCCGCGCAGAGTTTTTAAGTCCGAAAGGCATTCGCCGCCACTCAAACAGGCCGAACGGAGTAATGATGGCGGTCTTGGGCACATTATTGGGGTGGACGGGAATCTGATGGTAGCTGTGCACCAGATCTAACTTGGAGAATATGGTAACACCATCCAAGTGGGCTGTGAATTCCTGGATGTGCGGGACTGGGCAGCGATCGGCGGTTGTGACGGTATTCTGGCGGCGATAATCCCCACACGGCTGTCACCCACTGGACGACTTGGGAACCATATTGAGCGGGAAAGCCCAAGGGCTGTCGGAACGCCGCAGGATCTCCGGGAGCTCTGCCAGGATCGGAGCATATGCCCCACCCACGTCCGATACGGATCCGAGCTGCGGATCGGTGAAAACCATGGGCCGCCAGGCCGCAGGCGAACTGGAGGAATGAGGCGCTGGCCCTGAACATCCACTGTGAGAGAAGGCCCACAAAAAATTGGCACCAAGCAACAGCTGGGAGACGTCCGCGATCGTGAAGGGCCACGAATAACGGCGATAGTCGAGGACGAGGGAAACAGTCCGAGTCCCGTAGATGCAGATGGGGCTACCATTTGCGGCGGTCAGGGCGGAGCCACGCTTATCAGCACGGGTATCGAGGCCGGTCGGCGATAGGATGCTGATCTCAACCCCAGTGTCCACGAGGAAACGAAGCCCGGAATGGTGATCCCTGCCGTAGAGGCGATGTTTCTGGCCAACCGCGATAGCCTCTACTGGCGATCGGCCGAGGCATTTCCCGGATACGAGCAGGGGGCATGGTACCGTTGGGCCGCCGCACCCCTGCGTTGGTGGTAATAACACTACTGGCACTTACTGCGAACCAAGGCGGTCAACTGCGGCCCAGCGATGTAATCCGTGGGAGAAACGGCCCGGCGAAGCTGCTGCGGCAAAGGTGCGGATACCCGGCTGATGGAACCACCATCCTGTTGCTTGGCTAGCCACAGCTCGTCCGCCCGTTCGGCGAGTTGCAGGGAATCGGTGAAATCGGAACCGGCGAGAAGCAAGATATCATCGGGCATCTGTTCCAGGACAGCCTGTTCGAATAAAAGCAAGGCTGGTGGCTGTCCATGAGAGCTAGCATCTCGCTCATCAAAACCGATGGCTGCCGATCGCCCAGACCGTCCATATGAAGCAGCCGAGCCGCGCGATCGCGGCGACTGAGCCCGAAGGTGGGTAGCAGCAACGCCTTGAGGCCCTCGTATTTACCAGAAGCGGGTGGGTTCTGCAGGAAAGGCAGCAACCATGTAGCAGTCTCCAGGCTGAGCGCACCCACCACGTAGAAATAGCGGGTAGCATCCGCGATGATCTGGCGGAGCAAGAACTGGGCCTCAATGTGAGCGAACCACACATGAGGCTGTACCACCCAGAGAACGGGTATTTTCAGTTCAACCGCATTCTGCTGAGTGGGCAGGGCGTTGAGGTTCTCGGCAGCATTCATATCAAGAAGAAATCCGAAAAATGTTCTGCTCGACAGGGTCACCAGACAGACAGATTGAGCAAAGTGATTTTTATTTTCAATAAAAACAAAACAAAACTTGTGAACTGAACTAACAGTAATAGCTCCAGTTACTAGGAGGAGCGCTGACTAACACACCCTAAAAAGCCTGCGAACGAACCCCCGCGGTCACGTGACGCAACTGACCAATGATGATGGTTCTGACCTCCCCACCCCACCACTAGGTGCCGCTACAAACTCCTGACATGCCTCTCAGTTAATCAAACCTAATAAGCCCTGATTGTCATAGTTACAAGCATGTTTTATCTCATTGCCGTCAGGTTTTCCTTTAAGTCCCTTCTCCTACTGTCACTACCACCCTGAGGAGGTGAAATTCTTCTCCCCTGTAAATCAATAAACAAAGTGACTGTTTCCAGGAGTCGTGGCTTTTGAAAGTCCAAAGAAAGCATTTCCTTCAAAATCTACAGAATCTTAGAACTTTGAAATACTCCAAGGAAACACAAGAAGTCTAACAAAGTTATTTGCATTTAAAAACATGCTTGAATAATGTAAGGAAACCATTCCTATTTATTATTGGACCATTGGAGAAAGATTATTATTTATAAAGCTCTGGCATAGCTTTGTAAATTGAAAACAACTATGTTCTGGAATTGAATTTCTAAGAAATATTTTATTAAATTAGAAGTCATTTATGTTAAGCAATATTATTCAGGTAACAAGGTTATATGGGGGAAAAAAGGTATCCTGCACTGTTAAAATGTTCATGAAACCTGTTTCTGTTCTTCAGTTTCAATCTTCTTTTAAATGAAAGCTAGTTGAATATGCCTCTGTACAAACTGTATCTGTGGATAAGTAATGCATACTGATAGAAAGATTTGGTTTCTGTCTATTTCAATCAATTAGATTGATTCAAATGTTTAATACCCGTAAGAAATTCCAAGAGATTGGAGAGGCATGGCAGCATTCAGATTTTTAGGCATTGATTATCCATGTATCAATTTCTTGAAAAATAGCACTGGTCGACTCAATTAGAAGATAAAATACCAGGTGAGTAACTGCATATATGGTAACCTGAAATGGGATTTGATTTCTGAGGAAAGTATAAGAGGGAACAACAAATCAGTAATTCAAATTAATTTAAATCAAAAACATGGTGTAGAAAGTAGGAAAGTTATTATTTCTGACCTACTAGGTAAAGGACAGTGATGGGGGAAATGCTGGAGTTCAATAATGAAAGATTCAAAATCCACATGACATATATAACAGAACACCTTAAATAGAATAATCAGTGAGCAGTCATGAATTTATGAAAAAAAGTCATGTTTTACTGATATACTGGAGTTCTTTGAGGAAGTGACTGCCGGAGTAGGGTAGTGAGGGGGAAGCAGAGGATGTGGCACATTCGGATTTTTAAATGGCACTACATAAGGTTCCAAACAGGTGGTTGGTTAGACATGGATTGGGAATTGGTTACTGGACAGAAAGCAAAGAGTGGAAAATTTGGCAAGCTGTGATTGGGCAGAAAGCTTAGGGTTTGGTGCTTGCCCCAGATTATTCCTGGTCTAGATTTGGCTGAAGGAAAAAACATCATCTCATATCCCCAGGTTTGCTAATGATACAAGACGCGATTGGGATTGTGAGTAGAGAAGAGGATGTAAAGAGGCTTGAAGGCGATATGGACAAGCTGAGTGAATGGAGAAAACAGACAGATGAAATATAATATAGAAAAAAATCAACTGTGTTACACAAAGCAAGATACTTTCTTTAAGTGGTGTTAATTATCAAAAGGTCTGAGATGCCACTGGAGGTCAGGATAAAAGAGCAGCAAGTAATGAGGAAGGCAAAAATCAAACCCGTGATGGAACTCAACGGGTCTGTCAGAAATGTCATCTGCCATTTTTCCTCCACAGATGCTGTATGACCCATTTAGTTTCTCCAGGAGTTTGTCTTTTGCTCAAGATTCCAGCATCTGCAGTTATTTGTATCTCCTAAACAAAAGTCAAATAGCGTATTGGCCTTTAGTTCGAGCACAACTGAGCACAATTGTATACAATCCAAATGTTAAGGGAATCAAGGGATTTGGGGATGGTGCAGGAAAACTACACAGGTAGAAGAACAGCCATGATGAATGGATGAACAGACACAAAGGGCTAAATGGCCCTTTAGTTTAGTTTAGTTTAGTTTATAGATACAGCGCGAAAATCGGCCCTTTGGCTCACGCACTCCAACCAGCCATCCCTGTACACTAGCACTATCCTACATACTAGGGGCAATTTACAATTTTCACCAACGCCAATTAACCTACAAACCTATGTCTTTAAAATGAGGGAGGAAACCGGAGCTGCTGGAGAAAACCCACGCGGTCACGGGGAGAATGTACAAACTCCGTACAGATAGGGCACGCAGACAAGATTGAACCCGGGTCTCTGGCGCTGCAAGGCAGCAACTCTACTGCTGCGCCACCAGTCCACCCCTCTTATTTCTAAAGCTGTGATCAGAGTTGGACAGGAGACAAGAAGAGAGAAATTAACCCTCAGTCACATGTGAAACTTCATTTTTGATATTTGGTTCTATTGATTTCAGCATACAATACTGTACTTAATGCTTGGCACATCTCCCTAAGGATGTATATCTAATTTAAAATTTCAGTCAAATCATCTGCTGAACTAACGTTTGATCATGGATTGAGAATTTAATTTAGCAACAAAGCTATGAGCTTAAAATGTTGCTTCTCCGCAATGAAATGGAAAGGAGTGAATATACTCCAGGAATTTATATTAAGCAGATAGTTCGGAGACTGCAAGGATATAATGGAAAATTGGTGGCTGTTGCAGTATAATTCAAAAGGGACATTATTAGAACAGCGTATCTTAAATATTAAGGTTCTCAACTCAATGGAGGGAGAGAGAGATGGGGTAAATTCTCATTAATTTTTCAAAGTTAAAATTTGGATAAAAAATGGTCATTAGAAAAGTAAACTGAATCATAGGGACACTAATAACTAAAGCAAAGATCAAATGTTGGATTTGTGTAAGATATTGACTTAGCTATAATTGAAATATTGCACACAGTTCCTGGTAACCAACTATCAGAACAATCGTAGAGGCATGAGTGAAAGCTCAGAATGCCAACTAAAATGAAAAATGAAAAGCAAACGTCTCATAACAAGATTGAGATAGCTCAGATAGAATGTAGAAAGATAAATGGTTTAAAAATTATGAAGTGATTTAATGAGATAAACAACAAAATAAATATTACGCTAGGTTGCTGAATCAGTTTCAAGGAACCTGAGACTGAGAACAGAACAAAGAGATTTTGGAAGATATTTTTCACATAAGATTATTGAAGCCTGAGATGCTATTGAAGTGAAGGCTAAACACAATTTAAAATTTGGCAGCTCATTGAAAACAAACAGAAAAGGGGAAACAGAGGTGATTTAAATAAATAGATTTGGTTGATGAACAAACACCAGTGAAGTTTCAAGAGCCGATTTTTTATCCTCTGAATTAAATTTTATAAAACATTCCATCACCTTGTGGTAAGCAGCTTGAATTGAAACTCTCAACCTTTTTAATGGAGGCAAAATGCTTTGGTGATTGGAAATAGTGATAACCAGTTCCCCGCCTCCGTTTGATGGCCTTCTATTTAATTGCCTGAGATGAAACACCAGATTAAGCATCAACTGCTTCCCTCATCTTCAGAAGCTGTGTGGTGTCATCCATGGTTCTGCTTGCTAAGCAATAGAATGTCAGAATAAAATGTTCACCTTCATTCAAGTACTGTGCAATTGTTAAAGCAGTCGTGTCATTAACTGTGAACAATTGTTTTTTGTATGGAATCACCACTGTGTAAAACACATTAGAGAAACTCTATATACTGTAAGCCTCTTATTATCAATTGATCTGACTGATAACTGTGGTCAGGATGGCTTGTCCTTTGGTTAATAATTAGAGCCAGGATTTTGCCATAAATGCCGTGCCTCTTCATGCCTTTTTTGATGATTTCACCAAGATAATGCCCTTTTCACGATCGAGTGCCTAAATCAGCTTTTTTTTTTGCCATATAGCTAAAAGGTCATGCTATTTTCCTTAATTGTACCGTGATTACAATGACATTTTCTATGTTAACATGATAATGTTAATAAGTTATTATTAATGTGTTATCATAGTATAACTTACAAGAAAATTTCCACCACCATGGCAAAACCAGGGGTGCCACTGTCGGTCATTCATTCATTCATGCCGCTTCCCGCTGGTTCAGCCTTCTCCAAGATCATATATTTAAGAAAGAACTGCAGATGCTGGAAAAATCGAAGGTAGACAAAAAATGCAGGAGAATCTCAGCGGGTGAGGCAGCATCTATGGAGAGAAGGAATAGGCGACGTTTCGGGTCGAGACACCTCTTCAGACTGATGTGGGGGGGGGGGGCGGGAAAAAATAAAGGAAGAGGCGGAGACAGTAGGACTAGAAGGAGAGCTGGGAAGGGTGAGGAGGGAGAAGACAAGAGCTATCTAAAATTAGAGAAGTCAATGTTGATACTGCTGGGGTGTAGACTTCCCAAGCAAAATACCCAAGCTTGTCTTCTCACTACATTTACTGCTGGCTCCAGTCGCAAATCTGAGTTTTTGTGTGATCTGTGCAAGGCATTCATTGATGCTGGAATTCCACTGTGGAAATTGGAAAACAAATCTCTCAGAGGTTTTTTAGAGAAATACACAGAGGAACATATACCAAGCAAGTCATCATTACGGAAAAATTATGTTTACAGCAACTTCAACATTGTTGTGCAGAAAATTAGAGATAATAATAATAATAATAATAACTTTATTTATAAAGCACTTTAAACAACCACAGTTGCCACAAAGTGCTGTACATGAGAAATCATGAACAAAAAGCTATTACAAACAATTAAAAACCATTAAAAACCGTAAAACGAAGGACTATAAAAAACACACTAAAAATTAGAAGACATTAAAAGCACTAGAAACAGGGGCAATGCCTCAGCCAGTGTCGAAAGCCAAAGAATAAAAATATGTTTTTAGGGAGGATTTGAAGATGGACAGTGAGGGGGCCTGTCTGATGTGCAGCGGCAAGGTGTTCCAGAGTGCCGGAGCAGCAACAGAAAAAGCTCTATCCCCTCTGAGCTTCCGCTTAGACCTTGGTACCTCAAGGAGCAGCTGATCAGCTGACCTGAGGCACCGGGCAGGAGCATATAGGTGGAGCAGCTCATTCAAGGATTTAAAAACAAATAAAATAATTTTGAAATGAACTCGAAAGTGCACTGGGAGCCAGTGTAGGGAGGCCAAAATTGGCGTAATGTGCTCCCTCTTTCGAGTTCCAGTCAAAAGGCGAGCGGCAGCATTTTGAACAAGCTGGAGGCGAGCCAATGAAGCTCGTGCGACTCCAGAGTAGAGTGCGTTACAGTAATCCAGCCTAGATGTAATAAAGGCATGGATTACTGTTTCAAAATGCTCCCGCTCGAGAATGGGCTTCACCTTTGCCAGCTTCCTTAGGTGAAAGAAGCTGGACTTAACCACCGCGCCTATTTGTTTGTCTAGTTTAAAATCACCGTCCATGACGAGATGAAGTTGCATGCAACAAAATATGGATCTCAATAGACGAGGCAACCGATGCTGTGGGGAGATATGTTGCCAATGTGGTCATCGGTACACTGGAGGCAGGTCAACCATCAAAGGAGTATTTGTTGACCGGAAGTATTTGAGAAGTCAAATAGCTCAACTATTGCTCAGTTGTTTACATCTTCACTTGCTGTACTTTGGCCAGAAGATTTAAAACACCAGAATGTTCTTCTGTTTGTGACCAATGCAGCTCCGTACATGAAAAAAGCTGCTCGTGCTCTTAAAGTTTTATTCCCCAATATGTTGCATTTGACATGCTTAGCACAAGGACTTTTTTTCACATGCTTAGCACCCCGGTCTGGTGCCGTAGCCCTCACGCCACGAAGCTGGATGCTGCCCTCAACAGCGCCCTGCGTACTGTCTCCGGATGCCTACGAGCCACCCCAGTAAACCAACTGCCCGTCCTCGCTGGCATCGCCCCAGCCAACATCAGACGAGAAGCAGCCACGCTGGCCCTCTCTCGAAAAGGCACAGACCAGTGAATCCCACCTCCTCCATCAGATCGTCACAGAGACACCACGACATGTGCGCCTCAAGTCACGGCACCCCTTTGCCACGCAAGCCCAAGGGCTGCTCTGCACAACACCGGCTGACACTTCTAAGGCTGCCTGGGTCAAGACGAGATGGAGAAACCAGTGGAAGTCAGTGGAACCATCTAGGCTACACCATTACATCGATGACCCCATGGACGTCCCAGGCCAGGACCTGCCCCGAAAGCAGTGGACAACCCTCAACCGCTTGAGGACAGGCATCGGACGCTATGGAGTAGCGATGAAGAGGTGGGGCCTCGTGAACAGCGCCTCCTGCGAGTGTGGGGACCCAACAGACAGTGGAGCACATAGTCACCAGTTGCCCCAAACACCGGCCACCGAATGGTGAGCGAGGTCTGATTGACCTGGACGATGACACATTGGCCTGGCTCTCCTCAACGGAGCTGCAGGTCTAAAAGACACACGAAAGAAGAAGAAGCACAAGGACTTCATAGAGTTGTCCAGCACATACGTAGCTTGTTTCCAAATGTCGATCGCCGAGTTTCCAATGTCAAGAAAATCTTCCTCAAAGTACCGTCACGTGTGCAGTTGTTCAAGGAAATGGTACCCGAGATTCCACTACCTCCTCAGCCATTTTGACTAGGTGGGGTACATGGCTCTCTGCTGGACTCTATTATGCTGCAAATTTTGAAAAGATAAAGAAAATTGTCAACGGTTTTGAAGAAGGGAATCTGCTGCAGTCAGGATCGTCAGTGAAATTATGCAGAAAAAGTCCCTCCACCACGATCTTGTGTTTATTTGCTTCCAATTTTGCAAACCTCCCACAAGCTATCACTTCCCTTGAGAAACGTGGTGAAACATTAGTGAATAACTTGTAGGTTTTCAACAAAGTAACTGACGATATCTGTAAAATTCCTGGCGATGTAGGTAAAGGTATACAAGGAAAATGTGAGAGTGATTTTACTTCGGAGTCACTTTAGTGATTCCGTGAAGAAGACCCGTCAGGGAGCATGCGCGTAATTACGTCGGTCGCATTGGCGCACGGACAGCGGGAGGACAGAGCTCCTCCTGTGGTAAGTACTTTTAGAATATTTTTTAAAGAGTTTTAAAGCTCCAGCTAAGTGAGAAACTTAGCTGGAGTAAAAAGATCCTTTACTGTGTTGCTGTGCTCTGTGTTTTGTCACAGGCAGCACCATGGTGAAGACGAGCAGGGGAGGACAGAGCTCCTCCTGTAGTAAGTACTTTTATAGTTTAAAGCTCTAGCTAAGTGGGAAACTTAGCTGGAGTGAAAAGTTCCTTTTTTGTGGTGCTCTGTATTTTTTATTACAGGCAGCACCATGATGAAGACGACCGGAGGGAGGGCAGCCGCAGGTAAAGCACAGGAGAGCCGCGGGAATGCCGTCCGTGAGCGGCTGCCTCGTACCCCTGCACAGTCGCCGACCGGGAGTGGGGCGACTTCAGACTTAGTGCTAAAAAGCACCAAAGCCAATGCCTGTCGGGCGGAAGGCACGGGGAAGTCTGGGAGGCCCTCGGACTCAACTGAGTCGGGCCACAACGAGCCTGTACGGGGCTGGAGACGTTTTTAAAACGGTTCTCCCAAATGGAGCACCTCATCCAGAGGTTGCTCCAGAAACGCACACTCCGGTGGGAGGAGTCGTGTGGGCGGTAGGCTGCAGAAAGGCCACGCCGGCAGCACCTGGTAGAGGGCTGCTTAAAGCACCCTCATGCATGAGGTGAGTGCAGAGGGTCAGCTAAGTTCTGACCATGATTCTGATGGAGACTTGGAACTTAGCGAAGAACGGCCGTTGTCAGAGTTCCCTTCTATGGCAGTACGATTCGCTGTCCAGTCAGAGTCTGGAATCACCAAGAGACCGGGGTAACTGCGAATTGCTGAAGGTGCCAGCAGTGAACCGGGTGATATGGAGCCAGATGGGCGTGGGCGTGCAGTGCCCTGGAGATGAAGCTGCAGAGAATCCTGAAATTGGCTCAGGAATCACGGCGTTCGCGAGAACGGTGGATGGAGGGCATGTGTCAGGGACGCATCAAGAGGTACTAGGGTTGCTGGTAGCACCAATTTTTGAGATAAATTGTCTCGGGGAAAGTGCCATTCGGCCCACCATTAATTCCAAGATTGCAGTATTTTTCCAGCCTAGCAACATACAGCCGGCCAACCTACTCTTCGGAGAGGACCTCACCAAGAGTGTCAAAGACATGGATGACGAGGCAAAGACGGTGGGCTTGATCAAGCCACCGGCAGTCGGCAAGTTTCCAAAAAAGAAAGTACCCCTACAAACGAAGCGGGAACATGGTCAAAAGTCCACCAGGTACCAAGGAGGTAGGTGGGCCTGGTTCTCAGGTGCACATATCAAATGTGACACAACTTAAATCTGGGGTACATTACATCTGTTTCTGGGATGAATGGAAGCAAATTACCTTAGCTCTTTTTATACAGAGTGTTATTCAAAGGTTTCGAATGGATTTCAATCCAAATTGTGATTTGCACATTCAGCATGTTCTTGGGAGAACTATTCAGTTTTCATTAACAGAACAGATGGATGTTCAGACTGCGCTTACAAGCTTATGTGATAAAGGTGTAATTGTAAAGTTGGTTCACCAACCCATCAATTTGCGTCTAATATCTTCCCAGGCCAAAAAAGGATGGGGGATGTAGTATAGACATTGTAAGATGGAATTGTCACTGCCAAGCAACTGGGCAAGAGGATGCTATATGGCGACTATAGAGCTTAAAGATGCGCATTACTCAATGTCTGTTTATTTGCAGGATAAGGATATTTGAAATTCACCTGGATGGATCAACTATGGCAACAAAATTGTTAAAACCTATAATAGGCTTGCTGTGAGGCCAGGGTCAGGTGCTCATGGCTTATCTCGATGATATCTTGATTACAGGGGTATCCAAGAGAATAGTTGAAGTAACAGGTGATAGTTGTTAAATCCAATTTCCAAAGATTGGGCATTATTCATCCAGAGGAATCCAAATTAAAACCTGACTATTTGGGTCACATTTGATTCAATTAAATGACTCTGCCCAGGGGAAAAAAAGGGTAGAGCTAATTGACAGGTGTATCAAGCTAATGGAGGCATTAAGGATACATTCGGGTCATTATAATAGACCTATGCAGTTATCAGTAAAGGCTATTTCTGATTTGCAATGGTGGATTCACCATGTGTCCAGAAGTTATAGCAAGGTAATGCTTGACCAGCCTTCCATGATTTTGCAGATGAATGTCAGTGCACTCGGGTGGGGTGTCAGGGATACGAGTTTCAGCTGTGGAGGCAGATGGACTGAGCAAGAGGCATTGCTTCGGCAGACATGGGCAATTAACTATTAAGAGTTTTTTATGGATAAGGCTTATTGCTCTGACAAATGTAATCTGCATGTTCAGTTTCAGATTGACAATACTACGCAAATGGCATATGTATTAATCACATCGGTGGAATCAAGTCAGCATTTTGTGACAGATTGGCTAATCAAATTTGGGCCTGGTGTATTGAAAAAGATATTTCAGCTATTTATCTACCAGGTAGATTCTATGTAGTAGCAGACGCCGAGTCACGAAAGTTCCATGACAACATAGATTGGATGTTGAACCAGGAGGTGTTCAATAATATAGTACTTATATATGAATGCCAGATATCGATTTGTTTCGCATCAAGGTTCAACCATCAGCAGCCTAAATAGGTTTCATGGGAACCAGACCAGGTGGCAGTTGCAATTGATAGTTTGACGTTACATTGGGGTGGTATGTTTTACATATTTTCCTACCATTTTGCCTAATAGGTCGGATACTGCAAGAAATCAAGCAGGATGCCACTTTGGGGGTGCTTGTAATACCTAATTGGCCGAATCAAGCATGGTTCCCTTTGATGGTACAGTTAGGGATCCAACCTCTTTTTGGTGGTTCCCAAGCGTAGGAATTGACTGGAGCATCCGCTAACACAGGAAAGTCATCTGTTATGTATCGTATTGACTTGTTAATTTGCAGGTTTTAAGAAGGCCATACCTGGAGCAAGGATTGTCTGGGTGAACGGTGGACATGCTCACTGTAGCCTGGAGAAAGAGTACTCAAAAGGGGTATATTACTTATGTAAAAAAATGGGAGCAATATTGTGTACAAAATAATATTGACTATAGTACTGCAGGTATTGTGGATATTTAAGAGTTCCTGTTGATACGATGATGAGGGGCTCAGTTATAGCACCATTAATACAGCTTTAAGTGCTTTGTCCTCGTATGGTTTTGATGGGGTCAGGAAATATTCTATTGGGTATCATCATATCATAGCTGGATTGATGAAAGGAATTTCAACTCTAAACCTCCTAAACCCAGGTATATGACGATCTAGGATGTAAGTGTGGTCCTCAAGATGCTTCGACAGTAGGTTCCTGCCATGTCTCTGGATTTGCCAAACTAATCATGAAAGTGGTTATGCTCATGGCATTGGTTCAGCATAGCAAGTGCAGAGTTTGCAAAAGCTTTTGCTAGACAGGATGGAAGTTGCTGAAGAGCATGTTATGTTATATATTTGCGTCCTGCTCAAACAGAGCAGGCCAGGTGTCACAGGTTTGTTAAAATTGTGTTTCAGCATAACCTACTGATCCATGTTTATGTGTAATGGCACTTTATTTTCATTATATTGAAGCTACAAAGACCTTAAGAAATGTGGAAACAGCATTGTTTATCAGTTACATGTAGCCACACGGGAGAATGTCAGTGCAGACTTTCTCAAGGTGGTTTAAAGCAAATGTTGATTCAGGCAGGCATTAACACTGAAATGTATATATCCTTTTCCACTAGTGCAGCAGCAACGTCAGCTAGGGTGATGGATGTTCACATCGGCCATATTTTTACAGGTGCCGGGTGAACAAATGAATTGTTTTAAAATTTGTTACCATGTGCCGATCGACAAGAGGCTGTTTGCAAATTCAGTATTAAGTCCTGTTTAGGTTCCCCTGGGATAGAGGGGTTACTGTTTGTTTTGATTATTCAAATCAATTGTTATTGCATGATATTAAAGTTTCATGTTTAACGCATTTTTGATTGTTTCTCATCGAAAGTCAATCAATGCAGTGAGAAGCCGGGATTTGGATCTGCGGCATAAAATCACAGAGCTTTGAACTCTTCACGGAATCACTAAAGTGACTCCGAAGTAAAATAGTAAGATTAAATGAGAACTTACCAGTTTGAAGTTTGATCGTTATTTTATGAGGAGTTACGTTGGTAATTACGTGCCCGCCACGCCCAACCCTCTCTCATAAAAAAGGTCATATGGTAGTTCTCATGTTGCTCATCTTAATATGTTACTTCAAATATTGTGTTATCTGTGATTTCATACCGCTGCTTTGAAGATTGACGTGCATGGGCCCTGACGGGTCTTCTTCACGTAATCACCAACGTAACTCCTCATAAAATAACGATCAAACTTCAAACTGGTAAGTTCTCGTTTAATCTTACTATTTTAGCTAACAAAGATCTTGAAGAAATACAAAACATAGCTAAAGTTCTCAAAGGTAGTTGTAATGCACAAGATAGCGACATGAATATAGAGTCGGTAGCTTGTTTCGGGTACCTAGCTTGTTTCGGGTACCTAGCTTGTTTCGGGTACCTAGCTTGTTTCGAGTGACCTCAGCTGAGGTAGAAAGAAGTTTTTCACAACTGAAGCAATTGTGGCAGAGGGCAGTTTAACACCAGATAATTTGAAAACAATTCTAGTAATTACGTGCAACCAGGCAACTTTGATGGAGAATACCTTTATATTATCATTTTTAACCATATTTTGGTGGTGGAAATACATGCCTTTTTTGTCAATAAATGCCTTTTTCGTCCCTTTTTTGTAATTTTATTATGCCTTTTTGGCTGCCTATTTCAGAATTCTTTAGCGCCTAAACATCCTGGCTCTATTAATAATGAATAATAATCAGTTCAAAGTTTAAAGGTTGCAGAAGATCATAGGAGATTTATTAGAAAATTATCTAGGATCGCACAGCTGCAAAACATCAAAGTAAGTCATTATTTTCACCACATTCCCATCATTAAATCTTGGCTGGAAAGTAAAAAATCTTCCTCTTGTAAGATTACAGAGCCATAGCGAACTGGAAATGCTAATAAGATATCATGATATTCTGTATAAATGCAAAAAAATATAGGGTATAAATCTATTTATCAATTTAAAATTCCAAAAGCATTGTAAATAACTTTTTTTTAATTACAATCTTATTTATCCTTTAAAATAAGTAACAGTTTTCTCCCATTGTCTCTTTTTCACCATGAAATCAATCTCTGTCTACTGAGCAGTTCCAAGAAAAGTGGTCTACCTATGTGGCTTCAGAGAAGTGACAACAATGTGCCTCATGACAGATTATCACTTTAAGGTCAATGGCATGAATGTGGGCAACATAACTGAACAAATTGTACCACAAGAAAGAAATCTGTTGGTTGTCCTTTCTCTCCCTCAGCCAGGAGAAGGCATCCGACAAAGTGAATCTTCATTTTTTGGGGGGGTCTCTGCATGTGTTCTGCCTGGACGTTTATAAGCTCTGCACAGCCTGGAGGGAAGTAAAGGGTCCTTGATGATGGTAAAGGAGTGTGTCGGGGATGCCCGTGTCCTGACAGCTTATTTCATCTGAGGGCATTCCTGTGTCTCCTTGAGAAGATCTTAATGTGTTTGGCGTTGGCCAGACCGGGCATGGAGATCGTCCTCTCGGCTTACACTGACGATTAGATCCTCATGATTAAAGAACCCGTGGACCTGCGGGGGATGTGTGAATGCCAGCAGGTCTTCCCAACCTTGTGCCCTGCAAGAAGCAATTGGCAAAATCTTCCAGGTTCTTGTTAGGAAGGTGGGTTCCTTGCATGGAGCACCATATAACTCTAACTGGCAGTTGTCTGAGCTCCGCTCAGGAAGAGCACCGGCACAGCGGCGCAGCGGTAGAGTTGCTGCCTTACAATGCCAGGGACCCAGGTTCGATTCTCACTATGGGTGCTGCTGTATGGAGTTTGTAGGTTTTCCCTGTGGGTTTTCTCCAGGTGCTCTGGTTTCCTCCCACAGCCAAAGACAAGAAGGTTTGTTGGTTAAAATTGTTTTAAATTGTCCCTAGTGTGTAGGATAGTGCTAGTGTATGGGATTATCGCTGATCGGCGAGGATTCGATGGGTGGAAGGAACTGTTACTGCTATCTATCTCTAAAGTCTACAAGTCTAAAGGAAGCCTGGCTGGACCTGAAAGTGAAAGTCACTACCTGGCTAGAGCACTGGACAGGACTGCTCTGAGAGTTTTCCACAGGAGCCAAGTATTTGTTATAAAATAACTGGTGACTTTCAGTTAGGTCCAGTTCACATTGCGACCATTAAGGTCCAGAAGGAGCTAATAGATTTCTTCTGGTTCAAGAAGAAACAATGAATTTCTGCCATGGTTCCAAGTCTCCCAATTGACGAGGACAGTCAGATGCTCATGTTGTCCGTATCCAGCTGGCAGCCCACTGTTTCAGACACTGCAAAGATACCTGTGGGAGAGAATACTCCCAATTGTTGGGGTTGGGTTTATGTCTTTCACCAGAAGTAGCACCATCAGGACAAGACATCATAACAAAACACAGCTACTGTATTTTGCTCTGCAGGAATTGACTGTCAAAAACATGGAAAAAGGCCCTTCAGCCCAACTTGTCCATGCTGATCAAGGTGCTTTTCTGAACTAATCCATTTTCCTGTATCTGGCCCATATCCTTCTCCTATCCATAAATCTGTCCAAATGTCATTTAAATGTACATGCCCTTACCACGTCCTCAGGCAGCATGCTCCGTATACCCACTATCATTTGTGGAGGGAAAAAAATTTGCCCCTGAAATCCCCTTTAAATCTTTCCCCTCTCACCTTAAACTGTTATACTTCCCTACTCTGGAAAAAAAAAGACTATATATATGCCCTTCATGATTTTATAAACCTTGATATGGTCACTCTCAGCCTCCTCCATCCTAGCCTATCCAATCTTTCCTTATAACTCAAGCTCTCCAATCCTGACAATATCTTGTCTGTACCTTCTCTGCTTAAACACAGCCTACCTAGAGTGTTGTGATTAGAACTGCACACAATATCCCAAGAGTGGTCTCACCAATGTCTTGTTCAGCAGTAACATAACTATCCAACTCTTGTTAGACACAAAGTGCTGGAATAACTCAGCAGGTCAGTCAGCATTTCTGGAGAAAAAGGGTGGGTGATGTTTTGGATCTGGACTGAAGTTGGGTCCCGACCCGAAACGTCACCCATCCTTTTCCTCCAGAGTTGCTGCCTAACACACTGAGTTACTCCAGCACTGTGTGGCTTTCTTTGGTATAAACCAGCATCTGCAGTTCTTTGTTTCTACAACTAACTCTTGTATGCTATGCCCCATCCAATGAACGCAGGTGTGTCATACACCTTTTTCACCATCTTGTTTACCTAATGTCTTCTCTTTCAGGGAACAATGTACTTGTACTCCTGGTTCTATAAACCTCCCCAGGGCCCTGTCGTTTACTGTGTAAGTTCTGTTTTAGTTAATTTCCCAAAATGGATCACTTCAGATTTGTCTCAGATAAACTCCATCTGCTATTCCTTGGCCTGCATTCCCAGTTGATCTATATCCTGCAGTAATCATAGACAACCTTCTTCAATGTCAACCGCACTATCAATTTTGGTGTCATCTACAAACTTGCCAATCATGCCACCTACAATCTCATCTAAATCATTTATATAGGACAACCAGCGGGGGATCCAGCACCGATCCTTGATGTTTACCACAGGTCAGGCTTCTAATGTGTAAACCAACTTTGCACTATCACCCTTTGACACCTTTTTACAAGATAATGGTGTGTTAACTTGGCTTCCTTAACCTTGATTCCATGTGATCTTACCTTTTCCATCAGTCTGGTATTGAGATTTTGTCAAAGTATCATAAAGACACTTGGACAGCTTCAAGGAGAGAAATGTTTTGGAGGGATATGGGCCAGACGCTGCAAGTGCGAAAAGCACTATTAGTTAACTTGGTTAGCATGGATGAATTGGGCTGAAGGGCTAGTTCTGTGCTTTATAGTACCACAACTCGATGACTCTAAAATACATGTAATTTAGCCTATCAGACCGTCTTGCAGTCAAGCCTATGGGAGACTTTTCCTGGGATCTTTTCAGATTCAGGGACAGCTTCTTCAGTCAGAGTGCTCCCCCGCCATTGGCTCTCCCTGGCAGTTTGTTCAGAAAGAGAGATAAAGTTTGCTTAAGAACTACAGGGGCCCTATGGAAATGTACTTCGTTCAGGAATCTCCTGCCATTGCTTATAAATTAGTAACGTTTTCTGTTAAAATCCCACAAACTATTCACTTTGAGTTTGGAAATGGATAATAACTGATCGTGGATTGAAGTTAAGAAAGGGAGTAACTTTACTTGGTCTGAAAATGTTGACTTGAATTTGCACTATTTATGTATTTTAGATTTTTTTATGATTAACACATGTTTTTAAATATGAAAAACAGGAAATGTACTTGAGATTGGAAAAAAGCTGTTTTTATATATGTTTTTATATATAAATGATATGGACAAAAATGTAGGTGGCCTGATAAGTAAGTTTGCCGATAAAACAAAAATTAGCATAGATGTGGAAAGTAAGGAAGGTTGTCAAAGAATACAACAGGATATAGTTCAGTTGGGCAGAGACATGTAGATGGAATTTAATCCAGACACGTGTGAGGTTTAGTTTAGTTTAATTTAGAGATACAGTGATGAAAGAGGCCCATTGGCCCACTGAGACCGTAGTCGGGATCGAACCCAGGTTTCTGGTACTGTAAGGGCTGTAAGGCAGAAACTCTACCGTGCCGCCTCGTGTTGCACCCTGGGAGATCAAATGTAAGAAGAAGGTATACAGCGAATGGCATGACCCTTTGGAGCATTGATGTACAGCTGCCTGTAAGTGGCAACAGAAATAGAGAGGGAGGTAAGGATGGTATATGGAATACTTGACTTTATTGATTGGAATATTGATATAAGAGTTGGTAAGTCATGTTGCAGCCAGATAAAGCTTTGGTTATAGCACATTTGGAGTATTGTGTGCTGTTCTGGTTACTGCATTACAGAAAAGGTTCACCAGGATGTTGTCTGGATAGGAGTACAGTTGCTATAAGGAGAGTTTGGAGAAATGTGTATTTGTTTTTATGGAGCATCAGAGGCTGAGGGGCGACCTGATAGAAATATATAAAATTATGAGAAGCATAGATATTGTAGACAGACAGATTTTGTTTTCCAGGGTGGATATGTCAAACATGAGAGACATAGATTTAAGGTAGGAGGAAGAAACTTTAAAGGAGATTTGCAAGGTGATTTTTCTTACCCAGAGAGTGGTAGGTGCCTGGGATACTCTGCCAGATGTGGTGGTGGAAGCAGATATGGCAGCAATTTTTAAGAGGCATTCAAATCATAATATAAACAGGCAGATGGATCTGGTTGAAATTTGCATCATGGTCGGCACAGGCATCATGGCTTGATGGGACCTGATTCTGAGCTGTACTGTTCTGCGTTCTATGGTGTATCTTTGTCCATGTTATTCTTAAGAGAGTGATTGTTGGACATTCTGCTAACAGTGTCCAGCTGCTGCATACAGAGTAAATCAAGAATAATTGTTCATTTCCAACAGCTTTTGGAGGAATGTTCGTCAGAGGCTTTGTTGGGTTTAATTTACATTTTTGGCAAAAAGCATTTTGAAAAATATAATCTTCATTAGTAATTCAGATTGAGGTGCTAAACTCACCCTGGGGCCTCTGCTTTTATGTATCATTCACATTGCCATTTTCTTTTTGAAATCAGCTGCAGCAGTATGGTATGAAAAACCTGGTCCATCATAGGTTGTAAACATATTCTACTTGGCTGTTTAGTGTTATGTCCTGTTGGTACAATGTTAAAGTAGCCATTTATTTTTTATTTATGTTTTTAAATGCCTGTAAAATGCTAGCATTTTTAATGCTTTTGCCGTGGAAGGGACCAGATATTGGGCACATTACTAGAATAATAGAATAACCCACTATAAAGATGGTGATTCTGCTCATTACGCCTGTACTGGCTCATTTACACATGCTATCAAATTAATGCCACTCCTCTACTCCCTCAGGCCTTTGCGCTTCCCATTGAAGCATTTATCTAGCTCTATTTTGAATGTTTTACTGTCCTTACAGACAGCGCATTGCAGATTGCACTATATTGCACTCTCTTAAAACAAAAAGCACTCATCGGCCTTTGGTTCGCCTGTAAATCACCTGCAATGTGTGCCGATTGCTGATTGTTCTGTTATGGGAAACTGGTTCCTTTATTTACACAATGTAAACCCTTCCTGGTGTTGAGCATTCTGACAAATCTCAATGTAACTTTGTCTGCATCCCAGTTTCCCTAGTCTCTCATTGGGATAGCATACCAGTGAAACTTTTTTTCCTAGTGGTGAATTCATCAAAACATTTCAACTAATGGATTGAAGGCTTTAAAAAAAAATAATAAAGACATAACATCCCTCCTTTTGTGTTATTTTCCTCAAATAATGAAGCCCAGAATTTTATGCACATCTATATGCATACCCAGTCTAGGTCTACTAAGATGAAACTAACATTAATGGAATTAAGAGGGAAAGATAGACCAGCCATGATTGAATGGTGGATTAAACTCAATGGGACAAATGGGCCTAATTCTGCTCCTATGGCTTATGAACTATGAACTTAGGAATTTAATGTTACTGCCTTTTGCGTGGCAGGTACAATGGAGATATTATTTGTTTTTGCTGGGAGATGTAAAAAGATCCTTTGCCACCATTTTGGTGAAGAGAAGTAGAGTCGCACACAAGGTCCTATATTTATCTCCATCTATCAAGTGATTTTGGTCTTAAAATTCTACTACCTATAGAAGTCCATTAATGTCTCACTATCTATGAGGACCCATATTAACTTTCTGATTTTCTATTATTGCACAAAGCAGAAATAGTCATGCACAGCTGACATTTCTTCCATTGGAGTGATATTAGAAATGTGAGGAGAAACTAATTAAGGCTTTGGGGTGGAAAGGGGGGTAATGGCAGTGTTAGTGTATAATACCTTGGTGGTGAGTGAAAATGATTCTAGGGCTAGTGCTGGAAGCCATGAGATGTAGGCATAGAGGAGAAGGCGCAGATAAAGATCAATCAATTGGGGAAAGGGTTATGCCTATAAAAATAAAGAGGTCTTGTGAATGATAGGATGAGAGGCCAGAATCTTGTGGCACATCATCGTTGGAATGCAGGGTAAGTGGTCAATGATGTGGTCAGCGAGATTAATTAAATGGTAAGCCAAGTAGGAAAAAAGAGCACAACCATTATCTTTTAAATATTAAAGATGTAACATACTTGGAGGATGCCGGATGAATGTTGGACCCTTTAACCAATTCAGAAGCAACAACAACCCAGCAGTTTAGACAAGTGGCATTAAAATTCACATTGTATATACTGTCTGGCAGCATTGCACCATGGTATCTGTGCTCATACACTGCATCCGCATTGGGTGGCAGTGCACACAAACTACACAAAGCATTCAATGAAGAAGGGTCCTGACCCAAAATGTCACATATCCATATTCTCCAGCGATGCTGCCTAACCCGTTGAGTTACTCCAGCATTTTGTGTCTATCTTAAGCATGCAAAGTTATTTGCAGCGCACCTCTGTTGATCCCCTTTCATATCACTAAAGCCAGCGTCTTTCATTTACATATCTCTTTTTTATTTTTTTTATGTTTTATTTATTAGAAGTACATTACATTACAACCACATACATTAGTACTCGTCACATATATCTTCGTACAATTAATGTACTCCTTGTTTTTTACACTAGTAAAGGGAAAGGATGAGATTAAGAGAAAGAAGAAAGTGAAGGAAAAAGTGAAAGTGTAGAAAACGTGACAACAAGAAAGAACGAAGACCCTATAAGAACAAAATTAAAAACAAAAAAAAAGAGTTAAGAAATAGACCCTAGAAAAGAAGAAAGAGGGAAAAGAGAAAAACAAATAGTTTTTGTAAGCATCACGCAAATGGGACATACCAACTCTCCAACTTTCATCCCCCCTTACCTGACCTCAGTTTTTTTTAAGGTACTTTTGCACCCTGTATTTGTAATAATTCTATACATGCAGACCACGTCAGGTGGAAGTGATCTGGTTTACCTGCCAGGAGGAGTCTTATCTCCTCTAGGTGTAATGTTTCGAACATATTTGAAATCCACATATTTATAGTTGGTATTGGAGCCTTTTTCCAACATTTTAGGATTAGCTTTTTTCCAGTTATTAACCCATAGTCTATTAGTTTCTTTTGGAACACATTTAGTTCTGGACCATCTTCCGTTATTCCGAAGATAATCCATTCTGCTTTGGGTATCAGTTTTATTTTAAATAATTTTGTAAAGATTTCAAAAATTTCAATCCAAAATTTTTGAATTTTTGTACAGAAAACAAATGAGTGCGCTATAGTAGCTTCTTGGGATTGACATTTATCACAAATGGATGATACATTGGGGAAAATTTTATGGATTTTAGTTTTGGAATAATATAATCTATGTAAAATTTTAAATTGTATTAAAATGTGTCTTACATTAATCGAACATTTATGCACGTTTAATAAGTGTTCATTCCACCTTTCCTTTGAAATTTTAATAGCTAATTCTTGTTCCCAGTCTCTTCTGATACCCTCCGTAGATGGTATTTCTACATTTAAGATAATATTATACAAATATGATATTAAGTTTGCTGATTCAGCTTTTATCTGCATTGCATCATCCAATACATCTGCTGGGCTATTATAATGATATTTGTACATTTTTTCAAATAGTCGCATATTTGAAAATATTGATTATTTCCGAGTTTATATTTTATTTGTAATTGTTGAAATGAAAGTAATTTTCCAGTTTCACACAAGTCACCGAACGTTTTAATTCCTAGTCTATCCCAGTGTGTGAAAGATGTATCTATAATAGAGGGATTAAACAAAGGGTTATTAACTATGGGAGATAAAAGTGATAAATTTCTTAATTTTAAATTTTGTTTTATTTGTTTCCAAATTCGGATTGTGCTATGTATAATTGGGTTATTATAATTTATGTTATTCAGTTTCATTGGTGAGAGGAGGATCGCTCCAATGTTTCCAGAGGAGCAATCCTCTCTCTCCATTACAATCCAGTCCACTTGCTGGGCAGAGTTATCCATCAGTTGAATCATATTTTTAATATTTACTAACCAATAATAATACATGAAATTAGGTAGTGCTAAACCCCCTAATACTTTAGGTTTATTCAAGTGAGTTTTTTGTATTCTATGTGATTTATAGTCCCATATAAAATTAGTGATATCTGAGTCCAGTTTTTAAAAAAACTTCTTTGGTAAGTATATAGGAATCGATTGAAATAGGTATAAAATTTGTGGTAGAAAGATCATTTTTATTGCATTTATTTGGCCTATTAAAGACATCGGGAGCGTTTTCCAAAATTTAATTAATGTGTTTAATTTATTAAGTAGGGGATCAAAATTTGCTTTAAACATACCTTGATATGTTCTAGTAATTTCGATTCCCAAGTATTTAAATTTTTCTGTAGCTATTTTAAAAGGGAATTTTAAAAGATGTGTTGAATCTTTTGGTTTTATTGACATAATTTCACATTTATTCCATATTTTAAGCCAGCGTCTTTCATTTACATATCTCTACAATAGATTTTTGTTTATTCTCATTCCATAACCTTAATCATAATTTGTTTAAAAAAATATTTTTGGACCTTCTCCCCTGTAATACATGCCCTAATCATTTCCCCATGATCAAATTCAGCACTGCTTCATTAATTGCTGGGCTAGAAATATATATAATTATATTCTCCATACACATTTTAGAATTTTTTGATCTTCCTTGTCCTCTTCGACTTTCACAACTCATTTCAGAGTAATTGAAACGCCCCATTATTAATCATCCACTGTCTGTATTTCTCTTAAGGTTGCCAATAGCTTTGTTCCTCAGTTTCCTTCATTTTTTTTTTTTTAGTCTATTGTGAAGCAATGATGCAATCTTCAAACGGCCAAATTGGACAGCTCCAGAAAAAGGATGAAGAGAACATATTGTACTTGATTTAACCATTGAATATTCAACACAGTGCAGACTCCAGACCAAGCCTGCTCTCCCTATTCATTATAATGACTTCAAAATCAGCCAGCACCAAATCGATTTTCAGTCTTATTTTCACAGCAGGTTGTCCAGTTTTGTCAGGAGCTAGCTTAAAGCGAGTCTGCATTATTCAAAAAGCAGTCACATTGGAGGATGATGGCAACCTGTCAAAAGACACTTTGGGCCATGGCTGTTCATAGCCAACATTCAAAAGCTGCACCGAGCGTTTTAAATTCTCATTTTACAAACCACAGAACCACATCTCAAGGCCCAAGCACACTGAAGGCTATTCTTTCACATCACTCAAAAGAAGCCCAACAGATACAACAGTGGCATCTAAGATTGTTTTGGATCAGCACATGATATGCAGGAAATGGAGGGATATGGATTCCCTGTACATGGGGGCAGATAAGAGTTGGTCTTGATATCATGTTCAGCACAGACATTGTGGGCCAAAGAGCATGTTCCTTTGCTGTTCTGTCTGTTTTATATCTTAATACAGATATAATGAATTCAAATCTTGAGAAACGTACACACCCAGACTGATCCCCCCACCCCCCCCCTCCCCCAACCCTCACCAAATGATAAGCCCTTCTCCTCCAGAAATGAAATAACTGTGGCTTCCCAGTGCCACAAATGCAAACAGAGAATGGCGGTGAAGACAGGGCAGATTTCAGTTCAGTTTAGCTTCTATCTCACATATTGACACCTCACATAATGCAGAGGCATAATACAAAAAAAATCACATCCTCAATCCTGAACTTTCCACTCGTCACTTTCATTCTCTCCAATACTGACGAAAGTTTTGATCTTCATTCCAAATGACGTAAAATCAATATTCGATGGCAATCAAACCAAACCAAATGCCATGCAAATCTAAGCACTCGTATCCCTTTGCATAATGCCATGATCTATGTGTTCCCAATGCAACGCTATCCTTGGCCTGTACCATGACTTGCTGGGGGCATCTGGTTCATAGTGAAGGTAGCCTTGTGTGGGTGATCTCAGGTAGCTTTGGGTTTAGAAGGCTCATCATTGGACTCTCCTTGCACTCTTGTCCATCAGGTAGTTGACTGCCACCGTTCCTTCCTGTCCTGGTTTCAGAGATACGATACTATGCGATACGATACTATACGATAAGATATGATACGATAGAACTTTATTTATCCCAGGGGGGGAATTGGTCTGCCAACAGTCATAAAACACGACAAAATACATGAAACATGAAATTAAAATGGTCTTACAGATTTTACAGATATGATTTTGTTCCTATTATTGCCCGTTTACCCCATTAGTAGTAATTCCATTGGCCACTGGTTACTGTCACCTCAGGATACGTTTGAAGAACAACATCCCACGAAGAATAAACAAGGAGTTTAGAAATGAGGGCAGAGTGTAGGTAATGATAGTCCTGATGACAGTAGCATTAGCAGAGATTCATGATTGATTGATTGATACTTTATTATCACATGTGACGTCACAGTTGACAAAGTTACGAAGTGTTTAATGTGGCCCCCAATGGTCCCTCTTTGTTCTCGACGGCCCTCCCATGCCGGGTCCCTCTTCTCTTCTCCGCTACCCTTCCGTGCCGGGTCCTTCTTCATTCTCAGCACCCACCCCACGCTGGGTCCCTCTTTGCATCTGTACATAAATACCAAAGATATATGTTCCTGCTTGCCAGCTTGTGAGCAACCTGTGTAGAGCTTAAGCAGTAGGGCTGGCCATTGAGTTCAGTGCTGGCTGTAACCACACAATTAACCTACTCACATCAGCTAGCATTGTGCAGAAGCTGCGTCAGCAGCTTACGAGTTGCAGACAGATGCGTAAAAGGAACAGGCTCCACCTTAAACTCCATGCCATCTGAATGTAATTTCACCCCTTCACACTTCACTAATATCTCATTAACACCAGCAGTCTGATGATCTTGTAATGATTTGATTATTCATGAATATCACCTGTAGGCAAGGGAAAGATGGAATCAAATAATTGCATTGTCATCTTGAAGGAAAGGATCCATAAAATGTGCAAGTTCAAGCAAAAAGCATCTGTAGTTATTTCTCCCACTTGCACTGTTGCCAATTTGGGTTGAGTCGGTGAGTTACATTGAACGTACACTTGTTATAAATGCTTCTGAATAAAATGAACTGGTGGTTCTATGAATATGAAATTGCAATCTACTTTTAAAATGTCTCTCCATTTCTCGCACACATGAATCTTCCATGCCCTTACTCAAAGTAATTTGGATGAAATTTGGGCAAGTGAACTGAGATAAGGTGTTCTGCTGCTAAAGCTCAGCCTTCGCTCAATGGCACTTATCTTAGCACCCAGACAAAATGGCATAACCCCAAATTCCATCCCAGAGCAGGTAACCCAGCTAATGCTAAGATTATTATCATTATTTTTATTATTATTATTATTATTATTATTATTATTATTATTATGTAATAGCACTTTTTATTGGTCAGCACACAAACTAAGTCCCTGCCTTCCTTTCAAGTTATTTTGTAGGTCTCTTGAACAATTTTAAAGAAAGAAATTGTCCTGAGACCCATGACAATATTAATCCTGCAACCAACGTCACCAAAGCAAACGCTTTGCTTGTTCCTATTGTGGCGGTGATCTGTGCTACACAGAATAACCAGTCTCTGACCTCAAGGTGGAAACCGCAGTGCTTTATGTGGTTAATTCAGATGTAACTTTGGTTAATGGTGATTACCAGTATTAAAAGTGATGACCGGTAGTTTCTCCGTTTAACATATAGAGTCATTTACTTTCGTAGAAACAAAGAACTGCAGATCATGTTTATATCAAAGATATATATTAAAAAAGACTATATACCAGGTTATGCCTAAGCAGTCTGAAGAGGAGTCCCGACATGAAACGTCACCCATCCTTTTTCTCCAGAGATGCTGCCTGAAAGACGCTGAGTTACTCCAGCACTTTTTGTCTATCTTCAGTTTCATTTATTTGGTGTGAATATAGAATATTAATTGCTATTTCTCAGTCTAAGGCTGTGTTAAATGGCTTTGCTGTATGCAAGATTCAGATGCTCATTGTGTCAAGAATTGTTAATGGAGTTGAACATTGCAATCATCAATAAATAGTCTCACTTTGAAGTTTGTAATGAAAGAACGAAAAGAAAATCATTTCTTATATGTATGATAGGATCTTTCCAGCTGCAGGAGCTAAACTGTTCTAATGTATCTTTCTTCATGTTCCAATCAACCTGACACATTGTAACTTGATTGTCGATCATTAAAATAATTACTCCATTAAATCACTATTAAAATGTCCTACATTTGAATACTGCAACTGCATTCATAAGTAACTGTTGGTGAATGAGGAGATTAGGTTACATATATTTAAATAAGGGAATAACTAAAGAGTAATAATGACATTAGGTCATGGATCCACAAATGTTTCTAATATTTATTAAAACCAATAAAGCACAAGTAATATTTTCAGTCTAAATGTATTTAAATAATGTTCATCATATTCCATAGGTATAAACATAAAGGAGTAGGTAAATAATTTGCCTTCTTGGCTGAATTTCCAGAATATTTTGGGTGTACGATCACACAACTAATCTCATGAGCAGAAGTAATGTCATTGCTTTGTGGGACGGTCTCTTGCCGCAGGCCTTCATAGGTTTAAGGTGAAGGGGAAAAGATTTAATAGCAATCCGAAGGGTAACTTTTTCCACACAAAGGGTGGTGGATGTATGGAACAAGCTGCCAGAGGAGGTGGTTGAGGCAGTGACTATCCCATAATTTAAGAAACAGTTAGATTGGTAAATGGATAGGACAGGTTTGGAGGGATATGGACCAAATGCTGGCAGGTGGGACTGGTGTGGCTTGGATATGTTGGCCATTGTGGGCAAGTTGTTCCGAAGGGCTTGTTTCCACACTGTGTCACTCTATGACTCTATGATTCTATGCCCTACAATAGGCCTGGCTCGCTGCCATGGTAATGAGAATTAGCCTGGAGAGGTTGCCGCCGAGTCCGGCCTCTGCTTGCCCCGTGGACCACAGAGGAAGGGGTCGGACAGAGGTCCGGTAAGCAGACCAGTGGCGGGAGACAGAGCAGGGCCTCGACGGTGGAGATGGTCACTGGAGGCCTGGCCGCAGCCTGAGGCTTGGCCCAGCCGTCCAGTGAACCATGGCTGTATTCCAACCGCAGGCCTAGCTCACTCAGAGAGTGAAGGCCGCCGAGCCCGTCCCTGCACAACCCCTTCGAACGGGAATCGGAGAGAAGGTGGGGAGAGACAGCGCTGGACACTGGACAAGGGGCTCGGTGAGAAAAACCGCGGGGGGTCTTAGCTTCAGTGCCCTCGAAGTCGGCTGCGGGAGGCGGTCCCTGGAGTACAAGGCCTGAAGACGGCCAGGCGAGGAGAGGGATGACAGTTCGCAAGATGACTGCAATGGGTCTTTGTGGCCAGCTGCAGCTGGGACTGTAAAATGGCACCAAAATAGCACTGGTAGTGGGCTGTTTTGTGTATACAATACTGAACGGGGTGATTGTGCTTATGTACGGGGATAATCTTGCTGAGCTGTGTGCAAAAAATGTATTTCACTGTACCTGATTCAAGTGACTATAAAGAAACCATTGAAACCTTTGCTTTAATTTTCACGTCACATTTTGTAATATCCTCATAAAATATAAAACTTGTATCCTGCTACTATCTTTATCTGTACCCGAATCATATTTCAGATGTCAGGCGAATAGTTGGTCAGTGGTTGAATGTTATCAGCTCATCAGTGGAGACATTTTAAAGTCTCTCAGATGAATAGTGTTGATCACAGAATGATTACATGAAGTACGGATCATTACCTCCAACATTCAGCCTTATACAGATGTCATTTTGCATTTAACCTTGAAGATTGTGCACTTGATATCCACAAACTATTTTGTTTTGTCTTACTATATTATCAAAGTAATTGTAAGAAAAGGTATCTGCAGAAAATAGTTTACAGACCAAACATGTGATCAATTAGTCTTTGTTCTGAAGAAGGGTCTCGACCCGAAACGTCGCCTATTCCTTCGCTCCACAGATGCTGCCTCACCCGCTGAGTTTCTCCAGCATTTTTGTCTACCTTCGATTTTTCCAGCATCTGCAGTTTTTTCTTAAACAATTAGTCTTTGTTTATCGTTTATTTTCAACCTTGTGTGTAATTCATGCAGGTTGTCACAGTTGCTGCTTCACAAAGTCAGTTGAAGAGCACTATTGCAATTATGTGCTGCCTTCATATAAAAGCTGCAACTGCACTGGTGCTTACTGGAGTGTTGCATGGGAGGGAGAAAAACAAGGTGGTTTCAGATTGCATTTCTGGAAATTTCTGAAAATATGAACCACTCATAAAAGTTATGAGTTTTACTAAAGTTCATTTTCTCTCTCATTTCATGTTCCTTGTACCTCTCCAGGGTTCAAAAACAATTGAAGGTGACACAAGTGTGTTGTTAAGGTCTTGTACTGCTCGGGATCATTTGACTTGTTTGATGTTGAGGCTTTTGGAAAGGTGCAGATGAGGTTTATTAGAATGATGGCTGGATTAGGAAGTATTAGTTACAGAGAGAGGTAGGACAGTTTTGAATTTTTTTTTCTCTGAAATGGTGGAGGTTGAAAGGAGACCTGATAGAATTATGTAAAATTATGTGTGGCATAGATACAGTGGTCAGCCAGAATCTTTTTCCTTTGATGAAAGAACCTTTGATAAAAAACAATACTAGAGGGGATTGCTTTAAGGTGAGAGGCACAACATTTAAAGGAGATGTGCAGGGCAGGTTTTGTTTTACCCAGAAGGTGGTGAGTACCTGGAGCATGTTGTCGGGGTTGGTGGTGGAGGCAGATACGGTTGTTGCATTTAAGAGACCTTTGGATAGGCATATGGATGTGCAGGGAATGGAAGGCTATGGATCATGTGCAGGCAGATAAGAGGGGTGGTCCTTGCATCATGTTCAGCACAGACTATGTGGGCCGAAGGGCCTGTTTCAGTGCTGTACTGTTCCTAATTCTATGTCGATGACTATGACTTTCCTTCATGCAATGTCCATCCATTGGGGAAATATGAATGCGAAACTAACCATTTGGGAGAAAACTAGTGCAAGGATATAGATTCATTGATGTTTTAGACTTCTTGTTTTCTGGAATATTGATGTTAACTCAGGCTTCAAAACACTTGTTTCTTGTTAAATACAAATAGACTATATTGCCATTCTGTCATCAATGCCTGAAATTTCTAATAGCACTGTTCAAGTACCTGAGGAGGACAAGGGCTGAGGAGGAATTTCTTTAGCCAAAGGGTGGTGAATCTGTAGAATTCATTGCCACATACAGCTGTGGAGGCTGTCATTGGGTATTTTTAGCATAGATTGATAAGTTCTTGATTAGTAAGGGCACCAACAGTAATGGTGAGAAGGCAGGAGAATGTGGTTGGGGTGGAAAAATAGATCAGCCATGTTCGAATGGTGGAGCAGATTCAATGGGCTGAATGGCCTAATTCTACTCCCATGTTTAGGGTCTTATGGCTAGAACAGTTCAAGAAGGTCATTCACCACAATTTATTTCAAGTCAACTGACATTAGCTATGAAATGACTGACTTGTCAGAAAGGCCCACAACCCATGTGTTCTCTGGAGATTCAATATACACTGGATAGAAATTTAGCTCACACGGAAAAGAGATGACTTTGGTTTGTTTCTGTAAAGTCTTGCTGATTTGATAGATACTATGGATTTAGTTTAGTTTAGAGATACAGTGCGGAAACAGGCCCTTCGGCCCACCAAGTCTGCACCGACGAGCGAGCCCTGCACACATATTCTATCCGACACACACTAGGGACAATTTTACACTTATACCAACTCAATTAACCTACAAGCCTGTACATCTTTGGAATGTGGGAGGAAACTAAAGATCTCGAAGAAAACCCACGCAGGTCACGGGGAGAATGTATAAACTCCGTATAGACAAGTGCCTTTAGTCAGGATTGAACCCGGGTCTCTGGTGCTGTAAGGCAGTAGCGCTACCGCTAGGCCACCATGCCGCCCTTATGCATGAGACAAATATATTTTGCTATCACAAGCTTAGTTGCAAAATCAATCTTAAAATTTTCACAGGATTTCAAACTTCATCAAAAATATTTCAAATTCGTACTAAAATGTAGGAATGTGTACGGAGGTTTTACTTCATGCATTAATGTTCTTTACAAAGGCTGAGCCAGACTCAAAGCCAATGGATGAACCACTGCCATCCGAGAAGTGCAGCATCATTGCCGTCCAGATGATGATAAGGTGCACAGGATTACTCCATTAAAGTTAAGTACATTGTGCTCACATTTAATTTTTATACTGTTTTGCAATCCAATATTTACTTTTGTTAATGCATATTATTGTGTTTAGAACATTAAAGGACATATTATACATATTTATATTTGTTTGGAAGGTGTACTGGATACATAGCAGAGGGCCTTTAGTGGTGTCTAAGGTTTTAGTAATCTGCAATAATTCTGCCCCTATCCCTTCTGGTTAACAAGGTTTGCCTGTATCATTTTTACGCTTATAGGATGGTTTTACATTTGTAAAACAATTTTTAGTGTCTCCACCTTAGTCAGCAAAGTTTGCTGTAATTAGCTGAGAGTCATTACTGGTCCTTCCCGAGTTACAAACACCTGGCTTATGGACACTTACTTACTACAGACATGTTTCTTCCCCTATGAACCATTTGGTTTACCTAGGTCTGAACAACCCAGTCAGTCTGCATTCTTGACAAGTCTCCCATGAGGAAGTTATTTACCCAATACCCAACCAACAAACATTAACTGTGAGATAGGCATGTGTATGATGCAGTAGACACAAAAAGCTGCAGTAACTCAGTGGGTCAGACAGCCTCAGGAAAGGAATATGTGACGTTTCGGGTCGAGACCCTTCTTCAGACCCTGTCTGTAGAGTTACTTCAGCTTTTTGTGTCTATCTTTGGTTTAAACCAGCATTTGCAGTTGCTTCCTGCACATGTTTATGATGCATTTGGATTTGGTTTCCCTATTTTACAAATGTTTTCCCCCACCCTTAATGCTGTGCGTCTTGAGGAGGGTCAGGCTTCAGGGAAATGAGAACAGATTTGAAAGGCCTTGTTGAAAAATTTTGCAAGAGCTGATTGTTACATATAAAAGTACAATCATACTACACACTAGGCTTAGAGGAATTCACACTCCAGTGATACAGTATGAACACAAATGTTTTGCTTTCCAATTCTATAACACTTCAAAAATTATACAGGGCTTCAGACGTGAAAATAAAGCCATGACATTTACAGCTAGTTAGAATGTCTTCACTCATTCACTGCAGCATTTTATGATCTGTGCTCTGGCTGATTGAGACAGTCCTTGTTCAGAGACTTGCAGCAGTGGCTATCTGGCAGTGTAGCAGACAGTATGATAGAGTGTCATGTCAGTGCATACACCGATTACATACAAACCCAGTACACAAGGTCATATTGTACTTAGCTTGCAGCTAGTAAGGATACAAGGATTTAGTTGTACAATGGAGATACAGTCTGGGCACAATCAGATTGGAAGTCACAGAAAACCAAATCCTTTCAGGCTGTCAGGTAATGGGACTGAAAACACGAGAGGAAGGCTTGTTTGTAAAGTGATATGGTGCCCAAAACAGGGTGTTTTTAGTCAAATTATTATTGACTTACTATCATGTCACCTACAAATAAATGCATAAATTGCAAGCAAGTAAATGCATAGAATACACAGCAACTGTCCTCTTTTGTCATTTCACCTCAGTGGACATTTACGTTTTGGCGACACAAGACCTATATTGAATAAAATAGTTATTAGAAGCCCTAGTAGAAGAAAGCCATTAACCCCACTGTGCAACTTCCAGTCCAACAATATCCCTACTCGTTCATCTTGACCCTTGAAGGGTTTTTTTCCCTTTATGGTTTTCAAGGAACAGAAGATAGCTGGAGATAGACTCAAAATGCAAGAGTAACTGAGCGGGACAGGCAGCATCTCTGGAGATAAGGAAAGGGTGAGGTTTCAGGTCGAGACCCTTCTTCAGACTGATGTCAGGGGATTGGGCAGGACAGAGATACAGTAGAATGTAGTCAGAGATAGTAAGACTGGTGGGAGAACTGGGAAGGGGGAGGGGGAGGAGAGAGAGGGAAAGCAAGGGCTACTTGAAGTTAGAGAAGTCAGTGTTCATAACACTGGGGTGTAAGCTACCCTTGAGGTGCTGCTCCTCCAATTTGCGCTGGGCCTCACTCTGACGATGGAGGAGGCCCAGGACAGAAAGTCAAATTGGGAATGGGAGGGGGAGTTAAAGTGCCGCGCACCCGGGAGATCAGGTAGGTTAAGAAGGACTGAGCGTAGGTGTTCAGCGAAACAATCGCCGAGCCTGCGCCTGGTCTCGCCGATGTACAGGAGTTGACACTTGGAACAGCGGATACAGTAGATGAGGTTGGAGGAGGTGCAAGTGAAGACTGTCGGGGTCCTTGGATGGAGTCGAGGGGGGAGGTAAAGGGATAGGTGTTGCATTTCCTGCGGTTGCAGGGAAAAGTACCTGGGGAGTGGGTTGTTTGGGTGGGAAGGGACATATTGACCAGGGAGTTGTGGAGGGAATGGTCTCTGCGGAAAGCAGAAAGGGAAGATAGCTGACGTTGCTCTTTTATTTAAAAAATGCAGCAAGAACCAGCCAGGTAACAGGGCAGTGAACCTTGCATCGGTAGGAAATTACTAGACATTTGTGCAGGTGAGGGTTGATCAGGAATAGTCAGCATGCATCAAGCACCGAAGCATCAAGTTCCTCCAGTTCTTCCCTCCCCAGCCCACTATTTTCAGTTTGAAGAAAGATCCCAATCCAAAACGTCACCTATCCTTTTCTCCAGATGCTGCCTGACATGCTGAGCTGCTCCAGCAGTATGTGTTCATCTTTGCTATAAAGCAGCATCTGCAGTTCTTTGTTTCTACATCCTGTCTCACTAACTTGACTGAGTGGTTTTTTAGAGATAATTAAGAAGATTGATGAAGGCAGTGTGGTAGACGTCTATTTTGACGTTTATAAGCCATGTGGCAAGGCCCGACATAGTTTACAACATTATGATGCATGTGATCAAGGGCAAACTAGTTAATTGAATCCAAATTTGGCTTGGTTGATAGGAGGCAAAGGATGATGGTAGAAGAATGATTTGAAGCCTGTGACCCAGTGTTGTACTGTGACCAGTGGTGTGTTAGGACCCTTGCTATTTGTGATTACATTAAAGACTTGTTTGTAAATATAGGAGGTATGATTGATAAGCTTATAGATGTCATGAAAGTTGGTGATGTTTACAGTGAACAAGTTATCCAGGGTACTGTAGAATGCAGATCAGATATAAAATTGGGTGGCATGATGGCAGATATAATTTATTCCCAACAAGTGCAAGGTAACCCATTTTCAATAGTCAGATTTGGGTAGAACATGTAGAATAAATGGTTCAACGCTGAGGAATGTGGATGAACAGAGGGATCTTGGTGTTCAAGTCGAAGGTAGACAAAAATGCTGGAGAAACTCAGCGGGTGAGGCAGCATCTATGGAGCAAAGGAATAGGCAAAGTTTCAGGTCGAGACCCTTCTTCAGACTGAGGGAGGGCGGGAATAAGAACGGAAGAGGCGGAGACAGCAGGCTGTGGGAGAGCTGGGAAGGGGAGGGAGAAAGCAAGGACTACCTGAAAATGGAGAAGTCGATGTTCATACCGCTGAGGTGTAAACTACCCAAGCAAAATATGAGGTGCTGCTCCTCCAATTTGCGATGGGACTCACTCTGGCCATGGAGGAGGCCCAGGATAGAAAGGTCGGATTCAGAATGGGCGGGGGAGTGGAAGTGCTGAGCCACCGGGAGATCAGGTTGGTTAATGCGAACCGAGCGGAGGTGTTCGGCGAAGCAACCGCCAAGCCTGCGCTTGGTCTCACCGATGTAGAGCAGCTGACACCTGGAACAGTGGTTGCAATAGATGAGGTTGGAGGAGGTGCAGATGAACCTCGGGCTCACCTGGAAAGACTGCTTGGGTCCTTGAATGGAGTTGAGGGGGGAAGTAAAGCGACAAGTGTAGCATTTCCTGAGTTTGCAAGGGAAAGTACCAGGGGAGGGGGTGATTTGGGGGGGAAGGACAAATTGACCAGGGAGTTACGGAGTGAGTGGTCTCTGCGGAAAGCCGAAAGGGGTGGACAGTGGTGGGATCCTGTTGGAGGTGACGAAAATATCGGAGGATTATCTGTTGTATGTGATGGCTGGTAGGGTGGAAGGTGAGAACAAGGGGGACTCTGTCCTTGTTACGAGTAGGCGGATGGGGAGTGAGAGCGGAGCTACGGGATATAGAAGAGACCCTGGTGAGAGCCTCATCTATAATCGAAGAGTGGAACCCCCGTTCCCTAAAGATTGTACTGTATTGTAGCAGTTTGTTTTGTATTCTAGCAGTTTGTTTTGTATTCTAGCAGTTTGTTTTGTATTCTAGCAGTTTGTTTTGTATTGTATCCAGGGTAAGGGGAGTATGAGGGCCAGGGCAGTTTACTCTTCTGGATGTCAGATGTGGGAAGTCATGGAGTCTGATAGCCCTCCAGACGTCCACATCTGCGCCAGGTGTATCGAGATGGGGCTCCTAATGGACCGTATTAGGAACCTGGAGCAGCAGCTCGATGACCTCCGTCTGGTCAGAGAGAGCGAGGAAGTCATTGAGAGCAGTTACAGGGAGGTGGTCACTCCAAGACCACAGGAGGCAGGCAAGTGGATCACGGTTGGGAGATGCAAGGGGCACAGGCAGGGACTAGAGAGTACCCCGGTGGCTGTACACCTTGACAATAAGTACTCCTGTTTGAGCACTGTTGGGGTGGACAGCCTACCTGGGGGTAGCGACAGCGGCCGGGCCTCCGGTATAGAGACCAACCCTGTTGCTCAGAAGGGTAAGGAAAAGAAGAGGAGGGCAATACTAATAGGGGACTCTATAGTTAGGGGGTCAGACAGGTGATTCTGTGGACGCAGTCGGGAGACCCGGATGGTAGTTTGCCTCCCTGGTGCCAGGGTCTGTGATGTGTCTCAACGTGTCCAAGATATCCTGAAAGGGCAGGGATAGGAGCCCGAGGTCGTGGTACATATAGGTACCAATGACATAGGTAAAAAAAGAGAAGAGGTCCTGAAAGGAGAATTTAGGGAGTTAGGAGGGGAGTTAAAGAGAAGGACAGCAAAGGTAACAATCTCGGGATTACTGCCTGTGCCACGTGACAGTGAGAGTAGGAATGGAGCGAGGTGGAGGATAAATGCGTGGCTGAAGGACTGGTGCAGAAGGCAGGAATTCAAATTTCTGGATCATTGGGACCTCTTTTGTGGAAGGTGCGACCTGTACAAAAAGGATGGGTTGCACTTGAACCCGAGGGGGACCGATATCCTGGCGGGGAGATCTGCAAAGACTACTGGGGAGACTTTAAACTAGAATGGTTGGGGGGAGGGACTCAAATAGAGAATGTTATTAGACAGTGTGTGAGGCAGGAGACAGAGAAGGAAAGCACTCAGACCCAACATGTAGGGGGGAAAGAAGAAAACAATAATAAACAGAGAATAAGAGGTGGTGGGGTTCTTAAATGGGTGAGCAGAGAAACAGAGGGGTGTAAAATGCGGGCGGAAGCAATAGGTAGCAAGGTGAAAAGTAAAAGTGGCAGGCAGACAAATCCAGGGCAAAAATCAAAAAGGGCCACTTTTCAACATAATTGTATAAGGGGTAAGAGCGTTGTGAAAACAAGCCTGAAGGCTTTGTGTCTCAATGCAAGGAGAATTCGTAATAAGGTGGATGAGTTGAACGTGCAGATAGCAATTAATGATTATGATATAGTTGGGATCACGGAGACATGGCTCCAGGGTGACCAAGGCTGGGAGCTGAACATCCAGGGATATTCAATATTCAGGAGGGATAGAGAGAAAGGAAAAGGAGGTGGGGTAGCGTTGCTGGTTAGAGAGGAGATTATTGCAGTGGAATGGAAGGACATTAGCTTGGAGGATGTGGAATCGGTATGGGTAGAGCTGCGAAACACTAAGGGGCAGAAAACGCTGGTGGGTGTTGTGTACAGGCCACCTAGCAGTAGTAGTGAAGTTGGGGATGGCATCAAACAGGAAATTAGAAATGCGTGCAACAAAGGCAAAACAGTTATAATGGGTGACTTCAATCTACATATAGATTGGGTGAATCAAATTGGCAGGGTGCTGAGGAAGAGGATTTCTTGGAATGTATGCGGGATAGTTATCTAAACCAACATGTAGAGGAACCAACGAGAGAGCAGGCTATTCTAGACTGGGTATTGAGTAATGAGGAAGGGTTAGTTAGCAGTCTTGTTGTGCGTGCCCCCTTGGGCAAGAGTGACCATAATATGGTTGAGTTCTTCATTAGGATGGAGAGTGACATTGTTAATTCAGAAACAACGGTTCTGAACTTAAAGAAAGGTAACTTTGAGGGTATGAGACGTGAATTGGCCAAGATTGACTGGCCATTAGTTCTAAAAGGATTGACGGTGGATATGCAATGGAAGGCATTTAAAGACTGCATGGATGAACTACAACAATTGTTCATCCCAGTTTGGCAAAAGAATAAATCAGGGAAGGTAGTGCATCCGTGGATAACAAGGGAAATCAGGGATAGTATCAAAGCAAAAGATGATGCGTACAAATTAGCCAGAAAAAGCAGCATACCAGAGGACTGGGAGAAATTCAGAGACTAGCAGAGGAGGACAAAGGGCTTAATTAGGAAAGGGAAAATAGATTATGAAAGGAAACTGGCACGGAACATAAAAACTGACTGCAAAAGTTTTTATAGATATGTGAAGAGAAAGAGATTAGTTAAAACAAATGTAGGTCCCTTGCAGTCAGAAACAGGTGAATTGATCATGGGGAACAAGGATATGGCGGACCAATTGAATAACTACTTTGGTTCCGTCTTCACTAAGGAAGACATAAATAATCTGCCGGAAATAGCAGGGGGCCGCGGGTCAAAGGAGATGGAGGAACTGAGTGAAATCCAGGTTAGTCGGGAAGTGGTGTTGGGTAAATTGAATGGACTAAAGGCCGATAAATCACCAGGGCCAGATAGGCTGCATCCCAGAGTACTTAAGGAAGTAGCTCCAGAAATAGTGGATGCATTTGTGATAATTTTTCAAAACTCTTTAGATTCTGGAGTAGTTCCTGAGGATTGGAGGGTAGAAAACGTAACCCCACTTTTTAAGAAGGGAGGGAGAGAGAAAACGGGGAATTACAGACCAGTTAGTCTAACATCGGTAGTGGGGAAACTGCTAGAGTCAGTTATTAAAGATGGGATAGCAGCACATTTGGAAAGTGGTGAAATCATTGGACAAAGTCAGCATGGATTTACGAAAGGTAAATCGTGTCTGACGAATCTTATAGAATTTTTCGAGGATGTAACTAGTAGAGTGGATAGGGGAGAACCAGTGGATGTGTTGTATCTGGGCTTTCGACAAGGTACCACATAGATTAGGATACAAACTTAAATCACACGGTATTGGGGGTTCAGTATTGATGTGGATAGAGAACTGGCTGGCAAACAGGAAGCAAAGAGTAGGAGTAAACGGGTCCTTTTCACAATGGCAGGCAGTGACTAGTGGGGTACCGCAAGGCTCAGTGCTGGGACCCCAGCTATTTACAATTTATATTAATGATCTGGACGAGGGAATTGAAAGCAACATCTCCAAGTTTGCGGATGACATTAAGCTGGGGGACAGTGTTAGCTGTGAGGAGGATGCTAGGAGACTGCAAGGTGACTTGGATAGGCTGGGTGAGTGGGCAAATGTTTGGCAGATGCAGTATAATGTGGATAAATGTGAGGTTATCCACTTTGGTGGCAAAAACGGGAAGGCAGACTATTATCTAAATGGTGGCCGATTAGGAAATGGGGAGATGCAGCGAGACCTGGGTGTCATGGTACACCAGTCATTGAAAGTAGGCATGCAGGTGCAGCAGGCAGTGAAGAAAGCGAATGGTATGTTGGCCTTTATAGCAAGAGGATTTGAGTATAGGAGCAGGGAGGTTCTACTGCAGTTGTACAGGGTCTTGGTGAGACCACACCTGGAGTATTGCGTACAGTTTTGGTCTCCAAATCTGAGGAAGGACATTATAGCCATAGAGGGAGTGCAGAGAAGGTTCACCAGACTGATTCCTGGGATGTCAGGACTTTCATATGAAGAAAGACTGGATAGACTTGGCTTATACTCGCTAGAATTTAGGAGATTGAGAGGGGATCTTATAGAAACGTACAAAATTCTTATGGGGTTGGACAGGCTAGATGCAGGAAGATTGTTCCCGATGTTGGGGAAGTCCAGGACAAGGGGTCACAGCTTAAGGATAAGGGGGAAATCCTTTAAGACCGAGATGAGGAAAAACTTTTTCACACAGAGAGTGGTGAATCTCTGGAACTCTCTGCCACAGAGGGTAGTTGAGGCCAGTTCATTGGCTATATTTAAGAGGGAGTTAGATGTGGCCCTTGTGGCTAAGGGGATCAGGGGGTATGGAGAGAAGGCAGGTACGGGATACTGAGTTGGATGATCAGCCATGATCATATTGAATGGCGGTGCAGGCTCGAAGGGCCGAATGGCCTACTCCTGCACCTATTTTCTATGTATCTATGTATCCGATGTCTCCGTTGTCCTGGTTTGGAACACCTCATCCTCGGTTCAGATGCGGCATAGATGGAGGAATTGGGAGTAGTGGATAGAGTCTATACTGGAAGCGGGGTGGGAAGAAGTGTAGTCCAGATAGCCATGGGAGTCAGTGGGTTTGTAGTAGGTGTAGTAGTGTTTGTAATCTATCATTTCCTAATATCTATCATTTCCTAAAATTGGCAACACAGGATGGTGAAGAAGGCATGAAGCATTTTTGCTTTTATAGATTGGGGCACAGAATATAAGAGTTGGGGTATTCTGTTGCAACCTTACAATACATTGGTTAGCCCACACTTGGAGTTTTGTGTGCATTTCTGGTCACAACATTACAGGAAGGATGGGATTGCACTGGAGAGAGAGGCACAGATTGGATAAAGAACCAGAATCATTTCCCCATTGTATGGGAATCAAAGACAAGAGAGGTATGAGTTTTAAAGAGGATTTAAGGGGAAGGGTTTATATATTGTTTACACACAGGAAATGGTTGATATCATGAACTCACTACCAGAGTGGTGAATCAAATGCAAACCACATTTAAGAGACATTAAGACACATTTCAACAGTGAAGACATGAAAGGAGAGGACCTAATGCAGACAAATAGGATGAATTAGGAAAGAACGTCCTGAAGAGGGCACTACCCCTCAAGGCAATGGGTTTTTCACCCAGAGAGTTGTGAATCTGTGGAATCTCTGCCACATAAGGCAGTGGAGGCCAATTCACTGGATGTTGTCAAGAGAGAGATAGATATAGCTCTTAGGGCTAACAGAATCAAGGGATATGGGGAGAAAGCAGGAATGGGGCATTGATTTTGGATGATCAGCCATAATCATGTTGAACCTGGGGAGGGGGTGGTTTGGGTGGGAAGTGACGTGTTGACCAGGGAGTTTCGGAGAGAACGGTCTCTGCAGAAAATAGAAAGGGGTGGAGATGGGAAGATGTGGCCAGTAGTGGGATCCCGTTGGAGGTGGCGAAAATGTTGGAGGATTATATGCTGTAAGCGATGGCTGATGGGGTGGATGGTGAGACAAGAGGGACTCTTGTCTCACCATCCTTGTCCTTGTCATGAATGGGGGGGAGGGGGAGAAAGAGCGGAGCTGTGGGATATTAAGGAGACCCTAGTGAGAGCCTCATCTATAATGGAAGAGGGGAACCCCCATTTCCTAAAGAATGAGGGCATCAATGATGCCCTGGTATGGAGCATCTCATTTTGGGCGCAGGTGCGGCGTAGAATTGGGAGTAGGGGATAGAGTCTTTACAGGAAGCAGGGTGGGAAGAAGTGTAGTCAAGATAGCTATGGAAGTCAGTAGGTTTGTAGTAGATGTCGGTCAATAGCCTGTCTGCTGTGATGGTGAGATCTAGAAACGGTAGGGAAATGACGGAGATGGTCCAGTGAATTTGAGTGTCAGTGAGTTCTGCATGGGTGCAGGAGGTAGCACCAATGCAGTCGTCAATATAGCGAGGTAGAATGTAAACAGGAGATCGGTGTGAATGTAAATGGGTGATCGTAACCTCAGGAGCACACAATGACTTGAACTTGTTTTGAATTTTCAAGCCACAACCCCAATCATTTATGACCCATCAAACAATTGAAGTAGCCTCACGGGACCTGAGGAAATCCTGGACTTTATCCAACAGTATGGCATGGAAAATACCCAAGGGTTTATATACTCATTTCAGAATCAGTCTTCATTCCAAATTAACAGGCATAAAAACAAAATCTTTCACAGTATAACTATAACTATATAACTATAGTTATACGGTATTAAATATATGGTCATTTACTGTAAAATTAATAATCATCACGTTGTTGATGCTTGGTCTGTTTCCACGTAGAGCATAGAAAGTGTTGGCTTACATTGTCATACCACCATATGTAACTGCAGAACTGATATTTTAGAATTGTACACAAACATTTTACACTGGAAAATTTAGCATAGTTTTTAATTAAATTTTTGTGCATGATAAATTATATCAACATGTTAATAGATTAGATTTCGAATTCTGTTAACATGCCAATTTTTATTGTTTCCATGCAAATTTGAAGTAATTTATATTATGTTCATGTAAAATAAATGTGCAGCCGTCTGACTGACAAGAGGCACGACAAGAGATAACGTTCAGCTACAGAGCAACTTCAAGAATATAAAATCATGAGAAAAAAGGATAAGGTAGACAGTTAGAACCCCTTTCCAAAATTGGAAATGTCAAAAACTAGAGGGCATAGCATTAAAGTCGGAGGGGCAAAGTTTAAAGGAGATGTGCAGGACACGTTTTTCGTAAGTTCATAAGACTTAGGTGCAGATTTAGGCCATTTGGTCCATCGAGTCTACTCTGCAATTCAATCATGGTTGATCTATCTTTCCCTCTCAATCACATTCTCCTGCCTTCTCCCCATAACCTTTGACACTAATCAATAACCTGTCAATTTCTGCTTTAAAAATACCCAATGAATTGGTCTCCACAACCATCTGTAACAATAAATTCCACAGATTCACCACCCTCTGGCTAAGGAACTTTCTCCTCATCTCCTTTCTAAAGTGTCCCTTGGTCCTAGATGTCCACTTGGGGAAACATTCTCTCCACATCTATTCTATACAGGCCTTCACTATTCGGAAAGTTTCAATGAGATCGCCCATGATCCTTCTAAACTCCTGAGCCCCGTCAAACGCTCCTCCTACGTTAACCCAATCATCCCTGGGATCATCCTTGTGAACCTCCTCTGGACCCTTGCCAAAGCTAGCATATCCCTCCTCAGGCCAAAACTGCCCACAATACTCCAAATGCACTCTGATCGGTGCCTCATAATGCCTCAGCATTATATCGCTGCTTTTTATATTCTAGTTGCAGTGTTTCCACTTTGAAGGAAATTACCCGAAATTCAAGAAATTCTGATTGTCTTCGGGTAATTTTAAGGAAATTGAATAATTTTGGGAAATTTTGGGAAACTAAAGGTAATACACACGGCACTGCCGGTTTGGCGCTCAAAGGTTTAAACAGAGCGCTGTCAGTTTAACGCATGGGAATTCAAACAAAGAGCTGTCGGCTGCAGCGTTATGGGTCCTAAATATAGCGCTACCGGCTGCAGCGCTATGGGCATTAAACATAGCGCTATGGCCACAGCGCTATGGGTCGCAGACGTATATCAAGTCTTTGGAATTCTCTTTCTCAGTGGAAGTTGAGCCTTTGTTATTTTTCAGGCAGTGGTAGAATTCTGGATAAGCCTAGTGGTGAAAAGTTACCAGTGGGCAGTGGGATTGCAGTTACATTGGATTGGCCTTGATCTTACAGAACGGTGGGTGGGCTCAAGAGGCCGAGAGGGAGAGAGGGAGGGGTGGAGAGAGGGAGATGATGGAGAGGGGAGGAAGAGTGGGAGAGGGAGGGAGAGGGGGAGAAGGAGGAATAGAGGGAGAAGGAGGGAGGGTAAGAGGGAGAGAGATGGAGGGAGATAGAGAGGGAAGGAGGGAATAAGAGAGGGAGGGGGAGAGAAAAAAGGAAGGCGGAGAGAGAGAGAGGGAAGAGAGAGAGGGAGGGAGGGAAAGGGGTGGGAGGGAGGGATGGAGAGAAAGAGGGAAAGAGAGGGAGGGATGGAGAGGGAGGGAGGGATGGAGAGGGAGGGATGGAGAGAGGGGGAGGGAGAGAGAGGGAGGGAGAGGAGGAGGGAGAGGGAGCAGAGACTAAGACACATGAGAGCAGGTTGAAAAAACGAAGGCAATGAAAAGCTGTTGGAGGCAACGAAAGCTGCCTTGCATAACACTATATAAGTGAGTACAGAAGCAGGCAGATAGTTACATAGTTACATAGATCTGTTTTGCCTTGTTCTTCTTTGTGTTGTTAACGTGTGGCCGTGAAAAAAAACCAACGATGCAGGAAGCATTTTTGAAAATATCAGGAAATACCATCAAATTCCAGGAAATTTGGGATTCTATTTAAGGAAAATTCTTTTTTGAGGTGTGGAAGCACTGTCTAGTTGAAATGAATGCAAACATTACATTTGCCTTATTTACTACCTACATATTAACCTTTTGGAAATCCAAATCCCTTTTATACCCAGAGGGTGATGGGTGTCTGTAACTTGCTGCCAGGAGTGTTGGTGGAGGCAGACATGACAGTGGCGTTTAAGAGGTTTTTTAGAGAGGCACGTGGATATGCAGGAAATGGAGGGATACGGGACATTTGCAGGCAGATGAGATGGGTTTATCAGCATCATGTTCAGCACAAACATTGGGGGTTGACGGATCTGTGCAGTGTTGTATTGTTCTTTGTTCTATGTAAGGTAGCTGAGGTTTTTCACTAAAGCCCTGTAGTTATTACGAACTTGCTAGTTAAAGAATTAACCTTTTCAAGAATATCTTTACAGAAATGTAATTCTAGCAGTATTAATATTTTGTACAAACATACATTGAGATCTAATTAATACTTATATTAAAAAAATGCACGATAAGCAGCAGGAAGAGTTTTTAAATTGAAGGCTGTAATTGGTGAGTTCAGAATTCTTTGGTCATCACAAATTATTTACCATGGAAACAGAATCAGTACACCATTAATTTTAACCATGTAAACTTTCTTGTTGCAAACTTTTATTTCTTCAATGTTCAGTCCAATAATCATAGGTAACATACTGTCTACGAATGGAAAATCAAAAATAAGAAATGAAACTGAAAATAAGAATAACCATCGATGCTGAAAAGTTGAAACTGCTGGATCTACTCAGTAGATAAGGCAACATCTGTGGAAAGAAATACAAAGATAACAATTCAGATCAGCAACTAACTGTTCTCCGATGAAATATAATTGACTTGAAATCTCGATGCTCTTTCTCTTTTCACATATGCTGTCTGACCTGCTGAGTGTTTCCAGGATCTTCTGTTCTTAAATTACAGAGGATGCTGGAAACACTCGACAAGTCAGGCAGCATCTGTGGAAAGAGAAACAGAGTTAATGTTTCAGATTGACAACCCTTTAGTAGAATTGAGAAAGGGAAAATAGTTCAATGTTGCAGATGAAGAGGAAGGGATGGGTGAAATTTGGCATGGGAAGATCCAGGAAATGTGTTAGAGAAAATAGCTCCAGCCCTAAGCTTTTGGAAATTTAAGGTGCAATTGTATGTCTTTCTCTATCAATGTGTTTATATACCAGTGAACTCCTCAGATTTGACTTATGTTGCTTATGATTTAGAATGGAAACAGTCCATTCAGCTCACTGAGTCCACAGTGACCATAGAGTACCCTTTTAACCAATCCTACACTAATCTTTGTTTATTCTTCGCACATTCCCATCAACTCTCCCCCGGATTCTACCACTCATCTGCACATGGCCAATTTACAGTGGCCATTTAACCTACCGACCTGTAAGTGGGTCAAAACCAGAGCAACCTGAGAAAACCCACCCAGTGAAAAAGTGCAAACTCTACACGGACAGCACCAATGGCCTGGATTGAACCCTTGTCGCTGACACAGTGAGGCAGTGGCACGACTTGCTGTGTCACTGTGCGGCTGACTTGCTGATTTATTTGCCCAGTGAAAAGTTTACCAGCTGCTGTCTCAATACTGCATAAATTGCCTGTGTAAGTTGAAGGATACATGTTCTTGTTAAAGGATGTAACATATACCAAAGCTGCAGACAGTCAGATAATACTGCACTGCTCTGTGTGCCATGAAATTAATAATCCCAACTTTGTATTTCAGTTGTCATTTATTTTTACACTGTGCTATCATTATAATTGTACAAGAAAATGGTAAAGCAGAAAGGAAAGCACAGCGTGGCTGCCATTAAATATTCTAGCCTTTTGACAATGTACTGCCTAATACTTGCAAGTTGAAATAAATCTCCTTACTAATTAACTATCGAGCAGCACGGTGGCAAGGCAGTTCAGTTTCCTACCACACTCCAAAGACGCACAGGTTTGTAGGTTAATTGACTTGGTATAAATGGAAAATTGTCCCTTATATGTAGGGTTGCCAACTTTCTCACTCCCAAATAAGGGACAAAGGGTGGCGGGGCAGTGTGGGTATGGTGCTGGCCCGGGATGAAGTGACTGAGGGGGCTGGCAGCCAGCAGATGGTAACAGGGACCTTTTTCAAAAGAGAGAGAGAGAAAAAACCCCAACAACCCTGAATAGGTAAACAAATCCAGTATATGAACTACGTATACATATCTTCAGTGTTATATATTATAACAAAGCATAATACAGAGCAAAATCTGACTGTCATACATGAAATAACACCAAATAACCCGATCTGTATGTGCCTATAGCGTAGACATATAATCACTGCAAAAGAGGAAAAGACTCACTGTCTACTTTTTCCATGGATATTTCTTGCTGCTCTTGACTGATTCAAGAAGTCCTTTGTCCTTTTACGCTGCCAGAGAGAAGTCCTTAAATGACAAGTCACAGTTCAGATATTTGAAGTTCATTTTGATCAGCTCTGTGCTGCTGCATCTGTGGTCTTGAGTCTGACCATTTAATGGTCATCAGAGAGAAGATCCTCTCAACAAAGGTATTTGAGCCCGGACACATTGACAAATGAGACAATCCTGAACATGTTGATCAAGTTGGCTTTCCCTGTGTTTTGGAAAACTGCCACCCACTTCTCACTGGTGGATTTTGTGGATTTTGTGTATTTCCTCCCAGCTAGCACAAACTCTTCATAGTGTTGGTCCATATGGACTGTCTCTGTCATTTTGAGGGCAGCCACCACCTGCTCCAGGTCAGTGAAGGAGAGTTCCTCATAGAGGCCGATCAGTTTCAGTTTCATCATTACATTTTCTGGTGAGAAATCAAACCACTTGTCAACGTACGTAATGACAGAGTCATAGAACTTCCACAAAGTCCTGTTGCTGCTTGGACCTTTGTGCTCGCACTTGTTTGTCCATCAGCTGCTTGGTCTGGTAATCCGAAAAAGCTGTCCTGTTTCCGCTGAAGCATCTTCATTTTGAACTTTCAGACTTCCTCGTCAACATCTGTGATGCAGAGCTTTGTTTCCTCAAGCTTTTTTACGAATTGGTCAAAAACACACCCCACGTTGTGGAAAATGCACAGATAAATTTCAGTAGCTCCAGTTTTTTCTTCATCCTCAAAAATCCTCTTCAGTGCCACAGCACAGGTCTCAAGGGACCTGAAGTAAGAGCTGACAGATTTGCAGGAGACGTTCGACAGCTGGATGACGAGAGAGCCATCGTGTGCAAACATGACGCAGAATTTCACGCCACTCAATGTCAACAAAGGCAAAAACGAATGCAGTTCCTCTCTTCAGGAAGCAGATATTGAGAAGTGGTTGTAGACCTTTAGAACACGGTCATGGTGGCACAGCGGTAGAGTTGCTGCCTTACAGCAAATGCAGCGCTGAAGACCCAGGGGTTTGATCCCGACTACAAGTGCTGACTGTATGGAGTTTGTACGTTCTCCCCGTTACCTGCGTGGGTTTTCTCCGATATCTTCGTTTCCTCCACACTCCAAGGAAGTACAGGTTTGTAGGTTAATTGGCTTGATCGATGTAGAAATTGTCCCTAGTGTGTGTAGGATCGTGTTAATGTACGGGGATAGCTAGTCAGCGCGGACCCGGTGGGCCGAAGGCCTGTTCCGGCGCTGTATCTCTAAACTAAACTAAACTAAACAATTGTATAAATATCCACTGACAGCTGATCACAGTCGTGCTTGCAGGCGTTAAGGGCCTGAGCCACTTGGGCGACCTAATCCGCGAGTCCAGACGAGTGTTTTCGACCTTCAAGCTCGAGGGCACTCTCCTGGAAAGCCTCGAGCTGCCCGTGTTGAAACCGCGAGCTGCATCGACCGAACCACGAGCTGCATCTACCGGTCGCACACACACACACACAAACACATCGCAAAGGTGGGGGCCAGGGAAAGTGGAGCGCTCTCTGTGTGATGAAGAGGAAGGTAAACGGCTGGCCAAAGTGTATGGTAAGTACTTTAGAGAGTGCGGACGGGGGGAGAAGAGAGAGAGAGAGAAGGAGAAGAGAAAGGAGAGAGAAGGAGAGAGAAGGAGAGAGAGAAGGAGAGAGAAGAAGAGAGAAGGAGAGAGAAGGAGAGAGAAGGAGAGAGAAGGAGAGAGGAAGGAGAGAGAAGGAGAGAGAAGGAGAGAGAAGGAGAGAGAAGGAGAGAGAAGGAGAGAGAAGGAGAGAGAAGGTGAGAGAGGGTGAGAGAGGTGAGAGAGGGTGAGAGAGGGTGAGAGAGGGTGAGAGAGGGTGAGAGAGGGTGGAGAGAGGGTGAGAGAGGGTGAGAGAAGGGTGAGAGAAGGTGAGAGAAGGGTGAGAGAAGGGTGAGAGAAGGGTGAGAGAAGGGTGAGAGAAGGGTGAGAGAAGGGTGAGAGAAGGGTGAGAGAAGGGTGAGAGAAGGGTGAGAGAAGGGTGAGAGAAGGGGTGGAGACACTTTTAAGAAGTATAATAGAGTTTAGCGGGCATTTTACCTACCGGTAGGTCTTCCTAGGTGCTGAAACTCAATGAGCCAATCAAAATGCCCGGTCAGCGAAGGAGATCGCCTATGGCTGGCCCTCGAATGCCTGTAAGTAAATAGCGACCCCACTCCACTGCACTACGAGTTAAAAAGACCTATGCCAACCAGATTTTACTCGCGGAAATGTTTTCAATATGCTGAAAAAATTTCCACGACCTAGCTGAGGCCATGAGTATTCGGGAACTTCCCTCGAGCATGAAGGAGAGTTCCAGCGACCTCACAGGACCTCCTAGGACCTCGTGTCGAACATGCTGCGAGTTGAGTCCAGGGCAAACTCTTCTAAACTCACAGATTAGGTCACCCAAGTGGGACAGGCCCATTATGAGCTATGTGAGCTGGGCAATTAGCTTTCAGAATTCGATTGTTGGTACTGCTCAATAACTGGTAAACTGAGTGGTGTTTTCAAAGTTTACATTGGCATTATCTGTTGCATAGGCTGTGACGTGTCTAATATCCAGTTCATATTTTCCAGACAGCTCATCAGAGCTTGATGTATGCCATTTGCAGTTTCATCACTGTCTTCATAAAAGTCAGGTAACTTACACTGCACGCCATCAGACACAGAGAAATATCTCACGCACACTGGAAACATTTTTCTATCTCCTTTGTTTGAGGCATCGGTGGCAACTGAGAAATACGTGGCTCCACGGGCTCACCTTCTTCGGTCGGGGACAGATCATCCATAATATCCCGCACAGTATTTGGTCTAAAACATTCATTGTAATCATCTCAGCTTTCCTTCTTCCCAGGGCATCTTCTTCACATCATTTGAGTCATTAAACAAAGCGCTATTGAGCTTAGCAAGACAGTCAGTGTTGTTGCAGCTGAGCGTCTTTAACCGTATGGTACACATACGAGGCTTCACCTGCCGCGATTTTGTCATTTTTCCGCAGCAGATTTCACAAAGAATGCACCAATATTGCTTGCACCTTTAGCTAGTGTGTCTTCTTGTGCACTTCTGTGGAAGCATGCTGAGATAGGTCATTCTCACTGCCATGGCCAATTGAGAATTCGCGACGGCATAAAGTACAGGCCTTCGTTGAGTCACAGCTTAACACACGTTTTTTTTGCTCCCCGTTGCTTGTTATAGCTGCACAGTCTTTTTTTGCAGGTTTATCCATATTTGCACATGCCAAACCGACTAAACAACACCAGACGTTACTGAAACGTTTTGGTTTGGCAGGAAATGGCAAAATATAGCATACAACTGATGCTCGTAAGGGGCCTGTGATTGGATGACAGGTTGAATTACTCGTGAGTGGCGTCAACAACACATGCAACACGCCACACTCGCTGTTGTATCAATCAATGGCCCTCTGGTGAGCACAGAGTAGTAGCAGTCAAATACGGGACAAGGGCAGTCCTGTATGGGACAAACCAATTTAGCCCAATATATGGGATTTCCCGGCTAATACGGGACAGTTGGCAACCCTACTTGTATGTGTAAGATAGTGTTAATGTGCGGGATTCGCTGGTCGGCGTGGACTCGGTGGGCCGAAAGGACTATTTCCACACAGTATATTTAAACTAAACTAAACTAACTCCCCGTTGTCATGGTCAGGGAGCTTCTGTGTCTCAGTGACCCCTAGAGCTATGCCAGTGGGAGATTGTCTCCTGTTAGGGTCGAAGGGTAGAGGCGAGATGAAGAGCGATCACTGGTCCTCCGGGTTGGAGGTTAAGCACAGGGCTATCAACCCTGTCTCGTAAAACAAATATGTTACGGAAACAGCAACTGAAGGAATCAACACTACTGGGCGTGATGGACCTCCAGGGCTATCGACAGATGCTAGGATGAATATCAATGGCGAAAGCCGAAAGGAAGCCACTGGCAGGAAGGTGGAAGTTCTAAATGCCAAACATAAGACTAGGATAGGTTTTTGGAATGTACGAACAATGTAAAAGAATCCTTAGAATATTTTGGCCAAACACCATATCCAACCAAGGTCTCCTTGCTCAATGCCAACAAGAGAGCATGAACACAATCATCATGAGAAGGTGCTGCAACTGGATTGGCCATATACTGAGAAGAGAACCAGACAGCATCCCAGGAATAGCCCTGTTCTGGACACCGGAAGGGAAAAGGAAAAGAGGGAGACCCAAAACCATTTGGCGTCGAACTGTAGAGGAGGAAATGAAAACAATGGACCTGACCTGGGGTAGTGTCCAGAAGCTAGCCCAGAACAGACAGGAGTGGAGGACCTTTGTTGCTGCCCTACATGCCAGGAGGCATAATAGGCAGTAAGTAAGTAAACTAAACTAAACTAAACAAACTAAACTGTGCAACTGATTCATATTGATTGCCTTTATATGCTGTATAGTCATTTTGCTACATTTCCCATTCACACCACACCAGCATTCCATTGAAAATCTAAGGCTTTGAGGGAACTGAAAGCATTGGACTTCCAGATCAATGACTTTATGCCTCTGATGTTCCTATTTGAGCTTTCCTGGATCTCTGCCAGGGAGCCTGAGAATGACTATAAAGTCTTTCTGACTTTGACTCCACAGGGAACATCACCACCAGCTGCCCTACTGCCTTGTTGCAAAGGGGAGAATGCGGTGTGATTATTAATCCGCCGTTCACAAAACAAATGAGTTCTGTGCCTCCCGACACAGTTCCTCTGGGGAGCACAGATTTCTGCCAGTTTATTCTCGGGCTCACAGCCACCGCTACATAGCACAATAGATAGATTTCAAAGGCTCACCACAGCTCTGACAGAAGCAATATTTTGGCCATCAGTTCAAATCCCACATTGGAGAACACAAAGAGGTTTAAAAAAACAATGCACATTTCTTAGGAAATATATTCCTCAAATGGCAATTTATTTCAATTTTCTTTTGACGTGCTTTTTCAACAGAAATGCTTCACACATTCATTGTGAATGTTCTCACTGCTGGCTTGTGAAGGATGCTGTGAAAACAAGTGACAAAGCCTGCAGATGTCTTAATCATTATCAGGGAGATGTATTAAGCCATTGTGCCAGATTGTTAAGACAGTTACAAGTGAACTCAAGAGTAGAACCATAAGTACAGATCATGTTCCAGATGGGCCCTTCCTGTGCAAGCAAATTGTTGATTGTTAAAGGGTCAGCCCTCATTAATATCTCAGAATCTTCATATATATTTTATCTCCTATATTTATCTGACTTTGAATAAGCTGTTACTTTCCCTAAATTACTAAACTATTTTAGTTATGAGCACGTTGTTCAAACTGACACACTGATACAGTGGAAAGGAGGTCTGTTTTGTTAAACACACCTATTTTCGAGATCAGATTTTGAACCAAGACCTCATCTGACACTATTTTAAAGAGGGGAGTTCTCCTTGATATTCTTGATCAACATTAAGTTCTAGTCCAAAAGAATAAAAACAGACATCTGGCCTTTATTATTTTGCGATGGTTTGCTCAAATTCCTTTTCTCAGACAGTCACACAGCATTGATTGATATAACTTCTTCAGAAATCTGGAGCCAAGCATCCAGATGATGTGGCTTGCCCTTTGGAGCTGGTCGGGAATGATAAGAACCATCACATTGTAGATGTTGGTCTGGGAGAGGTACAGATTTTTTTCTGAAGAAGGGTTTTGGCCCAAAACGTTGCCTATCTCCTTCGCTCCATAGATGCTGCTGCACCCGCTGAGTTTCTCCAGCATTTTTGTGTACCTACTGATTTTTAAAACCCCTGCTGCCATGGATCTGGAAGATTTTACAGAGGCACTACTGATGTTATTTTCCCATTGCTTTGAGGTGCTTTGTGTACGTTGTTCACATCATGTGATAGGAGCAGAATTAGGCCATTCGGCCCATCAAGTCTACTCCGCCATTCAATCATGGCTGATCTATCTTTCCCACTTAACCCTATTCTCCTGCCTTCTCCCCATAACTCCTGACACATATACTAATCAAGAATATATTTATCTCTGCCTCAGAAATATTAATTGATGGCCTCCACAGCCTTCTGTGGCAATGAATTCAACAGATTCACCTCCCTCTCTGAACACCCATTGTGATCTCTGAACACCCATTTCTTCAGTCAGGTACTGGAGGTGCTGGTATATTTTATTATTTACTGGGAGAGGGCTCCAAGGACATGACAATTATCCATCTTTTCCAGGGGCTTGTTAAGGAAATTGATTCACAGGGATGGTGTCGTGCAGTGGGAGACAGATAAGCCCAACCTCTTATGCACTTCAATGATAGAGTCAGCAATGAATTGCAGCTCGGCCTAGAACTGGCCACATTGTTTGCACAGTGTAAGTCGATGACTTATGCTGTGGAGCTCTTGACTCTGGACTGGAGAAAATGAAGGGTTACGACTTTCCCCATTCAGCCTAGAGATGAGCTTGTTTCTCGCAAAAAGCTTTTTGGAGAAGAGGTACAGTATTACTTGATTGTCAAGAGGATTAGTACAACAATACAATCTTCCTTGTCCCTAGTCTCTACCAATTCATATCTGCAGGAGAACCATTGGGTAGATACTGGCCTCTTTGTAGTATACAGAGTAGGCTAACACATTTTTAAGAAAAGCCAAAGCTGAGAAGGATTCTCCATAATTCCTTTCAGATAATGGAGGCAAAGTCTTTTGTCTGGTTGATAAAATCTATTTACATTGTTACCTGTATATTTCTTGGATATTTTGGGGAGGGAAATCATGTCCATAGAACCCATTGATAAAGAAAATGACAGAATGTGCACTGCAGTTCGAGAAAGAGCTCTTTGGTTAATGGGAGGAGGGTCATTGCAATAGCTTTTCATGTGACAGATCTTTGGACAATCCTTCCATAATCATTGAAATGAGGCTTCACTCCATCCTTGAAGATGGTCATGATCATGGCATCCCAGATATCTCCTGGCATACTCTCCTGGTCATTAATCTATGCGACAATGACTGCAGAAATACACCAGCAAGCAATTTATCTGCTTCAGAGACTTTATTGTCCTTCAGTTGTTCCTTGGTCTTTTCTAACCTTTTGTCAGTCAGGTACTGGAGGTGCTGGTATATTTTATTATTTACTGGGAGAGGGCTCCAAGGACATGACAATTATCCATCTTTTCCAGGGGCTTGTTAATGGTGGCCGATTAGGAAAAGGGGAGATGCAGTGTTCAATTGACTGGTGTCATGGTACACCAGTCATTGAAAGTAGGCATGCAGGTGCAGCAGGCAGTGAAGAAAGCGAATGGAATGTTAGCTTTCATAGCAAAAGGATTTGAGTATAGGAGCAGGGTGGTTCTACTGCAGTTGTACAGGGTCTTGGTGAGACCACACCTGGAGTATTGCGTACAGTTTTGGTCTCCAAATCTGAGGAAGGACATTATAGCCATAGAGGGAGTGCAGAGAAGGTTCACCAGACTGATTCCTGGGATGTCAGGACTTTCATATGAAGAAAGACTGGATAGACTTGGCTTATACTCGCTAGAATTTAGGAGATTGAGAGGGGATCTTATAGAAACATACAAAATTCTTATGGGTTTGGACAGGCTAGATGCAGGAAGATTGTTCCCGATTTTGGGGAAGTCCAGGACAAGGGGTCACAGCTTAAGGATAAGGGGGAAATCCTTTAAGACCGAGATGAGAAAAAACGTTTTCACACAGAGAGTGGTGAATCTCTGGAACTCTCTGCCACAGAGGGTAGTTGAGGCCAGTTCATTGGCTATATTTAAGAGGGAGTTAGATGTGGCCCTTGTGGCTAATGGGATCAGGGGGTATGGAGAGAAGGCAGGTACGGGATACTGAGTTGAATGGCGGTGCAGGCTCGAAGGGCCGAATGGCCTACTCCTGCACCTATTTTCTATGTATCTATGTCAGGTTGGTGTATTGCTGAGACTGTAGCAGACAGCATGCTGTCGAATAAAGTCAGGTTAAGTTTTATCATGAAAAGAGTTTGATTAAAACTTTCTTCAAAATGCTCTTTCAAATGGTCACTGACTGTCTCCTTGTCCTTGATAAAGTTTCCTCTGTTTCTGCATCTCACCAGGGCTAGTGCTCAGCTGTTTTGTCTGTACATGATCTTGACAGCGCTGAGGAATCCTCACATCATGACTGTCAGCAAGTTGTTGGATGACCCATGCCCTTTCCAAGTACCATCTGTTTCTCACTTCATGGGTTTCCTGCAGAACTGTTTTTCTTCTTTTGAGACAATACCAACTATAAATATGTGGATTTCAAATATGTTTGAAACATTACACCTAGAAGAGATAAGACTCCTCCTAGCAGGTAAACCAGATCACTTCCACCTGACGTGGTCTGCATTTATAGAATTATTACAAACATAGGGTGCAAAAGTACTTTTAAAAAAAATAAAAAAATTGAGGTCAGGTAAGGGGGGATGATAGTTGAAGAGTTGGTATGTCCTATTTACGTAATGCTCAAAAAATATTTGTTTTCCTTTTTTTTTCCTCTCTCTCTTTCTCTTTTTTTTCCTAGGGCCTATTTCTTAACTCTTTTTCTTTTGTTTTTAATTTCGCTCTTATAGGGTATTCGTCCTTTTTTGTTGTTACATTTTCTACACTTTTCTACACTTTCACTTTTTCCTTCACTTTCTTCTTTCTTTCAATCTTTTCCTTTTCTAGTGTAAAAAAATAAATAAAGGGAGTACATTAATTGTAAGAAGATATAAATGACGAGTATTAATGTATGTGGTTGTAATGTAATGTACTTCTAATAAATAAAAATTAAAAAAAAAAAAAAAAAAAAAAAAAAAAAGATTTTGAATCCAGTGTAAAAGGTCTGTCTCAAAGGTCTGTCTCACTGTGCGAGTTGACCCACGAGTGACCCCGAGTGAAAGACTCGTGGTTGCGTACGAGACTACAAGTTTATGATCCCGAGTTTAACCGAGTTCCCACGGGTATGTCTAAGTTTGCCGTTTACTTCTCATTTCTGCGATGTTCCAAGTTCGTCTCCCGAGTGTACCAAGTTCCTCTCCCGTTAATCTTGAGGCAACAATGTATATCGAAGTGTTGAAAAATCATCACATGTTTAAAAAATGATGTCATGCCAGCCAAAGAACGTAGAGACTATTGTGTTTGCTGCATGTGTTCTGCACAACCTGATCCGTATCAGAGGTGCATCTTCAGGATCAGCGACAGCCATGCAGGACGGTGACTTAGTGGACAGTCAAACAGGGAGAATAACACTAGGTGCGTGGAGGAGTGGTACAAACGACGAGACTTTGGTGCCACTGCAGTGTTTTCGAGGTAACACGGGGACCAACAGTGCAAATGAGCAGAGAGACCATCTCTGCTCCTACTATAATTCAGAATCGGGCAGTGTGCCGTGGCAGGACAGCTTATTTTGAGCGGCTGCCGACCATAGGAGAGCCCACATGCAGAAAAATCCAGTTAATTTCATGTTTAGTTTAAATCCTGCTGACTTTTCATTGTTTAACTTTAAGTGTGGATTTTATTTTTTATTGTGGTGTAAAAGTAATTTCATTGCATCTGTCTTTCCTTTAAAACGTGGTTATCATGCATCTGCTTATTTGATTGCAGGAAATTACGCATATTTCTCAATATGCGCAAAAACGCGTTTTTTATATTGAACAAGAATAAAGACTTTGTTTCACATTCAAGACATTTGTTTCACATAAGACTTTGTCTTATTTTCTGATCTACTGAGAGGTGACAATTTTAAACATTTAAAAAACACAGCATATGAGGCAGCTGAGTCCTTAAATCTCACAAATGATTGTGAGAATCAAGATGCGAATATATTTTGCCTTCCTCTATTTTGTGTTTTATGATGAAAGGAATATTACATTCAAGTCATGAGACTTTGTAGTGATATTAAAATGAAGACTTCCAGACATCAATTTGATCTTGATAGCAAAGAACTCTCTTTTATTGTGCAATGAAGTAAACAAACAGTGAGAATCAAACGGATCAGCAAAAAGCTTTTCAACACAACACAACACAACACAAATTTATATATAAACTTCAAGCAATTTTTTCTTTTCAACCCACTCTGTCACCTTATCAATAACTTGCTTAACTTTGTTAAGCAGAATTTGTCTTTAAAAAGTCTAAGTAACTGATATTTCTGTCCCTGATTATTGTTTCTAAAAAGAGTTCCCACGGTAGAATCACGAGTCACAAAGTTAAACGCACGGGCCACTACGTTCTTACAACGAGTTTAAATGTTTCAATTTTTAACCACAAGAGTACATTTTACTTGTGGAAAAGTTCAAACATGTTTGAACTTTTGCAAGAGTTAACAAGTTTCACGTGTATCTCCCGTTAGCACCAAGAGTTGCCAAGTTGCGTCCACGAGTTCAGACGTTTCCGCTACGTTAATTGTACGTGATTACCACGAGTTAAATTTGTTTTAAACTCGGGGTCACTCGTGGGTCAACTCGCACAGTGAGACAGCCCTTTAAGAATACCTTTGTTAGTCATTAGTTCCTGGAGCTCTTGGTCATTCTTGTCAAACTTGTCCTACTTTGAGAGAGAAGCTGAGAGTCTCTTGATTATAGTGGACTTCAACACTTTCTGTGGCTCTAGTTGGTTGGAAATCAAGTTATTTAAGAGGTGCTGACTGAGTAAAGCTTCCTTTTTGTTATGAGATTGCCGAAATTTATTTGTTCTGTTGCTGGGTTTTTTCTCCCATTTAGGGACCAGATTGGTAAAGGCATGAGATCAGGTTAGTCAGGGGGTCGTTGCTGGCAATTCCTCACTTGGATGACGATGTGATGCAGTAGATGCCAATGCTTGGACTGAAACTATTACCATGCAGTCTTACACTTATTTCTCTGACAAAGTGGCATTGGTTACAATGAAAACATGATTCAAACATTTAGACAAAAGGATGGCTTTAAGAAGAGAATCAAATTGCTGGATGAACTTAATGGGTCAGATAACATCCGTGGAGGGAATGGAGAGAGGACATTTTGGGTCAGTATCCTTTTTCAACCTCCAGGAGACCATAAGCATGAGTTTTCCCACCCCTCCTTACAAACCATGTTTCCAAAGATTTATGTTTTATTCCAACTGACATTGAGGTCTCTGTGGGGAACCAGCCCACATTAGGCCAAGGTCTGCTCAGGTTTAGAGCATGATTCCTCTTGGACCTTATCGGGTGCTTCCAGGATTAGACATATGCACTGGTGTTATTTGTATGCTGGCTCTACATTAGAATTGAACTAGAGGGCCATGAGGCATTTATTTAACCTGCAGGAGGAGCCCAAACTAGCTCATGAAGCCAATATTCTTCGTATAGCTTGCCCTTCCAATAGAAAGTGCACCCACTATTTTGTTTTTTGAACTGACCACTTCAGGTCATGTTTCATGTAGGGTGGTGTTATCAATGTCAAAAAACATTTGATTTGTTAGGCGAGGATAGTAGAGCAGTGCCCAGGCCTGTCACAGTCCATGAGTGTTCTCGTGTTTTAGGTCCTTAACCTTGTACCAGGGAGTTGGTGAACATGCAGGGTGGACATTCCATATCAAGTAAAACACGGTCATGACAGAAAGAAAGTGTTTAACCAAGGGGAAGGGAATTGGGGACCCGGCTCTGTGTAGAGTGAAGGTGAACATCTGTGTGTCTATGAACAGACACACAGATAACTAACATAACTTGTGCTGCACACATGCACAATCGTTCCCATACACAGATGGAAACACGTTGTCAACACCTTCCTTTAACCCATCTTCCATGGTTCCTGCTTTCACTAATTTCTGCATTCCGCCAGTCTCCTGACACACATACTATAATTTTATTCCCTCCACCTAGCCAACATCCCACTCTTCATTTCCCCTAACCCTCCTCATAGAGTCATTGAATCATACAGAATGGAAACAGGCCCTTCAGCCCAGCTTGCCCATGCCAACCAAGGTACCCGATCTATACTAGTCTCACCTGCCTCTGTTTGGCCCATGTCACTCTAAACCCTAGTATAAACCAGCATCTGCAGTTTCTTTCTACACATTCCCTCTAAACCGTTCCTATCATGCACCTGTCCAAATGTCTTTTAAATGTTGCTATTGTACCTGCCTCAACTACCTATCTGGCAGCTCATTCCATATACCCACCACACTCTGTGAAAAGGTTGCACCTCAGAGTCCCATTAAATCTTTTTGATTTCACCTATGTCCTCTGGTTCTTGATTCCTCTACTCTGGGTAAAAGACTCTGTGCATCTACCCTATCTATTCCGCTCATGATCTGATATACCTCTATAAGATCACCTCTCAACCTCTCACTGGCTCAGGCCCTCAAGTCCTGGTAACATCCTCATAAATCTTCTCTGCATTCTTTCCAGCTTAACAACATCTTTCCTATAGCGGGGTGACCACAACTGAACACAATACTCAAACTATGGCCTCACCATGGCCTCATAAGACAATATTTTGTTGGGTACAATGGATACTGTGTGGCTGCAAAAAAACACTAAATTAACTTTACAACATTTTTTAATTATGAGTTTAGGTACTAGCATAAAAGGCAACTTGTGTTAGCTGCCTAAAGGTGAATTAGCAGCAGGCCACTGACATTGTATATCCATTGCTATGGAGTGGATCATACAAAATCAAAATTTAATGATATTTGCAAATTCATCAATCACTTGACTTGAAGTATGGATGTTGTTAGAAGAAAACCATTGATTTTCTTGAATACCTAAATTTAAAAGTTTCAAACTGTATAATATATTTTTGATCAGTAGTAAGCCACAGCATCATACAGTGTGGCAACAGGCCTTTCAGCCCAACTCGTCCATGCCGACCAAGATGGCCCTTCTAAGCTTATCCCATTTACCAACATTTAGCCCATATCCCTCTGACACTTTCCTATCCAAGTACCTGTCCAAATGTCTTTTAAATGTTCTTATTGTATCTGCATCAACTACTTCCCCGTTCCATTTAACCCCCTGTGTGAAAATGTTACCCCCAGGTTCCATTACATATTTTGCCTCTCACCTGAAACATTTATATATTCTCTCGTTTTTAATTCCCCGACTTTCGGAAAAAGACTCTGTGCATTTACCATATCTATTCCCCTCATGATTTTATACAACATCACACTCAGCCTCCAGTGCTCCAAGGAAGTCTGCCCAACATCTTCCTGTATGTCAGGCCATCAAAACCTGATAAACAAAGCATTTCACTGTACCTCGGTACATGTGACAATAAAGTATCATTGAATCAGTGAAGCTTTGTTTTGTATGTTATTTAAACAGATCAGATATAGATACAATCAGTTCAAATTCATGTCCAATAAATAAAGCAAAGGGGAAGATACAGAGTTCAGAATATAATTCTCAGCATTGTAGTGCATTGTAGTAAACCATTTCCATAGATAAAGTCCAATGTTCTCGATGGGACAGAGGTGAATCAAACAGTACCCCAGCTTATGGAAAGACTGCCAGACAGGAGCAGGGAGAGAGAATAACTGAGTTGGGACAAGTCTTGATTATTTTGGCTGCTTTTCCAAGGCAGCATGAAGTATAGATGGGGTCAATAGTGTGAAGTCTCGTCTATGTGATGGACTCGGCTACATCACAAATTTGGTGCGGTCTGGGGCAAATCTATTCCAAAACCAAGATGTGATGCAACCCGACAGAATGCTTTCTATGGTGCATCTGTAGAACTTTGTAAGTCACTGGAGACATGGTAAATTTCCTCATTTTCCTCAGGACGTAGAGATATTGTAGTGTCTTCTTGGCTGTTGCATCAACGTGGTTGGTCCACAACAGATCATTGGTAATATTAACACCAAAGTATTTGAATCTCTCAATCATTTCCACATCTGCACTATTGTTGAGGCATGTACTCATGTTTCCTGAAGTCAACAACTAGCTCCTTCAGATAGACTCAAAATGCTGGAGTAACTCAGCAGGACAGGCAGCATCGCTGGATGGAAGGAATGGGTGACATTTCGGGTCGAGACCCTTCATCTTGCTGACATTGATGGAGAGGTTATTGTCCTGACACCATGTTCTAAGTTTTCTTCTCCTTCCTGTACTCCATCTCATCATTGTTTATAACTCAGCCCAACACGGTGGTGTTGTCTGATGTAATTAGAGCCAAATTTGGACACAGTCATGAGTGTAAAGGGAGTGCAGTGGAAGACTGAAAATGCAACCTTGTGAGGCATTGAGAAATATTAATGAGGAGATGCTGTCATCTATCCTCGCTGATTGAGGTATGTGGGTCAGAAAATCAAGGATCCAGCAGCAGAGGGGAGAGCTGATCCCTGGGTCCTGGAGTTTGACTATGAGTTTGGATGGGATTATGGCATTGAAGGCAGAGCTATATTTGATAAGTAGGAGTCTATCATAAATGTAAACCTAAACCTAAGCCTATAGCATTATAGCATCTCATCACAGGTAACGTGTAGACAACAAAAAAGTGCAAGGTCCGCAATGAGATAGCTTGGGTGATCAGACTGCACCCAAGTTTATGGAAGGACTGTTCAGTAATCCGATAACAGTCCAGTAAAAGCTGTTCCTGAATCTGATGGTATGTGCTTTCAGATATTTGTGTCTTCAAATGTGGGGAGAAGTATAAATTACTGTGGCAAAGATGGTCTTTGGATGCATCCCCTGAGTGTGAAGTGGACATGGAGTGTATAGGGTAGAGGCCTGGTTTGTGTGATGGATGGACTCCATTCACAACTCTCTGGCAATTAGCTGTGCATTGTCTTTAAAAAAAAAAAGGAAAGCTGGTTTAAACTCAGGGCTAGATACGCTGCCATGACAATGCGCCAAATTACAGACCAGCATTATTCAATCCTAATCATGCACTAAATAGATCAAACTGGTTGATAAAGGCGATAAGATGCAAGTGCCTAGAGTTTGTCATATTGCAGTTTGATGGAGATCTCAGTTTCAATTGCAACAAGGACTTAAATTCATGGAAACACCAGGAGATCGTAACAATACAAAAAAAATGCCCTGCCGTGATTATTCAGTTAATTTGTTTTTAGTTTTGTGAAGATTACCAGATCTTTGTGAAGATTTGAACATGTGCCAAAAATGTTTTTATTACTTTGATTTCTTATGCTCTCAATTAAACCTTCACCTGACAATCAGGTGGGTGTAGGAAGAATAACATGATATTTGTATGGTGGTCCAAATGTTGTAGAAAACCTACAGAAAACACCTGAATTCAATAGCAGGTGGGTTAAATGACAACCCCACCCTCTCGGTCGCAGGAGCTGGATTTGGTAAGACGTCATGGCTTGAATCTTTCTTGGCTGCAGTGGATGGCCATGTCTTCTTTCGTGCTTTGACATGCCCTTTGCACTCCACAGTGCGCTGCTGAACCACCATCCTGGCCGTTGAACCCTCCAGTGGATTTGCTCTGCCTAATCTGTTGGAACAGACTCCGCATGCTGGGCCGAGCAAATCCCTAAACTCACTGAGGGTTTGAGACCTGTCGGCTATCCTCACCTGGATTAGCCCACCAGATGAAGTGGTTTTCCAGGGTGTGGCCGCTGTAGCATGCTGACATCTTCTTGGAGCCACAGTTGAGAGCTCGGGGCCAGGTGAGGACCAAAGCCGGACGAATTACCCTCAAAGAAGCACGGCATGTCCCCCACTAGAAGTCCTACAGAACACACACTACCGTATCACCAATTGCCTGTATCATATGTTATTAATTCCATGAGCTTCTGAAAAAGACTCTGTGCATTCACCATATCTATTCCCTCATGATTTTATACACCTCTACAAGATCACTTCTCAGCCGCCCATGCTCCAAGGAAGTCTTCCCAACCTCACCCTGCATGTCAGGCCATCGAGCTCTGGCAACATACTCAGAAATCTTCCCTGCACTCTTTCCAGCATAATGACATAATTCTTATGGCAGGGCGACCAAATTTGAACGCGGTACTCCAAATGCAGTGTCTCCAATGTCCATGTTACATGGCAGGCAGAAGATAGGGCTGTTTGGTGAACTTTTGTAACTTTGTTTGCGCCAGAAACATGGCGACATTTGCGTCCTGCTTAGGCGAGGTTTGCTACATGATTTTAGCGGGTTGCATGCAAAACAAAGTATTTCACTGTACCTACAGTAGATACATGTGACAATAACGTATCATTGAATCTTTGAAGCTTTGTTTAGTGTGTTATCCAAACAGATCAGATATAAATAAATATATAGAGCAAAGGGGAAGATACTGAGTGCAGAATATACTGTCGTTTTCAGCATTGTAGTGCATTGTAGTACATAATTGCCATAGACAAGGTCCAAGGTTCTCAATGGAATAGAGGTGAATCAAACAGTACCCTAGCTTATGGAAAGACTGTGAGAAGTCTGAATCTGGTGGTGCTCGCTTTCAAACTTCTGTACCTTCTGCCAGACAGGAGCAGGGAGAGGGAATGACTGCGATGGGACATGTCTTGAATATTTTGGATACTTTTCCAAGGCAGCATGAAGTAGAGCTGGAGTCAATAGAGTATAGTGGGAATTCTATAGAGTATAGCCTTCCCACTATAGTGGGAACTCCAGTCTGTGTGATGGACTCAGCTACATTCACAATTTTCTGCAATTTGATGCGGTCTGGGGCAAATCTATTCCAAAACCAAGCTGTGACGCAACCCGACAGAATGCTTTCTATGGTGCATCTGTAGAGGTTTGTAAAATTCACTGGAGACATGCCGAATTTCCTCCGTTTCCTCAGGAAGTACAGACGTTGTAGTGCCTTCTTGGTTGTTGCATCAACGGGGTTGGTCCATAACAAATCATTGGTAATATTAACACCAAGGTACTTGAATCTGTCAAATATTTCCACATCTGCACTGTTGTTGATAACTGGGGCACGTACTCCATCATGTTTCCTGAAGTCAATGACTAGCTCCATCAAACAGACAGAAAATGCTGGAGTAACTCAGCGGGACAGGCAGCATCTCTGGATAGAAGGAATGGGTGACATTTCGGGTCAAGACCCTTCTTCAGACCCTTCATCTTACTGATGTTGATGGAGAGGTTATTGTCATGACACCATGTTCTTAGTTCCCTTCTCTTTCCTGTACTCCACCTCACCAATGTTCATAACTCAGCCCACCACAGCGGTGTTGTCTGCAAACCTGTAGATGGAATTAGAGCCAAATTTAGACATAGTCATGAGTATAAAGGGAATGCAGTGGAAGACTGAAAATGCAACCTTCTAGACGTGCACAAAACCCTTGCGTGAGAGAGATTAAGGTGGAGAAGCTGTTGCACACGAGCAACCCCACCGTCTCGGCCAGCAGGATCTCGATTCCAGTGGACGGTTAAACGTTACGGCTGGAAATTTCCTTTGCAGCAGTGGATGGCCGTGTCTTCTTTCATGCTTCGACATGGCCTTTGCACTCCACAGTGCGCTGCTGAACCGCCATCCTGGCCGTTGAACCCTCCAGTGGATTTCCTCTGCCCAATCCGCTGGAACAGACTTCGCATGCCAGGCTGAGCAAGTCCCTAAACTCACCGAGGGTTTGAGACCCGTCGGCTACCCTCACTTGTTTCAGTCCGCTAACCTGAAGTGGTTTTCCAGGTTGTGGCCATTGTGGCATGCTAACAGCTTCTTGGAGCCACTGGTGAGAGCTCGAGGCCAGGTGGGGACCAAAGGTGGACAAACTACCCTCAATGCAGCATGATAAGTTCCCCCGTTAGTGGTGCTACCCTTCCCTGACCACTCCCGCTCACCCCCACAGTGCACACACCACAGTATCACCAATTGCCTGTATCATAGGTTCGGTGTAATTCAAACCAGTGCCAATTGAAACACCAGCATTTTTATTTTCAAACTGAACATTCCCGTGAAAGCCTTTTCTTCATCTTGCAGAGCTGAGCACCACATGGATGTTATGAAAAGATGACTTGCCTCTTCCCCCTGCCGTAGACCTACACACATACCCCTCCTCCGCCACTTGGAATATTCAGCTATTTACAGGTTCAGGATACTGATGCAATTGCATACACTTTTGGAGCGTTTCTGTACTTGGTGAAAGTTGATATACCCTGCAGGTGTCGAACAAATCAACAGCAAGGTTTCTATGCACATAGAATCAGTCCAAAGAATGGGCAGCTCAAAGACAGCAGGTTATGTGTAAAATTAATCATTCATTGCATTCCTCACATTTAATATTGAAAGTTGGTCAGTTTAACCCTGTCACTTCTAACCTTCTCTAAACTATTCTTAAGGTGTGCTAAATTACATTAACATTTGAGTCGTAAAATATAGTTTTTCAATAAAAGGAACCTGATGGTCGCACATATCGTTAAAGCATGTTTTGGTGCTGGAGGAGGGGGAGTGGAAAGTTCTCCAGATTTACTGGTCAATGTTCCATCACAGACTCCACCAGCTCAGATTAACTGATCTCTCATTTAATGACGATGTGCTTGTACACTATATAAATGCAAATTCTTCCTTCAAAGTCATCTTTCTGGGCTGCAATGTTGAGATTTTACACCAATAGATTGAAACCTTCATCTCGACTTTAACTGTGTAATCAAGTGCCTGGAGAAGCTGCAATTTGCTTCATAATCAGTTCTTGATTTTCTTTAAAATCACTTTTTTTTTGCATTTTAGATGAGCCATTTGAAAGTGTCATGTATTTTTACGAATTTAAATTGAGCTGCTAGTCAGGCGAATGCTCCATTAACACTGTTGGGAATGAGAGCTCGATATTGTGACTCATATAATACTTCATTCATGATAGTCTGCTCAATTGTCCTTGACTACATTCAATTGAATCCCTGAAATCAGAGTTATTAACATGCAAAGCACCGAATTGTCACTTCAGTTGACCGCAATCTAAAACTATTCTTCCGAAAATCTGATCACTGTATTTCCAAACATTTTCCTAATTTTCACATTGTGTAAGTATTATTTTGACCTCCAAAATCAAGCGGAACCCTCCATTTGGACAGGTGTTTGGCAAGATTAAAGCAGATTAAGGCTTGGCTTTTCAACATTTGGAGTTTATTATTAGAGGATGGTCAAATGTTTTTTCTTTAAAAACGTTAATGTAATCATCTACTTACAGAAGCTGTTAATATGCTGAAGGGAGATTGAAATAACTCATTGGAGCTTGACTGGGGGGTTTGTGCTTTATATAGAATCAGTCCAGGAAACAAATAGCACACCAGGTGGTGCAGAGGTAGAGTTGCTGCCTTTCAGCATTTGCAGCGTCAGAGATCCAGGTTCGATCCCGACTACAGGTGCTGCCTGTGTGGATTTTCTCCGAGATCTTTGGTTTCCTCCCACACTCCAAAGACGCACAGGTTTGTAGGTTAATTGGCTTTGGTATCATTGTAAATTGTCCCTAGTGTGTGTAGGGTAATGTTAATGTGCGGGGATCGCTGGTCGGTGCTGACTCGGTGGGCCGAAGGACCTGTTTCCGCGCTGTTGTTTGTATTATAATCAGTGAGTAATAGTTTAATGTTGCACCATATTTCCCATGCTTGATCTTAAATGTTATCCTGTTTAATCCCATCCCTAACCATCTCTGAAATAGTCTTAACCTGTGCTGGATTATGCTAAAATAGACACTAAAAGCTGGAGTAACTCAGCGGGACAGGCAGCATCTCTGGAGAGAAGGAATGGGTGACGTTTTGGGTCAAGACCCTTCTTCAGACTCTTCAGCCTGTCCCGCTGAGTTACTCCAGCTTTTTGTGTCTATCTTAAACCAGCATCTGCAGTACCTTCCTACACATACTGGATTATGCTAACATTTCTTTATCAAAATAAATCTTTTAATAAAAGGTAATCTGTGGAAATGATGGTTTTCTTTCCCCACCCAGACAGTAAAAGGGCAGTTGAGGAAAAAAATGTCATTATGTTCAAAGAAATATTCAACCCCTAGGGCTGGACAGCAGGATTAGGCTGGCTATCACATTTTTCACTGACACAGAAATGATAGGCCTGATATTAGTGCAAGGTATGATCGGTGGTGTTCCATTGCCAAGGTGCAATTATGTCAGATCAGTTTAACCTGGCATTTGTAGGAAAGTAGCTGTTCCTGAACCGGGTATTGTTGGACATAAGGTTTCTGCATGTCTTGTCTGACGGTTGCAGAGAACAGCAGTGAAGGGGCGGCACGGTGATGCAGCCATAGAGTTGCTGCCTTTCACCGCCAGACACCCAGGTTCGATCCTGACTACGAGTGCTGTCTGCACAGAGTTTGCACATTCTCCCTGTGACGGGTCGGTTTTACCCAGGTGCTCCAGTTTCCACCCACACTCTAAAGACACAGGTTTGTAGTTTAATTGGCTGGTAAAAATTGTAATTGTCCTCGGTGTAAAGGATAGTGCTACTGTATAGGGATCGCGGGTTGGCGCGGACTCGGTGGGCTGAAGGACCTGTTTACGCTGCTTTATCTCTAAACTAAAACTAAACTTAATAAAAGGCAATCAGGTGGAAATAACAGAAATGATAGGTCTAATGTTAGTACAAGATATGGTCTGTAGTGTTCTACTGTTAAGGTATAATTATATCAGACCAGATTAACCTGGCAGATGCAGTACAGAACGCTACAGGAAATCCTTTTTCCCTGTAGCTATCAAACTGTACAACTTCTCCCCCTTCTATCGCAGGTTAGACTGACTCCCCCCCCCCCCCCGCCCTCCACCCAACACCAATCTTTGCACATCCCCAATCTTTTCCACTCATCACTTTTGTATCTTGTGTTTTTTAATGTTGGCAGATCAATTTCCCTCCTGGGATAAATAAAGTTCTATCGTATCGTATCGTATCGTAAAGTAGCTGTCCCTGAACCTGAACTGCCTAATTTACCATCTGTTTGCATTTCAGATTTGTATTATTGAGCAAACTGGTACAGAGGCAACCAAATGTAACTTGAGATGGCTCCACATTCTCAGGATGTTCACCAAATGAATACGAAACTCTATCTAAAAGTCATGAATTATAACCACTGCTGGTCAATACCACAAATTATTTCCATTTAAATTAACTAAGATTATAATGAATTATTTGTCATAAGGTGATGCTATGCAACACAGAAACTTCATCCGAACTCATTCATGCAGAACAAAATGCCACATCTAAGCACACCCCATTTTCCCATTTGGCCCATACCCTTCTAAACCTTTTTTATTGATGTATCTGTCCAAATATCTTCTAACTGTTGTTATTGTACTTGCCTCTACAACTTATCTGACAAATGTGGAATAATGCAGAAAAATTTGAATATGTGGCAGGAAAAGTGAAAAAAAAAAGTGATTAACTGGATAGTAAGAGATTGCTGAGCTCTGAGACACTAGGAAATCTGGGTGTGGGGGCATGATCAATAAAAGCACGCAGAGTACATCAAATAATCAGGAAACCACAAAATGTTATTGTTTATTATTGGAGGGAATTTAACAAAACTTGAATCCAGGTCTCCGATGTTGGGGGAGTCCAGAACCAGGGGCCCCAATTTAAGAATAAGGGATAAGCCATTTAGAACAGAGATGAGGAAATACTTTTTCACACAGAGAGTTGTGAGCCTGTGGAATTCTCTGTCTCAGGAGCATGGAGGCCGGTTCTCTGGATGCTTTCAAGAGAGAGTTAGATAGAGCTCTTAAAGATAGCGGAGTCAAGGGATATGTGAAGAAGGCAGGAACGGGGTACTGATAGGGGATTATCAGCCATGATTACATTGATTACGGTGCTGGCTCGAAGGTGCGAATAGCCTACACCTGCACCCATTGTCTATTGTCTAAAACTAGGACAATTATGTTTAGGGCATTGGTGGGATACCATCCGGTGAATTGAGTACAGTACTGTTGTACTGATAGGAAGCAATTCAGAGAAGGCTTGGAATACCCAGGCTTTCTATGGAGGAGAGATTGCACAGGCAAGACTTGTTTTCCACTGGAGTTTAGGAGAGTGAGAGGAGATGTGATTGAAATAAATAAGATACTGACAACTTCTGACAGAATAAATGTGGATAGGATATTTCTTCTTGTGGGAGAATTCAGAACTGGGGACCAGTGTTTCAAAATAAAACAGAGGTGAGATGAATTTATATCTCAGTGAGGACTGGGACTGTATCATCAAAGAGTTACCTGTATAGAAGCAGTCTTTGATTTTTTTTAAGCAGAGGTAAATAGACTCATAAAAACTTAAGGGGTGGAAAGTCACAGCAGGAAAGCAGAAATTCAGTGTCAAACTCAAGAGCTAATTGTATGATTTTTGTGCTTGAAAGTAACTGCTGCAATGAATAATATCTTTAAAATCATAATTCCGCAGACTCTGTGGTTAGAATTATTTTGTATGGACGTATGAAATTAATATATGAACACAAAAAGAAAAATATATTTAAATCAATAAAAAATTGTATTGTTAAATTCATGCTTTTCTCACAATGGTGTTCTTGTCTACAAAAAAAAGCTTAATAGAGAAGGCAGGGGTATTTTAAGAATGAAATCTTCTGAAGAGCTTAGTCCCAGAATGCTAAGCAGTCTTTTCTCTATAACATCACTGAATTTTCATTTTTTTCTGATTTTCTCTTTCATTTTTAATATTTAAGATTTGGATTATTTTTATTTTGTACTTACTTTATTTATAGGATTCATTTATTATTTTGACTGGGTCCAACACCGAACTTCAATCAATGTTGTCAAAATACCATTGTACATTCTGAAAATAGTATATTTTGTGCCTCATCATTTAAGATAATGAAAGATACCAATGTGTTGGATCTCTTTTTATGGATCCAGATCATTAACAGAAAATTATTCGCACAGAGAAAAATATCAGTTCCAATAGGGTGGAAATAATGGGAGGCTGTTCCTTCTAAGATAAAAGCAAATATAATTCAAAGTAACATGAGAAAAATATTTATGCGGTCTGAGGTTAGAATCTGCAATGCACTGTCTGCTGACTTGGCTTTCAACGAGTAAAGTGGATCAATGTAATGGTGGAGAAAGGATTTGCTATGCTACAGAGGAAGTGCCAGTGGGTAGAATTAGAGAGTTGTTCAGGCAGAGAGCTGGCACAGATGTGGCGACAGAATAACATCATCCTAAGATTTTCTTCGGAGAGGGACAAACAAAGGTCACGAATATGACAAACAGAATCAATCCCCAAGATGTGACCTATCCTATTCATCAGAATGGAATCGTTCATTTGGACAAATTAAACGAGCTTCCCCTTTTCTTGATGTGTGCTTTGCAATCTTGAAGTGTGGGTTTTGTGTCAAGCTGTTATATATTTAATGTATGAGTTTACTGTAATCAGAACCTGCTGCATTCTCACCAGAACTGGGATATTTATCCCACGGAAACGATGTTTGTTTGCTGCATCGAAAGAAGCGTTATTATATCAAAGTAATAAGAATCCTCCCACTAATGAGATAATGACCTGCTGTGGCAATGTACCAACAGGGATTTTCATTACAATTATTTTCAGACAGTTCCACCACTGGCGATTACACTATCCATCTGACAAAAGCTGAATTATTAATATTTTGACTGCCAGCCTGCCATTCTCTGCCATCCCTGATTTTCTCCTCGCCAACAAAAATAAGGTCTGTTTTCATAACATCTTTTCAATGCGATGCATTCCTTATGGCTGTCACAATATGAAGCTTCATCTATTTTGGGGAACTGGGGACTGTTTTTGTTTTAGTAGTTTTTATGGTGAAGGTGAAGGTGCCAGGCACATTCCCATGGTGACATGTTGTTTTAACAATTTTTTGTACACTGACGTCCTGTGAAGAGGTTTAAATAAAGGGGGAAACCTTTCTGCAAAAGTGTGGTAAACAGTCTGTTAAAGGGCAGCTCAGACCACCACCCAATGACCCAGTTTTTTACAGGTTAACAATGGATGTTGGAGCTGATCAGGAATTTTAATTGAGTCAATATTCGGAGGAGGATGCTCCCAAGTCCCTAACTCTGCAGGCTGAAGATGCATGTGCACATCCAAGATCTTATGTTAAACATAGTTTTTGAGGGTTAAATGGGGAAAAATGTCATCTAATCCTTTAGTCTCACTTCCATGCCAGACATAAATCCTTGAATGACTCGGACGTATGCATTGATGCAGGTGAGCAAGAATATGAAGGAGTTTTCAAAGGTCTTGGATTTATTTCACTTTAGTTTGTTTATTACCACCATTTCCACTGAATCCAGTGGCAAAGAAAACACTGAACAGTATACTATGGAAGAACGATATTTGGCCCATCAGTTTGCTCAAGTTCTTTTGAAGGGCGCTTCACTAAGTTCCATTCTTTGGTTCCTTCATCATATTTCTGTACGTATTTTTCTTAAAACATTTAGCAAATTTCATTTTGAAACCTACTACTGGGTTTCCATCTCCTCTATCCAAATCATTTCTATCTATTGCTGATCTTTTTCAATCTTGTGTCCCCTCTGCTTCTTATGCTAATCTATTTACACCTATACATCTTGTTTATTGATCTTTAACAAACATAACTTAGCTTTATTTACTCTAACCTTGTTCTTTGTGTCCATCCATGTAACTGGAATCCCTCAAGTTTGGCACTTACATGGCCAATCTCTTCTTTACAATCTCCAAACTATTTTAAAGTGTGGTGCACATATTCGAACACAACCAGGGATGAGCAACTATTTGGTGCAGACTTTAAACTTTACTTCAGGTGTAGGTCTTCTTGTATCTCCTTTAATTTTGCAAGCCATGTCAATAGTGTGAAGACAAACAAATGTGGCAATGTTGTACTTGCTCCAACAATAACCCCACCAAACTCTTTATGCCTGACATGGTAAACACAATTATCAGGCCGTTGAAGTCAAAGTTAAAATTGCTGATAACTGAGATTCCAACTAATTTGTATGGACTGTCAACTTTGATTGGAAAACTATTCCAAGTGAAGCAATTCTGATCAATGTATAGTGCCTCTGCAACTTAAATCCGGTCTTCCCGAGTCTGTCTGAAGGAGGTTCTGACCCGAAACATCACCTATCCATTTTCTCCAGAGATGCTGCCTGACCAATTGAATTACTCCAGTTTTCCGGGTCCATCTTTGGTATAGACCAGCATCTGGAGATCCGTCCTACACACTTTCCCTCACCAATGTGGTGCTCATGTTTCATCTTGAAGTACATGAATGTTAGTGTGAATTTTCTCAAGATGATGTGCCACGAGTGGCACAGTGGCACAGCGGTAGAGTTGCTGCCTGACAGCGAATGCAGTGCCGGAGACCCGGGTTCGATCCCAACTTAGGATGTTGTCTGTACGGAGTTTGTACGTTCTCCCTGTGACCTGCGTGAGTTTTCTCCGAGATCTTCGGTTTCCTCCCACACTCCAAAGACGTACAGGTATGTAGGTTAATTGGATTGGTAAATGTAAAAAATGTCCCTAGTGGGTATAGGATAGTGTTAATATGCGGGGATCGCTGGTTGGCGCGGACCTGGTGGGCCAAAAGGTGTTTCCGCGCTGCATCTCTAAACTAAACTAAACTATCCTATACTCTACCAAGATTGAAGTGCACTTGCTCTGAATTTCAAATGCACAATTAAAGGAAAACAATGATTACAATAAGCATTTGCACATCCAGCCTATTGAAGATTGCTCATTATTATCGCTCACCAGGAGAAAGAATTATATTTGTCAGTCATTATAAATTCAAAATTATTTGGTGGGGGAGAGGTTGCTGGTGGTGGTTGGTCTGAAATGGTGAGTGTAGTAACCATTTACCTTAACTCAGTATGGTATAACTATAGAGATTAGAGATTAGAGATTCCTTTATTTGTCATTCAGACCTTTCGGTCTGAACGAAATTTCGTTGCCTGCAGTCATACATATAATAATAAATGACAAAACACACAATAAACACAAATTAACATCCACCACAGTGAGTTCACCAGGCACCTCCTCACTGTGATGGAGGCAAAAGTCTTAAAGTCTCTGTCTCTTCCCGCTTTGTTCTCCCTCTGCGCTGAGGCGATCCAGGCTTCTGCGAAGCTGCCGCCCTCCAGTCCAGCGGACGCAGCTGTAGTTGCGGGAGCCCCAGAACAGGTCACCAACCTGTGACCTGCGCGCTCCCGACGATGTCGTCCACTGGGCCCGCGGCCGAGCCTCCGGATTCAGGTCGCCACCAGTGTCCTCGGTCGCCACCGCCGGAACGCCACCGCAGCCCCGAAGTTGGCCAGCCTCGCGCTCCCGAAGATGTCGTCCACTGGGCCAGCTGCGGCCGAGCCTCCGGATTCAGGTCGCCACCAGTGTCCTCGGTCGCCACCGCCGGAACACCACCGCAGCCCCGAAGTTGGCCAGCCTCACGCTGGTAAGTCCTGGCTCTGCCTCCGGAGCCTCGAGGTCGGTCGCTCGCAGTTGGAGTTGGAGGCCGGCAGCTCCGCCATTTTGGCCTCAGCGCAGACGGAGGCAGAGAAGGGGGATACGACAAGAAAAAGTCGCATTCCCCCGAAAGAAGAGACAAAAGTCATGTTTCACCCCCCCCACCCCACACATACACAACCCAATAAACTAAAATTTAACTTAAACAGGACAAAAGAAAATAACAAAAAAAGTAAAAACAGACGGACTGCAGGCGAGCCGCTGCTGTACGACAGCGCCGCCATAACCATTTATTTTAAATTTTATCTGCCTGTAATTATGTGGGTGGGATTTATTACGTAGTTGGAGGCGTGTTTGAGGCTGGGATTCTCACGCAGATGCATTAGTAGCTTTTAGTTTTAGTTTTGAAGAAGCATGGGGAAGGCACAGCTTTTGACCATGTACGAGTTTGACTATGAGTAAGATCAAAATGTACTTAAACAAGAAGTAGTTTGGATGAATATCTTACTTTTTACTACGACAAAAAGGAAACTATCAATCAAGAGACTGTGTTTTGAAGATTTATCTTTGGACGGCTTTGAATGTCTCGTGGAGAGCTAGTCTGTGTAGAAATTATCTCCTTATCCCTGTCTTAATTCTTAGTGGATAGAGGAAAGATTCCTTGAACGATATAATAATCTGCCATTACAGTGAGGAAGAGGCCTCTTCTCCTGAAATCTTTGCTCGAGTGCATCCTTCCACACTTCTCCGCACCTTGATATTTTCAGGTGCTGCCCTTGGTACTGAGATGCACTTTGAGGTTCTTGAGTACTGAGATGCACCTGACCTCCCGGTGGCTCAACACTTCAACTCCCCCTCCCATTCCATATATCTGACCTCTCTGTCCTGGGTCTCCTCCATGGCCACAGCGAGCAACACCGGAAATTGGAGGAAATGCACCTCATATTCCGCTTGGGCAGTCTACATCCTGGGGGCATGAACATTGAGTTCTCCCAACTCTGCTAGCCCTTGCTGTCCCCTCCCCTTCATCAGCCTTCTGGTTGTCTCCTCCCATCCCCCAGCCCTCGGGCTCCTCCTCCGCCTTTTTTCCTTTTTTCATTTCTTCTCCCCACCCCCTATCAGTCTGAAGAAGGGTTTCGGCCCAAAACGTTGCCTATTTTCTTCGCTCCATAGATGCTGCTGCACCCGCTGAGTTTCTCCAGCATTTTAGTGTACCTGCACTTTGAGGTTGATTGGTGCCTGTAATCCAGCCAATATCCCATAGCAATAGCGGTAAGCAGCAGAGAAACCATTTAAATGCTTACAAATCATTTACAAAGCATTTTAGTTGAACTAATGAAGGAGAGGGAGGTGTCAATGTAATAATATAAACTGAAGTTATATGAATGAAACTGACCCCTTACGTTTTATCACACGTTATTGGAAAATGCCAACCATGAAAGTTCACTAACTTGAAATAATAAGCATGCTTGCATGGCAAATGATTCACAAAGAACAATTTGCCAGCCTCCTGTCATTCAGACTGTAAATACCACAGCTGCAGTACTCAGATGGCACTGGGTAGCTTATCTCATTATTTCCAGAAATGTCACGATTTTCTCCAGCTTCATTGTTCCCTGAGCCAATGATTTTATCAGCACATTAGCAGACTCATTATCAGCAAGTTAATACAGCTGAACTCCTTCGAGCTGGATCCTCAGCAGTTAAAAAGATTCTATTAAATTCTAATCTGATCAATCCTGAAAATGTTTGCGATTCCAACCGATTTTCATATAATCATGAATGAATTCACAATTAAAAAGGGAAGAAAATAAAAGCAAATTTTGAATTTACATATTATGCTTTTTATAACCTAAAATTATATTAGTATACAGATAAGATAGTTTGTACATTGACAAGATCAGCACTTGTAAGGAGAATGTGAATTTTAAAAAAATCTAAAATAAACCTGTTACAAAAATGTATACAAGAAATGCAATACGATCAGTGCATAACTTTCTTTTCATTCATAACATGAATCACCAAACCAATACACTCATTGTGCCATCAAACCAATACATTCTTTCCATAAAGCACCAATGCCATTCGAGTGAAGGTCGACTAGTCCTTGATTATGTTGCTGGCCTTGCCAAGGAAGCGTGAAGTGTAAATGGAGTTAATAGAAGGGAGGTTGGTTTGTGTAATGGTCCAGGCTGCATCCACAATTTTCTGCAATTTCTTGCGGGCTTGGATGGAGCTGTTTCCAAACCATGCTGTGATGCAACCCGATAAAATGCTGTCTATGGTGCATATGTAGAATTTGTGAGAGTTGTTGGGGATATGCCGAACCTCCTAAGACTTTTAAGGAAGTAAAAGCTTTGGTGTGCTTTCTTGGTCTTTGCTTCAGTATGGGTGGTCCTGGTGATATTTACTCATAAGAATTTAAAGTTGCAACCATCCCTACTTTATATATTAATGATTTGGATGATGGAATTGGTTGGTTTGTGGGCATGTTTGTGGATGATGTGAAGATAAGTGGAGGGGCAGGTAATGTAGAGGAATCGGGGAGTCTGCAGAAGGGAAAGGTTGGCAAAGAAGTAGCAGATGGATTAAATTATAGCAAATTGTGTGGTCATAACTTGGTCATAGGAATAAAGGTGTCGCCTATTTTCTAAACAGGGAGTAGATTCAGAAATCAGAGGTGCAATGGAACCTGGGAGTGCTGGTGCAGGATTGTCAGAAGGTTAATTTGCAAGTTGAATTGGTTGTAAGGAAAGCAGATGTAAAGTAAGCATTCATTTTGGGAGGACTAGAACATTAAAGCAGGGGGTAATCATGAGGCTTTAAAATGCACTGATCAGACCACATTTGGAGTATAAGGAGCAGTTTTGGGCCCCATTTCGGAGGAGGGATATGCTGGTGTTGGAGCGGATCCAGACGGCTCTGGGCCAGTACTCGCTGGAGTTTAGAAGGATGAGGAGGGACCTCATTGAAACTTAATGTACAATGGATAGAGTGGATGTGGAGAGAATGTTTCCACTAGTGGGGGTGTCTAGGACCAGAGGGCACAGCCTCAGGATACAAGGATGTACGTCATCATAAAGGTGATGATGAGGAATTTCTTTAAAATAAATTTAATGGTGAAAATGTGGAAATCATTGCCACAGGCATCAGTGGACGCCAAGTCATTGGGTACTTTTAAAGCAGAGATTGACAGGTTCTTGATCAGTAAGGGTGCCAAAGGTTACGGGGAGAAGGCAGTAGAACATTGTTGAGAAGGAAAGATAGATCAGCCATGAGAGCCCAGAGAGCTAGTACATGAGAGGCACAGGTGTTAGGTGGGAACACTACGGAGTATGATACTATTGAATGTATAGATGCTGAAAATGTATGAAGAGTTTTCGCAGTTTTTGTTTTGTACAGATTTTTTATTCTGAAAAAAGTTTATTTTGTATTTTACTTCGGAGTCACGCGAGTGACTACGTGAAGAGCCCGCCAGGGCGCATGTGCGACATATCGTCTAGCGCATTGCGAGCGACAGGTGGGGAGGAGCGTTCCCCGCAGCGGTAAGGTTAAAACCGGAGACCTACAGGTGAGTTACTTATTCTGAGGTCGTTTTTGGGTTGTCTTTCTGTATCACAGGAAGACCAACGATGGACAAGACCCGTACTAAGTCCAAACGGGCCGCTAAAAAACTGGCTGAGGAGGTCCGCGAGAGTACCGGGAGCCAGCAGCGGCCGACTGCAGCATCGCAATCTATGCGATCAGCGGTCTCTGTCCCGGCACCTGTGCAGTCTGGGTCGCCACAGGCTGACAGGAACGCCAAAAGGAAGAGGGACACGCTCATGGACCCCGATGTATCGGGCCATGATCAAATGCCGCCGTGCTTCACCGTGACACACTCCGGGAGAAGGAGTCATGTCACTACGGGCCTCCTAGGACGCCCATGGCAGTACCTTTTTCAGGGCTGCACAATGTATCTCCCTCGACAGAGGGGAGCATTGGGAGTCATTTCTGGGGTGACTCTGAACAAGGGTTGGCTGAAGATACTTCAAGTGTGCTGGGGGTGCCAGAAGAGAAGATGCTGGGAATGGTGAAAAAGTTTGCAGTGCCTCCACAGTCAGGGCAGCCGCTGAAACAAGAACTAGCAGCCAGCATTGACTACCTTTCAACCCATCAATTGCAGGAACAGGCACTTAATGAAACCACTGCAAAATACCTGGCACCAGGGAACTGTATTTCACTTAATGTCCCAGCAGTGAATCCCTCCATCTGGGGACATATTGGTGCAGGTATAAGGGCACAGGAGGTACAAATGCAGAAAATCCTCAAACTTCTAGCTTCAGGGATTACAGCATTTGCCCGGTCAGTGGATGACTCGGAAATGACAGAGGCTCAGCAAGATGCTCTAGCGCTCCTCTGCAATACACAGTTTGAGATCAACTGTTTCCGAAAGAACTCCATCCGCCCAGCCTTGAACCCCAAATTTGCGGCTCTGTGCAAGACCAACACCACACCGCCGCCAATTTTGTTATTCGGGGGCAACCTGTCCAAACAGGTTAAAGAGCTGGATGAAGAGCTCGAAGGCCGCTGGGCTCATCAAGGCATCAGGCAAAATACCTCGGCGACAGCACCCCTACGCATCCACCAGCAGGCCACGTCACGTCGAAGCTGGTGAAAGCTCGAAGGCCGCAACTCAAGGACAAAGGTCTTTTTTAGACCGCGGCCCAGAGCGACCTTCGTGGAAGATGCGCCAACCCCGAATTCCAGCATCTTAATCGGCCAAGAAATAGAAGAAGAAGAGATGAACACCCCACTGGTAACCATGGAGGTAGGTGGGCCTGGTTCCTCCCAGGACATAGCAGGTGCAATGGATACACTTGTTGGGGGTAGGTTACACTGGTTTTGGGAGGCATGGAGCTCAATAACCTCTGATTCTTATAGACTGTGACTTTACCTAGGGGAAAGGCAACTGAATTAATGGAAGTTTGCAGCAACCTTGCTGTCATCAGTCAACCATCTATCAGACAAGTAGCAAGGGTGATTGGCAAAATCGTAGCTGCTTTTCCAGCGACACAGTTTGGACCTTTGCACTATCAAAATTTACAGAGAGCAAAGGTGCAAGCACTTAAACATCATGCTGGTCATTTCGATAGACCAATGCAATTACCAACAAAAGCTATTTTGGAACCCCGATGGTGGACGCATAACATTCGGCATTCCTTCAGCTCCATTATTATTAGCAACCCGTCAGTTGTATTACAGACTGATGCCAGCGCTCAAGGTTGGGGTGCAACCAACACCATCTCCAGTTGTGGGGGCAGATGGGATGCGCATGAATCATCTTTGCTTTATACACTTGGTATAAATTATTTGGAAATGTTGGGAGCATTCTATGGTCTGAAGGCGTACTGTTCAAAAATGCATAATTTGCATGTTCGCCTGCAAATAGATAATACCACTGTGGTGGCTTATATTAATCACATGGGTGGGAATCAGATCGATATCATGTGATGATCTGGCCAATTCAATTTGGCAATGGTGTATCAAGAGAAACATTTGGATATCTGCTATTTACCTACCAGGTAAACTCAATTCAGTGGCAGACACCAGGTCACGAAAATTTAGTGACAACACTGAATGGATGTTGGACCCCAAAGTGTTTGCAGACATCATAGCACGATATGGAACACCAGATATCGATCTATTTGCATCTAGGCTTAACCACCAGTTGCCGCCATATGTTGCGTGGGAACCAGACCCTGGGGCAGCAGTGATGGACGCATTTTCGCTGCACTGGGGAAATATGTTTTTCTATGCATTTCCCCCGTTCTGCCTCATCAGTCGGGTCTTACGCAAAATACAACAAGACTCTGCGTCAGGTATTTTGGTAGTACCCGACTGGCCTACCCAGCCATGGTTCCCTGTGGTTCTCGACATGGTTTCAGAACCATGTATGGCCGTCACCAAACGACCAGACTTGATGGTCCATCCTGTAACTGGCGAAAGTCATCCATGCCATGACAGAACTAATCTGTTAATTTGCAGAATTTAAACAGGCCACTTCTGAATCTTGGACTGACGGACCGAACCATCAACATGATCACGGCGGCACAAAGAGAGTCTACCAGAAAACAGTACCTGACTTACATCAGGAAATGGGAACTATATTGTTCCAGGACTAATATTGAGTATAACTCAGCCACTGTAACTAATGTCCTGGAGTTCCTCGCTAACCTTCATTTCGATGAAAGGCTTAGCTACAGTGCCATCAACAGCGCCAGGAGTGCCCTATCGACCTATTTGTGGCGGGGATTGGACCACCATTCTCTGGGGTCTCACCCCTTGGTTTCCAAACTAATGAGGGGTATATTCAACTCGAATCCCCCTAGGGCCAGATACTCTCACATTTGGGATGTGAGTATTGTTTTGACGTTGCTTCGGGGTTGGTCACCAGCAACGTCGCTGTCCCTGGAGAAACTTACCCTTAAATTGGTAATGCTGATGGCACCGGTCTCGGCCCAGTGGGTGCAATCTTTACACAAATTACGACTGGACTCGATGGCCAAAGGGACAAATGGTATAACATTTAATATTCATGAATTGGTTAAACAAAACAGGCCTGGGTCATCCTGCCTTAAACTAGAGTTTCGGGCATACCCTACAGATGTTCGCTTATGCGCCATGACACATCTGTTACTTTACATTGAGCTAACAGCTAAAGTAAGAGGCCAAGAATTGGCACTATTAGTGAGCCACAAAAGACCTCACAATGGGGTATCGGCCCAAACTATATCTAGATGGCTTCGACAGGTTTTGGGGGCTGCAGGGGTGGATACTGATATTTTAAAATCTCATTCCACCAGGGCTGCAGCCACATCGGCAGCACGGCACATGGAGGTTCCAATGGATCACATCTTGGGTACGGCACGATGGTCCAGGGAGAAGACCTTCCAAGAATTTTATAATAAACCAGTTGCCAAGCCTGTGACTTTTGCAGAGACTATTTTGAGTTCTGTTTTATAATACACCCCGAAGGACAGGGGTCATTATTATAATTTGTGTTCATAAATCACTCATTGTTTATTTTTCAACAATTGATTCATGTCTGGATTTGTTAACATACGTCCTCCCCAGTCTACGACAGCAGGGTGAGAAGCATGGACTCGTTCCGTGGCATGAAATCACAGAGCTTTAAAATCTTCACGTAGTCACTCACGTGACTCCAAAGTAAAATAGTAAGATTAAACGAGAACTTACCAGTTTGAAATTTGATCTTTATTTTATGAGGAGTTACGTTGAGGGATTACGTGCCCTCCATGCCCACCCTCTATTATAAAGGTCAGCTGGTATTATTGTTCTTATCTTACTATGTTAATTCGACTACCGTATCTGTGATTTCACACCACTGCTTTGAAGATATGTCGCGCATGCGCCCTGGCGGGCTCTTCACGTAATCCCTCAACGTAACTCCTCATAAAATAAAGATCGAACTTCAAACTGGTAAGTTCTCATTTAATCTTACTATTAAATGTGCCCCAGAGATACTGCTTAATCCATGGAGTTACTCCAGCACTTTCTGATTTAATTCAAAGGGTGTGTTGTATTCATCATGGGACACTATCACTGAGGCCAGATGACAAATATGCTACAGCCTCTGCTCAAGAGATGATATGCACCTTGGTCCTGGCCATAAGCAGGAGGATTGTCTGTTGAGACACCAAACTCAACAGTGCTCCCAACCTTTGCACAGGACCTCCACCCAATTCCAAGATAGAGATGAAGGACTTTGGGTGACCTAACTTTGGTGTCTTGACCTCCATGTGTGAGAGAGAGCGAAAGAGCACAAGGGAACATTTCTGCTTGTGTGCAACTCACCTTGACATATCTTATGAGGTTATGAAAGGTTTTTCTACATTGTATCAATGGAGATTCTCATTGCTGGGAGAGTCCCTAGTGGAATCCTCAGCATCTGTGGAGGTGAATGAACAGATGACATTTTCGGTCCTGACTCACTGAGATGCTGCCTGATACACTGAGTTCCTCTACCACATTATCTTTTGCTCAAGATTTCAGCATCTTATATTTATTTTGTTCAATTCTTCTTTTAAGCAGGACCCAACTGGCATAAGGTTCAATACAATTTCTCAACAATCATACTTTAAAAGGCCAATAAATTAACAGCAGTAATTCAAAGGGCACAATTAATTACTAATTTGTGAATGCAGCAGTTAATGTTTCCTTGCTACTACAAAAGTCTTTTAGGTTATGATGGTTATGAAGAAATAACCTCCATTTGTTATTATTCATTATGATTTATGCATGTGCTGGGCACCATAATAGCTACCTTACTTTTGCATTACCTTTGTTAATTACTTCAAAAAGATTTTAAATGTATGTGTGTACCTCTTGTGGGGCCTCATTCCAATCTGTACTTAATAGTTTTAAGATGGAATTTCTAATTAAATTTGGTGTACATCTTGCTTGCGCTTTGTAAGCCAGTTGATTGAAGTACATCTCAAGTGATTGGAAAATAAATATCTGGTACTTAGGCTGGTGATAAGCCTGCTGCATTGAATTTTACTTTTGTACTTTGCCTTCATTTTAATGATTTAGTCTGTATTTTAGTCACTGTATTTTAGTCAGAGTCAAAACTCGACTGTGATTAAAAGCAATTCTGTCTTTGCCTTCAGGCAAGACAAACCTGATGCATTTCTAGAACTTGCTCCCCAACATCGTTTTGGCATTAAAACAACATTATTGGTCACTCTGACACTATCCGCCAATGTCATGTGAAGAATATGAAGCTTTATTGTGACGTTCACAGAATGTTGTTGTTGGGTTTCCCCACATTACCTTGCAGTGAAACTGACTAGGTTAAATTCGACAAAAATGCTGGAGGAACTCAGCGGGTGAGGCAGCATCTATGGAAAGAGAAGGAATAGGCGACGTTTCGGGTCGAGACCCTTCTTCAGTCTGAAACATGGGTGAACCGTGAGGTCCATTCCCAGGCGGCAGCCAGGACCACCGCATACAAGTTAAACGATCTTGGGCGGTACAAGAAATCTTGCTACGATCTTTGTAAAGTGATCAGGATATGCCAAGAGGTAATACCGGGACAAACTTGAGTCCCAGCACAGCCACTTAAACACTTGTTGACTATAGCAAGGCTTGAATTTTATAATGGGCCACAAAGCGAAGTCAGGCAGCATCACTCACAATAGTGTATCCCTCCCTGATGAAATCAATGTATTCTATGCTTGCTTTAATCCCGCTGCCAAAGAAAATCAAATTCTCATGCCTTTATGACTACCGACCAGTGCCCTTAACATCCACCTTCATGAAGTGCTTCGAAAAGCTCGTTATGGCACACATTAACTCCAGCCTACCAAGCAGCCTTGACCCACTGACGTTTGCCTACCACCTCAACAGGTGCACGGCCGATGCCATCTCCCTGGCCCCACTCATCCCTGGAACACCTGGATAAAAAGGACAACTTTGACAGTCTGCCTCCTCCTGTGGCCGAAACATAAGTATGTGAAGTCCTTATTCTGTTATGACTTTGAATGAGAGACTGGAACAGGTGATGTTAAATCTCTTTATTCAGCACATTCAGGAAAGGATGTGATGGAAGACTCCCATGGCACAATCTCCGAAGGGTCTTGACCCAAAATATTATTCAGAGATGCTGCCTGTCCCGTTGAGTTACTCCAGCTTTTTGTGCCTACTCCCAGTAACTTCAATAATTCCAATTACATGGTTTACTTCTATATTTTAAGTGCCGACAAATTGCCCCATTGAATTACATATTTACAATGAGAATATTTCATAACTAACACGACCATCAAACAAAAAACAAAGCGTTGGATCAACTCAGTATGCCAGGCAGCATCTGCGAAGGAAAATGGACAGGATATTTTGAATCTGGACCTTTCTTTAGACTGATGGAGTAGAGGGGAGAAGGCTGGGGAAGATATGAGAGGGGGAGGTGCAAATGACTTCTGCAGATGGGGGCCATTATATATTTTTAGAGCCATTCATTATTGTTGATGTTGGAGGAACTGGGCAGCAGTCAATGAGATGGGTCACTTCAATTTTCTTGGGGACTGGAATGATGGAGGTTTTCGTGCGGCAGATGGGGTCAGTAGAGTGGTGAAATGAGAGGTTGAACATATTGGTGAAGACTGCAGCCAGATAATTGACACATAATTTCCTTGCGAGGGACTGGCATTTTCCCAAGTGGTTACCCTCATGAGAGCAGGCATGCCTTGATGAAACTTTGTCTATTCAAAATGGGTGAAAAAGTCATTATCATCTGGTTAAGGTGCATTGTTGCCTCAGATTTTAGCTTGTAACCCGTGATGGTAATTAAACCTTACCACAGTTGCCTGACATCCATTCAATTAAATTGAGCCACTAGCTTGTTTCGGAATTCTCTCTTCGCATTCCTGATAGCCTTGCAGAAATCACACTTCGCATTCTTGCACATTGCAGGTTCATCTTTCTTGAAAGACTCAGATCTTGGCTTTGGGAGAGAGTGAATCTTTCTATTCATCCTAGGTTGCAGGTCAGGATGGACCCTAATTGTCTTTGTTGGATGTTGGTGCAGCAGTGGTCTAGAATGTTAATACTCTGCATGCGATTGCAGGTATGCTGGTAGAATGTGAGCATTACATTCCTGAAGTTAGCATGATTGGAGTTACCAGGGGTGATGAACAGATCATGAAGGTTTGCTGTTTCAAGAGAATTGGCAACTAAATAAAATACATCCAGTGCCATCTTGGCGTGGGACGGTATGTGGACTGGCAACAACATGGTAGAGGTGCATTCCCTTGAGAGAATAAGGACAGTAGTTTTTCAGAAGCTAAATGTTTCACTGCAGATGAAATTTGCATGCTGTTTGTGGGGAATTTTACTGCAGAAAAACTATTAGGGAGGAAGCAAATCCCATCAAGGAATGAGGAGTTGAATTTCTTGTTGTGCTTAAATGGATTTGGAAATAAAGAAATTGCTTGACTCTGGGTTGACTTAACTTTCAACTACCCAACATTATATTCTTTGACTTTCAGACACCTCCTCCTACTTATCCTTGGACCATGACCCCACAGACGAGCACCAGGCCTTAATCTCAAGCACCATTACTGATTTCATCACTTCCGGCTCCACACGGCCCGATTTTATCTTCTCCCCAAAATCCACAAACAGAACTGTCCTGGCAGACCCATTGTTTCTGCTTGTTCATGTCCCACCAAATTAATTTCCACATACCTCGACTCCATCCTATCACCCCTGGTCCAATCCTTCCCTACCTACGTCCAAGACGCCGCACACGCTCTTTGTCTCCTCAATAACATCCCTTTTCAAGGCCCCCACTCCCTCATCTTTACTATGGATGTCCAGTCACTCTACACCTCCATCCCCCACCAGGAGGGTCTGAAAGCCCTCTGTTTCTTCCTCGACCTCAGAACCAGCCAATTTCTGACTACCAATACCATCCTCTGCCTAGCAGAGCTGGTTCTTACCCTCAACAACTTCTCAATCGACTCCTCAAACTTCCTCCAAATCCAAGGCATAGCTATGGGCACTTGCATGGGCCCCAGTTATGCCTGTCTCTTTGTAGGGTACGTAGAACAATCCCTGTTCCAGGCCCTATCCCCGAACTCTATCTCCATTAAATTGATGACTGCATTGGTGCTACATCCTGCACCCATGCAGAATTCACTGACGTCATCGACTTCACCACTAATTTCCATCCCGCACTCAAATTGATTTGGACCATCTCCAACATCTCCCTACCGTTTCTAGATCTCACCGTCTCCATCACAGGACATCTACTACAAAACCTACTGACTCCCATAGCTATCTTGACTGCACATCTTCCCACCCTGCTTCCTGTAAAGACTATCCCCTACTCCCAATTCCTCCGTCTATGCCGCATCTGCGCCCAGGATGAGGTGTTCTATACCAGGGCATCGGAGATGTGCTCATTCTTTAGGAAACGGGGGTTCCCCTTTTCCATTATAGATGAGGCTCTCATTAGGGTCTCCTCGATATCCCGCAGCTCCGCTTTTACTCCCCTTCCCCCCCATTTATAACAAGGGCAGAGTCCCTCTTGTCTCACCTTCCACCCTATCAGCTGTCACATACAGCATATAATCCTCCAACATTTTCGCCACCTCCAACAGGATCCCACTACTGGCCACATCTCCCCATCTCCACCCCCTTTCTGCTTTCCGCAGAGGCTGTTTCCTCCTTAACTCCCTGGTCAACTTGTTCCTTCCCACCCAAACACCCCCTCCCCAGGTACTTTCCCCTGCAACCGCAGGCAATGCAACGCCTGTCCTTTACCTCCCCCCTCGACTCCATCAAAGGACCCAAACAGTGTTTCCAGGTGAGGCAGAGCTTCACTTGCACCTCCTCCAACCTGATCTACTGTATCCTCTGTTCCAAGTGTCAACTTCTGTACATCGGCGAGATCAAGCGCAGGCTCGGCGATCGTTTCGCTGAACACCTACGCTCAGTCCATCTTAACCTACCTGATCTCCCAGTGGCTCAGCACTTCAACTCCCCCTCCAATTCCCATCTGACCTTTATGTCCTGGGCCTCCTCCATTGTCAGAGTGAGGCTCAGTGCAAAAATTGTAGGAACAGAACCTCATTTCGCTTGGGTAGCTGACACCCCAGTGGTATGAACATTGACTTCTATAACTTCAAATGACCCTTGTTTTCCCTCTCTCTCCATCCCCTCCCCTTCCCAGTTCTCCCACTAGTATTAATGTGTCTGCCTGCATTCTATCATTGTCCCGCCCCCTAGCCTGACACTAGTCTGCAGAAGGGTCTCGACCCGAAACGTCGCCCATTCCTTCTCTCCAGAGATGCTGCCTGTCCCACTGAGTTACTCCAGCATTTTGTGTGTACCTTCAATTACATTCTTTGAATTCTCTTGTCTTTGACAACACAATTGCGATGTTTTCTTCACAGGAAATTATTATTGGCCTTGGAGTTCACTTTGTTCACAGTCCACTACACAGTTTTAGTAACACTTTGTGAGACTTGCACTTGCCAAACAGCCTGAGTAAAAAGATTGTTAGGATAGTTTTCACCTTGATTCACGTGCATCAGCTTTACTCGCCTGTTTCCAGGGAGACCATAGAAAGGCATCAGTAAGCGACGTTACAAACAAACTGTTGAATAAAGCTGACACTGGCAGATGCAGAGAGCAGCACATTGAACAGTATGGACCCTTTCATATTAACGTATATCATATTAACGATATGTTGAAGCATCTGCTTGTTTCCCTGTGTTATAAATGTAGTTCAAAGCTCACACTTTTAACTGGCAATTTCAGTCAGTAACTGAGGAATTGGATACAGGATACTATGTAAATGATGCAGACAAATGCCAGCCTTGCTGAGGAGTGTCACAGCTGGATTCCTCCAAGCCATTTTCCAGACGGTCACTAATTGACCCAATTTAAAGTGTTCAAAATGGCTTTGATGCACAAGATGAAATGTGTCTGGTTATTCGGTAAATGTACTCGGAATGTTCGAGACAATAATAACACCCATTATTCGTCAGAAAAGCTGCAAACTAAATCCTTGTCTTTGGAAATTTAATCTCATACTCTAATATTGAACATAATTGTTCCTGAATTGTTACAAACTTGAAGTCTGCCTAAAAACTGAATTGTACCCATTTTTGGTATGCTAATTGCAAGCTGTGTGTTGCACTAATGTCTGGTTAGAATGCCACAAAATTGGACAACAGAAACATTTTGCACAGCATTTTTGCACTAAAATAGGCCACGGGAGCTGATTCCAGAGCTCATAGTTTCTGCGCTACTGTCACTCCTCTGCTGGTCAGACAGTCAGGCCTTAAAGAACATTCTAGACGGGAGCTACAGAGCAGCTACAGAAAGGCTTGCTATAGTGATGGGGAGGACGAGCAGAAATCCCCAGTGTGTGTGATCACCCCTATACGATCCAGTGCATTGACCAAGTCACACACAGTGAGCAACCCCACACTACTGGGGAGAAGGCAGGAGAATGGGGTTGAGAGGGAAAGATAGATCAGCCACGATCGAATGGCAGAGAAGACTTGATGAGCCGAATGGCCTAATTCTGCTCCTATAAAATAAACCTATGAACTTACTGTGAGGTAGAGTCTGAGAAGCCTGGATCGCCTCAGCGCAGAGGAAGGACAAAGAGGGAAGAGACAGAGACTTTAAGACTTTTGCCTCCATCACAGTGAGGAGGTGCCTGGTGAACTCACTGTGGTGGATGTTAATTTGTGTTTATTGTGTGTTTTGTTATTTATTATTATATGTATGACTGCAGGCAACGAAATTTCGTTCAGACCGAAAGGTCTGAATGACAAATAAAGGAATCTCTAATCTCTAATCGAATCTCTAATAAAAGAGATCAAGGAGAGAACATACAGAGACGCCTCTGCATTTATACGGAACAGTGAACGGTTACAAGAGAATATTGAAATCTGATTGGAGACCCTTTAATTTAGGTCTCTCTGCTGATCTGCTGTGGAGTTTTAGTGCCTGATAAAGTAGGTAATTGCTTGCAACTTTATGGAGCAATTTAGGATTAGTAATCACCAAAATGGCAGTTGCAGAAGCGCTGATATCATTAGGTGTGTGACTGACTAGGCCAGGAGAACCATGTGTGGATATTCCTGGCCCTCAACTAATTGACGAAGTGATTGCTGGTGCAATCTAATCCCTGTAGAACTATATTTATATTCAACTCAAGTTTTAAACCCTTCAATTTATTTGTTAACATGTCATAAAAGTAGCTTTAGCTTTAGTTTTAGAGATACAGCGTGGAAATAGGCCCTTCAGCCCACTGAGTCTGCGCCGACCAATGACTACTGTACACTAGTTCTATCCTACCTACTAGGGACAATTTACACAAGCCAATTAACCTAAAACCTGCACACCTTTGGAATGTGGGAGGAAACCAGAGCACATGGAGAAAACCCACACAGTCACAGTGAGAACGTGCAAAGTCCATACGCACGCATAGACAGGATTGAACCCGGTCTCTGGTGCTGTAAGGCAGCAACTCTACTGTTGTGCAGAGGATCAGTGTAGCAGGATACAATATGAGTAAATATTTAGTTTCGTTTAGTTTGGAGATATGGCATGGAAACGTGCCCTTTGGAGTCCATGGTCACTATCGATAAACTGTTCACACTATTTTTATGTTTTCCCACTTTCCCATGCATTTCCAACATACATGGGGCAATTTACAGAGGACAATTAACCTACAAACCCATAATTTTGGGATACGGGAGGAAACCGGAACATCCAGAGGACATCCATGCGGCCAAAGGAAGAATGTGGAAACTCGACACTAACAGCATTCGAAGTGCTGATTGATCCAGGGTCTCTGGTGCTGTGAGGCTGCAGCTCCATTAGCTCTGCCACTGTGCAACCTGAGGTTTGGGTCAATTTACATTACAAGAAGTGTGAGAAGAAACTTCAAGACTGCCGCCTCCTAATCGCAATCAAATGGGATTCATTATAACTAGAACAGCCTGAGGAAACATGGTCACTGATATAAAGTGTCCCCTTTATCTTGGAAATTGTACTTATGATTCATGAATCTGAAGAAGGGTTCTGACCTGAAATGTCATCTATTCCTTTTCTCCAAAGTTGACCTATTGAGTTATTCCAGCATTTTGTGTCTATCTTATTTATAAGTTGTTTGGATGGTCCACTGCATATCTGTTTACTTTATATAAAAGTCAGGACAAGGCAGATTAGCTTTACGGAATATTCTGCTTAAACCACACTTTAAAAGGATTTCAATCAACTCTATCAAATAAAGCCAATCATGCACATTTATTGTGGGAAAGGCTGTATCATCTAGCAAAGCCAGGTTTTGCATCAGGCTTTAAGTTTAACAATAAAAGTCGATGACTTGTGCTCCATTATATTTTCATAAAAGTGTGACCTTATGAGAATGAAGAATAAAATAAAGATTGACAGATCAAGGCATTCAGTTCGAGTACAGAGTGTAGTGAGCATTGCGGATGCAGTTGCTGATGTGTGATGGGATACAACTGCCAACAACTAATGGGTTGACTGGTAATCCCACTGTAATCACCAAGGTCATCCATTGTTGGATAGTTCCCTCATTTAGATGAGGAAGAGGTCATATTACTCCACGTCTCAAATGTCCGCAGTAATTTGAGGGAGGTTTTCATTATGAGTTTTCTATCCCCCCTAGTTAACACAATATTTGTGTAAAAAAAATATGGGTTGGAAATCTACTCTCCAAGATGTCAGCAGAAAAATCACCTGTTTGTGCCATTGCAGCTGGTAGACAGTGTTTATTCACAATCCTAGTTCAAGTAGGTAATCTTTAAGGACATAATACTCCCTTCAGCTTGGATAACAATTTGTCCTGTAGTTGGTAGTATGTACTGTACCTGCTTACCAATACATATACTAATTGACTATAATGCCCATTTTATAAAATGCACTGGGATCTTGCCTGCCATTGATATTTTGTGTCCTGTCTTTGTCCTCCTAATTTCTAATTACCCTCCTACACTTTCTATACTCCTATAGAGTCTTCCCTATTTTGTTCCTTGTATCTGCCATATGATTTTGACCCAACTATCAATATCCATAGAGATCCAGGGATCCTCGGACTTTCATGCTTGTGATACACATTAGCTTCAAATTCTCATTATTTCACTTTGGAATGACTCCTTCTTGTTCGTAAACCTACCTGCAAGGAAATTCACTCCGATTATTTTGATCCTGCTTTATGACATTGAAATTAGCCTTTCTCATATTTTAGTATCTTAATGCACACTGATATCATCAGTTAAAGGTTTAACAAATTGCCTTATATTCAACGTGCCTTCGGGCGACACAGTGGCGCAGAGGTAGAATTGCTGCCTTACAGTGCCAGGGTCCCAGGTTCGATCCTGACCACGGGTGCTGTCTGTACTGAGTTTGTACGTTCTCCCTGTGACCACGTGAATTTTCCCCGGGTGTTCCAGTTTCCTCGCACACTTAAAGACATACAGGTTTGCAGGTTAATTGGCTTCTGTAAAAATTGTACATTGCCACTAGTGTGTAGGATAGTGCTAATGTACTGTGATCGCTGGTCAGCACGGACTCAGTGGGTCGAAGGGCCTATTTCCATGCTGTATCTCAAAACCAAATTAAACTACCAGTTAACAAGGATTGCAGTCGAGGATTCTTTCACTAATTATATTGTAGTATGTATTGGAACGTGACTATACACTCACATACGGGCATACTACTAGTTATACATAAAACACAAACAGAGAGAATGATATTCCTCCAGTTGCTATGCAACTGATCATTGATAAAGGAGTAAGTGGTTATGCAGGTGTAAATCTTGAACCTTTGGGAATCCTATAACATTAACAGTTATTGAGCTTTATCCATGAACAACGTGCTTAATCCATCCACACGCAGCTGTTGGTAATTATTACTGATGTTCCCAGTGACTGAATAGCATGCAGGTTAAGCATTCTAATAACCCTGCCACCCTCCAGCAGAGTTGCACATATTATAGAGATGAAGTGCAATTCTGCTTGAGAATGTGATACAACTGACAGTTTTCTTTGTAAGACAGGGCATTGAGCAGCAGAGGTCTATAAGAGCATTTGGCTGGGAGCTTTGGTCAGGTACTTTCAGGGGATATAAATCATAACCCATGGATCTTTTTTGCACGTTCTGTTCATGTTACTTATTAAAAATTAAAGGTGGATTCAGATTGTAGACTTCTTAGTAATTGATGTTGAGTGCAATTGCATACATTGTCAATAATAAATAAATCATTATTATCAGGGACAAGCCGAGGCTGATTAAAGTTTTAAAGCTACCTCTGAGGAATTTTCCAAAGAAAAATGGTTACAATGGTTAAAATATGATGACAGCTTCAAAAATTCATCAAAAATACTTCAAAAAGAAGCATTCACCTGTGATTGATCCTCTCTTGTGAATCATTTTTTTTTAACGATCGGATTTCTCCTTGCTGTGGTGTAAAGAATTACTCACTGGTCCACTCTTGGGAAAAACAGTAACAGATTCATTCCATTGATCTCTCATCGACAAGGGAGGCAGGGCCTGTTCACATTATGAGTGTGGTCTACACACTCTCCCAAATGTTACTGAGCTTAGCATGCTTAGAGATGAAGTAAATAAAATATTACCAATGCATAATGAGTAAGAGATATCACTTTGAAGCCAGCCTATAGTGATGCCATGATCTCTGCTTGGTCAGCATGTATTAATGTATTTAGATGCGGTCTTGGGGCCCAATGGTATTGACATTTATTTGTTCTATCCTGTTATCTACTGCAGGTCTTTAAGAAGCCAGTGGAATGCAGCCCTGAAAAACATGGTAGAGACAACTTCATCATCACCTCATGGTGTGATATATCACTTTATATCTGTTGCAGACAGGTTTTGTTAACTGTGGCACCACAGGATGCTCCTGTCCAGCTGGAGGTAGCTAAATATACTGCTGTAGAACAGTATGTAAGTTAACCTTACTTTTCTGGTTCTGTCATAAACTGTCATCGAGCCTTACAAGGACAGAAACAGGCCCTTCGGCCCTCCAAGTCAGCATTGACTATCAACTGTGTAGGAAGGAACTGCAGATGCTGGTCTAAACCGAAGACAGACACAAAAAGCCGGAGTAACTCAGCGGGAAAGGCAGCATCTCTGGAGAGAAGGTTTGGGATCCTGAGGAATGGTCTTGACCTGAGGCATTACCCATTCCTTCTCCCCAGAGATGCTGTATGTCCCGCTGAGTTACACTGACTATCAACTGCCTATTTACACTAATCTTATGTTAATCTTGTTTTTATCATTTTTCCCTGACTCCTTCAAATCCCACAAAATTCTTACCACACACTAAGAACAACTTGTATTTTCCAACCCACACATTTTATGGGAGGAAACCAGATGGCCCCGAAGGCACCTGCAAAGTCACAGGGAGAACTTGCAAACTGCACACAGGCAGGAGCTGAGATCAAGATTGTAAGAGACATTCATCGGGTTGTTTACATGGTACTGGGATCGCCACTGTTTATGAGGTCGGGCACTATATTGAGCTGAAGTAGAGGTGAGAGTTGTCAGTCATACCAACCATTCAATAAGATCAAGACTGTTATGACAGATTTTTTCCCACTTTCCTGCCCTCTCCCCATAACTGTTGATTTTACTTCGGAGTCACGTGAGTGACTACGTGAAGAACCCTTCCAGCAGGCATGCGCGACATTAGCGTTCACGCAGTGCAGCAGCGATGAGCGGGAATACAGGTGCTCCCGCTACAAGTTTTAAAAAGTGGACCATCAGGTAAGTACTTATTCTGAGGTCGTACTTAGGAAGCTTTGCTCTGCTTTGTGAATTCCACGTTGAAGAAGCTGGAAAATGAGCAAAGCACGGCAAGGGAAAAAGACCGCCCCCCGTTCGACTCCAACAGAACAGGAGTGTCCCATCAGTGGGGGGCGAGAGGCAGCACCTGGACTGCACATGCTGCAGTCCACAATCATTGAGACCGAGCCGAGCCCAGTACCGCTAGCACAGCCTGACCAACGGCAGCGGACTGGAGGTAAATCAAAACAAAAAACTGACTGGCCGGTGATATCTGATAACTCCAATGAGGAGGACTCTCCGCCTGAGAGCGGCAGAGGTAGCCGCCTGAGCCGCATGGAAAGGCTCATGGAGCAAATGCTCCAGCGAGACTTGCTTCGGGAGCTGGAGCAGTCTCGCCAAGGGAATTCAGGCACTCCCACACCAGTGCCTTACAATGCACTGGCCATCGCTTCCCCCTCAGCCGAGGGCAGCGTTGGCGACCAGGGCTGGGCTGGTCAGGAACAGGGGTCATTGGCCGAAGATATCGGGAGTACCCATGGGGTACAGGACCAGGAAGAGCTGCTGGGTGTGGTGAATCGCTACGTGGCTACGCCACGAGCAGGGCGGCCGTTGCAGTCAAAACTGGCGGCCAGCATTAACCACCTGTCCCTCAAACCCCTACAAGAACAGGTAGTCAATGAGGCACTAGAACTCTACTCGCATCCGGAGAACTGCAGTTCACTCAACGTACCGGCCGTTAGCAGCCAAATCTGGGGGTATGATGGACAGAGTATCTGGAACCAGGAGCTAAAATTACAGCATATCCTCAAGCTCCTGACGACAGGTATAACATCCTATACTCGTTCCGTGGATGGGGTGGATATGACCACCAACCAGCAAGACACTCTGGCTCTGCTGTGCAACACTCAATATGAGATAAACAACCTCCGCAAGGAGATAATAAGACCTGCCCTCAATCCCAAATATGCAGGACTGTGTAAAACACCGGCCTCAGAGCCACAGATCCTGTTATTTGGAAAGGACTTGTCAAAACAAGTGAAAGACCTGGAGGAAGAGTCCAAAGCATTCGGCCTCATGAGGGCAGGCCCCGGAAGGAGCAGACCCACACAACCCAGAAGGCAGTACCCCACCGTGTCCACCAGTCGACGTCAAACTTATGGGACTGGTGAAAGCTCGGGGTCCGCATACCATCCCCGAAAGCCTTTTTTAGGCCAGGGCCCAGAGCGGACCCCATGGAAAATGCGCCACCCCCAATCAGCAGTACATCCAGCAGTACAACGACGGATGAAGAAACCGAAGAAAGGAACACTCCCATAACTATGGAGGTAGGTGGGTCTGGTTCCTACCAGCATATAAAAAGTGGGGGAACAGTAATAACAGGGGGGAGATTACACCTGTTCATTGAAGCATGGAGGTCTATCACAAATGATAGTTATATACTTAACAGTATTCGTGGATACAAAATAGAGTTCATTCAACAAAATATGCCACCAGTTCAGCATGTACCCCAAAGGGTCTTTACCCTCTCAGTCAAAGAAAAACTAGAGGGTCAAGCAGAACTGGTGAGGTTACTTACAAAGGGTATCATTGAGAAATCCAAAAATGAACCTTTGGAATTTGTCTCAAATATATTTACCTAAAACAAAAAAGATGGTGGATGTCGCATCATCATTGACTTAACCTCACTAAATACCTTTGTTAAGCATGTACATTTCAAAATGGAAACATTTGTAACTGCCAAACAACTGATTTCCAAAGGATACTTTATGGCAAGCATTGATTTAAAAGATGCCTACTATACAGTACCCATTCAAAAGGGTCATCGCAGATACCTGAAATTGACCTGGATGGGGCAACTATGGCAGTTTAAAGCGTTGCCTAATGGGTTAACATCAGCCCCAAGACTATTTACCAAGATATTAAAACCAGCCTTGGCAACATTAAGAAAACAGAGACATATTGTCATGGCATATCTTGATGATATTCTAATAGTAGGCAAAACCATGGAATTGGCTAAATCAGCTGTATTAGCTACCAAACAATTGTTTGAAACCCTGGGATTTGTCTTACATCCAGATAAATCTAAGTTGACGCCATCGACAACTATGCACTATCTGGGATTCACAATTAACTCAGTCCACATGTCTATAATGTTGCCAAAAGATAAAGCAGCAGAATTGGCACAGACGTGTAACAATTTAATGGTTAGCGATCGACCAACCATCCGACAAGTGGCAAGAGTAATTGGCAAAATGGTAGCAGCATTTCCAGCTACACAATTTGGACCTCTGCACTATCAAAACCTACAAAGGGCAAAAGTACAGGCGTTAAAACGACATGCAGGTCACTTTGACCGAACCATGAAATTACCCATTAAAGCAATATCAGAGTTACAGTGGTGGATAGACCACATTTGGCATAGTTCCAGCCCTATCATCATCAATAACCCAACGTTAACTATACAAACAGATGCCAGTGCTCAAGGCTGGGGAGCAACTAATACCATATCCAGCACAGGTGGTAGATGGACTAACCTAGAATCATCTTTACTACAAACACTGGGCATAAATTATTTGGAAATGTTGGGTGCGTTTTATGGTTTAAAAGCATATTCTACGAATATGCACCATTTGCATGTTCGTTTACAGATTGATAATACCACGGAGGTGGCCTATATTAACCATATGGGCAGAATAAAATCGATATCATGTGACAATTTGGTCAACAAAATCTGGCAATGGTGTGTCGATAGACATATTTGGCTATCAGCAACTTACCTACCAGGTAAGCTAAATACAGTGGCCGACACCAGGTCACGCAAATTCAATGATAACACGGAATGGATGTTAAATCCTAAAGCTTTTGCTAAAATTACAAAGCAATATGGCACACCAGATATCGATCTCTTTGCATCCAGACTAAATCACCAGGTACCAATGTATGTCGCTTGGGAACCAGACCCTGAGGCAGCAGCGATAGATGCATTCGCGCTGAACTGGGGAAACTATTTATTTTATGCTTTTCCCCCCTTCTGCCTCATCAGTGGGGTACTACTCAAAATACAGATGGAATCTGCTTCAGGTATTTTGATAGTACCCGACTGGCCTACACAGCCATGGTTCCCAGTGGTCCTCGACATGGTCAACGAAACTCCTATGACCTTTCCCAGTAGCCCAGACCTATTGACTCACCCGGTATCAGGCATAAGTCATCCATGCCATGACAAAATTAACCTACTGGGTTGCAGATTATGAAAAGACCACTGCTGGGCCTGGGATTGTCTGACAGGACCATCAACACGATGACAGCGTCCCACCGTATGTCCACCAGGAAACAATACCTATCGAGCATCAGGAAGTGGGAAAGATACTGCTCGAATACTGGGACAACATACTCATCTACAACCATAACCAATGTACTGGAGTTCCTGGCTGGCCTTCACCATAATGAAGGACTGAGCTACAGCGCCATCAATACTGCCAGAAGTGCTCTGTCAGCCTACTTAAAACAAGCACCAGGACAACAGGCCATAGGGTCTCACCCGCTGGTGATCAAACTCATGAGGGGTATATTCAACTCCAACCCCCCTAGACCTAGGTACACCCAAATCTGGGATGTCAGTGTGGTCCTGACATACCTAAGGGGATGGTCACCAGCCAGGTCTCTCACCCTGGAACAGCTAACCCTGAAAACGGTCATGCTGATGGCACTAGTCTCAGCACAAAGAGTCCAGTCCCTCCACTTACTGCGACTGGACAACATGGTTATAACACCAGACCGGGTCTCATTCACCATTCAGGAGCTGGTAAAGCAGAGCAGGCCAGGAACTTCAGGCCTAGTTATGGATTTCCGGGCATACCCACCTGACCCACGGTTGTGTGTCTTGACTCACTTACATCAACACAACAAGAGATTCCCGAGGGAGAGAAAAAGCCTTATGGGTCAGCCACAAGAAACCTCATGGTCGGGTGTCGAGCCAAACCATCTCAAGATGGCTCAAGCAGGTACTGGGAGCTGCTGGAGTAGATACTGACGTATATACATCTCACTCCACCAGGGCAGCATCCACATCGGCGGCTAAAAGGGTGGTCCATGGAGAAAACTTTCCAAACATTCTACAACAAACCGCTAGCAGAACCTGTGTTATTTGCAGAAAGAGTTTTAGGATCTGCAAATATATAATTTAAGCCCGGGGGAGCATTTTTCTTTTGTTATTGTTTAATAAATACCATTATTGTTTACAAACAGATTCATGGTTGATTACGATAACATACTTCCTCCCTTGAATGACTTCGGCAGCGAGTGAAGTATGAACTGTTACACGGTTTGAAATCACAGAGTTTTAAAATCTTCACGTAGTCACTCACGTGACTCCGAAGTAAAATAGTAAGATTAAACGGGAACTTACCAGTTTGAAGTTTGATCTGTATTTTATGAGGAGTTACGTTGAGGGATTACGTGCCCTCCGCTCCCACCCTCAATTATAGAGATCAACTGGTATCTTAGTTCTCCTTTTCTTTACTATGTTTATTTCAATTATTGTGTTTCATGTGATTCCACACCGCTGCTTTGAAATATGTCGTGCATGCGTGCTGGACGGGTTCTTCACGTAATCCCTCATCGTAACTCCTCATAAAATACAGATCAAACTTCAAACTGGTAAGTTTTCATTTAATCTTACTATTCTCTTGAGCATTAGCACTGAATTCAATCATGGACACTGTCTTCTTATGTCTCTGTGGCAAGGACTCTCAGGGACTCACAGGTTTTTTCCCCCTCATTTATGTCGAAATGGGCATCCTCTTATTTTGAGACTATTTGCTCTCTGGTCTTGGATTCTCACATGCTGAAAATATTCCCGCTGCATTTGTCCTGGCAATTATCTATGAAATGTTATGTTTCAGGAAGATACTGTAAGGGCCTGTCCCACTTGGGCGTTATTTGCACATCATTTACGCGACATCATTTACGCATCACGATGCACGACGCGACATAATTTACATGTCACGCGCACGTCGTGACACGCGCATGGCGCGTGGTGAGACGTGGTGGCGTAGGCAGTGACACGCGGTCGCGGGCGGCGCCCCAGGATTTTGGTATTCGCAAACTTTTCAGCACCACCTGCGTGACGCGCAAATGATGCCCAAGTGGGACAGGGCCTTTAGTGTTTCCGCGAAACATTCCCATAAATAAAGTCCTTTCTATTTAACCTCACCTTATAGTACATACTCAGGATCACCTGAGTGAACTTTCTCTGAATTAGCTGAAATGAAATAATATGTTCTTAAATGGTAGACCTAAACTGTATGCAGTACTCTAAATGTGGTCCTAGTACAGGATTAAACAGTTCCAATAAGACTTGCCAATTTCTATTCTCCAATCCCTTGAAATAAAAGCTTGAATTCTATTGGCCTTTTCTATCAACGGTTTATCTTATGCCAGCTTTCTGTTTCCTGCACTAGGACCTCCAAATTGCTTTGTCCTATAGCTTCCTGTGGAATTTCTCTGATATATGGAACATTCATTCCAATCTTTTGTTTTTCTTTCCAAAATAAGCAGCTTCACATTTCCCACATTGTACTCAGTTTGCCAATTTTTGCATCGTTGCCCACACAATGTCTCTGTAAAGTGTTTGTATCCTCCTCATGCCTTCCCATCTATCTTTGTTTGTCTGCAAATGCATTCCCCCTCCTTCCTTATAGTGCTGGTCCCTGTGACGGGACACTGATCACAGTATGCCAACTTGCAAATAACTGCTTTAAAGTCTGAAGAAGGGTCCCGAGCCCAAATGTCACCTGCCTGGCTGCTGAGTTCCCCCAGCACGGGGCAGCATGGCAGCGCAGCAGTAGAGTTGCTGCCTTACAGCGCCAGAATCCCGGGTTTGATCCTGACCCGTGTGCTGTCTGTACAGAGTTTGTATGTTCCCCCTGTGACCTGCATGAGTTTTCTCCTGGTGCTCCGGTTTCCACCCATACTCCAAAGTCGTACAGGTTGAGTCAAGTAGTAAGGAAGGCAAATGCAATGTTTGCATTCATTTCGAGATAACTAGAATATAAAAGCAATGTAATAGTAAGGCTTCATAAGGTGCTGGTCAGACCACATTAGAATATTGTGAGCAATTTATGGCCCTATATCTGAGGAAGAATATATTGGCATATATTGAATAGATTCCTCTTTGGATCGTTTACCTTGTCGTGGTGAAGAGGCTCGTGTGTCCCCATGATTCCGAGAGCTATGCCATCGGAAGCACCAGCTTCTGGTAGGGCCTTCTATGGTGGTGAGGTCGAGGATGAGGGTCCAGACTAAGAATGATCCAACCTACAAGACCTCAATGGCGGACCAGTTGGACAAAGTTATCTTGAACTCAACGGCTGTGAAGACTGCAACAGATCTATCAGCTCCAATCGTCTTGGTTCCCTTTCCATTGGAATGAGTTGATTGATTTGTGAAGGACCATGTGCTTCTTGGAGTGCAACATCAAGTACACGTTAAACAAACACACGAACAGGCGTCTTCATTCTGTGAGCAGCACAAAACTTCTCAAGACTTTCAGCGATCGGGGAAGGGCGACGGGAGCAGGCCATGTGATGGCTAGAAGCTCCTAGTCAAGAAACGGCACGAAGCAGTGAATACTTGATTCAATCGCTCCAGGATTGGACTCATAACCACCTGAGAGTCCATAAAAACAACAGAACGTAGACCATCATCCTTGACCTCGAGGGATAGCCACGACGATATTGGCATGGGAGAGGGTCCAGAAGATGTTTACGAGAATGATCCTGGGGATAATTGGGTTCATGTATGAGGTACATTTGATTGATCTGGGCCTTGCTTGATAGAGTCTGGAAGGATGAGGGGGTATCTCATTGAAACCTACTAAATAATGAAAGCCCTAGATAGAGTGGATGTGAAGAAGATGTTTCCAGTAGTGGGAAAGTCTAAGAACAGAGGGCACAGCCTCAGAATTAAATGATGTGTCTTTAGAATGGAAATGAGGAGGAATTTCATTAGCCATAGGGTGGTGAATCTGTGAATTCATTACCACAGACATTGGTAGAGACATCAAGGCATTGTGTATTTTTTAAACAGAGATTGATAGGTTCTTGATTAGGAAGGGTGTCCAAAGTTATGGGGAGAGGGCAGGAAAATGGGGTTGAGAGGGAAACATAGGTCAACCATGATCGTATTGCAGAGCAGACTCTATGGGGCAAATTACCTTATTTGGCTCCTTTGATGATATAACCTCATGCAAAGGGTCTGAATGTGCAAAAAATTGTTCATTTCTAGGTATGTCAACTTGCCATTCATTACATTTTGAGAAAAGTAAATAATAATTCCAAGAAAAATGTTATGAAGACAATGTCCCTAGAATGGAATGCTAATTATATTTTATATTTTCTGATCCATCCATTCTATTGCTCGTGTTCTTTAATCCCACATTGATATGATTCTCACAAAGTTCCTAACTTTCTCTTTTCCTTCCTCTTGCCAATTTTTTTTCTGTATCCATTTCTACTTCCAATTCCTTTTAGTGTCTATCTCAGTCTTCATGTACCAGATTTTCTTATCGCTGTCAAGCTTTGCTTCTCATGCCTCACACAGATCTCTGAAGTCTGCTCATCTTGACAGCTGTATTGAGGGGAATGTTGCTATTATATTTAGACTGTGCACAATTCATGAGCTGTTGAAGTGAAATCTAAACTACACAGAGTTTTGTGTAATTTAAATGGTAAATAATGTATAAAATAACTAAATGGAGCACAGAAGGGTGAAATTAGTCTTGGGCCACATTGCAAAAAAAAAGTGGTTGAGTGAATCAGCTGCCTGTTTAACTCACCATCAAATTTTTCTTTCCAGCGATATCATCAGCTTCACACGACTGACCATGTCAACTTTACCTTGAAAGCTTCCAGCAATGAGAAAGATGAAAGGTGGAAGCAGGAGGTCATTGGACTCCTTGAGCCTGCTCTGTCAGTCATTCACATTGTTGCTGATCCTGTATCTCAATCACATTTCTGCCCAATCCCCAAATTTCTTGATTTCTTCTGTTCAAATATGAATGGAACTGAGCTATAATAAACCACATTTAAACAATTAATCTTTACTGATATTTCAATCAATCTAGTTTGCAAGAAATAATGGCCAGTTGGAAGTCTCCGATGATTGCAATGTGGCCCAAGTCTAATTTCACCCTTCAACCTTCTGGTCATATTTAGTAATTTTGCACATTATTTACCAGATAAATTACATAAAACTGTTCAATTTGCAAGAAAGAATGGCCTTTGGGAGTCCCTGGGTTGTGAGAAGTCTGGTCACCTTTTACACCCCCAAGTATCAACTTGGTAATGCTGATACTTGGTTACACCAGTTACACCAGACCAATGCTGGATTGAATTAAGTAAATATTTTTGTTTAGTTTAGAGATACAGCACAGAAACAGGTCCTTCAACCCACCATGCTGACCAGTGATTAACACCATCCTACACGCACTCGGGACATTTTTTACATTTACCAAGCCAATTTACCTACATACCTGTATGTCTTTGAAGTATGGGAGGAAACCGAAGATCTCGGAGGAAACCCACACAGGTCACGGGGAGAATGTACAAACTCCATACAGACAGCACCCATAGTCGGGATCGAACCCGGGTCTCCGATGCTGCAAGCACTGTAAGGCAGCAATTCTACCACTGCACCACTGTGCCACCCTAAAGGTTGGTGGCATAATAAGATCATGAACTAAAAAAACAACCCTTGATGTAGCATACTTAACCTTAAAGGAGATTGAGAATGAAACTTCCCACATTCCATTTTTTTATTTACCAAACTCCCATTTAGAAATGAGTCCAATACTCAAAGACGATAAGTGTAGCTGGTGGGTCCACAAGTTAACAGAAGTCCAATTTGACATATGACCTTTTACAATTGGGTGGGTGAGTTGATGTGTTTGAACCTGTGAATGATCTGTGTGCAGCTGAGATCAATATCCAAAGATCGTTCCAGGATGGATAAATGCAAGTCAACGGATTTAAGATTCCGGTCAGCTGAGGATACAGCTAACTAATGCAAAGCAACTAAAATGGATCCACTTACTATAGGAGAACATTATAATTTTTCGCCAATCACAATGCATTATGAAAGTTATTCTTCAGTTTGTATCATTTCTAATCTAGTCAAGAGTCAAGAGTGTTTTATTGTCATATGTCCCAGATAGAACAATGACATTCTTACTTGCAGCAGCACAACAGAATATGCAAACATAGTACACTGTAAACAATATAATAAATGAGAAGGAAAGCTCAGTGTGTGTACAGTAAATACTGTGCATGCACACACGCACATACAATTACATGTGTATATATGTGTGTATATATATATATACATACACACATATACATATGTACACATAAAAAAGAAACAGCAAACGGAACAAAACAATTTTTTATGGTTAATCTATTTGTAAATACAGCCTTAGAAATGAGATTCCGTATCCATCGGGAGGGTCGATTTCCAATTGTCACCAACTTTGAGAAATGTTTTCTCTCTCCTGTCTTAAATTACTGACCTCTGACACCTTTGGAAGTGATTTGCAGAAGTGGAGTTCAAGATGCCTTCATAACTTCACCATGCAATTAGCAGCGAGGCATAATACAGATGTTTACACCTGCGAGAATTGTGTATTCAGCACATTAAAAAAACAAACCAATTTAATAAAAAAATGTAACAAATTGTTAAAAGGAACAAGGTCATTTCACTGAATAAGGCTGCAGAACCAAGTCATTTGGTTTGCTCGAACTACTAACTGGCCATTAGGTACGGCTGCCTATGCAGCTGCAGAGACAAAGACTGATACATATTCATCAATAATTGATGATCTTTCAGTTTCTATTTTTGTTTAAATGGCTCATTAAACAGGTTCTACGCATGACTACAGGATATTTCTGTACTGTCTTTGGTAATTGTTTCCAGATGAGGAATGCTTGTTGCAGGTTGCGTCCTGCAATTGATTCAGCTGAGTCTCTACTTTCACACTTTCCCTTAGAATTAGACTTCGGTAATAATGTCTCACACCACTGAAAACTTTTTTTTGGAGCACACTGCAGTATATTGTCCAGGAAGTGTGTGATATATTTGAAATACTTGTTATCCCACACATTTATTTAAATGTATCAGTTCCACACTTTCATTGAGTTGGGGTAACACATGCTGACATCCTCTCAGAAATGAATAAAATGAGGCCATGTGATTTTCTTGTTATAATGACTGTGATGTAAGTAGTACCCCACCTTCGGGAAAAATAAATCTATGACAGATGTATCAGGGTCACCGGAAGATTTTGAACATTTCAAAATCCAGTGGTGACAAAAAAAATGTTGCGACACTTGAGGAGACACCACGCATCAATACGTCATGACGCCGCGTAATGCCGCATCATGCCGCGACTTGTTTGGTAACCTGATATGTTAGTCAATGATGCCGACAGTCGACGAAAAAATCGGCAAGGGGGACAGGCCTTTTACCATACAGTTCAAGCCCCGCTTCTTCTCATTAACCATCAATTCCTAAGCCACCCTGCACAAACATAACCATAACCTAACCTCAGCACTGAACAACTATGAACCTTACACTACTGAGGTTGCATTAGATACTTTAGTTTGTGTTATCAGCACTCCCTTTGATCTCTCATTTTCTCTTCCATATCTCCCTCTCCCCTGACTCTCAGTCTGAAGAAGGGTCTTGACTCGAAACATCAACCATTCCTTCGCTCCATAGATGTTACCTGTCCTGCTTGAGTTACACCAGTACTTTATGTCTATCTTTTGTGCTATCATAGTCTAGTTTACCTAAAATAACTGATAATTTATTGTACATTTATTTGTTATTATGTTATAATATTGCTTATTATGCACCTGCAAAGCTGCAGCAAGTAAGAATTTCATTGATCTGGTCCTGGTCCATTTGACAAATAAATACTCTTGAAATACTCTTAATGTTTCTACACAAACCATCAGAATTGGCAGAATAAAGGTCAAACAACAGAAGTGGGATTGAAATTCAATGTCCATGTAGTGTTTGAATGAAGAAATAAACGAGTTTGGAAAGATTTCCAGAGGTGTAGATAGGCATGTTTACAATGGGATGTCTCCAAACTCATTCTGTTGGCTTCCAAACACAGTTGTTACAATACAGAGAGTAATCACTCACAAGACTATCTACTGACAACACCTAGACCTGTAATGCTGCTAAGTTAATGTGCTGAATAAAGATGTGTGTAAATCTTATATGCTTTGAAGTGATTTACATTAACCAAGAGAGTCAAGAGTCAAAACTGTATTATTGTCATATGTGCCAAAACAGAACATTGAAATTCATAAAGCCCTGTCCCACGGTACGAGTTCATTCCAAGAGCTCTCCCGAGTTTGCCCTGATTCAAACTCGGAGATTTACGGTAATGGCCACTCGTTGGTACTCGGGGAGAGCTCTTGGAATGAACTTGTACCGTGGGACAGGGCTATAACTTGCAGCAGCACAACAGGTTTGTAAACACAGTACTCAATGGAGTCATAGGGCCATACGGCTTGGAAGCAGGCCCTATGGCCCAACTGGTCCACTTCGACCAACATGCCCCATCTACTAGTCACACCTAAGATGGACACATAACTCAACGGATTAGGCAGTATCTCTGGAGAAAATAAGTGATATTTCAGGTCGAGACCTTTCTTCAGACAGAGTCAGGGAAGAGGGAAACCGAGGAATTATAGGCATCACAATGACCAAGGAAAGGAGGAGCACACAATGGTCCATTGTTGGCAGTGGAAGAGGTGATAACAAGGGAATAAGAACAGTGAAACTAGCAGGAGGAAAGTGAAACTAACAGGACGACTAGGGTGGGGGGAGGACGGAGAGAGAGGGAATGCAAGGATTACTTGAAATTAGAGAAATCAATATTCATACCACTGGGTTGTAAGCTGCCCAAGCAAAATATGAGGTGCTGCTCCTCCAATTTGCATGTGGCCTCACTCTGACAATGGAGGAGAATAGAAAGGTCAGTGTGTGAATGGGAAGGGGAGTTAAAATGTTTGGTAACTGGGAGATCACATCTGCCAGTGCAGACTGAGTGTAGGTGTTCAGTGAAATGATTGCCCAGTCTGCACTTGGTTTTGCTGATATATAAGAGTCCACACTGAGAGCATTGGATACAGTAGATGAGGTTGGAGGAGGTGCAAGTGAATCTCTGCCTCACCTGAAATGGCTGGCAGGATCCCTGGATCAGGTGTTGCATCTACTGCAGTTGCAGGGGAAATTACTTGGGGAGGGGGTGGTTTGGGTATGAAGGGATGAGTGAACCACGGAGTTGCAGAGGGAATGGTCTCTGCGGAAAGTGGAAAGGGGTGGAGATGGGAAGATGCGCCTGTGTCTGACCCATATACATGTAAACCTATCCTATTCGGGTACATGACCAAATGATTTTTAAACTGCCTGAACTACCTCCTCCGGCAGCTCGTTCCGTGAACCAACCAACCTTTTGTGTAAAAAAGTTGCCCCTTTAGGTTACTATTAAATCTTTCCCATCCTCACCTAAAACCTTTGTCCTCTGGTTCTTGAGCAAACATGTTATACTCATACATTGCAACAAACTCACCAATGTTCCTTCTGGTACTATGCATAGCAGCACTTTGAATTGGCAGAACTTTTAGCAGCACCATACCCAGAATCTCAGCTGGTTAAAGCAGAGTTTTCCTGAAACCATATCATGGTTTCCACAGAACCAAGGCCCATCATTAGATTAGTGGCCAGCAAACCTAATAGTTTGCCATCCTCTCTCCCAGCAGACAAAATCCAATAGGACCTCTTACCTTCCAGGAAGGGATCTACTGATAATATATCCTGAGCGTATTTGTCTACGGAAGGAAAATCTGCAGATCAATGAGATTCCATGTGTAGTGGTCGTTTGGCTATATTTTGTGTCATTAATTATGGCATTTGTCATTAAATTTTAGTCTGCCCGTAATTATATGGGTGGGATTTATTATGTAGTCAGGGGCGTGTTTGCTGCTGGGTTTCTTGCGCAGAAGTTTAGTTTTAGTTTTGTTTTAGAGCTACAAGGTGAAGGAACACCGTTCGACCATGTAGAGTTTTGCTGAGACACAAGGAGTTTTCTAACATTTAAAAGCGATATGCTGGAGTTTGATGAAGATTAAAGTGTACGAGTCAGAGAAGAAGGTCGGATGAATAGTAGTGGCCAGAGGATCTGGGGTGACGGAGGAAGTGAAGGAAATCCCCATTAGGCAGGAAATGGTGTTGGATAGACTGATGGGACTGAAGGCTGATAAATCCCCAGGGCCTGATGGTCTGCATCCCAGGGTACTTAAGGAAGTGGCTCTAGAAATCGTGGATGCATTGGTGATAATTTTCTAATGTTCAATTGACTCAGGATCAATTCCTGTGGATTGGAGGGTAGCTAATGTTATCCCACTTTTTAAGAAAGGCGGGAGAGAGAAAACAGGGAATTATAGACCAGTTAGCCTGACATCGGTGGTGGGGAAGATGCTGGAGTCAATTATCAAAGATAAGATAGCTGAACATTTGGTTAGCTGTAACAGGATCGGTCCGAGTCAGCATGGATTTATGAAGGGGAAATCATGCTTGACTAATCCTCTGGAATTTTTTGAAGATGTAACTAGGAAAATGGACAAGGGAGAGCTAGTGGATGCAGTGTACCTGGACTTTCAGAAAGCATTTGATAAGGTCCCACATAGGAGATTAGTGGGCAAAATTAGGGCACATGGTATTGGGGATAGAGTGCTGGATAGAGAAGTGGTTGGCAGACAGGAAACAAAGAGTAGGGATTAACGGGTCCCTTTCAGAATGGTAAGCAGTGACCAGTGGGGTACCACAAGGCTCGGTGCTGGGATCGCAGCTATTTACAATATACATCAATGATTTGGATGAAGGGATTCAAAGTAACATTAGCAAATTTGCAGATGACACAAAGCTGGGTGGCAGTGTGAACTGTGAGGAGGATGCTATGAGAGTGCAGGGTGACTTGGACAGGTTCGGGGTGGCAGATGCATGGCAGATGAAGTTTAATGCTGATAAATGTGAGGTTATCCACTTTGGTAGCAAAAACAGGAAGGCAGATTACCATCTAGATGGCATCAAGTTGGGAAAAGGGGAAGTACAACGGGATCTGGGGGTCCTTGTACATCAGTCTATGAAAGTAAGCATGCAGGTACAGCAGGCAGTGAAGAAAGCGAATGGCATGTTGGCCTTTATAACAAGAGGAATCGAATAGAGGAGCAAAGAGGTCCTTCTGCAGTTGTACACCTGGAGTATTGTGTGCAGTTTTGGTCCCTTAATTTGTGGAAGGACATTCTTGCTATTGAGGGAGTGCAGCGTAGGTTTACAAGGTTAATTCCCAGGATGGCGGGACTGTCATAGGCTGAGAGAATGGAGCAGCTGGGCTTGTACATTCTGGAGTTAAGAAGGATGAGAGGGTATCTCATTGAAACATATAAGATTGTTAAGGGTTTGGACACGCTAGAGGCAGGAAACATGTTCCCGATGTTGGGGGAGTCCAGAACCAGGGGCCACAGTTTAAGAATAAGGGGTAAGCCATTTAGAACGGAGACGAGGAAACACATTTTCTCACAGAGAGTGGTGAGCCTGTGGAATTCTCTGCCTCAGAGGGCAGTGGAGTCGGGTTCTCTGGATGCTTTCAAGAGAGAGCTCGATAGGGCTCTTAAAAATAGTGGAGTCAGGGGATATGGGGAGAAGGCAGGAACGGAGTACTGATTGGGGATGATCAGCCATGATCACATTGAAAGGCGGTGCTGGCTCGAAGGGCCGAATGGCCTACTCCTGCACCTATTGTCTATTGTCTATTGAATATCTTATTGTTTTTCTTCAACAATAAAGTATTAATCAAAAGACTGTGTTATGAAGATTTATCTTACGAGAAGCTCTGAAACTCTCACGGAGAGCTCACATGCATAAAACGACATTCTCCTAAAGCCATGTTGTCTCTTAAGTGGCTAGAGGGAGTAATCTCTTGAACAATATAAAAGACACACCCAGTGGTATGCAGTAAAGTTGAAGTTATTCAATGATTACATGGATGAGGCAGAGAAGTGGTTATCTGAAATTATACCACAACTTACGCACTTAACAGCTGGGAGTGCGATGCAACAAGGTGCTGGAATGGAAGATGAGGTTACAACACGAGATAGTATCTCAAATGTGTCTACACGAAGATCAGGACATAAATCTGGTTCTATACCCAGTTCAGCATCAAGGGTTTCTGCTCGATTGGGAGTTGGAGCTGATTTAGCCGCTCTCTCAATAGAAGCGGATGCCTTGAAGAAGAAACACGAAATTGAGCAAGAAGAAGAACAGATGAAAGAAGAGATGAGGCGACAAAAGGAGCAGATGAGGCGGCGAGAAGTACAGATGAAAGAAGAGATGAATTGACAAAAAGAACAGCTGGATCTAGACACAAAGATGGCGGTGGTCAAATCAAAAAGGTGATATTGGAAAGTGAGGGTCCAAGATGCAGCTCTAGAGCATCAAAGATGATGAACTGGACCAAGAGGAAAACCTGCTCCAATTGAGTCAGCAGTTGGATCAATTCCACAATCGAGGTCCACCAGATTTCACGGCTTTGAACACCCATTGGAAAGGTGGAAGATGGGTAAAACTTCATCTCAGCAAATGGGTGCTAGACCAAAACAAACTACTTATGGGGCCACTGGAGAGACTCGGGACAAACCAACGGCTGGGTCCGCTTTTCCAAGGCCTGATGCACAGGCTCGAGCAAGCCAGTTTGAGCCATAGAGGCCTGCCTATCGTCCGTTGGAGCCAAGCCAAGGTTATCAGGATGGATTATTAGCATTGGTGAATAGGCAAGCTGAATTCAACCAGATCATAGCTCGACAAAACACCTCTCTCACTCTACCACCAGTAGAAATTCCTACATATGATGGAGATCCTTTGCGGTATGAAGTTTTTGTAAGGGCAGAAGAAGTATTAGAAACAAAAATTACAGATGAAAAGGAGCGCTTACGATTTCTGGTGCAGTACACAAGCGGAAGTGTTAAGGTACTTGTAGAAAGTTGTCAAAATGAGCCTGACAGCCAAGGCTATAAAGAGGCAAGAAGGTTACTTAAAGAACGTTTTGGTAATGAACAGAGGATTACTAACGCATACATGGAGAAGGCCCATGCTTGGAAAGAAATCAAGCCAGAAGATGGGGAGGCATTGAGTAATTATGCAATATTTCTTAGAGGTTGTTGCAGCACAATGAAAAATCTCGGCCAAATGGAGGAAATGAATCTTGCAAGTAATACTAGAGTCATTATTAGTATGCTGCCCAGAAGACTGAGAGAAAAGTGGAGAGATGCAGCAGGCGGAATAATGGATGAGAAGAAGCGAGTAGCCAGGCTACCACACCTGGTGAATTTCTTGGACAGGCAAATAAGGTACATGTTAGAGCCACACCACGGGACTATTGAAAATCATAAACCAATTGCAACGAACAATGGTTCTACCTTTACCAAGACTGAAGAAAGATCAGGGCCTAAGAGAAGCAGTTTTGCTACCATTATAATACCTGTGGAAACGACAGATGGAATGAAAGGAGATGTATCTACTATCAAGCAAATAGTATTTTGTTTGTTATGTGATGAAGTTGGTCACACCATAAGATGGTGTCAAAGATTCAAGAAGAAAGAATATGAAGAAAAGGTGGATTTCTTTAAAAAGAAGGGAATCTGTTTTGGATGTTTGAAAAAAGGACATATGGTGAGATGCTGTAGGAGTCCTATAATTTGTGATCAGTGCAGGCAATATCATCCTGAAGCACTTCACACCGTAAAGAAGCCACCAGAGCAAATGCAAGAGAAGGAACTGGAACAAATAGAAGAAGAGCTACCAGAGCAAATAGAGGAGAAAGGGCTGGAGCAAACAGAACAGAAAGAGAAATCAGCTACTAGTGATGATGTCACCTCGTCTCAAGTAACTGCTCATATTGGGGCCGGGGTTGAAACCTGTATCTTCTCTATCTTACCAGTACAGGTGAGCAATAGCAAGACAAATACAGTTTTGCAAACATATGCTTTTTTGGATCACGGAAGTTCGACTACCTTTTGCACAGAAAACCCAACGAGAAGACTGAACATCACAGAAGAGAATAAGATTCGATTGTGTACCATGAATGAAGATAAAGAGAGCATGTCATAAAATTACAAGTATGGAGATATCCAGTCTGGATGAAGATAATTTTATACCAATATCTGAAGTGTTTACACATGGAACCATGCCTGTTGGTCGTCAAAATATACCCAGACATGAAGACTTGAAACAATGGCCTTACCTGAAGGATGTCAAGATATCTGAAATAAATTCTAGTGTTGACCTACTTATCGGAACAAATGTTTTGAAGGCAGTGGAACCTATACAGATTGTGAGGAGCCAAGGTGATGGACCGTATGCTGCGAAAACCCTACTTGGATGGGTTATCTATGGCTCCTTGAGAAGGAATAGCGAAAACGGGAATCAGAAAAACTATCCTGCCATTGCTGTGAATCAAATATCTACTGATAAATTAGAAAAGCTGTTGATGAAACAATACAATCATGACTTCAATGAAAGTACCAATAAGGAATTTGAGGAAATGTCTAGTTAAAGTCTGTGGGTTTAATGAACTACTCAGTAAGGATTGATGGACACTATTGTCTGGACGTACCTTTCAAAAAAGAAAATGTTAGGCTGCCGAATAATCGTCGTATGGCAGAACAATGCACCCAGAATTTGAAATGCAAGTTTGGCAAGAATACTAAATTTCATGAAGTAATAATCTATTTGAAGAATAATTTCTACATGGATGATTGCTTAAAATCCATGTCTACTGAGCAGGAAGCAATTCAAATGGTAAAACATCTGACTTTCCTTTGCAATAAGGGAGGATTCATACTTTCCAAGTGGACCAGCAACAATTGTGAAAGCATTCCACCAGATGATAGAGCCAAAGAAACCAGAGAGTTGGATTTGGACAAAGACAATCTGCCAATGGATAGAGCATTGGGAGTTACTAATGTTTCACAATTAAAATATGTTAACACAAAATAAAATCCTGCGGATGAAGCTTCTAGATAACTGACAGCGAACCGCTTCTTAAGCGATAAGAGTTGGATCATTGAACTAGAGTCTCTCTGTAAGCCAGACAGAGGATGGCCAAAGCTTGAGCTGGGATTTGAAATTTCTGCTAATGATCCGGAAATTAAACCAAACCTAACGGTGAAAGTTATTACAATAAATCCTGTTATTCTCACAAAGGATTTTCACACTTCAACTTTACTATTACAACACATCCATGAGTTGATCGGAGGAAGAAGTTTCATGCTATCAAAACTTTGGACTTTTATGTTTTGGACTATATACTGGGTATCATGTCTGATATTAAGGATTTGGTGTACACGGTACGACTTTAAACTAAAAAACAATGTTCTAAAAAGACCAATAATCAAGTTATGCTTGCTTATAGAATGCGAAGGTGAAGATGGAAGAGTCGATGAAGAATTCTGAATGAGGATATATAATGCATGCTATTTTTTGCTTTTGATATATTAAGCCTTCATGGCTACTTTTTAAAATGTTTATTAATAATTGCCACGTTATGTACTAGGAACAATTGGGGGCCGGTATGTAGTGGCCATTTGGCTATATTTTGTGTGTCATTAATTATGGCATTTGTCTTTAAATTTTGGTCTGCCTGTAATTATGTGGGTGGGATTTATTACGTAGTCAGGGGCGTGTTTGCTGCTGGGCTTCTTGTGCAGAAGCTTAGTTTTAGTTTTGTTTTAGAGCTACAAGGTGAAGGAACACCCTTCGACCATGTAGAGTTTTGCTGAGACACGAGGAGCTTTCTAACGTTTAAAAGCGATATGCTAGAGTTTGACGAAGATTAAAGTGTACGAGTCAGAGAAGAAGGTCAGATGTAAAGAAACTATTAATCAAAAGTCTGTGTTATGAAGATTTATCTTATGAGGAGCTCTGAAAGTCTCACGGAGAGCTCACATGCGTAATACGACATTCTCCTAAAGCCATGTTGTCTCTTATGTGGCTAGAGGGAGTAATTTCTTGAACGATATAAAGATCTGCCGCTACACCATATGCCTTCTGCTCTTGTCCAGAAATTCAATTGAACCAGCCATATAAATACCTTAGCCACACAGAGCAGATCAGAGGCTGGATATCCAATAACTAGTTACTCATCTCCCGATACTCCAAAGTAATAGAAATGAATGAAATTAAACATTGTGCAATCATCAACTAACATCCCCACTTCTGATCTTGGAATGGTTTTAAGATTATTGGCAAAGCAGTTGAGGTAGTTGGACACAAGGGCCACATGCACAACCCATCTTCCTTTGTGTGGGGCCTGGCTCCGGTCATTGGAGTGATTCTTCTTGATCCACATCGCCTTCAGTTTCACCGGAATTGTTTGATGTCACAATCTTTTTTCAGATGTGGACATGACTTAATTTCCCATTCCTAAGAAGGTTTTCGATTTAATTGCGTTGAGGAACCAACCACGGGTACATGCAGTTTGGGATCTGCAGACAGGATACCGAGACAGAATTCATTAATGTTCGACCTGAAAAGAGTAGCCATAATATGATAGAATTTTACGTTGAAATTAACATCGAGGCACAGTAGCGCAGCAGATTAATTGGTTATTATAAACTGTCCTTGGTGTTGTCAGTTGCTAGGATATTTGGAGAGGTGGGTGGGAATAATAATAGGCATATACAATACAATACAATACAAGGGTAGTTGAGGCCAGTTCATTGGCTATATTTAAGAGGGAGTTAGATGTGGCCCTTGTGGCTAAGGGGATCAGGGGGTATGGAGAGAAGGCAGGTACGGGATACTGAGTTGGATGATCAGCCATGATCATATTGAATGGCGGTGCAGGCTCGAAGGGCCGAATGGCCTACTCCTGCACCTATTTTCTATGTATGTATCTAAGTAGAGTTGCTGCCTGACAGTGCCAAAGACCTAAGTTTGATCCTGACTACAGGTGCTGTTTGTATGGATTTTGTTTGTTCTCCTCGTGACAGCATAGGTTTCTCCAGGAGCTCCTGTTTCCTCCCACATTACAAAGACGTACATTTTTGTCGGTTAAATGGCTTCGATAAAAATTGTAAATTGTCCTTTTTGTGTAGGATAGTGCTAGTGTATGGGTTTGCTGGTCGGCGCAGATTTGGTGGGCCGAAGGGCCTGTTTCCATGCTGTAATCTCTAAACTAAACTAAACATAGCTCATACTCAATACACAACCAGGACCTTAACTCTTCACTTAGAAACCTCAGAAGGTATAAGGTGTAAGTTGTCAATATATAGTTACACCGCAAGTGTTGCAGCTGTCTCACAGCTCTAATGACTGCAATTTGGTTCTGACTTTGTATGCTGTCTGAATAGAGTTTAAATATTATTTCTGTAACTGCATGGATATCACTGTATGTTGCCATTTCCTTCCACAGTTTGAATACACACTGGTTGCTAGATTAATTGGTTATTATAAACTGTCCTTGGTGTTGTCAGTTGCTAGGATATTTGGAGAGGTGGGTGGGAATAATAATAGGCATATACAATACAATACAATACAATAATAATTTATTAGTTTTGCAACATACGAGGAATTTCATTTGCCAAGTCAGTCATACAAATAAAAAGCAACAGAACACACAAAATACATTTTAACATAAACATCCACCACAGTGACTCCTCCACATTCCTCACTGTGATGGAAGGCGAAAAATAGTTAAATCTCGTCCCTTCTTTGTTCTCCCGCGGTCGGGGGCCCCGAGCCTTCCGTTGATGGGACGATCTTGACTTTCGTAGCCGGCGGCGGGCCCTCCGCATTCGGGCGATCAAGCTCCTGCATTGGAGGTATCTCAGCTCCCCCCGCCGAGCGATCGGACCCCGGGTCGGGACGTGTCGAACCTTCTGCGTCGTTGGAGCTCCAGAGACTGCAAGCTCTTGTGGGTAACCTCCGCAGTTGGAGCGATCCTAGGCAAGGGATCAGCTCCGATGGTAAGTCCATGCCCCGCAGTGGGGCTCAAGGCCATCAACTCCATGATGTTAGGCCACAGAGCGACCGGAGATATGACCTCGAAAACAATCGCATCTCCAGCAGGGTAAGAGATTGAAAAAAAAGTTTCACCCGACCCCCTCCCCCTCGCCCCACATAAGCCAAACCAGCGAACATTAACACAAACTTTAAAAACACACTAAAAATAACAAAAAAAAGATGAAAAAACAGACAGACTGTTGGCAAGGCTGCCAATCATGCCCTGGTGGTACTGGGGATATATGAGAGAGTAGGCTACAGGGAAAGAAGTGAGTGGATGGGATTGATGAGATTGCTCTCGGAGCTAATGTAGGTTTTATGGGCCAAAAGGCTTTATTTGATGGGAAAACTGCATTAAAGGGTAAGACAGTGGACTGACAATGGCTGACATTTAAAGAAATAATGGAAAGATTGGAAACAAAAATGTCCTTTAAGGCACAGATCTCAACAGGAAAAGTGGTTCATTTATCAAAATAAAGTCACTATTAAATCAAAAGAAGCTTATAAAGTTGCCAGAATTCTGAGGATTGGGAAAAATTTAGTGCTCATAGAAAAAAGATCAATAAGAAAGGGAAGGTAGAAAATGAAAGTAAATCTAAAGAAAACTATATTTTTAAACAAAATCTACTGTAAAAGGTTCTATTGTCATGAGGAAAGGAAAATACAATGTGGCTCCTTACAAACACAGATGTGAATAAGAAAATGGGAAAGAAATTAAGCGTACGTTTATGCCTGTCTTTGCAAAGGAAGCTGTATCAGGTATACTAAAGAACCAAACACTTAGCAGAAATTAGGAATTAAAGAAAATCAGCATGAGTTGTGGCTTAGTAGTAAATAATCGGTGAGAATGAAAGCAGAAAATATTGATGATCTAATGGGAGAGTTTTGAAAGGAATGACTGTAAATGTAATGGATGACGGTCATCATCTTTCAAAATTCGAGAGATTCTGGAATAGTTCCTGTGGATTGGAGGGTAGCAAAATGACCCCTCTATTTAACAAAGAAGGAACCAAACTCGTCACCTAATATCAACAGTCATGCGATTGCCAGAATCTTTAATAAACATAGCAACATAGAAAATAGATGCAGGAGTAGGCCAATCGTCCCTTCGAGCCAACATTGCCATTCAATATGATCATGGCTGATTATCCAGAATCAGCCGTGTTCCTGCTTTCTCAACAAGAAGGCAGAAGTGAAATGGGATGTAAGGGTGAGATGAAGCAGCCAAGGTGTGTTTCAGTGAACATCAAGGAGATATTTAAAGTTCTGACAATTTGAGGCAGTGACACTAAATATGCATTCCCCTCACCCCACACCTGCCCTCCCAAACCTCTGGGATGCAGTGGTTCATCTATACGGGAAAACAATTGATAGGATGAGAAAATGTCAAACCCACGTTATTTTAATAAGAAGCCCCTTCGAGCCCCTTCATCTAAGGCAGAGCAACTACTCTATGAAGCTGATAGACAATGTTTTGCCGGATGCAAGTACAGCAAGAATCTACAGTGTGCTGGATGTAAAGAATGTATTCTGACATATAAAGTAGACAAGGAACACTCACATTTAACTTCCCTCAACAACCAATTTCAGATATATTATTGAAGAAAAGAGTCCCTTTATGTGTACATAGCACCAGAGGAATGGACACAATAAGCATCTCACCTGGGGATACAATGTAGTTTGCAAAATGGGAAACAGTACAAGAAACAGAGTTAGAAAATGACCAAAAGCTAAAAGCCCCAAACAGCAGAAGCAGGAAGAAATAACTGAGGCTGAATGAGCAAAATGAGCAGAAGGAAGTTTGGATGGCACAGTGGCACAATTGCTGGCTTACAATGCCAGAGACCTGGGTTCGATCCTGACCATGACTCTCTGTTCCGAGTTTGAATATTCTCTCTGCGTCAGTGGGGATTTTCTATGGTTTTCTGGTTTCTTCCCATATTCCAAAGATGTGCAGGTTTGTCGGTTAATTGTCATCTGTAAATTGTCCCTCATGTGTAGGATAGTGCCAGTGAATGGGGTGATTGCTGGTCGGCACGGACTCGGTGGGCCGAAGGGCCCGTCTTCACACTGTATCTCTGAACTATGTCATCTTCACAATCCAAGCAATCAGCAGGAATGTTCTGAAGCCAGATCCCACGGTCATGGCAGTGAATAAGATGTCAACTCCAAGAGACAGATGGTGTAGGTGTACAAGCCTTTGTGGCATTCATCAACTATCTGAGCAAGCTGGCCAAGTACAGCGTCCTGAAATGCTGATAACGGATAATGTGCTATAGTCACATGTGCTATAGACAACAATGTAAGATTTTCACAACATCATCAATTGATACTCATCTGACTCCAAAGTACTGCAGAAGTCTAAATTATCACAGTGAGACTCAAACCAAGCACCTGAGCCTTATGTAATTCCTCAGCTCCAGAATGAATTGCTGAGATACGTGTGAGCATACACAAATTCACAGAAAGATGTTAGAACCAGAAGGGCAATAAAGATTATAGCATGACTGGAAGAAATTATAAGAAGACCAGGTCATAACTACTGCAGATGTGCCAAAAGCTGGCTACACAATGTAGGTATGTTACAATACTTACCTTCAGCGGCGCTGCAATTGTGCCACTGGCCGTGTGTGCGATTTTGGCGCCTTTGAGGGGGGGCGGGGTTAAAACAGGGTTTCTCCTACCTTGTCCTGGATTATATTTCGTTGGAGTGCAAGCTTTTTCTGAAGAATCGTTCCGACGGGCGTTCTGTGTATTTTGTTTTAAAAATTGCCCGACAAGTTCAGCGCTGGACTAATTTTAAAATCAGCTTTTAAAGCCGTCAATGCCGACAACGGGGACGGATTTCACGCATGGGACAGGTAAACGAAAGCCGTTTATTTTATGTATAAAAGTGCTCCTTAAGATGACTTTAATTCACATTTTAAGTTGCGAAACAGTGATTTTTTCCCCCGTACGAACCAGCAGTATTTTTCATGCCGATACGGGTTTAAATTCACTGCAACCGCAACGTTCCAAATGATCGCATTCCAGAAAAACCCACTCGCAAGATGATTTAAATGGCCATAAATTTACAGGTATTAAACATTAAATTCCTTCCATTTGGCCTATAAATCCATGACAATGAGATTTAAAAATTATCTTATATTGTGAATTCTTGTGTGAATGTTATTTGGACACAGGCTTTTTAAAAATGTTAATCTATTCTTAAGAAATTGATAGATGTTTAGATCTAGTAATTGAATTTTGTAATTAGCTACAATTAGGTAACTAACTAATTATATGCTTTAATTTCATGTCGTCTAAGTAAGATTGTTTCATATTTGTTTCAGAATGCTTCAATCTATAATAACTGAAAATTTCTTTCAGTTCTCTTAATTTTTAAGAAAGTTATGGGCTTTTGACTGTCCTTGATCACAGTTTTTGTGTTAAGTCCATGGAAAAGCAATAGGGAACAAGATGCTAATTTCCTAGTATGAAAATGGCCATAACTTTTTTAATACTGAAGATATGAAAGTGAATTAGGTGTCAAATTAAACTTCTTTTTATGCTTTATCTGATGGGATAAATTACAGACTTGATTTTTAAAATCTCAAAATTTTGTAACATTGCTACACAATGAGGCTGAAGCCCAATTCACACTGACACTAATCTCCATGTGCGTCACCTGACACAATGTCCTCAAATGCTTGGGTTGTCAGACTTGCCCTCCTCCTTTTCATTCTTCTATCTATCCACTGTGTACACCTCAATCCTGCTCCATAATCTGATTCTACTTCTGTCTCCGTGGCATCTTCCAAGACAGCGATGCTGATAGGTGAAGGGGAAACTCAGCAGCAGGGAATGGTTCACAAACTCACCTCCCGTGCCCTCATAAAGCATCCTAAAGTCCCATCCTTGGCTCGGGAAGGGGTATATGGTGACCTTCCTGCATGGAAGTGGAGGGGCAGTTGCTGAACATGACAGACGACACACTTGCGGTCATTGCTGGTTATGGTGTTGGCAGAGGCGGCCACAGGAGGAGCTAGGATAGCTGGGTGAGTGAATGAATTGAGTGCAGTTTGCAGCAGCTGTATGGAGCCACAGTGGAAGAAGCCAACAGCATCGCGCTGGGCTATGGTGACCCCCACATCACCAATCCAACACCACCATGACACCGGTCCTTATTGTGAGGAAGTAAGAAATTGTATATCTCCTCAAGCCTAGATCAGACCTTTTAGAGGCTTAGAAATTGGCGGGACCAGCACCGTGAGAGTGAAGAGTGACCAGCGAGTAACCGTCGAGAGTGAGGAGGGACCTGTGAGCAACCGTCGAGAGTGAGGAGGGCCATCAGAAGCTCCTGGTGAGTGCCTGCCGAAAACAAAGAAGGACCATTGGCGACTACATTGAACACTTAGTAACTTTGTCGGCGCTCTATACATGGCGACTCTTTGAATACCTTGTGTATGGTATGCAAAACAAATAATTTCACTGTGACATGTCACATGTGATAATAAAGTATTAATCAATCAATCAATCAAGTTGTAAGATTGCACCCGGACATGGTGGCACACTGTGTGCTGTTTCGGAAGGATTTTTTTGTGCTCGTGTATAGTATGATTTGACTGATGCAGAACAAGCATTTCATTGTCTCTCTGTATACCTGGCAACTCATCCACTTCTCAATGGTGAAGCATTTTCCCTTCTAAACCTACTAACACGGCAGCTTCATCTAGAGCTTATTGCCTCTCACGTTGGCTTCATTTCATCTGAGATATGCCCCTTGTCCAAGCCTTCCCTTGCCCACCCTCTCTGCAGTTTGAAATCATTATTTTCTTTTTTCCCCAATTCTACTGAAGCATCTTTGACCTGAAAAATTAACTGTTTCTCTTTCCACAGATGCTGTCTGACTAGCTGACTGTTTCCAGCATTTTGCTTCAATTTTAGATTTTCAGCATACGTAGCCTATATAAAAAATTCATATTATGAGCATTCCATTACTGCTTAACAATGTGATTTAAAACCAGAATTATTGGTTTTGCAGATAGTGAAAATGGTTGTAAAAGACTGCAGCAGGATCTGGATCGATTGGCCAGGTGGGCGGAGGAATGGTTGATGGAATTTAATACAGAGAAGTGTGAGGTGCATTTAAATTCAAAGCTCCTTCTGACTGGAACACTCTGCCTAGTATCATAAAAACTATTAGCTCATTTCGTCTATTTAAAAATACACTTTTACCTTCCCTTATAATACCATGTACCTGTTTGTAGTATTAGAGTCTTCGAGCTCTTTTATTTAGCTTGCTCTGAGTGTGATCATTTGGCATAACTATGGTATATGCATGGCCATTACACTTATGTATTATTGTATTGCATAGTGTAACAAGGTCTTATATTGTATTATGTAACAATATCATGAAATAATATATTATGTAATAATGTTGATAATATATATTAACGTACGATGTATGATAGGTGGTATATGGTATTATGCACTAACATTATGCTGTAACACATAATTATTGTTATTATTGGATATGTAAAGTTAATTAACAATTGTTATAAACTATAACAAGTGGGGATGGAGGGGTTTTGGGATTGGTGTGTGGGTAGGTGGGTCAATGAGAGCCTCTGTGTATGTTATGTCTTGTGCTGTATGTTTTATGTTGGACCCCCTCGAAAATCAGATGACTGTCCACCTCAAGGGGTTATCCATGAATAAACTTGTTTCAAACTTGTTTCAGGTGTTGCATTTTGGGGCGTCGAACAAGGGCAGGACCTACACGGTAAATGGTAGGCCTCTGCGTAGTGTTGTAGAGCAGAGGGATTGAGGCGTACAGGTGCATGGTTCCTTGAAGGTCGAGTCGCAGGTAGATAAGGTGGTCAAAAAGGCTTTTGGCACTTTGGCCTTCATCAGTCAGAGTATTGAATATAGAAGTTGGGAATTCATGTTGCAGTTGTGTAAGACATTGGTGAGACCGCATCTAGAATATTGTGTTCTGTTCTGGGCTCCATGTTATAGGAAAGATATTGTCAAGCTTGAAAGGGTCAGTAAAGAATTATGAGGATGTTGCCAGGACTAGAGGGTGTGAGCTATCGGGAGACGTTGAGGAGGCTGGCTCTATTCCATGGAGTGCAGGAGGATGAGGGGTGATTTTATAGAGGTGTACAAAATCATGAGATGAATAGATCGGGTAGCTGCACAGTCTCTTGTCCAAAGTGGGGGAATCGAGGACCAGAGGACATAGGTTCAAGGTGAGGGGGGAAAGATTTAATAGGAATTGTGTAACTTTTTCACACAAAGAATGGTGGGTGTATGGAACAAGCTGCCAGAGGAGGTAGTTGAAGCTTGGACTGTCCCATTGTTTAAGAAACAGTTAGACAGGTACATGGAAAGACAGGTTTGGAGGGATGTGGACCAAGCGCAGGCAAGTGGGCCAAGTGTAGCTTGGACATTGTTGGCCAGTGTAGGCAAGTTGGGTCGAAAGGCCTGTTTCCACACTGTATCACTCTATGACTCTATGACTCTAATTAATTCACAATTAATTTTTGATTGCATGATGATTAATTTTTTTATTGCTGCACAGCCCAGATTATGACATTAAAGATGTAGATAACATTTCATTAACATTATGCTGTAATGATAATAGTGAACAGTTCATACTACAAAACGTATTCTCCAAATTTTAAATATTAATCTGTATGAAAATCTGGATCATTTTCTTTTACATTTCGTTCCAGGATTTTGCATTACTGTTATATTTCAAATTTGCTGTTGAAATCACAGACAAGTTCCTTACAGTTTGGAAGTTCAACTGCAAAAGTTGGGCTTACAAAGGTTTGACAAGTATACCAGTACTGCACGGTCTGCTGTGTAGGAAGGAACTGTAGATGCTGGTTTACACCAGAGGTAGACACAAAATGCTGGAGTAATTCAGTGGGTGAGGCAACATCTCTGGAGAAAAGGAATAGGTGGCGTTTAATCTGAAGATGGGTCTTGACCTGAAACGTTCCCTATTCCTTGATGCTGCCGGACCAGCTGATTAACTCCAGCATTTTGTGTCTGTCTGCACAGTATGCTGTTTTGTTATAGTGCTCTTGACAAGGGGAGGTAAGGGGGGGATCCCTATAAAGTATTAAACACAAATAAAGCTGTACTAATTTACCATCTTAACTGCTCAGCAACCCATTAAGTCAGATTACTGAAAATGGTCATCTATGAGATCACATGCATCATTGCCCATGCCCCAAGAACAAGTGTGATGGAAATCAGTTTTTGGCCAATGTAAAAGAAAAACACAAATTTACATTAGGCCAAGAAAAGCACATACATCATTTTCAGCCAAACATAATCCAATTACATATTTTAATATGTTGATACAACCCAGAGTACTTTAGATTGGTGGCCCAGTGGTGCATCTGGTAGTGCTGCTGCCTCACACACTAGTGACCTGGGTTCGATCATGACCTTGGGCGCTGTCTGTGTGAAGTTTGCATGTTCTCCCTCTGATCGTGTGGGTTTCTTCTTGGTGCTCCGGTTTCCTCCTACATCTCAAAGATGTGCGAGTTTGTAGGATAATTGGTCTCTCCAAGTTGCCCCGAGTGTGTCTGGGGAGTGGATAAGAAAGTGGGATAACATATAACTAGTATCAATGGGGAGAAACAAGGAACTATAGATGTGGTTTACATGGATAAGTGATGTTTTGGTTAGAATCCTTCTTATAATCCTAACTAGACTAATTGGGATCCCGTTGGGTCCCAGCTTTACACGGGAGGGCTGGTCCCCCAACTTCTCCACCAATTCCAATATACACACTCACACACTCACACACACTCACACACACACACATACACTCACACATACACTCACACTCACACACACACTGACACACACTCACACTCACACAGACTCACACACACAGACACACACACACACACAGACTCACACACACACACAGACTCACACTCACACACACAGACTTACACACACACACACAGACTCACACACACACACATACACACACTCACACACACACATACACTCACACATACACACATACACACACACACACATACACACACACATACACTCACACACATGCACATACACTCATACACACACACATACACTCACACACTCGCATACACTCACACATACACTCACACACACACACACACACAGAGACACAGACTCACACACACACATACACTCACACATACACACATACACTCACACACACACACATACACTCACACACACTCAGACTCACACACACACACACACATATACTCACACACACACACACACACACACACACACTCATACTCACACACACTGACTCACACACCATATATATGACAGTAAACCTTCTCGAATCTACACATACAGCTGAGCGCGGCCTCTCCACTGTGGGGCTTCCGCAGTCAGCGCCACTTCTGCAATCAGCATGACCTCTGCACTCACTGGAAATTACGCAATCAGCGCGACCTGGCCATTAAGCGGAAGTCACGAAATGAGCGGGACGTTTGGACTAAACACAGTCGGACCTAATAAAGCATTTATTCCTTCCAAACACTGTCGGACCTAATAAAGCATTTATTCCTTCCAAACACAGTTGGACCTAATAAAGCATTTATTCCTTCCAAACACAGTCGGACCTAATAAAGCATTTATTCCTTCCAAACACAGTCGGACCTAATAAAGCATTTATTCCTTCCAAACACAATCAGACCTAATAAAGCATTGCAGTTACAAGCACAGGCAGGGCAGCAGGCCAAACAACTCATGGTATTGTCATTTCATTTCATTTCATTTCCAATTATGTATTGCACTTTCAAGCACAGGCAGGGAAGCAGGCCAAACAACTCGTGGCATTGTAATTTCATTTAATTTCATTTTCAATTAAGCATTGCACTTTCAAGCACAGGCAGGGCAGCAGGCCAAACAACTCATGTAACAAATCATTTATTGCAAGTACATTGCAGACTCACAGTTCAGTTGATTCACAGCTTAGAATGACAGTCGTGGCCTCTCTCTCGTGATCTTGCAGAGTGACTGACTTGCGTCCAGGCATCCGGGGTTTTATAGTCCTGGCCCCCCCTTCCGCGGACGGGGCGTTACCTTCATCGCGGTGATTGACAGGCGAGAGGACCAATCAGCTGATCTTGAGGTTTTTTAAACACACATAACTTTTTTATTTTTCATCGATGGGAAAAGTCCTCAGGGCTGGCTCAGCAGAGGAGGACTGTGAGTAAGATGGCCAAAAAGCGCAGCGATACAGGGTAGCGTTTTTCCTAAAATCAATATAAACTGCAGACAGGAAGTAGGCAAGATGAGACTTTTAATTCGGAAAGGTTCCATCCCGAAACATCACCTATCCATGTTCTCCAAAGATGCTGAGCCATTGAGTTCTTCCAGCAGTTTGTGTGTTTTTTTTTAATTGTGAACGGGTGGTCGATGGTTGGCGCGGATTTGTGGACCAAAGGGCCTGTTTCCATCTGTATCACAAAACTAAATTTCTAAACTAAACTAAGATGGGGACAGAAGAGGAGGGGGATTTTACCCATCAATCAGCACTTCTGCACACTTATCTTTAGTGTTGACTTGTATTATAATCCACTGTCCAGTACAATATAAATGAAAAACACAGCTTGGTTGCAAAATGGTTCCCATTGATCCAAATGATGAAGTCAGAGTAGAGAGAAGGATTGCTTCAGCTTAATGGATGATGACTGGGGGTCAAAGAAAACAGGCGACTGCAAGCAAAACACCCAACAATACAAGCAAAAAAATCCATCTGCTGGAGGATCTCAGCGGGCAGGCACCAGATGAAGAGTCTTGACCCAAAATGCCAATGGCCATTTCCCTCTACAGATGCTGCCTGACTTGCTGAGTTCCTCCAGCAATATATTTTTAAAATTTTTAAATTTTTTTAATTTTTATTTATTAGAAGTACATTACATTACAACCAATGACACTAGTACTCATCACATATATTTTATTACAATTAATGTACTGCGTTTATTTTCTACACTAATAAAGGGAAAGGATGAGATTGAGAGAAAGAAGAAAGTGAAGGAAAAAAGTGAAGGTGTAAAAAACGTGACAACAAAAAACAAAAACAAAAGACAAAGGCCCTATAAAAAAGAAATTAAAAACAAAAGGAAAGAGTTAAGAAATAGACCATAAAAAAGAAGAAAAAAGAGAAAGAGGGAAAAGAGAAAAACCAGTACTTTTTTATAAGCATCACGCAAATGGGATATACCAACTCTCCAGCTTTCATCCCCCCTTACCTGACCTCAGTTTTTTTTTGTACTTTTGCACCCTATACTTGTAATAATTCTATAAATGCAGACCACGTCAGGTGGAAGTGATCTGGTTTACCTGCCAGGAGGAGTCTTATCTCTTCTAGGTGTAATGTTTCGAACATATTTGAAATCCACATGTTTATAGTTAGTATTGGAGCGTTTTTCCAGAATTTTAGGATGAACTGTTTTCCAGTTATTAACCCATAGTCTATTAATTTCTTTTGGAACACATTTAGTTCTGGACTATCTTCCGTTGTTCCGAAGATAATCCATTCTGCTTTGGGTATCAGTTTAATTTAAAATAATTTTGTCAAGATTTCAAAAATTTCAATCCAAAGTTTTTGAATTTTTGTACAGAAAACAAATGAGTGCGCTATAGTAGCTTCTTGAGATTGACATTTATCACAAATTGATGATACCTTTGGGAAAATGTTATTGATTTTAGTTTTAGAATAATATAATCTATGTAAAATTTTAAGTTGTATTAAAGTGTGTCTTACATTAATCGAACATTTATGCACGTTTAATAAATGTTCATTCCACCTTTCCTTTGAGATTTTAATAGCTAATTCTTGTTCCCAGTCTCTTCTAATACCTTCCGTAGATGGTATTTCTACATTTCAAATAATATTATACAAATATGATTTTAAGTTTGCTGATTCAGCTTTTATCTGCATTGCTTCATCCAATATATCTGTTGAGGTATTATGATGATCTTTTGTATATTTTTTCAAATAGTCACATATTTGAAAATATTTAAAATATTGATTATTTTTGAGTTTATATTTTATTTGTAATTCTTGGAATGATAGTAATTTTCCAGTTTCGTACAAGTCACCGAACATTTTAATTCCTAGTCTATCCCATTGTATGAACGATTTGTCTGTAATAGAGGGATTAAATGAAGGGTTATTAATTATGGGAGATAAAAGCGATACATTTCTTAATTTTAAATTTTGTTTTATTTGTTTCCAAGTTCTGATTGTGCTATGTATAATTGGGTTTTTGTTATAATTTATGTTATTCAGTTTCATTGGTGAGAGAAGGATCGCTCCAATGTTTCCAGAGGAGCAGTCCTCTCTCTCCATTACAATCCAGGCGTAATTTTTGCTCATTCAATTAAAATCCAACAATGCATTTTATTGTGTTTATCAGTGTTCACATGCTGCAGTAACTATTTTTTGGTAAAGGGGCTCGTGCCACAACATTTGAATCCGTAATATCTGACTAAAGTATAGTTGCGGTAACACGCTTGTCAAGGAGGAATATAGGGGATTGGACTTCCCCAGATTTTGACTGGAGTTCTTCACTAACACCCTATATGATAAGTTGAAAATTCTGCGCTGCAACATACAGTGTATCAGCTACCACTAGTGGGATGATCCAGGTGCCACAAGAAGTTCAGAAATACGACAAGCTTCATCTCCAGCGACTCAACAATTCAAGCATGGGAACCGTCAGAAGACTGGTCTTGACCCGATAAGTCACCTATTCCTTCCATCCAGAGATGCTGCCTGTCCCGCTGAGTTACTCCAGCATTTTGTGTCTATCTTAGGTGTAAACCAGCATCTGCAGTTCCTTCCTACACAATTCTAGCTTGGGTGTTGGCTGGATCTCTGCCCACACAAGTGACTGATAACTGCAGGATTATCACCATAAGAAATACCCTCTGAATGATAGACACAAATTGCTAGAGTAACTCAGCAGGTTGACTGAAGAAGGTCTCCATCCCAAAATGTCACCTACTCTTTTTCTCCAGAGATGCTGCCTTATCCGCTGAGTTACTCCAGCATTGTGTCTATCTTTGTTGTAAACCAGCATCTGCAGTTCTTTCCTAAACAGCCTCTGAATGACTTGCGCATCAGAGAACTTGTAGCGTTTGTGGATTCAGAAGACTCTGAGAGAAAGGCTGACCCAGTCAAATCCCCTGCAACTCTCCGCATCCTGCTCTTCCCTGGTAATTTTTCCAACCATTCCTGCTTGCATCCACACTTTATTGACGTCAGAGGCTCAAGGGAACACTCTCTTTGTGGCAACTTTTAACAGTTAATCTTGTAAAATAGCACCTGCACAGTGCAGCATCTGCTGTCCAAATCTTTCCATTGACGGCCTCGTTGAATGTTATTTCATTTCTGCAGCCAATCTCCCACCAATGCATTTTGAAATGCCTTTGGATTGCCTTCAGCTACTTGTGTGCACTATTGTATGTGTTTTATGCATTGGAAGGTTACATGTACATAGGCTAATGATTCTAGTTCTTATTGAGCTCCAAACATTATCCTAGTCATATTCTGCTCATATTTCATGATTGATTTTCATTGCAAATCAATCATGTTGCACTTAAATATCATGGGTAATGTGAATGCATTTCTAGGCCATGATGTTAATTTCCCATTACCAGAGGCATTTCCTGTTATGAACCGGTTACCGGTAACCCCGCAAGCAATCTCCCATACTCTACTCATTCACAAACTGATTCAGTAATACAATGTGGCTCCTTGGTCAACATCACGTTGAATTATGTAAACATTTTACCATTATTTTATATTCTTAATGATGCACCGGAAAGCAAAATTCACATGATGTATGGAAAAAACAAACACAATTTTTTGAAAAATTACATCGGTAAACAAGAAATGTGCATTATTTGCTTTAATGTTTTGTAAAGTCATCCATGCAAAAGATAGCAGAGAAAATGAACAATTCCATATCCTCTACCCACGGAGTGCATGTGCAGAACCACCCAAAAGGCTTGTGCAGGATAGATACATAAAAAAGGTTATAGGTCAAAGACAGAAAAAATGTGATGTGACTAATATTATTATTGTTAATATTATTGTGATATTTATTGAAGGGTAAATTTTAGTTGAGACACTGGGATTCCCCACCCTTTCACAGTAATGCTTTGAAATCTACATACCTCCCTGAGAGGGCAGTTATGTCCTCAAATTGGGAAATTATGGGTAAAGTAGACACCTCTGGCGCTGAAGCTCTCCACAGTACACAGTAAGGGTAGCATACCTTACAGCGTCAGAGACCCAGGTGCGATCCTGACTACGGGTGTTTTCTGCACAGAGTTTGTACGTTCTCCCTGTGACCGCATGGGTAAATGTATGGTGCTCCGGTTTCCTCCCACATTCCAACGACATGCAGGTTTGTAGGTTAATTGGCTTCGGTAAAGATTGTACATTGTCCCTAGTGTGTAGGATAGTGCTAGTGTACGGAGATCGCTGGTTGGCAAGGACTCATCGGGCCGAAGGGCCTGTTTCCACACTATATCTCTAAACTAAACTAAATTAAATGAAACTAAAGTACAGCTGTTGATTTATGGCAGTGTTGTTTTTGCCTGAGAACAGTTGCTCTCATTAGTATTAGTTATATTTTCTACGTCCTCCATAAAGCTATGATCTTATACCATCACTAACCTGTCCAAATAGTACATAGCCTGTTATTCATTTAAGATGGACATATTTACTCATCCTTGAAGCAAATAAATCCCTCTTCTATTTCACATTTGTTTTGCACCAATAGATTTAAATTTGAGTAATTTCAAGGCAGGGACTGCTCAGCTAATATAGATGAGTAATAGTAAATCATAACTAAATGGCATACTGGACTGTGATATGATCCCTTTAACACTATTATCAGTGCTTTATGAGAAAATAATTTTTCAGCCATTACATTGTCATACTTTTTCATTGGAAATACATTATCAGTACAAATAGAAAATTGGATCCAGGATAATATATGTGAGATGCACATGGTTCATTATGAAATCCTTTTATGAGCACAAAGACTGCTGATTAATATGTGTCACTGGATTATAACAGCAATGCATCTCATACAAAAGATGGAATGTGCACAATGCCTCATCAGTGGCTATTTAATTTTTAACTTTAAAACATCGTGAATATCAACATTGGTATGCAGAACAAGCATGCCTAATACCGTTCGTCATCTTTGTAAAATTTTCCATGGTTACCAAAAAGATGTAACACATTACTAAATGCACCTGTCATATCACAGCAGTTCAAATGACAGCTCCATTGTTGAAATTTTCCAACTCTTTATTATTCATGAATTCTATGCAAGTATGAAAATCTGATTTATGACAATATCCTTCACCCCCATTACTTTTATACACTTTATTTCTTGGAGATCTGTTGTTAATTCTTCCATCGCTGGCACTACGAAGCGATTTCAAAATGGGTTCATCCTCACCATGCCAGCCTATGAAACAATCAATCACTATGAAACAGGTATGACAGCAAGGGTGATTTTTGCCTCCAATGCAGGTTAATTAATTAGCAGTAGACAATCATTGAAGGGAAACAATTCTCCACCAGCAATTTAAAAAATGTGAACAATAGCAATTAGTGAGCACCATATACCAAGAATATACCCAAATCTTTAATCAGTATCTGCACACCTATATAAAACTCTCTCAATGAAGGTGTATTCTGTTAGTAAATGCGGAAGTCAACCGTTGCTCCCAAGCCTCAGATAATTTATCTGTCTTTTTTCTTCAAGATTTTGCTCTTTTCCACGAAGAAATAACCCTTTAATGATAATCTTGCAGAAGTAACTAATGCATATTTGAGTGTAAGGAACTATAGAACATTTATCTTTTCCATGGGGTCCTGTAATTGAGGTATAGGGCTAACGAATACATTTTAGAAAGTTCAGTATGTGAAGTCACTTTCAGCCACAAATTATTTTGCCACTAACATTATTGATTGCATGTAAGAGGATAGCAATGGAGATCTATCTGAATATAAATATAGCCACATTTTATTCACTTTGTTTGATTAGTTTATATGAGGGAAATATTTGGAGTGATATACTATTGGAATAGGTATGAGGACATAAACCTATTAAAATACTGCAGCAGTATGATGTAAGATTGCCACATAACTGTATTCATGCAGTTTCATTTAAGTTCATAAATAAAGTTCCTTTCAGAACTTCGAGTGTCTTTTTTGCTGAATTTATGAACACCACCTACGCACTTTACAGCTAACCTGGGACATCAAAGGGAATAGGGTATAGATTTTTTTGTAAATCTAGTGTGTGTTGGCCACTAAAAGTGATATCATCTCTGTAATGGTCATCATAAATCCTTTCCATGTCTTAAACTTGCCTTTGCTTTTTGCATGGTTTTTCATTTGCTATATATTTAATTGAATTTAATCACAATGATAATCATTGCACAATAGAGCATTATTAACATTTTTAATTATCAATTGATATCAGGTGATAGTGGACCAAATAAAATGAGGATTAGATTAGATCAGATAAGATTGGATTCGATTATTTTATTGTCACGTACACCAAGGTGTAATGTAATTCCTTATACACGTGAAACTCACAGTAATCATTAGACCTCTTCTATCTCCTTCCACATATCCACAAGCAGGACTTCCCTGGCAGATGCATGGTCTCTTCCTGCTCTTGCCTCACAGAACGCATCTCGAAATACTTTGATTCCAACCTCTCCCCCCTTATCCAGTCTAAATCCAAGATAAATCACATCCTATTCAGCTCTTCAATACGTTTCTTCCCAGCTGTTATCACACAACTAAATCATCCTAACAGCAACTAGAGAGTGGTCCTGAGCTACTATCTACCTCATTGGAGACCCTCAGACTATCTTTAATCTGACTTTACTGAACTATGTCTTGCACTAAACATTATTTCCTTTGTCATGTATGTGTATACCGTGGATGCCTCAAATGTAATCATGAATAGTCCTTCCGCTGAGCACGCAACGGAAGCTTTTCACTGTACCTCAGTACATGAGACAATAAACTAAACTAAATTAATAACTTTCAATTTCTAGGTCCCCGTTGCCTCTTCTTTACCATTTACGTCCAGTCCATTCCCCTCTAGGAAGGTTTCAAGGCCTTCCTGTTCTTCCTCAAACAGAGACCCAATTAATTCCCCTCTAGTCACACTCTCCTCCATCTGGTAAAACGTCCTCACCCTCAACAGCTTTGCTTTTGATTCCTCTCACTTTCTTCAAGTCAAAGGCATAGTCATAGCGCTTGCATGAGCCCCATCTATGCCTACTTTTTTGTCAGTTATGTCAAACTAACTTTTCTGTCCTGGGCCTCCTCCATTGTCAGAATGAGGCCACACACAAACAAGAGGAACAGCATTAATATTTCCGCTTGGGTAGTTTACAATCCAACAATATGAATATTGAATTCTCCAATTTTAATGTAACTTCTAATAACCCCTCCCCCCTCGCCCTCCCATTTCTCCCCCGCATTTCCTTTCTCTCCTTCCCCCTCCCCTGAGCCCTGGCTAATCTTGTATCTATCTCTCCCCTTCCCTTCTCCTTTGACTTTGCAATTCGCAAACATGTTCATGTCACACCTTCTGTTCTAATCTCCAGCCTTTATTCCTTCCATTTGCCAATGCACTACCAATGCAATTCATCAATAGGTGCCAATATATTTCTGTAAGGGATAAATGTTAATTATTCTGAACCACAGGTTTTGTATATAGTTAACAAGTACAAAGCATATATTTCTCTACATGGTCTTATCCTATAACTTGCTCTTTAGTTATGGTGTGACCAGATTGTTCACATCGCCATCAGTGTGCATAGATTAATCCCATCCATATTTTCGGCCAAAAAGGGAAATTGGTTCAGAACCAAGAAATTACCTTGATGGGATATTTGTTCCATATTTTAATAAGGGCAATGGTCTTGCAGCTGTTGTTCTCAAATTCATGGAGGGTACCCTAAATAGTTTAGATGCTTGGCAAACATATTGCAATTTTGGGAAATTATTAATGTTTGAAATATTGCTTTGTTTTCTTTCCTTCAGAATTTCCTTTTATTGATGATTCATTGTTGATTTTTTTCATTTCATTGTTGATGTGCTTGTGAGGAGGACTTCAAGATGGGATCTCATCAGGGCAACTAGGGAGAGTCAATTAAATGCTGGCACAGCATGTGAAGCACACGTCATTTAAAGAATAAAGCAAATGGGGAAGCAGGAGATGAGTGAGCTGTGTTTCCAGGAATTTCTGAAAATCTCCAGAAATACCCCATGGAGAAGGAAAGAACCACTACGCCACCACTGCTCTCACTTTCCTACTGATGCCATTTCTCAGCATTCCAAACCTTCTCTGGCCTGTCTGCTCTGTGGAATAGTCCTTGGCTCAAACCTACCCTGGTAGCACTGCTCAACATTTTCTCCTTTACATTGACAACTGCCTCCTGCACTCTTTGCACACACACATTTTATCACCTTCACGACTAACAAATTCACCTGGACCATTTGTAACACCTCTCTCCCATTTCTGGAACTCCCTGCCTCCATCTCAGGGGACAAATTATCTATTGACATTTAATATAAATATAAACAGCTACCTAGATTACACTTCCCACTCTGTCCCATGCATGGACGCCACCCCTTTCTCTCAGTTTCTTAGTCTCTGCCGTATCTGTTATTGAGATGAGGCTTTTCACTCCAAGACACCAAAAATGTCCTTCATTTTTAGTATCCTTCCCTCACATTGGTATCCTTTCCTCACCTGTTGCTGTTGGAACCTGCACCCAGATCTCCTTCATTTCCTGCATGTGCTCTCACCTGCTCCCTCCCCCCCTCCCCCCCCCACCCCCCCCCCTCATCCCGCCCCCTCCCCCCCCTGACCTAATAGAGATATAATTCCCTTGGTCCTTATCGTTCAGCACATTATTCATCATCATTTATATCAGCAATATGAAGCCCTCCTCATCCTCCACCTCCCCATTGCCTGGTACTGGCAAAAGGTGCAACACTTGTCCCTACTCCTATTCCCCACCACCATCCAGGGACACAAACAGCCCTTGCAGATGAGGCAGACTACATTTAATGCTCCTGATGTGGCCTCACCTACACTGGCATGACCAGGCATAGACCAGAAATCCCCTTTGCCAAGCACCTGGTTCCATCTGCTCTTTACCCATGCACTTAACACACTAACTCACCTACCTCCCCCGACATTGATTACATCTGCCCACCATTCTCCCATATCTAGTTCCACATCCGATCACATACCTTTGATATATGATTTTAGGATCTGGTCTTCTGTTGCTTTGACACTTACTAGCTTTGCCTCTCCCTCCACCCTCCCTTCCCCATACCTATTCGTCACCCTTCCTCCTTACCTGGTATCACCTCTCAGCCCCCGCCTCCCTCCTTCCCCCCACCCCCACCTCTTTATCTGCCTTCATTGATGCTGTCTAACCCATTGACTTCCTCCAGAATTTGTTTTTTGCATCTTCTGTTCTTCAGTTCTTTATGTCTTTGTTTTCCCAGGTCCCTTAAGGCACAAAACAAACTATGGCAATGGCATAAATGACACCTAAATTTCTGATGAAAAGGGAGAAGGAGAGTGAGTGGTTTCATTTATTATCACCATATCCATCCACAGAACATGTTGAAGAGCCTTTATAGATGATACAGCATTGTGAACTACAGTCACGGTTCTGTGAAGGGTCAGAGCAGTGAATTTGCTGAAAGAAAGGTCCCAAAACCAACAAACATGAAACCGTTTTTCACTTGTTGTTTGAGGGTTAGTAAATCAAGAGCACCTCTACTCGTTTTTTAGACTTAATATCCGTCAGCACATGAAAATCCGTATGCCTATAAACTGTTAGCATGTTTCAAAGAATAATTGGGACGAGTCCGAATATAGACTTAAAGGGTTCCAATTGATTAGACCCTGAATTATTCATATACATTGATTAGATCTTGAATTGTTCATATACATGCACAATATTCCTTTGAAGATGCCAAGTCAAAGCATTACCATAAATCCAAAGAAAGACAATGATAAATGGAATGGTATCAAGCCAGGTTACCTCGATAATTTAGTTCAATTACTTCTTTACATCAAATCAAAAACATATTTCATACTTTTCTGAATTATCCTGAGATTTTAAATCACGGTTTTAAAGTCATCACATCAGTTTGAAAAATACGTCCCTACTTCAGCAAAACAATTTTCACAGGTGAATATAAATAATATAACGACAGTTGCTGGAAATCTGAAATAAAAATGCAAAATGCTGGAGATGATCAGCTGGTTAGAGAGTCTCGGGGGACAAACAGGGATGACGTTTCTCTGTCCACAGATGCTGCCTGACTTGTTAAGTGTTTCCAGTATTTTCTGTTTCTATTTCAGTTTAAAACAATTGTTGATAGGAATTATTTGTATCTAGACCAGAGAGACTTCTCTCTTCTTTGGGATGGCGGGACTGTCATATGAGGAAAGATTGAAAAGACTAGGCTTGTATTCACTGGAGTTTAGAAGGATGAGGGGAGATCTTATAGAAACATATAAAATTATAAAAGGACTGGACAAGCTAGATGCAGGAAAAATGTTCCCAATGTTGGGTGAGTCCAGAACCAGGGGCCACAGTCTTAGAATAAGGGGAGGTCATTTAAGACTGAGGTGAGAAAAAACGTTTTCACCCAGAGAGTTGTGAATTTATGGAATTCCCTGCCACAGAGGGCAGTGGAGGCCAAGTTACTGGATGGATTTAAGAGAGAGTTAGATAGAGCTCTAGGGCCTAGTGGAGTCAAGGGATATGGGGAGAAGGCAGGCAGGGGTTATTGATAGGGGACGATCAGCCATGATCACAATGAATGGGGGTGCTGGCCCGAAGGGCCGAATGGCCTCCTCCTGCACCTATTTTCTATGTTTCTATGTTTCTATATTTCTTCTTGTAAAACTTGCATGCATAATGGAACTGGAAATTCTTAACATTGGTCCAACTTGGCAAGGACCAAACGACAAACATTTGGAAATCAAACCCAAGGATACATAAAGCCTTTGTAAGACTTTCATTTCGTCCAGTTGGTTGCAAAAGTCAAAAATACCATGGGATGAGTAGCATAAAAATGGAATCTCATCATAAATCCAATTGCTGTATGCAATCATGCAGAGCAAACTGACCTATCGACCATAGGCACTGCCAACACCACCGCCAGCTCACACCACTTCTCTGGCCACTTTTAGGTGGGCTGCCGCTGCCGCTTCCGCCACCAGCCGGTGGTGCCTCCCCAGCCTCTTCCAGACTAGGCTGCAGGTGCCACCCTTGTCCTGCACCATTTACCTATCCGCTTCCAACCCAGACTGCCGGCCCTCACCACCAGGCCATGCTTCCGACACCATCCCCGGCCTGCACTGCCGACCCGGCTGCTTCCAGGGCAGACCTATTGCCGCCCCGCACAGCTTCCTTGGCCGCACCTTCCACCACCACTGCCACCGCCGACCCTTATGTGCACGCCGGCCGCCTGCAATGACCAATGACTCCACCGATCCTCGCACCTCCCCTGGCCGCCAGCAAGTCGGGGCCGTCAACTCACCAGGATTCCAGGTCCAGTCCAGAATGAGAGTGTGAAGAAGGACCTCAACCCAAAATATCATCTACCTATGTTTTCCAGGGATGCTGCCAGCACTTTGTGTCCTTTTGTATATCAACCACCATCTGCATTCCTTATTTCTACAATGCAATGATAATCCTGTATTCAGATATAGCAGATTATTGGCAATAACGGACCCCCCCCCCCCCCCCCCCGCCCTCACTATGTTCTGTAATTCTGAGGCTTTACTGCATATATTATCTGTGTATTCATTGTTTGCATTTATGGGCCTGTTAAGCTGCAGCAAGTGAGAATCTCATTGTTCCATTGTCAGTACATTTGACAATTAAACACACTTGTCTCTTGACCCTTGAATTGCCTTTCAACAGATTCTACTAGGCTGTTTCCAGCATTTCCATTTTCATACCAGAGTAAACAAATCAACCGATAGTGTTCATCCTTGTCTGATGCCAATTATTATTCAAAACCGCTCTGCTAGTTTTCTTTCCAGTCCAAGAGCACCGAGGGCCTGGTTGAAAGATGTTTCTGTCAATCTGACATGTCTCTCAGGAGTGCCATACATCCTCAAGGCATGTTAACACCCTTCTCATTTTGTACCGTCACAGGTCTTCTTGAACTCTATGCAGCTGTTGTTCCAACACGTCATAATCTACATACTTCTCCAAAATATGTCACAAACATGTACTCCATTATCCTTTGTACTGATCTTATTGTGTTTCTTATTTTCTTTTGGTGCTCTTGAAATTGAATTCTGTCCTTGATTTGTGTACTGTGGTGTTTTTATATTTAATTTATTCCGATTATGTGTTTTTTTGTTTTGTTGTGATTCTATGCATTGTAAGGTGTCCTTGGGTTTTAGAAAGGCGCCAGTAAATAAAATGATTATTATTATTATTATTATTAAATCATTAAGTACCGCTGCCAGGCATTTTTTTCATTCGTTGCCATTGTGACGTGGTTGATATTTTTCTGAGCACAATCAGGAAGTTGATATCTCTCTAGCCACTGCACTCTAACTTGTAAAAAAAAGACACAAAGTGCTGGAGTAACTCAGCAGGTCAGGCGGCATCTCGGGAGAACATGGATAGGTGAAGTTTTGGGTCGGGACCCTACTTCATACTGAATGTGGTGGTGGGGGAGGGGGAAGGGGAGAGAGCTAGAAAAGAACAAGGCAGGACAAAGCCTGACAAGTAATAGGTGGATACAAATGAAGGGGAGGGGGGGAGGAGAGAGTATTGATAGACAAATGTCGGAGATGAAAAGACAGAAGATGTGAGGAAGATTGAAGAGTTACGAATTGTGAAGCTAAAGGAAGGATTGTTGGTGGAAGAGGAGGTGAAGGGGTGAAATGCAAGACCAAGGGGGTAAGAAAAGGGTGGCTCTTTGTCCAACCATCTGCCCCTCAACATTCCCACCTCCTCCCCCTTCATCTGCATCTACCTATTACTTGCCAGGCTTTGTCCTGCCTCTCCACTCTTCTAGCTTTCTTCCATGCCGCCCCTATCACAATCACTGAAGAAATATCCCAACCTGAAATGTCACCTTTGAATGTTCTCCAGTGATGTTGCCTGACCTCCTGAGTTACTCCACCACTTGTAAACTGTCTTTTTGTAAACCAGCATCAGCAGTTTCCTGTTTCTTGTCTTATTTTCTAAGGTTTGCCACTATTTCCTCAATCTTCTGGTCCCTGCTGTCCACCACTGGCTTTGTTGGCAAGTCTTTGTATCAGTTTCATTGATTACATTCTCATGGAGCAACTCCACAGTGATAATACCAAAACCAGATCTTTGTTAAAATTACCAAGTTAAATCTTTACTTTGTCATCAAAGAAATCTAGCAGCCATTCTCTTCTAATTATTCAGGACCCTATCACCAGAACTAATCAAGTTATTATGTTTGACATATGATCTAGATCTTCAGAATAGTTTTCGTAGCATTTGCTGCTCACTAGTTCTTGCTTATTAGTCTGATATTACTGATTATCCCACAAGTTTAAGATGGTAAGGTTCACTTTGTTGTCCCATTATCCAACACAATAACCTATGTACTGTTTCTTTTGGTGTTTTCTGCTTCGTCTCTCCCTATTTAATCACCTAAATCCATTGTATAGGCCTTACCCAGGTGACAAACGCCCGACATGGACACCCCATTGTTATGAATGGGCCACATCAAACAGAAGCTGGGTTGAGCCGAGCTGAGTTGGGGCTCACTGAGTTAGTAAGGCTGATGGCCACTATTCAAGAGTCTGCTCGCTCTCCTATCACAGCTCTTTCTGTGATGCTCTCCAATGTACAGTGGCTTGCAAAAGTTTTCATACCCCTTGAACTTTTCCACATTTTGTCACGTTACAACCACAAACGTAAATGTATTTTATTGGGATTTTATGTGATAGACCAACACAAAGTGGTGCATAATTGTGAAGTGGAAGGAAAATGATACATGGTTTTCAAATTTTTTTACAAATAAAAAACTGAAAAGTGTCACGTGCAAAAGTATTCAGCCCCCCTGAGTCAATACTTTGTAGAACCACCTTTTGCTGCAATTACAGCTGCAAGTCTTTTGGGGTGTGTCTCTACCAGCTTTGCACATCTAGAGACTGACATTTTTGCCCATTCTTCTTTGCAAAATAGCTCAAGCTCAGTCAGATTGGATGGAGAGCGTCTGTGAACAGCAATTTTCAAGTTTTGCCAGAGATTCTCAATTGGATTTAGGTCTGGACTTTGACTGGGCCATTCTAACACATGAATATGCTTTGATCTAAACCATTCCATTGTAGCTCTGGCTGTATGTGTAGGGTCGTTGTCCTGCTGGAAGGTGAACCTCTGCCCCAGTCTCAAGTCTTTTGCAGACTCTAACAGGTTTTCTTCCAAGATTGCCCTGTATTTGTCTCCATCCATCTTCCCATCAACGCTGACCAGCTTCCCTGTCCCTGCTGAAGAAAAGCATCCCCACGGCATAATGCTGCCACCACCATGTTTCACAGTGGGGATGGTGTGTTCAGGGTGATGTGCAGTGTTAGGTTTCTGCCACACATAGCGTTTTGCATTTAGGCCAAAAACTTCAATTTTGGTCTCATCTGACCAGAGCACCTTCCTCCACATGTTTGCTGTGTCCCCCACATGGCTTGTGGTAAACTGCAAACGGGACTTCTTATGGCTTTTTTTCAACAATGACTTTCTTCTTGCCACTCTTCCATAAAGGCCCGATTTGTGGAGTGCACGACTAATAGTTGTCCTGTGGACAGATTCTCCCACCTGAGCTGTGGATCTCTGCAGCTCCTCACATAAAATCCCAATAAAATACATTTACATTTGTGGTTGTAACGTGACAAAATGTGGAAAAGTTCAAGGGGTATGAATACTTTTGCAAGCCACTGTAAGTGATGAGAAAGACCAATTACTCAAAGTACAGAGAGAGAAGGGAGATAGAGAGAGGCAACTAGTTCTGCCATAGTCATAGTAAATTATGATTCAGATTGGTGTGATAATAATTTATTGCTTCTGTTAATAGAATATATAATGGTACTTAACTCAACCTGTCATCCTGGGTCATTGGCTTCTTTGAGTCTGCATTCAGATGGTCCTGGTGTGGAAAGACAATATGAATAACCCACCACTCTCTCGACTCAGGCAATGAGGTCCAAGTAACAAGCAGGTCTCAGGCCAAACACACGAGACACACTTTAACTGGAGACAAAATTAAGGGAAGGTCCCAGGAATGAGTAGGTTAACCTATGATGAGCGTCTGTTGGCACTGGGCCTGTACTCGCTGGAGTTTAGAAGAATGAGGAGGGACCTCATTGAAACATGCAGAATAGTGAAAGGCTTGGATAGAGTGGACGTGGAGAGGATGTTTCCACTAGTGGGAGATTCTAGGACTAGAGGTCATAGCCTCAGAATTAAAAGACGTTCTTCTAGGTAGGAGATGATGAGAAATTTCTTTAGTCAAAGGGTGGTGAATCTGTGAAATTCTTCACCACAGAAGGCTGTGGAGACCAAGTCAGTGGATATTTTTATAGATAGATTCTTGATTAGTACAGGAGTCGGAAGTTATGGGGAGAAGACAGGAGAATGGGGTTAGGAGAGAGATAGATCAGCCATGATTGAATGGCGGAGTAGACTTGATGTGCCGAATAACCTTATTCTACTCGTATTAATTATGAGTAGACTCCTGCCAATACTGTCAAGGGTTTGAATAGTTTTAAAATATTGTTGATGTAAAGATTTCTAAAAAAAACTGAAATCGAAGCAAGTGATTAATATAAAAAACAAAGTAATAAAAACACAAAAAACTAAAGTGAAATCATTGAAATGAACTTCCTCAATGCACAGGATATAAAAGGTGAGGATCCTGGAAGCATTCAAGCAGCATCTGTGAAAAAGAAACAATTACATTTTTGAGTTATGCACCCTGATAGAACTGGGAATGAGAGATAAAAAGGTTGTTTTAAATTTCAGAGATGAGATAGATAGAGGCAGGAGAGATGGATAGAACAAAGGAAATATATGTGATTGGGTGAGACCAGTTGTCGTGGGGATGAGTCAAAGGGATTTTTCATTAAAATGAAATAATAAAGGTAGTTTGATTATGATAATACATATAAAGAAACTGTAATAGTCAGCTCTGATGCAGATAAACTGAGTTACGTCAAGTTGGAAAATTCAATATTGAGTTCCGTAGGACTACTTTGAAAACAGGAAACATTGTACCTTCAGCTTGTGTGAACCTCATTGCAAGTCCAAGAATCTACAGATAGATAGGTCAGAATGGGATGGAAAATTAAAGAGACAGGCAATGAGGATCTTTGGATCACTCCCATAGATTGAATACTGGCGCTTTGAAAAGTGATCACCCATTTGAATCCTCCAATGTAGAGGAGACCTGGCTTAGGATTTCAGTGGAGTTTCCTTAGTGTAATATTGGTGTAATACAGCAAAACTTGGCTTTGTCGCTGGCCTCCGCATGGAGATACAACAATATTTGTCATGACACAATCCTCAAACTTCAGTTCTCGACTGCACCAGCACAGACATCCAAGATCACAGAGGATGTTGAGTGACCTTATAGAGGTGTATAAAGTCATGAGAGGAATAGATCGGGCAGCTGCACAGAGTCTCTTGCCCAGAGTAGGGGAATCGAGGACTAGAGGACATAGGTTCAAGGTGAAGGGGAAAAGATTTAATAGGAATCTGAGGGGTAAGTTTTTCACACAAAGGGTGGTGGGTGTCTGGAACAAGCTGCCAGAGGAGATAGTTGAGGCTGGAACTATCCCAATGTTTAAGAAACAGTTAGACAGGTACATGGATAGGACAAGTTTGGAGGGATATGGACCAAGCGCAGGCATGTGGGACTAGCGTAGCTGGGACATGTTGGCTGGTGTGGGCAAGTTGGGCTGAAGGGCCTGTTTCCACACTGCATCACTTTATGACTATCTATTGAAGTTTCAGCAAATGGAAGCCACTACCAACTCTAGTTAACAAAATGTGTGTGGAAGTGATTACTCTCATCAGTATCCAGGGAAGAGATTGAACTTTTTTTTCGCCTTCCATCACAGTGAGGAATGTGGAGGAGTCATTGTGGTGGATGTTTATGTTTAAATGTATTTTGTGTGTTTTGTTGCTTTTTATTGATATGACTGTATGGCAAATCAATTTCATCGTATGCTGCAAAACATACGGCTAATAAAGTATGATTATGATTATTATGATTATGATTGAATATGACAGGACTATACACATATAAATCTTTTCTCAAATAACATTATTTACAGGTTAAATGTGCAAATATTTCATTTCAAAGTCATTTTAAAGTGATTGCATCAAATAGATCAATTTTCTGGGAAGAGCACACAAAGAGTCATTACTCCAGTGCCATCTTTGATTCTCCATAGTCTTGATAGCCTCCTGCAATTGAAAACTGAAATACTAATTATTTTATCACTTATGCTATTATATACATCATACACCAATATTATTTATTACCTGCAAATTTTGATTGAGTTTTTATTGATCATTTCCAAAATTAGTAAAACTTTCCACAGTAAAGTTCTCCCCACTTGAAGTGTGAGTCAATAAGACCTAGAGAGATGTTTTTTCGATCAAGAAGGAAATGATTTTTTTTGTATCAATAAGGCTCTTAATCCATTTTATTTTCTGGTATTTGTTTTGACAAGCAAAACATTGTTACAGCAGAAGGTGGTTTACTTACTATTTAATCAAGATCAGTGCATTTGTTGGCCAAATCCCAAAACTAATCATTTCCAAAAGAAAAGCTGTTACTGTTTATGGTGTTGGCAAATCCATCAAGCTGGTCATTAAACTAACTCATAAATTGTGCTTGTGACAGATGTTTGTCGATACTTTCTTTGGCTACTTCAAAACGCCAGATGTTAAGTAATTAAAAAAAATACGCGATTCCAAAATTTATTGACAAAAGTTTAACAGTTCAAGTAAACAGTCTTTTATTTTGTGTCACCATTAAAGTTACCAATCACACCAAAGTCAGCATACTCTGGTCAGCATTGACGAAAGGGATATCAATGACAGCCAGTCAATATTCTGCATAATGTCAGTGCTATTGATTTGTAACCATTTATTACAGTTGTTACAAATATCTTGTAACCACTGTAAACAAATATCATGATCAGTTAAACATAGAAGTTAACCAGGTACAATAAAAAATAACAAACTTTATTCATATGTACATCAAGGCCATATGGTCTCAGGATTGCATACATTTTAACAATATATATGTAAACAAAGGGCTATCGTCTATGGGAAGTAAACACATTTGATATTAGGCTTGGTTTTGTGGTGCTCGTTTCCATTTCATGGATGTGGGAGCTTCAGCCATGCAGTCAGTGCTGCGTATTCAGCACTATGTGGTATTATGCTTGTGGCATCTCATTAGCTCTGGCAGTATCTAAGATCGTCATTAAATTCACCTCAGGATCCTTCAAACTTGTAATTACCTGTATGCTCATGAATATCTAAATGTCCAAATTCCAATTTCTTTATCCATATTTGTGAACACATACATAATTAAATTCTAATCTCTTTATCCTTATTTATGAATGCATACATGACCATAAGATTGATTATTGTTCACTGATACTCCTTGGAGCTATTTGCATTTCAAAACGAAGTTATGTTTGGCTGAGAAATACATTTGCATTCTTGTTATTATTTGGTCCCAGAAATATTATGCACACGTTCACCTGCATAAAGGAATAACATATCTTATTTTCCGATGTTCCAAATAGACTCTCACTTCATCCACTTGGCCCATTATCCTGTCCTCCAGCAGGTGCAAACTACTAATAAGAAACTAAACTGAAGTTTTCTTTGCTGCAGCCCACGGTTCTGCGTGCTGAGCTGGTATGTGTTCGACTGCCTAGCTTTCTGCCCTAATCAGCATTCGCCTCTCTTGATCAGCCACATCTCATTCTGCTTCAATCTGCCAGATTTGCAGCTGAGTGCTGATGAGGATCAAACAGCCGTGCTTGAGTGCTTTTCTGTAGCTTGCCGCCAAGGTCTGTGAGACATTAGCATCTTGCCTTGTTTGCATGTAACATGACTGTAATTACAATTCTGACCGGTGGTAAGTGCTTTTTTCTTGGTAAGAACTTGTAATACCTCACAACTCGCTGTCACGACGGTTCTGTTTTTGACTCATTGTTGTACTGGTTCGAATATCCTGTGGTCATCGTTTACCATACGAGATACGAGACCATTCTTGGTCTGAAGAAATCAGCACTCAGCTGCAAATCTGGCAGATTGAAGCAGAATGAGATGTGGCTGCTCAAGAGACCCTTCTTGGTCTGAAGAAGGGTCTCGACCCGAAACGTCACTCATTCCTTCTCTCCAGTGATGCTGCCTGTCCCACTGAGTTAGTGTCTATCTTCGGTTTATACCAACATCTGCAGTTCCTTCTTAAGGGCCTGTCCCACTTTCACGACCTAATTCACGACCTCTGCTGAGTTTGCCCTTGACTCATACTCGCATCATGGTCGTTACAAGGTTGTAGGAGGTCGTAGGAGGTCGTAGGAGGTTGTAGGTGGGTTGTAGGTAGGTCGTGATGCCAGTCGTAGGTACTCGTGGCATCAAGTAGGTCGGGCGTTTTTCTAGCCTGATGCAAAATGTCAACGAGTAAAAAAGATCGTGAATTAGGTCATGAAAGTGGGACTGGCCCTTTACAGACTTGTAAATGATTTACAGAAATGAGTAATCTTGGAGGAATTGTATGTTCCTCCTGCCACCAGACCAAAGGGACCTCTGTCCGAGGTGAGATAACAAATGAAGCACCGTCAAAGGCAGTGAGAGCTCACCGTTCTGCGTGAGTATGTTACACTAATAAGGTGACCGTGCATTAATTCTGTTTGTTTTTCTGTTTAGAAAAATCTAGTTCTGTGACAAGTCACAACATTAGCCCACCACGCTGTACTGCTCAAGATAAATTTCCTTCGCACACTAACAAAAAAAGCTTGCTAATGAAGCAGCACTAGGCAGTTTCACCACATATCTTACTCAATTTCAAATGTACATATACTCAATCTGCAGCTGTGTTTGTTGTTACAGCTTTGACTCCGTGGGTAGCATCCTCACATCCCAGTTAGAAGAGTCTATATTAAATACCATTGGTCACAATTCAGTATGGTACATGTAGTGCTGTGTCTTCAAAGGTGCCAGTACCCAGTTGTGCAGAAAAGATCTATAACCTTTAATGAAGAGCAGTGCCCAGACAGTATTAAATCTGGCATCAACATGCAAAACTAATTATCTGCTTATATATCATAGAGGAGTTCAATAATTGGTTGCTGTCCTTTTTCTCATTTATAATGACATATGTTTATGTTTTTTCTTAAGTTCCTCATCAAGATCTAGAAATTCAGTTTAAGTAAGCTGGGTCAGTAGAGATGAACAGTGTGATTATTTCCCAATGATTGTGGGACCAGCGAGCTACTGGATAGTTTTCTATATCATTCTCATTTAATGGACATGAAAGGATTTAAGATTTGAGCATTTTCCCCAGCACAAACTCTCCTTTTGGAGAGTTCTTATCCTTGGAATCCAAACATAATCCCAGCTTTAGAAATTACCTGTGGAATCCAAGGTTGACAATGTCTGATACTACCTTCAAATGGTCATGCTTCAAGTCTGAGCCCTAGTGAGTAACTAGAGCATCTTAACTACGCTGAACCCATTTGTAAGCTGAGAGCCAAATATCAAGAAACAATGCTCTTTCAGTAGAAACTGTGGGAAAAAAACAACACGGAGGATCACATGGGTTCACAGGGAACTGCATTTGCTGGAAACTTGAGCAAAGTGCTGGACTAAATCAGCAGGTCATGCAATCTATGTGGAGGGAATGGATGGGCAACGGTTTGGGTTGAGCCACTTCTTCAGAATGATTGTAGTGGGGGGAGAAAGCTGGAAAAAAGGTGGGAGCAGGACAAAGCATGGATGGGGGGTGAATGGCTAGTGTTGTACTACTATTTAAGAAGGGCTGCAAGGAAAAGCCTGGCACTGTAGACCAGTTAGCCTAACACCTGTGGTACTGGAGAGGATTCTGAGGGATAAGATATATGTGGATTTGGAGAGACAGGTTTGGCATGGATGAGTTGCACTGAAGGGCCTGTTTCCATGCTGTATGACTCTATGACTCTAAGTGACAGGTAGATACAGAAGAGGGTTTGATTTGCATATGGGAGGACAAAGCGTAGAGATGAAAAAGATTTACATTGTTGTCAGATAAGGAGAGAAGATGAGTGAAATGTAAAGCCAACAGGTGGTATACTGGTGGAAAGAGAGAGGGGTGGGAGGGGGGAAAGAAGGGTACGATAATGGAAGAAACGAGTGCACATCAGAGTGGGAGACACAGCAAAGAAAGAGTGGAAAGGGGAAGGGTTACATAAAATTGGAGACATCAATGTTCATACCATTAGGATGTAAGCTACCCAAGTGGAATATGAGGTGCTGTTCCTCACTGTTCCTCATGTGGGCTACACTGGCAATGAAGGAAGACCAGGAGAAAGGGCAGCATGAAAATAGGAAAGGGAGTTAAAATGATTAGTAACCGAGTGATCCAGCAGTCCTTAATGGACCAAGTGAAAGTGTTTGGCAAAACTGTTGCCTAGTCTATGCTTGGCCTCACTGATGTGAAGAAAGCAACACCTTCAATGTGATTCCTATCTCTAGTCACATCTTCTCATCCCCACCCCTTTCTGTTTTCTGCAGAGCCTACTCCCTCTGTAATTCCTTGGTTAACTCATCCCTTCCCACCCAAACCACCCCTTCCCAGATGCTTACCCCTGCAATCACAGAAGACGTGACATTGGTCCCTGCACCTCCTCACCCACCTCCATCCAGGGTTCCCAGCTGCTCCTCCAGGTGAGGCAGAGGTTGATATGGACCTCTTCAAATCTCATCTACTGCATTTGGTGCTCCCGATGTGTCCTGTTTTACATCGGCGAGATGAAACGTAGACTAGGCAACCATTTCACGGAACACGGGCTCAGTCCGTCACGTCCTGCTGGATCTTTCAGCTGCGAACCATTTTAACTCCCCTTCCCATTCTCATGCTGACCTTTCTGTCCTGGGCCTCCTCCATTGCCAGACTGTGGCCACACACAAATTGGAGGAACTGCACCTCCTATTCTGCTTGGGTAGCTTACAACCCAACAGTATGAATATTGAATTCTCCAATTTCAAAGAACACCTCCTCTTCCCCCTCTCTCTTTTCTGTGTTCCCCATGCCAGTGCACATTCATTTCCCCCCACTATTCTGCTCCTCTTCCCCCCCCTCCACCTATTTACCTCCCTTTGGCTTTACATTTCACTTCTCGTCTCTCATTAGATGACGCCCACGTCTCCTTTTCATAGCTTGCCTTTACTCATCCATTTGTTAATCAACTCCACCCTTACCTGTATCCACCCATCACTCACCAGGATTTGTCCCACCCCCAGCTCTTTTACATCTTTCCTAAAAGTTTTTTTCAATCCATTGATGTGATACTGATGTGAAACCAAAATCAAAGCAGTTGTTAGAGATTCCCATCGGAAGCTATCAAAATGCTGCACCCTGTCATGGTTTACCTTGCCCCTGTCAGCGGACTACTGAGGTAGAAGCTGGAACTGAAGATGCCCCCTTCAAAGCTGGCTAGTGACACTGATGAAGATCATGTTAATGAATCTCAGAGCACAGAGTACTGAAAACCATATGGAAACAAGATGTGTCATTGATCTAGAAATCAGCGCATTCAAAATATGCTTCAGGTGCCTGGTCATTTTGATACACACCAGTTGGACCTTCCACAGTGATCACGGCCTAATGCACATGTTGGAGCAGAGCTAGGCTTGGAGCTTGTGGAGGAGGATCAAGATGATGACCACATGGTCTGCAGGTTAATACAAAAATGAGAGGAAGATGAAGTGGAGTAGTAAGACAACAACCTCATCACAGCACTAACATTCCTGTCTGGGATTCTCTCAGAGCTGTAAGGTTCAGTCGGTTACCACCAGGGAATCTATATTATTCTCTCTACCCAGCATTTAGAAAGCACTTCTGATGTAATCATCCATTTTACATGGATATCTTTTTCAGAATATTCAGAATCTATTTTTCCATTGGACGGATAACAAGAACAAGACGGTTTAGGTGTAAGGTGAGAGGAAGGAGTTTTAAAGATGATCTGAGGGGAAAGTTGTTTGCACATAACAGTGGTTGATATGTAGATGCACTGTCAGAAGAGGTGGTGGAATCGGCTACAAACACTATATTTAATGTACATTTAGATAGGCACAAATAAGCAAAGCATAGAAGATATGGGCCTTACTCAGACAAATGGGATTAGATCAGATGTGCAAAAAGGGGCAGCATAAACATGGTGGCCGAAGGGCCCATTTCTGTACTGTATGACTCTACCAACCAATTAATCTTTCCATTGGTTGCTCTCAGTCGATGCCTGCCCATTTATCCTCGTGCAACTGTAAGGGTGAGTTGCTAAGAACAAAAGGTGAGTTGCCAAGAAACAAGCTATGCGGGAATGAGCTATGTGGGACACTTTATGTGACTTTAAGTGGCAGTGAAATGTGGCTGGCATTAAGAATGGAAGCTTAATAATATATCTTCCTTTTCACAGGTACACGAGGGTGCTTTGGAAATACAAAGCTCTACACTTCATTTTCTTTCATTTGCGTCTGGTGCAAATTCTGCGACTGCAGCAATAAGTGGAAACTACCCACTGAAGGATTCTTGGTTGAACACCTTTGGATGTTGGGACATGACTGTCAGAACCAGGTCAACCGCTGGAATGGTAGGCATTGAATGGAAGACAAGGCAATCAAGGCATTGATTGAAATAGGTTCATGGGTCTAAATTAGGAATACTTCAAGTGGAGGTATCAATTCCAAGTCCTGTTTTGTTGTTGGGTTCTAGAGAGAAGGCAGGAGAATGGGGTTTGGAGGAAGAGATAGATCAGCCATGATTGAATGGCAGAGTAGACGATGAGCCGAATGGCCTAATTTTGCTCCTATCACTTGTGACATGATCATTCCGCTAATGGACCTACCACACTTCACTGCTACCAGTAGAACTACCTTAGACTTTAGAGCTTAGAGATATAGCGTGTAAACAGGCCCTTCGGCAGACTGAGTCCGTGCCTACTAGTGTCCACTAGCACTATCCTACACACTAGGGACAATTTACAATTTTACCATAAACCGATTAACCTACAAACCTGTGCGTCTTTGGAGTGAGGGAGGAAACCAGAGCACCCGGAGAAGACCCACGCGGTCACTGGGAGAAGGTACAAGCCCCATACAAACAGCACCCGTGGGCAGGATTATCACTACCACTGCTCCATGGCTAATTTGCTTGTTATCCTATTTTAAGTGCCAGGGTGTGCACAGTTGTGCTGTGATCAAGGCTTACCAGGATTATGTTGTTTGATCACTCTGTCCTCACCATTACCTGAACATCAACACTGAACTGGACTTCTCTCCGAAATCATTGACCGCACGCGTCAAAGCCTTACCACTAGGTTTTGCTTTCCACTGGCCCTTACCAGCCAATTGCCAGTCCAGTTCATGGCATCAGCTGAGTTGAGTCTGGATAGGGCTGAGCTACATGTACATCACTGTTGCTGTTGAACGCACCATCTGCTCTTGTGCATTTATGAAGTGCGAGTTACCAGGTGCAAACCTAATTATCTGTCAGACTGGATTCACTGAACTGCTGGTATCGAAGTCATGGTGTGGCAAGCATGGATCTTGTTACAATGCACAATGTGCCTCTGACTACGTTCCTTGACCTGACAATTCAATGTCAACAGCTGCTGCACTGTGAAGGTCCTGCAGGAGTGGAAAGGTTTGAATTAGTATTTCCAAATTAAGAATGTTAGAGCATATCATTAAGGTGATGATCACGTTTCACCTTGCTGAGATTGGATGAATAAAACAAATTAGGATACAATATGAAGGTCAGTGGTGTAGACATGGCAGTTGAAAAGTCTTCATCTCTCCTGCTGTGAGAGTAACCAGGAGGCCTTTAGCTCACCTTTGAGCTCTGTGATCACCTGTAATGGGCAACAGGACAAAAGGATGTGTGATCACTGCATACAGTACACTTGATAAGGGGAACTCAGTGGTAATATCATGAATTTGCATAAGGGACGAGAGTGAGTGACACTGATGGATTGATAGACGGGCAAGTGAAAAAGCACATAAAACAGAACGATGAATGTGTTTGCAGAATAAATGAGCATGTGGTGTGATTTCATGGAGCAGATTTGTCAAAGGAGAATGAGGGTGATAGGTGGTGGTGTGCACAACAGAATGAAGGTGAATGTGCCGATGTATTTAACTTTCCTCATCTGGTCACATTGTTAAAGTGATTCTTGCCCTGTTTCCAGTAGCATGAAGCCAATGCTGACCTCCTTAACCACCTCCAGCCACACCTTTGTTTCAATGGCTTGGAAAGAGCATCTTCCTCAAACCTCACATGCCCCTGGTAATATTTCAGTAGGGACATCATAACTGGGGACAAACTAAACTAAATAAACTAAACTTGTACCTGAAGGGCGGCATGGTGGCACAGTGGTCGAGTTGCTGCCTAACGCCTGAGACCCAGGTTCGATCCCGACTACGGGTGCTTGTCTGTACGGAGTTTGTACATTCTCCCCGTGACTGCTTCGATGTTCTCCGAGATCTTCGGTTTCCTCCCACACTTCAAAGACGTACAGATTTGTATGTTAATTGGCTTGGTATACGTAAGTGTAAATTGTCCCGAGTGTGTGTAGGATAGTGTTAATGTGTGGGTCAATGTACGAGTCCGGTGGGCCTGTTTCCATGCTTTATCTCTGAACTAACCTAAACTTAACTGAACTAAACCCCTGACAGTGCATTCCAGTCAAAAGCTTACCCTGTAAATCTCCTTTAAATTTTCTTCCATCTTATAGTTAAGCCCTCTAGGATTTTGCATTTCAAAAGATTCTCACTGTCTGTCCATCATATGCCGCTCATAATTTAACAAACCTCTGTCAGGTCTCCCCTCGGCCTCCGACACTCCAGTAAAAAAATAATCCAAGTTTGTCCAACCAAAACTAATCCAGGTTTGTCCACTAAACTAACATCCGCTAATCCAGGCAGCATGTCTGAAGAAGGGTTTCGGCCCGAAACGTTGCCTATTTCCTTCGCTCCATAGATGCTGCTGCACCCGCTGAGTTTCTCCAGCATTTTTGTGTACCAGCATACTAGTAAACCTCTGTTGCACCCTGTCTAAATTCTCCACATTCTTCCTTTAATGGTGTGACCAGAATTACACACAACTTCAAACAGTAAGTTTATCTTTGTTAACTGGTTGTATTTAGTGTCACAAATATAACAAATTAACACGATTGTTTATGATCCGGCAATCAACAATTGATGGTTGCCAAAATAACAAAGATGGGTTTTTTTAGGTTAGAAGAAGGATTTACTGTAGGTGTAGTGAAAAAAAGGTAATATCAGAAAATTGAATGATACAGTATGGAAACAGGCCATGCAGGCAATGGAGTCCACGCTGACTATCAATCACCCGTTCACATTAGTTGAATGCTATCCAACTTTTTACACAAACGGGGCAATTCCCAGAGGTCAATTAACCAACAAACCTGCACGTTTTGGGAATGTGGGAGGAAATCAGAGCATCCAGAGGAAACCATGAGGTCACAGGGAGTATATGCAAACTCTACATAGTTAGCACCTAAGGTCAGGAACGAACCTGGGTCTCAAGCACTGTGAGGCAGCTATTCTACCAGCTATGTGATTGTACTGCACAGAAAATAGACAATAGGTGCAGGAGTAGGCCATTCTGTCCTTCGAACCAGCACCACAATTCACTATGATCATGGCTGATCATCCACAATCAGTACCCTGTTACTGCCTTCTCCCCATATCCCTTGACTCCGCTATCTTTAAGAGCCCTATCTAATGTTGGAAAATCTCATCAGGTCAAACAGCATCTGCATGGAGTGACAAATTAAAGTTTCATTCATTAGTCCTTCAGTGGACCAATGTTGGATAAATGGCATTTGAACATGAAACTAAACCGAAGAAAGATAACATATCAAAAATGTACATTCAGCTAATGTACTTGCATGATCAATGAAGTGGTGTAATGGAGTCTTGGAGTAAATGAATGGCCAAAGTGAAATTAACACAACATAAGAGAGCAAAATGAAAGACATAAAAGATTAAAGGGGGATTATGAATGGTTAAGTTGGTAGAGGATCCTTAATTGGGTAGCCCGAGAAGAAGATGCCAAGCCACGTAACAAAAGTCTGAAGAAGGGTCATGACCCAAAATGTCACCCATTCCTTCTCTCCAGAGATGCTACCTGTCCCGCTGAGTTGCTCCAGCATTTTGTGTCTATCTTCTATAACGTTTTGGAGGTGTGAGTCTGGAGAGTGACTCAATGTTGAAATGAAGCCAATCTCAAGCAATATCAATCAAGAAGACATCAGCAAAGCTGTCATTTACAACGTGACAATGGGCCCTGAACCAGGCATCGTGGAGAGTAGCACTTTAACTGCTGTAAATTACTTCTGACAGTGATTGTCTCCATTACTGTGTCCTTTTCCAAGATCTGAGCTGCCTAACTTGTCATTCTGTCTACATCACATTGACACGATCTTTGATTTGCATTTAAAATTTTTAACTGTTATTTCAAGGGGAAGCGTCATTTCAACTGTGTAAAAATTGCTCCAATAAATTGATTTATTCATTGTCATGATGTTGAACCATGTTTCCATCCTGATAAGCCCTTATCGGCCTCACCAGTGATGTCATTACTGTCACGTTACAACTTCGCTTCGTCAGCTGGTCACTTGGCAAATGCTTCAGAAAAACACTTCCCTGAGGAATTAAAATTCATTTGCTGTGTGAAACCAATTACAACCTTTTAATAGGGATTGAGATGCATGTATTGAGATGTCTAATAACTGAGTATAAATGGCCAATTCCTTCACTACCCTTATTTGTGATTGCTTTGATGTTAGCTATAGTTGAAATACAGACTGAAGTTAGATAACTCTATCCCGACCCCTCTCCCCACATACAAAATCACACTCACACACGTACCCACACGCCCCATGCATCCACCTACCACCACATCTGTCCCGTTCCTTGCTCAATTCTGCTGTTGCTGCTACTGTTGTAATGCATTCATTGTTTGATGTGTGAGACCATTCTTGTATACTATTGCTTTCGCCAAACATTTATTAACATGCAATTCTTATCAATCTACAATTAATATAATTTCAGTGGATAGTCAGGATCAATTAATTTGCTGGTGTATCTGCAACAATAGCTTGAAAAATTCAAAAATATCTGACTAATTCAATATAAGCAATACAATAATGTATTCTATCTTAATCTTACATGATCCTTGGAGATATTTAAGAAATGAAAAGAAAGGGACTTGATCATACGTAATTTGGAGACGGTCACTTGGTAATGAGTTGGTAATGGTGTAATTCATATTTTGAAATGATGCTGGTTACTACGTGAACTAGGTGTAGATCTCATAAAGTGTTAATTCACCATCATCCCCATATGTTATAACTTCACCACCAGGAATGACGATGAAGGCCAATTCTCACCCAATTCACACACCACTTAGACTTATCCAAACAATGGTGGTACATTATTATTGCTGGATCCATCAAACAGGGATGTCAAGACCACAAAACAGGAGAGGTTCCTGTAGGAGGCTCAGTGCCACATTCTTGAGATAACAGGAGGTGGAAACAAATACTCACCTCACTAGTGAAGCCCATGATGGATTTACAGAACTGAAATGATAACTGTAATAGAAAAAAATGAAAATCCAAACTAGGAAATGCTGGAAATACTCAGCAAAACTGAGATAGCATCTGCGGAGAGAGAAACAGCTGCTTCAGGTCAATGACATTGACACTGTGAATGGTCACATCACATTACAAACATGCTTGTTACAAGAGGGTAGTAATTTATCCTTTGCTAAATGCACTATATGTGCAATGTAGTCATGCATTGTAGCCCAGCCTACAATGATCAAACTCATCATTCTCTGACATTTCCACCAACTTCAATGTGATCCCGCCACCAGACACAAAGTGCTGGAGTAACTCAGTGGGTCAGGCAGCATCTCTCATCTCTGAAGAACATGAATTGGTGACATTTCAGGTCGGAACCCATCCTCAGGCTGATTGCGAGTTGGGGGAGGGGTAAAAGAAAACTGTACGAAAGGGGAGGCAGGACCATGCGTGGGGGGTAATAGATGGGCACAGATGAGGGGGGGGATTTGATCGGCAGATGATAGTAAGCTACCTAAGCAGAATATGAGGTGCTGTTCCTCCAGTTTGCCTGTAGCCTCACTCTGTCAATGGAATATGCCCAGAACAGGTCCATATAGGAATGGGAAGGGGAGTTAAAACGGTTAGCAACTGGAAGATCCCGTAGGGCTTGGCAGACTGAGTGCAAGTGTTCAGCAATATGGTCGCCAAGTCTACGCTTGCTTTCACTGATGTACAGCTGGCCACATCAGGAAGGCCGGATGCAGTAGATGAGGTTAGAGGATGTGCACATGAACCTTTGTCTCACCTGGAAGAACTGCTGGGGTCTTCCAGGTGAGACACCTCACACTCTGCTTGGGTAGCTTACAACGCAACGGTATGAACATTGAATTCTCCAATTTCAAGTAACCTCTAACAACCCCCCTCCACTTCCCCTCTTTCCTTTCTCCGTTACACCACAACTTCCGATATGAATGGGATGAACATTGAATTCACTAACTTCAAGTAATGCCCCCCTATTGCCCCCCCCTTTCCCTTTTATCCTCCAACCTCGGTGCACACATATTTCTCCTGCTATCCTGTCCCAGTCACTGTGCTTCTTTCCCCTCCGTACATTGGTCTCCCATTCCCGAGTTCCCCATTTCCATGTTATCCACTCGCTGTCCCATCCCTCCATCCACTTCCACACATATCCCTCCCTTTGGCTTTACATTCCACTCCTCTTCTATCCTTATCTGACACTTCTTTTCTCCTCTGTCCCATGTTATTTGCTCTACCCATCAGCCAATTAATCTCCCCTCCCATCAGTCTGAAGAAGGGTCCCAAACTGAAATGCCTGTTCATTCCCGCCCCCCCCCCCCCACAGATGCTGCCTGACCCACTGAATTTCTTCAGCACTTGGTGTTTTGTTTAAGTTATTGGTACAAAATGCTAACAAAAGTAGCCAAGCACTCTAAGATTTCACTCTAAGCTTAAATTAGGAATGGAGTGCAATCATGCAGTGAAAGCAAGTGTATGTTTGGAGCCAGACCTACTTGGAACACAATATTTTTTGATGGCAGCTTTTAAGTCATGTCTGTAATTATAGGCATTTCTATCCTAAATGTAATCATGGATTAGCTGACAATCACCAGCCATTGACTTTTCTTTATCTCCAGCTGTGCCTGAACATTCAGTAGCTGCAGGCTCTCTTTACAGATTTATGGAGATGAAGATCGATGCCATCTTGTCCTTTGTCTTCCAAGCTGCAGACCGACAGTGAAAAACTACATCTGGATCCATTTTCGCTCCTTTATTTCAACTGAACACTGTCAATGAACACGGTTGTTAAAAAAAAAAGAGCATTTCAACATGGACATTTAAAAAAAATGATTTTTTATTTAATAGTTATCTCTTTGTCTGGGTTCGAATATTCATTGAGTCGACTCGCACAGCACAGAAGCAAGCCAAGAAATAATCCCTCTAATGCGACCTTGCTGGGCACCACAAACTTTCATCCTTCCAGTTACCCTTTTCTCTTTGATAACATACTCATCTCCAAAACCCAAGTTCCCTATTTCTATTTTATCCCCCCCTCTCTCCTCGCCCTATCCCCTTCCACCTTTATCCTTCCCTCTGGCTTTAAATTCTACTCCTCTTAGTTTATTTTTAGTTTATTAATTTATTGTCATGTGTACAGTGAAAAGCTTTTGTTGCAGCTAACCAGTCAGCGGAGAGACTGTGCATGATTACGATCAAGCCACCCACAGTGAACAGATCAAGGGAATATCATGAATAACATTAGTGCAAGATAAAGCGCGCAAAGTCTGATCAAAGATAGTCTGCGGGTCTCCAATGAGGTAGATAGTAGTTTAGGACTGATCTCTAGCAGTTGGGAGGATGGTTCAGTTACCTGATAACAGCTGGGAAGAACTGTCCCTGAATCTGGAGGTGTACGTTTTCACACTTCCAAACCTTTTGCCCAATGGGATAGGGGAGAAGAGGGTGCGACTCGCGCTTGATTATGCTGCTGGCCTTGCCAAAGCAACGTGAGGTGTAAATGGAGTCAATGGAAGGGATGTTGGTTTGTGTCATCGTCTCGGCTGCATCCACAATTCTCTGCAATTGCTTGAGTTCTTGGATGGAGCTGTTCCCAAACCAAGCTGTGATTCATCCCGATAAAATGCTTTCTTCTCTCCTTATCTGACACTCTTTGGTTCCTTTTCACCTCTAGCCTTAGTTACTTACTCCAAGCATCTGCCAATCAAAACCCTCTTCACTTATATCCACATCACTTTGTGGCTTAGAGTCATACAGCCTGGAAACAGGCCCTTTGGCCCAACTTGCTGATGCCGACCAACACGCCCCATCTACACAGGTCCCACTTGCATACATTGGGCCATATCCTTCAAATCCTATCCTTTCCATGTCCTGTCCAAATGTTTTTGAAGCACCTGCCTTTAATAGCTCCTCTAACAGCTCTTTCCATATACCCACCACCCTTTCAAAAATTGCCTCGTAGGTCCCTATTAAATCCCCCCCCCCCCCCCCCCCCTTACTTAAACCTATGTCCTCTGGTTCTTGATTCCCCTACTCTGGGCAAAAGACTGTGCATTTACCCGATCTATTCTTCTCATGATTTTGTAGACCTCTATATCATCCTCTTGCGCTCCAAGGAATTATGTCCTTGACTGCTCAACCTCTCCCTTAGCTTAGGCTCCCGAGTCCTGGCAACATCATCATAAATATTCTCTGCCCTCGCCAGGTTTTGTCCTTCCCCCCGCATCTGCCACTATTATTCTGAACAAGGGCCCTGACCTGAAACGTCATCCATTTTCCGCACAGATGTTGCCTGATCTGCTTAGTTCCTCATGCACTTTGTGTTTTGCTACAGAAGCATGCCATTTTGGCCCAGCAGGACAGCAGTGACCATCGTGCACCCATTTACACTAACCCCACGACAATTCCATTCATGACTTTTTGCATATATCCCTCAAGTCCCTCACATTCTACCACACACCTACATACTATGGGCAATTTACAGGGGGTAATTAACCTACAAAGCAGCAAGTCTTGGGATACGAGATGAATCGGAACACCAGGAAGAAACCTATGCATTCACACGGAGAGTGTACAAACTCCACATGTCAGCATGAGAGATCGGGATTGAACCCAAGTTGTCAGAGCTGTGAAGCAGCAGCACTACCAGCTGCACCACTGTACCACCAACAGTTCATCAAATATTATGCTATGCTGTTGGTTGTGTTTTGTTTTTACGTTGAATATAAAACATCTCATCACGTCCAATGCTTTTCAGTAAATCTGTTATAATACATCCCACAAGTCTGTAATGCATCCATCCTCCAACCTGACAGCACACTTTGACCTCTGACTTCTGAAATGCTTCTCATTTGAATGACTGAGTTTATCATTGATAGGGCCTCAACATCCCTTGGCAACATATCCTTTACATGCTTCTTATTATCTTTGCGTACAAGTGTTATGATTTGAATATTTAATAAAATGAAGAACCCATTCTCCTGGTATTCCAAGTAAAGTCCATGCCAATTCATTTCAACAATTTTTTATGGTAAACATTGGTGCTTCCAATATGACTTTTTAACATACGTTTCCAGCCCAATAACATAGATGCATCACTGCTCCAGCAGTGAGTTGACAAGCTGTGTTTGATTGACAAAATCTGGTGGGCGGCATGGTGGCGCAGCGGTAGAGCTACTGCCTTATAGCGCTTGCAGCGCTGGAGACCCGGGTTCGATCCCGACTATGGGTGCTGTCTGTACGGAGTTCATACGTTCTCCCCGTGACCGCGTGGGTTTTCAGCGAGATCTTCGGTTTCCTCCCACACTCAAAAGACGTACAGGTTTGTAGGTTAATTGGCTTGGTATAAGTGTAAATTGTCCCTAATGTGTGTAGGATAGTCTTAATGTGCGGGGATCGCTGGTCAGCGTGGACTTGGTAGGCCGAGCGGCCTGTTTCCGCGCTGTATCTCTAAACTAAATTAAACTAAACTTCGTTTTTAGCCTGATTAAGCTGCATTGTTTTGTCGTCAGCAGGGTTTGATCTGCCAATCTCTTTTGAGTCTTTCTTACGTAACACCTATTCTTGTGATATGCAACATTTTCCTCAGTCTTCTTCACCATATGCAAGCCATGACAACTATCTGATAACTGTGGCTTTTGGTTACCCTTTCTGTTGAAATGTGGGTGAGTTCGATCCACCTTTCCTATTTTATGGGGTGCTTTCTCCTCAGTGGTCTTAAGATGGTAAGATGGTTAATTTTCCATCTATTTCCATTGCAATGTTTTCCAGGATTGACAATTCACCATTGTCTGGGCTGGGCCAGTCAAGAATCCTGGTACTGGAGTACCTCTACCCATTAAATGACTGATGTGTTTCTGCTGTTTGCTTTTCTCAGAAGTGACAGCTATTCTTATAGCATTCCCTTCCATTCCATTGGAATATGAATAAAATGATGATGATGATGAATGTACGAATCAACATGCAGCTTTTGATTTCTCCTCGTGGGGCTTTGCCATTGACAAATTGATATGGAGAAAAGAAAATCCTTCTTCCATTATTTCCATTCCTTTAGCAATTTACTTGCTTCAAAGTTCAGTCGCAGAGGTGACTTTATCTGATCCAATCTCGAACATGCTGGTCAATGGTGAATTAGGTAATGGGAAAAAAAGTGGAGTGGAGTATTAACTGTATAGTACCCAGCACTTACTTGGCTGTTGGCATCCTCTTCCAGCAAATGGTCTCTTCCAATCGTCACAGCACACCATGCTTCTCTCATAGTGAAACATGTGGGATGTCTCAAAAACAAGTGGAAGCGCCAAGCAATATAACACTTAAAATTGAGATAACATGCTCCAGCTGTTTTCTGGCACTGTGTCCCCATCAGTAATTTGTTCTTACTTATAATAACAAACACCTTGTCATGTTATGTGAGTTCATGATGGATTGTTCATGAGATGTCAATGAGCTACATACAAATTTGCAATATGATCATATTGGCGACAAACCTTGATCTCTAACCTCAAAATGATTGCTGCCTACAGTTGTGTAACTATCAGGAGATGGCAATGGATAGTGGTATATCTTCCATTAACACAGAAAGATTCAGCTCTATATTTAAGATTATATCTTATCATTCTGCTTCCCATCTAGAGGAAAATATTTTGTTCCACTACACCTATCAAATTCTTGAAGCATTTTAAACACCTCCATTATAGACATCTCATTTCTCCACCTATTTCTTTGCAACCTATTTACCTATCAGTACCCCCATGATTTTCCGGCACATGCATATGTAGGAAATGGATCATGTGCAGGCAGGTGAAATTAATTTAACTTAGCATGATGTTTGGCATGGACATTATAGAGCCTATTCCTGCGCTCTACTGTTCTATGTTCTACATTAACCTATCAATCCACGTGTCCCTGGGATATGGTACACTCAGGGGAAATAGCCACAGGTCACACGGAGAATATATGAACTCCACACAGACAATGCCAGAGGTTAAGATTGATTCCAAGCTCCTGCAGCTATGAGTAACCTCACATCTGCTGCAGCACTGTGTTGCCTCACAATGCAAGTGTGATCATGTCAGGATCAACACCACAGCAAGTGAACCCTTCAATAAGGAAGGGAAATGATGTGGACAGAAGATTTGTGAACAATAAATGCATATCCAACAAACATCAGTTCCTCAGAATATACCAGGACAGCTCCACAAATTAGTTCACTAAAAAACAAACTGAATAGGGATCAGCTGCTAAGATAAGAATGACGAGGAAAATTCCGATGATATGGTATGCATAGACTTCCATAAGCATCTGATAAGATGCTACACAACTGGCTTGTCATAAATATTGAAGATATTGGAATAAGAGGGGCTGGAGGCAGATTCAATTAAGGCATTCAAAATGGAGCCAGCTGAGTATCAGAGAAGGAAGAACTTGCAGGACAACGGGGCGTGTAATCAGTAGGATTGCTCTTGTATAGAGTCATGACTGACCTACCGAGTTAAATGACCGGGTCAAATAAACATTCCATGACATGTAATTATTTTAGTGGGATTTTGTCTGTCCTTTTCTACCAATTTCTGGGACGTGATCTATGTCTAAAGATTTACATTGATGGAAGCTGAGGTGTTGGTGGGCCATACACATGATGCACCTGATTAATGTGTGCAGCCAACATGAACGCGTTAACTCACTTGAAATGAATGCTGCATTGACAGTTACATTTCAGGTCTTCAGTGACTGGACTATTTAACCATTCTTCTAAAGTGATTTTCCTGTAAGTCATAATACTACTTGTCTGCAATAATGAAACTGCATGTTCCCTATGAAATTCTATTTGGCTCGCAATAGTTTGCCTCTATCTATGTTGTACTTACAACAGGATGGTTGCATTATACAAATACATTTCAATTTCCCTCATATCTGTATACTCGTGAGTACATAAACTGCAAAGACCTTTCCAAAGCCTAACAAATGCATTCAAATCTCCAAGAAATGTATGGTTGTTTTTTTTTAAAGGAGTAAGTGCTCAGAGCGATTGTGCTGGATATGAATCAAGTGTGTCCGAGGTGATTAAACGCATCCCCAAATAGTTTATGAAAGTACTAATTAGTCTTGCTTCATGAATTTGCTGATTTTGCATGATTTTTATATATATAATATATTTTTAATATATCTTTGCCACTGATTACCACTTCATGAATGAATACAGCACTAACGATGTGCATGTAATAGTCACCAAAAAGGGGCATTTATAAATATCCATGCTTACATTTATTGTATAATCTTGTGTCGAGAGAAATTATACAATACTAAATATAACTGGATGGACAAGAGATGCTGGAATCTGGCACAAAAAAACCCCCAACATGCAGGAGGAAAACAAAAGGTCAGGCAGCAGTTGTGGAAGCAAAGGGATTTTCGATGTTCGGGCCAACACCTTGCACTAAGATTGAGGGGATAGATCAGGAAGATATAACTGGTAATTTTAATTGTCATTTTCAAAATGATCTTCATAGGGCATTTTATGAGGCAGATTTAATGCAGGTGTTACATTTCAGTGGAGATGGAGCTGGTGTAAAGATGACAATGCCATTGAATTGCAGACGTGGAATAGGTGCTGAGAATATGGTGATTAGTTACCAGGACAGGATTAAGAATAAGGGGTAGGCCATTTGGGACTGAGGTGAGGAAAAACTTTTTCACCCAGAGAGTTGTGAATCTGTGGAATTCTCTGCCACAGGAGGCAGTGGAGGCCAATTCATTGGATGTTTTCAAGAGAGATTTAGCTCTTAGGGCTAAAGGAATCAAGGGATATGGGGAGAAAGCAGGAACGGAGTACTGAGTTTGGATGATCAGCCTTATCATTGAATGGCGGTGCTGGCTCGAAGGGCCTACTCCTGCACTTATTTTCTATGTTTCTATGTTTCTATGGCTGGAAACAAAATGAAAACATTGCATATCCATCCATATCCTGCAGTACAGTCTCTCATTGCTTAGTACATATGTTGAGATTAACTTGAAAATACATATCACCAAATTCAGAAACACCTTCTTCCTCACTGTTATCAAACTACTGAACTCCCATAAGCTAGGGTGTAGCCTGGATTTTCCAACCTCATTGTGAACATTACACGTTTTCTCTGTAACAGTAAAGCTATAATGCTGCCACACTCTATTCTGCACTCTGGCATTTTTTCTCTTTTCGCTATCTTTGTGTATGACTTCTTCTTCTTCTGTCGTATGTCTTTTAGACCTGCAGCTCTGTTGAGGCAAGCCAGGCCAACGTGTCATCGTCCAGGTCAATCAGACCTCGTTCACCATTCGGTGGCCGGTGTTTGGGGCAACTGGTGACTATGTGCTCCACTGTCTGTGTATGACTTGATTGTACTAATGTAATGTATGATTTGATGATAACATGCAAATAAAGCTTTTCACTGTACATGTGACAATAACAAACCTATACCAATATCAATATTTCATTCATTGCACTTCCCACAGTCACAATTTTTTATCAGCATCCATATTTATTTTTCAAAGTAGTTTCTTACCTTCTGTTCCCAACTATCATGGTCACTTACCCCAAATCTTGCAATCTGTCACAATCCAATTAAGTTTTCAGTGATTCACAATGCATGTCCTCAAGTAATACTTCCAGTACCTTTCGTTTTCAAATGCTTGGCAGGGGGTCTCGATGCATCTGCCCTAATGTCACTTTTTCCAAACTAATAAATCCATTTGTCTACTTGGTGCTCCATCTGGACGAGTCCCACCTGCCCGTGTTTGGCCCATATCCCTCCAAACCTTTCCTATCCACGTACATGTCCAAACATCTTTTAAATGGTGTTATTGTTTCTTCCTCAACTACCTTTCCATATACCCACCGCCCATGTGAAAAAGTTTCCCTCAGATCCCTTCCCCTCTCTCCTTAAAATGAGCTGTTGGATTAAATTGACATTAGTTTAATTTGTTTGCAAATCTAACCTCTGTTTATTACATTACCTCCTCCATTGCCAGAGTGAGACCCAGCGCAAATTGGAGGAGCAGCATCTCTATTTCGCTTGGGGAGTTTACACCCCAGCAGTATGAACATTGACTTCCCTAATTTCAGATAGTCGTTGCTTTCTCCTCCTTCCCCTCCCCAGCTCCTCCCACAAGCCTACTGTCTCCACCTCTTCCTTTCTTTCCCCCCCCCCGAAATCAGTCTGAAGAAGGGTCTCGACCCGAAACATCGTCTATTCCTTCCTCCATAGATGCTGCCTCACCCGCTGAGTTTCTCCAGCATTTTTGTCTACCTTCTGTTATTACAGTGCATCTGTGCTCATGTGAATTGTTGAATAGGATAAAGGGCCTGTCCCACTGACACGACTTTTCAGCGACTGTCTTCGCCCTTCAAGCTCGAGGGCACTCGCCTGAAAAACCTCGAGCTGGATCGACTGTCAGCGATGAAACCGTGAGCCGGATCGACCATCTGCATGCACACACACCACACACACACACACACACACACACACACACACACACACACACACACACACACACACACACACACACACACACACACACACACACACACACACACACACACACACACACACACACACACACACACATCGCAAAGGTGGGGGCCAGGGAAAGTGGGGGAGCGCTGTCTGAAATTCACACCCGCGATGAACAGGAAGGTAAAAGACGGCTGGAACAGTTACGGTAAGTCCTTTAGAGAGCGCGGGGGGGGGGGAGAGGGGGTGAGAGGGGGAGAGAAGGGGAGGGAGTGGAGAGAACGGGAGAGAAGAGGGAGAAGGGGGGCGGGAGCAGGAGACACTTTTAAGAAGCCAGACGTTTAATAAAGTTTAGCGGGCATTTAACATTAGCGGTCGGTTTACTTACCTTTTTTTCTCAACAATCTTTACCTTTGACTACCTTTGATTACCTTTGATTGCCTTTGATTCCTAGGGTAGCATTCCCGACCTACTACGACCTACCTCGACTAAAAACCTACGAGTAAAAAAATATAGATTTTTTCCATAGCGACCTTTTTTTACTCGCGGGCATTTTTCAGCATGTTGAAAAAACGTCGCGACCTAGCTGAGCCCTCGAGTATGCGGGGACTACTCTCAAGCATGAAGGAGAGTTACAAAGATCTCCTAGGACCTCGTGTCGACCGTGCTATAAGTTTGAGTCGAGGGCAAACTCTTCTAAACTCGCCAATTAGGTCGCCGCAGTGGGACAGGCCCTTAAGAGAGTTTGAATTTGAGTAAATACGTAACTTTCTGACGGATTTGTTTGGAGAGAACTTTACATTATATCTGTGCCATATTATAACCGACCTAGTAACATTCAATGGGAGGGTATATTAAGAGCTGCATTCTATATCTAACCTGCATTGATCCTGAACTGAAAGTATTTGGTGGGCTAGAATGAAGGAAGTGAGATTAATTCCACAGGCGACCCATGTTGTGCACATGCCATTAATGTTTTATGGAGGTGTTTTGAGGTAGATTCACTCTTTCTCAAACTGAGACCAACTGAGACCTTTATAAATCCAGTACTACCATGAAACTGTTGTCATGCACAGATTGTTGGAATATTGTAGTTCCATTCCTGTAAATCAGCAATATCAGTGAGCAGACAGCTGATCCCATTCCACCTTTTCCTTTTCTTGTCCTTATGGTTGGAATATTGTGTGTATGAGTGACATCATGTTGAAGGAAACTCTCAACTATGATCTTTTTAACTCTTTTATTTCAGTTCTTCTCTGGAGGACTGGATTGTTCTTCAGATCCCAGATATTTTCTGACAATGCTATTCCATGACTATGCACGAGATAAAAACCTAAAGCCAGAGAGGTAGGAACTGTACAGTCAACCTTGACAATCTCCATCTTTTCCATAACTGTTCCCGTACAGTTGCAGATGAAGAAATGTTGGATGATCTTGTAGCTTAGCAGAGGTTATGGGGAGAAGGCAGGGGAATGGGGTTAGGAGGCAGAGATAGATCGGCCATGATTGAATGGTGGATTAGACTTGATGGGCCAAATGGCCTAATTCTATTCCTATCACTTATGATCTTATGATCTCTGGTAAAATTGATCAACACAAGAAGAGACAAAATAAAGAATCTGAAAATGTTAAGCTTTGAAGGAATTGATTCTAAACAAAATAATGTTCTTAGTTTTGTGATGTGCTCATAACAAATACATACATTAACGTGTTTGTAGTCCTCAATTAATCTAAAATGCCTGCAGGGCGGGTGGAGTAAATGTCAATACCAGTTTAACATACCTGAAGGGGCTCTTGCAAAGATATTGGAAATCAACCACGACCAAGATAAATAATGATCCTATCTGGGAAGATGTGAATTAAATTTAATTTACAGGAAGGATATCTGAAAAGAAAGATGGATGGTGTATTGACCAGGACATTGAAACATTAACATGAGCAAGAATAACTTACATTTTCCAGTGCTTTCACACTTGTGTAATTTGGCCCCATTAAATGAGTCTTGCATTTGTTTTTAATGTCCAATTTGTTTACATAAATTTTATTGGTGGACGTACATTTACTCGCATGGCTGCCTAGTGCACAGATACTAGTCAATACTAAATCCACATAACAGGCTGAAGAGATCATTTCCCCCTCTTTTTCCTCATCCTGTTTTGTACAAGTACATTGTAACTTCTGGCTCATGCTTAAGCACCATTTTTGTGGTCCTACCCCTCTGAAGCACTAAGGTAATAACTCCATATCCATGTTCCGATTGAAGCAGAAGGCAATCTTTGGCAGAAGGATGCTCTTCAACGACCAACATTTGCCTTGGGGCTGTGTCTCTGGCCACTTGTGGAATGTGGCTGTATCAAACATAAAAGCCGGTTAGAAAAAATAAAATAAAAAACAAAGCATATTCACTTTGGTTTTGTCCCTACTGACTATTATTAAATATTTCTGCTTTTGATTTTGGGTGGCACAGTGGTGCAGCGGTAGAGTTGCTTCCTTGCAGCACAAGAGACCCGGGTTCGATCCTGACTACCAGTGCTGTCTGTACGGAATTTGTATGTTCTTCCTGTGATCCGTGTGGGCTTTCGCTGGGATCTCCAGTTTCCTCCAACACAAAGACATACAGGTTTGTTGGATAATTGGCTTGGTAAAATTGTAAATTGCATGCGTAGGATGATGTTAGTGTGTGGGGATTGCTGTTCAGCGCTGACTTGGTGGGCTGAAAGACCTGTTTCTGCGCTGTATCTCTAAACTAATCTAAAGATGTAATGCAAAGTTGAAACCCATGTAGAGCTCAGAGCGAAGGAAGAGAACTGTTGTGGCAGATCTTTTGGACCTGGAAATAAATAGATACATTTTGGAGGTTGGGTCATGGATAAATATATGACTAAGTGCCGAGGGAAAAGTAGTGTTTATATCTCAAACTGATACATTAACTCTTTTTCTCTGTTCCCTGATGAATAAAATGGGCCTGTCGCACTTAGGCGATTTTTCAGGTGATTCCATTCCCTCATATCCCTGTGCCTTTTAGAAAGGCACAGGGATATGAGGGAATGGAAGGATATGGATCACATGCAGGCAAAGGAGATCAGTTTAACTGGTCATCATGCCCAGCATGGGGTATTGTGGGCCAAAGGGCCTGTTCCTGTACTACACTGTTCTATTTTCTAGTTCCTATGTTTCCATTTCTATTTTAAAATGTCTTTGAGTTCCAAAATAAATATCTATTGGAGATGAAATGCTATTACACCCACTGCTTGTAGGAAATTGCTAAGAAGGTGTTTGTTAAAGTGGGCATTGATATCCCAAGTTTAGAGAATGTTTCATTAAAGTTCTATTACTGTCAGATGGTGGGCTATTTACAGATAAACAATGGATATACAACAATGCACATCATAGTGACGTGCAACTTTTTTCAGATATGAGCAAAATAGGGATATAAAGAAGGGAAAAAATGATATTAACTGTGGAGATTGAGGTTTAGATGAAACACGTGAAACAGGAAGAAACCAAATTTCAGCATGCAAGTTGTTGCAGAAGGAGTAATTCAAATTGGTAAATTTTTAAAAAATGTTGGAGGTATGAAAGAATGAAGAGACTAAATCTGAACAAGGACAAGAAGAAATAAATGGAAATGATAAGTCAAACAGAATGAGACAGAAATTAAAAGGGTAACAGGAAAGGCATTGGCAAAATGAAGGAGGCAAGGTGAAGAAAGTTAAATATAATGTTAAATATGCCAAAGCATGAATGAAAGGAATTCTAAAAATATACATGCAGGTCAAAGAAGCTGAAAAGGAGATAGCAGGGAAGATTAAAGCAAATAAAACAAATACAATATGAACATTTTTTTTGTTTAATCATTCTTGGGATGAGACAACTGTCGTAAGGGTAACATTTATTTCTGTTACCTTATTGTCCTTGAAAATATAGCGGTGTGTTTCCATTCTTGAACATTATAATCTGAGAGAATAAGGTGCTCAAATAAGGCTGTTGAGTCTGTAGTTGTGAGGATATTGACTCGATGAAGATGCTGCATCACTGCAGGGAAAGTGAAAGTGGTCCAGTCCCTCCTGTACATTAGCAAATGTTCTCTTTGTCGAAGTGGGCAATAAAGGTGCTGTTAATCAAGTTAAACGAATGAACACTGCAGCCGTTGTGGATGGTGCACTATGTAGCTGTTGGCAGCAGAGGTGGTCAATACTTACCGCGGTGGATGTGATGATGATTAAGCTACAAAATTATCCTGAGAATATTTAATTCCCCCAGTGCTGTTGCAGCCGTGATGATCCAATTTATACTGCTGTGATTTGTGCCTTGCTGTGGTGGAAAGTTTTTTGAACTCTGTATGTGTTTTACACACCATTAACATGGGGGATAACCGACTAACAGTGAATGACACGATGGTCACAGAGCAGACTGAAACTATTTGGACATTTTAAAGGAGGACAAGGCAGGAGAATGGGGTTAGGACGGAGAGATAGATCAGCCATGATTGAATGGCGGAGTAGACTTGATGGGCTGAATGGCCTCATTTTACTCCTATCACATGATCTTATGACATGAGGAAAGTGGTGATGCTTATTGCGGACCACCTAATGGTTCATATATGATTGATAGAACACTAGTAAGCATTTAGAACTCACATACTTTTCAACACTTCAATAACTTTCTATTCCAAGGCTCCCGCGACCTCATTTTAGCATGACGTCCAGTCCCTTTACATCTCCATTCCCCACCACGAAGGTTGCAGGACACTCCAATTCTTCCTTGAACAGAAACCCAATCACTTCCCCACAACAAACACTTTCCTCCATTTGATGGAACTTGTCCCCCACCCTCAACAACTTTTCTTTTGACCTCTCACTTTCTTCATGTTAAAGGTGTCGCCATGGGCACTTGCATGAGCCCCAGTTATGCTACCTTTTTGTTAGTCATTTTGATCAGTCTTTGTCCCAAATGTACACTGGCACCAACTCTTTCTCCACTTCATCAATTCCGCCATTGAGGTTGCCTCCCGCGCCCGTGCAGAGCACATTGATATCATTCACTTCACCATTAACTTCCAAGATGGCCTCAAATTCACTTAGACTATCTCTAACATTCCTTTCGCTTTTCTCGATCTCTCTGTCTCCATTACAGGGGATGGACTATTGACTGAGGTCTACTATAAACCCACATATTCCCACTGTTATCTAGACTACACCTCCTCCCATTTTGCCTCTTGCAAAGACATAGTTTTTCTTAATTTTTCATCTCCGACAAAGAGGGGGCTTTCCATAATAGGACATCCAAGATGTCCTCTCTCTTTAGAAAACATGGCTTCCCCTCATGCGCATTTCCTTTCTGTTCCAGAGTTCTTCTTTCACTCACCCTAGCCTGAGATGGAGAAAGGATAGAGTTCACCTTACTTTTCACCCACCAGTCTCCACATCCATCATATGATTCTCCAACATTTCTGCCACCTTCAAAGAGATCCTACTACCAGTCACATCTTCCCATCTCCACCGCTCTCAGCTTTCTACAGAGACTACTACGTAACTCCTTGATTCACTCCCCCCCTCCCCCCCTCCCACCCAAACCACACCTCCACAGGTTCCTTGCCCTGCAACCACATGAGATGAAATATTCACTTCCTCCCTCACCTCCATCCAGGGACCCCATCAGCCCTTTCAAGTGAGGCAGAGGTTCACATGGACCTCCTCTAACCCCATCCGCTGTATTTCATGCTCTCAATTTGGTATCTTTTGTATCAACGAGACCAAGCACAGACCAGGCGATCGTTTCGCCGAACGCTTTTGTTCAATCTGCCAAGTTTGCTGGATCTCCTGGTTACTAACCATTTGAACTCCTTTTCTCATTCCCTTAATGACATTTCTGACCTGGGCCTCCTCCATTACCAGTGTGAGGCCATGTGTATACAAGAGGAACAGCTCATGTTTTGTTTGGGTTACTTACAATTTAATGGTATGAAGATAGAATTCTCCAATTTTAGGTAACAAGGCACCCCCCACCACCATGACTCTTTTTTCCTGCCTTTCTTCCCTGTGCCTCAACCAATTCTGCAACTATCCCATCCCTCCTTTCCCCTCCTCCCTGTCCCCTTCCTACCTATATCCCTTCCTCTGGCTCCTCCTCACTCCTTACCTTGCAGCCTTTAGTCTTTTTTATCTCTGGCCTTTATTCACCCATCTGCCAAACAACCCCCCCCCCTCCACATCTACCTGTATCAAACTATCACTTGCCAGGCCTTGTCGCACATCCACCTCGCTCCCACAATCAGCTTGAAGAAGGGACCTGACCTGAAACGTCACCTATCCATGTCAATAGACAATAGACAATAGACAATAGACAGGTGCAGGAGCAGGCCATTCGGCCCTTCGAGCCAGCACCGCCATTCAATGTGATCATGGCTGATCATCCCCAATCAGTAGCCCGTTCCTGTCTTCTCCCCATATCCCCTGACTCCGCTATTTTTAAGAGCCCTATCTAGCTCTCTCTTGAAAGCATCCAGAGAACCTGCCTCCACCGGCCTCTGAGGCAGAAAATTCCACAGACTCACCACTCTCTGTGAGGAAAAGTGTTTCCTCGTCTCCGTTCTAAATGGCTTACTCATTATTCTTAAACTGTGGCTCCTGGTTCTGGCCCCTTAAACCGTGGCCCCTGGTTCTATGTCCTCCGGAGATGCTGCCTAACCCGCTGAGTTGCTCCAGTAGTTTGCATTCATTTTTCTGTAAATCAGCATCTGCAGTTCCTTATGTCTACATTGCAGAATAATGTGTCTGTAATTGTGTGTAACTGCTTCAAAGGCCTGGAACTTGTGTCCCTTGTGTGGGAGAAATCTTGCAATTCCAGTAAGACAATTGCTGAGCACAAACCTGGTAGATCTTGGGGGTCAGTTTCATATGCAGCACCATTTTAGCCCTTGCAACTTTGCAGTTGGAATTTTTACCCTTTTGTTCTTCTGTAAATCAAATTCCAGGGACTAAAAAGTAAGACCTAAACAATCAATTACAGTACAACAGTGTAGCAGTTATATCTTGGTACTGATGTATGAACACTGATGAGCAACATATCTCTCCTGGGGTTTACACATCAGTAGCAGATGAGAGGCTTTGAACGTCTGCTGCCCAGAGCCACAAAGCACAAAGCTGAGAGTTTCCCTGTGTGCTGGATGGCAAGGGGCCATCCACAGATTATGCTCCAAGCTTTGGACACATTTCCAGAAGAGGTGCAGAATTTTCAATTGGGGTTTGGCTGATGGAAAGAGATAGGCAGAACCCTGTGAGCTAGCGACAAGGTTTTCCAGAATCTTATCTTATCTTATCCAACAATGCAATGTCTTTGAAGTTTGAAAGTAAAACAATCTGTTGGAAGGATAACCTAAATGCTGGTTGTTGTACATTGGAGCATTATTCTGTCCAAAGAGGGAAAGAGGAGGGGAGCATTGTTGAAAGGACAAGGTTCACACAATATGAATAGGATCCAAAGTCTTTATTAGCAATTCAGCATAGGTAACTTCACTTTAGCATACAGCACTAGACTAAAGGCCGTGTCTTACCTGTTTGCGGTCATCGGCGGTGAAGCGCGGTGTAGGCGGTAGCTAGGACCGCGCGGCAACGGCGAGAGCGTCGAGGCTATCCACCGGAGCGCCGCACGGATGTTGCGCGGGGGCCGAGTTAATTCAAACACGGCGGGTCCCACGTGCTTGCGGTAAGTAAAAAAAGGGCGGGCCGACTGCGATGACGTCGGCCCCCCGCACGTGACTCACCAGCGGCGGCTGTGGCGGCGGCCATCCTGATCGCGGCGCTGTAGCGGTGGCTGTGCCTGCGGCCGCGCAGCACACGTGTCTCACTGGCGGCGGCACGTGCGTCACTGGCGGAGGCTGTGGCAGAGGAGGTTTGACGCACGGCGCTCGAGCCATACTGGCGGCGGCCCGTGCGAGCGGCCGTGCGCACTTGTGCATCACTGGTGGAGGTTGTGCGGTGAGTATTTGGTTTTCGACATTGTCGATTTTATTTTTGCACCGCGCGGTGTTGGGAACACCGTCGCACGGCCCGGGAATTGTTCTTTCTCACGAGTGCGCGGTCTATGGCGGCAGATTCTTCCCGTTTCGCCGCCAATGACCGCAGATTCGTGAGACAGACCTTTAAGAGAGAGAGAGGAAAAGGGCTTTCTATTAAACCTATGGGCGGAGCCACAGAATGAGCACGATATGAGTGACACTAATCTACATACTCCCTCTTAAAAAATTATATGCAAATACAAAACTAATGACTAAATAAAGCATACATAGTAAATGGCAATAAGCTGGAGGAAAGTCAAACTTAGCCCGGATACTTTACGGCGGCCTTACAAACACAACCAGCATGTGTATGATATAGACCATTTCCATTTTTCGCCACAGGGGACACAATCGGTGGTATAATTGGTGTTGGAGATTGAAACGGCATTCCCGGTGATGAAACAGGAGACTTTGGCACAGGTGGAGGTGGTGTAGCCGTTGGCAAAGTAACCATTTCAGAAACAGGTTGTTGTGCTGGTGCAGGCGGGCCAATGCCGCTGGACGTGGATGGAAATATACCTGTGTGGTCAGGAGAGTACAGAGGTGGTGTTGGCGTATTCACAGGCAGGATGTGTTGCCTATTACGTCTGTAGGTGCCGGCATCAGCATTGACCAAGTATGAACGTGGCTCGGAGGCAGTTCCAGAAATTACACCGATACGGTCAAGACCTTTGTCGGCTTGCAAATGAACCACTTGCCCCTCTGTTAATGGTGGCAATGGTCTGCTCATTTTGTCAAACCATTCTTTTTGTATATCGCGCTTTTGTTACAGCCTGGACTGGACCTCTGATGGTGTGACCACCTGCGGGACTAGTTCCTGATCTGCTACAGGCAATGTGGCTTGGGTCTGGCTGAACAGTAAATGCTGGTGAACCCAAGATAGGGTCGCGGGAAATATTGCGCAGGTTGAGATACGGATTTGCATCAACCCAAAGGATTTAAACACAACCATTAAGCGATCACACTATCCCATGCGCATGGTGGAAGAGATTGCAGTGCAGCTGGCTGAAATGACTGTATTCACAGTACTAGATGCCAAGAGTTCTTTCTGGTCTCCAATTGGACGCATGGCTTCGGATCCCACTTCTGACACCATGTTGAAAGGACATGGCTCACACAATATGAATAGGTTCCAAAGTCTTTATTAGCAATTCAGCATAGGTAACTTCATTTCAGCATAGAGCACTAGACCAAGGGAGAGAGAGAGGAAAAGGGCTTTCTATTAAACCTGTGGACGGAGCCACAGTATGAGTCACGATATGAGTGACACTAATCTACAAGCATTTAATAATTAGGGAAATATATGCCATCTTTTGTTATCAATATCAATTGCAAAATGGTATATTGCCCACCTGCTGCTGAGATAAGGGTATCTCAGGCTCAAACCAGGCTGGAGACGAATGGATAGATCGGGATCTCGCAATTGTTGTCGGAAGCCAATAGCAATGGAAAGAGGTGCAGCTATCAAGAGCATGGACTGCATTAAATGAGAGGCCCTTTAGAGTTTTATCTCTGAATTGTGTGGGTTTCAATAGCATGTGGAGCTGAAAGATTTAATAAAAGTAATAAAATAATTTTAGAATATTTGATGGCAGATATATTTCACAATAAGGAAATGGTTGACGTTGCTAATTTCTATCAACATTAAGAAATTACCTGTTGTAAAATAAGAGCAACTGATATTTTATCCAGCCAGAAGGGTTCTGCATGACCATTTTAAAGAATAAATAACATCCAGTGCAAAAGATTTTTGAAAAAAGGACAAACCTTTTTCAATAGACAATAGACAATAGACAATAGGTGCAGAAGTAGGCCATTTGGCCCTTCGAACCAGCACCACTATTCAATGTGATCATGGCTGATCATCCACAACCAGTACCCCGTTCCTGCCTTCTCCCCATATCCGCTATCTTTAAGAGCTCTATCTAAGCAGGGAATGTCCAGGGATTCTATGTCATAACACATGATTTTTCTTTAAAATCTATTTAATACACAATTAGTGGACTGGCACCTCACCTACAGACGTTAGCTGCCTCCCCTGTGTGTATGACGTGCAGATAAACAGAGACCGCTGGGTTTGTGAAGTGCTGTTGATGGCATTCAATGATTAGTTTTCATATGCATTGTGCACCTGCCCACAAAGAGTCTTGCCCACAAAGAGTCTGATTCTTGCAAACAGAAGCAAATCCTCACTGAAGGATTGAAGCTGCTTTAACTAATTTGAAAGGGCCTAATATTGCTTAGCTTGCTGATGGGATGTCTGACTGTCCACCAAAGGTGCATTTCATTAATTGTTTCCAAAGTCATGTGTTTTTACAGCATCTTGGCAGTGAAACCATTTAGGCTGTGCTAGTGTGAAAACACGCATCTTCAGCAAAACACAACGTGCTGGAGTAGGAAAGAACTGCAGATGCTGGTTTAAATCGAAGGTAGGCACAAAATGCTGGAGCAACTCAGCAGATCAGGCAGCATCTCTGGAGAGAGGAATGGGTGACGTTTCAGGTCGAGACCCTTCTTCAGTGACCCTTCTTCAGTAACTCAGTGGGTCAGGCAGCATGTGTGGAGGGAACGGATAGGTGATTTTTGGAGAGTCTGAATAAAGATCCTGATCTGAAATTCGCCGCAAAACTTGCTAAATTCCCTCCACAGATGCTGCTTGACCCGCTGAGTTACTCCAACACTGTATTTTGCTCAAGGATCCAACATTTGCAGTTCCTTGTGTCTCCAGAACAGCGTCTTAAAGGCCTGTCTCACGAGTCTGCGGTCATTGGCGGCGAAACAGGAAGAATCTACCGCTCCTGGGCCGCCATAGACCGCGCACTCGGTCAAACGCACAATTCCGGGTGCTAAAATAAAACCAACACTGTTCAAAAATATGTCCCTACCGCACAGCCTCCGCCAGTGAGGCACGTGTGCGGCATGGCCGCCGCCACAGCCACCGCTACAGCGCTGCGATCAGCACAGCCGCCGCCACAGACACCGCTAGTGAGTCACGTGTGCGGCACGGCCGCCGCCACAGCCACCGCTACAGCGCCGCGATCAGCACGGCCGCCGCCACAGCCCCGCAGATCCAAAATGACGTCATCGCAGTCGGCCCGCCCTTTTTTTTTACTTACCGCAAGCTCGTGGGACCAGCCGTATTTAAATCACTCGGCCCCCGCGCAGCATCCGTGCGGCGCTCCCGTGGCATAGGCTCGACGCTCTCGCCGTTGCCATGCGGTCCCCTCTACAGGCGAAGCCGCGCTTCACCACCGATGACTGCAACACCGTGAGACAGAGCCTTTATTCTATCAATGTTGCATTCTCCAGCAGGTATTGCCAATGGAGTGACTGAAATGTGTGTGCACAATATTAATAGTTTTACATCCCAAACAGAGGACACTACAATGTGTAATTTTATTACAAATGTTCTTGCTGACCTTTTCTTTTCTCTATCTGATGTAATAACTTTTTTTTAAATCAATCTCTTTTGCACAATATTAATAGATTAATTTACCCATTTTCTTTTCACATTCTCAAACGATTTTTGTCGTGATCATTTTCAATAATGTCCTTTTAGTCATAATGTTTTTCTGTTCTTTTAAACTTTTCTGTTACTTGAAAACTGTATCATATTTTTGGAATACCACCTATTGTATGTTTACTGTCATATATGTTACGATAGCTTCCCAATCCACCATAACCAATTCACAACTCATAACTTCATAGACTATTTATTTAGATTTGAGACTCTGATTTCAGATTAGTTTGCAGATACAGCATGGAAGCAGACTCTTTGGCGCACCGAGTCCGCACCGACCAGCGATCCCCGCACATTAACACTATTCTCCACACACTAGGGATAATTTTACATTTATACCAAGCCTATTTACCTACAAACCTGTACGAGTGTGGGAGGAAACAGAAGATCCCGGAGAAAACCCATGCAGGTCACGGGGAGAATGTACAAACTCCGTATAGACAGCACCCGTAGTCAGGATCGAACCTGGTTCTCTGGAGCTGTAAGGTGGTAGCTCTATCGCTACCCCACCGTGCTCCTCAAAACTAAATAACATTTAAATGTTGCATAAAATTCCCTCATATAATCTTTATTGATGAGATGTATTCAAAAGAAAGTTTGATATAGCTCTTAGGACTAACAGAATCAAGGGAAATGGGGAAAAAGCCGGAACGGGGTACTGATTTTGGATGATCAGCCATGATCATTTGAATCGTGGTGCTGGCTCGAGGGGCCGAGTACCCTACTCCTGCACCTATTTTCCATGTGTCTATGTTTATAGTTCCTCTTTGATTAAAGGGGAGTAGGAACTGGGAACCTGATGAGTGAAAGGGAGAGCAGAACATGGGGCCAGCTGAATGGCAGTGAATGTGGGAATTAACACCTAGTAAGCCACATGCAGAACCATCAAGATTTCTGACTAGTCAGAAAGTGGATAGTTGAAACTTTACTTCAGTGTGTTAATGCAGGAAGGTTGTGCTGAGCTAAAAGATCAGTCAAGTGGGACCACTCATAAGAAGGGTTTCGGCCCGAAACGTTACCTATTTCCTTCGCTCCCTAGATGCTGCTGCACCCGCTGAGTTTCTCCAGCATTTTTGTGTACCCACTCATATTTATATTTCTTATGTTTGAATGTTTCTTCTTTATCGACTTTGTTTAACGACAGGTGAAGGGAAGAAGAGATATAAACAGAGTGGAATAAACAGGAGCAGACAGGGTCAGCCGGGTGGAAACCTGCATTAACAAGTGCAGTAGTGTAGAGAGAAAAGCTGACTTGCAGGGATTGAAGCAGGTAGGTGCAGAAAGGCAGTTAAACAGGAAATAACAGATGGAGAATGGGACCGCTACGATGAGTAAACAGGAGCTGACTAGTTCAGAGAGGGCCAGGCAGTGGGGGAGCATGCTCAGGCATGTGGCAAATGGGGGCAGGCAAGCATAGACTGGAGAAGGCAAACACAGTCCTGCATGGGTGTATAGACAGGAACAGCCATGATGTGGATGAAAGAGCTGCAGGCAGGTACATTGAGGTGGTGATGGGTGCATTCTGAGATTGATATAGAGAAATTGTAGATTGTTTTTCCAGCATCTAATGAAGTGTAAATAGGGAGAGAACTAAGGGAGGAGAGGTCTCCTGCTGGAACTGAGAGATCCGAAACACGGATGTTACTGTGCATCTGCAATAAAGGAGAATGCTGGGCATGTCAATGGGCAAGGCAGCATCTGTGAAGAGACTATGTTACACAGAACTGGCCGGGCAGCAAAAAGCACAAACACAGGCTCTGGAAATCTGAAAGAAAATAAGAAAATGCTGGAAGCATTTGAAATCTGGGTCTTAAATGGAGATAGACACAAAATGTTGGAGTAACTCAGCGGGACAGGCAGCATCTCTGGAGAGAAAGAATGGGTGACGTTTAGGGTCGAGACCCTTCTTCAGACTGATGTCAGGGGAGTGGGCGGGACAGAGATAGGATGTAGTCGGAGACAGTAAAACTGGTGGGAGAACTGGGAAGAGGGAGGGGATGGAGAGAGAGGGAAAGCAAGGGCTATTTGAAGTTAGAGAAGTCAATGTTCATACCGCTGGGGTGTAAACTACCCAAGTGAAATATGAGGTGATGTTCCTCCAATTTGTGCTGGGCCTCACTCTGACAATGAGGAGGCCCAGGACAGAAAGCTCAGATTGGGAATGGGAGGGGGAGTTAAAGTGAGATCAGGAGGAGATCAGCAGGAGATCAGGTAGGTTAAGGCAGACTGAGCGGAGGTGTTCAGCTAAACGATTGCCTAGCCTGCGCTTGGTCTCGGCAATGTACAGAAGTTGACACCTGGAACAGGGGATACAGTAGATGAGGTTAAAGGAGGTGCATGTGAACTTGTGCCTCCCCTGGAAAGACTGTCGGCGTCCTTGGATGGAGTCGAGGGGGGAGGTAAAGGGACAGGGTTTGCATCTCCTGCGGTTGCAGGGGAAAGTACCTGGGAAAGGCGTGGTTTGGGTGGGAAGGGATGAGTTGACCAGGGAGTTGCGGAGGGAATGGTCTCTGTGGAAAACAGAAAGTAGTAGAGATGGGAAGATGTGGCCAGTAGTGGGATCCCGTTAGAGATGGCGAGGATTATATGCTGTATGCGATGGCTGATGGGGTGGAAGGTGAGGACAAGGGGGACTGTCCTTGTTGTGAATGGGGGGAGGGGGAGCAAGGATATTACGGAGACCTTGGTGAGAGCCTCATCTATAATGGAAGAGAGGAACCCCCGTTTCCTAAAAAATGAGGAGATCTCCAATGATCTTGTATGGAAAACATCATCCTGGACGTAGACGGAGTTGGGAGTAGGGGATAGAGTCTTTACAGGAAGCAGGGTGGGAAAGAGTGTAGTCTAGAGAGCTATGGGAGTCAGTAGGTTTGTGTAGCTGTCCGTCAATAGTCTGGCTCCTGTGATGGAGACGGTGAGATCCAGAAACGGTTGGGAGATTTTGGAGATGGTCCAAGTGAATTTGAGTGCAGGATGGAAATTAGTCATGAAGTTGATGAAGTCAGTGAGTTCTGCATGGGTGCAGGAGGCAGCACCGTTGCAGTCTTCAATGTAGCGGAGGTAGAGTTCGGGGATAGGGTCAGTGTACGCCTGGAACATTGATTATTCGACGTACCCTACAAAGAGGCAGGCATAGCTGGTGCCCATGTGAGCTCCCATAGCTATGTCTTAAATATATCTTAAATGGAGATCCAATGGATGCTGTAGGAAGGGACTGCATATGTTGGTTTTCACTGAAGATAGACACAAAATGCTGGATAAACTCAATGGGTCAGACAGCATCTCTGGAGAAAAGGAATAGGTGACATTTTGGGCCGAGATTCTTCTTCAGATGCTTGCTGACCTCTCACCGGAGCGAGGAGAACTTCTTCAAGGAAGCATACCTTCAGGTGATTTTGCAGTGGAGTAGACAAAATATGTCTGAAGATGGGTCTCGACCCATAACATCTCCTATTCCTTTTCTCTAGAGATGCTGCCTGACCCGTTGAGTTACACCAGCATTTTGTAAGTAAGTAAGTAAATTTTATTTATATAGCACATTTAAATCACGTTGAAAGTGCTTTACATAGAAGAAATAATTAAGTTTCCGTACATCGATAGAAAAAAAAATTGTGTCTATCCAAGGGATGCTGACAGGAGTAATAAGCACAACAAAGTAGATGGTAAAAGGCACAGCCGAGAGGAACAAATGGAAACTGAGAGAATATTTAAAGTACAGACAGGTATGAGCAGGAAGAGGTGAGTGGAGATAAGTACAGAGGTTCAGAAAGAGGAAGGACAGGAGTAGATTGTTGAAGATGATAATATCAAGCAGAGACGGGTGCACATAACCTTTGATTTGATTCTAAAAGTGGAATCATACACAGAAATAGGGACAATAAAGCAAAGAGGAACTGGCAAAATAAATATTCTAACCAGCACTGACAGGCAGTAGTTGGAGGGTACAGGGTAAGGAGAAACAAAAAACTGCCAGTAGCAGAATGTGGCAGACAGGAGAACAGAAGCACAAAGAATGAGACATAAATGCAGGCTTTTTGGCGCTTTGATCTGCTCTTTTATTTAAAAGAGCAGGGCTGATCTCTGCCTCAGATCTATTTTCTCATCTAATCACATTATCCCTTGATTCACTGACTATCCAAACTGTATCTATCTCGGGCTTGAATGAATTCTGACGGATGATCTGCAGTCGTACAAATATTTTCAGCTTGCTGCTTTAAGAAGCTTCTCCTTAAACAGCCAACAACATCTTGCCAGACAACAACCTCCGGTATTGGATTCTCCTTTGAGAGCAATCACCCACTTGACATCCACCCAATCAATTCCACTCAGAATATTTTATGTCTCAATGGAATAACTCTCATTCTTCTGAACTGCAATGTCTTCCTTAATAGGTCTTCATTGGATCGGCACCTCAGCCCAGGAATCAATAGAATGAATCAATGCCATGCTGCCTTTTAGATCAATATATCTTATTAAGTCTAGAAGTGCACATAGTACTTAAAATGAAGTCTGAGCAAAGCCCGGTAGAATTTCAGCAAGATTCTATGTACTTCAGCTTTGCTGCAATAATGGACATATGAAAAGACTTGTTCAGTTACGGACAAGAGTAAACAGATCATAGAAGAACAGGCAAGCACAAAATAGAGTCCCATGATTTGGAAACAAGTCCTTCAACAGAATGAGTCTTCAAACAAGCATTCATTTGCACTGTCATATTTTCTCTTTGTTCCCAACAAAATGTCTCTCTCTCTTTCCACGATCCCCCACTGGATCTAACCCTAACCCCCACTCATCTACGCACTGGGAAACTAGGGCTAATTTACAGTGGCCAATTGACCTACCAACCTGCACATCTTTAGGATATGTGAGGAAACCAAGGAACCCAGAGGAAACCCACACCTTCATAGGACCCATGGGCAGACTCAACACCAGAGCTTACCTTTAAAGGCAGGTCAGCATTTTGGCTAGCCAGGCCACATTACTGCCATCAATTGTACCAACTGAAAAGATTAGTGTTGATGTGAATCACAGTCACCGATATGTTTTGTACGCGAGGCAGGTGTGGCCTGTACCAGTAAGGAATAAGTAAGCTCAGTTATGGCCAGATTAGTGTTAGTGGAAGGCAGGGTCAAGCATAAGAACACCGGTGTAGATCGCAACAGACTAGAGTTAATAGAAGCTGGTGTAAAGCAAGGCCAGGAACACCCAGAATTGGCAGGCAGGCAGGCAGCCAAGTAGACTCTGGTGTAGAACAGAACACATACAAGCAAAAGGAGCAGACATAAGAAAACAGCTTCTGCTGGGCTCAGAAAGAAGACAATTGCAGACCAAGATAGACAGAAGGAGACAGGGGCAGTGATGTAAAATGGAACAAAATGGAAACAGCCATTTTTGGAGGAAGACAGACATTGTCAGAAGAAAATAGAAACAGATAGATCCAGAGAGAAGCAGACATGCACACAGGTGCAGACAGAAGTAGAGGAGGATTGACAGGAACAGGCAAGTGCCGGATGGAACAGGCCAGCACAGATAGGAGACAGGCCAATGCAGGTGCACACAGGAGCAGAGTGAAGCTGGCAGCAGAAGGTGGGTGCAGACAATAGCAGAGGAGTCCAGGCAGCCAAGTGTGTCTGAATATCACTATGAGGAGCGAACAGGAACCGATGGCAGTCTCATGCTTACAAGGACTGACAATGCAGCGAGCTGTAGACTGCAGCAAAGTGCAGTAAACCAGCTGAGACAGGTGCAGCAATGCAAAAAGAACATTGCTGAAGGGGCAGCACAGTGGCGCAGCAGTAGAGTTGCAGCTCACAGTGTCAGAGACCTGGGTTAGATCCTCACTATGGGAGCTGTCTGTGCGGTGTTTGCACATTCTCACTGATTGTGTGGGTTTTCTCCGGGTGCCCTAGTTTCTCCCACATTCCAAAGACGTGCTGGTTCGTAGGTTAAGTGGCTTCTGTAAAATTGCCCGTAGTGGGTAGGATTGCGAAAGTGAGATAACAGAACTAGTGTGCATTAGGGTGATCAATGGTTGGCGTGAACACAGTGAACCGAAGGGCCTGATTCCACACTGTATATCTGGTCCAAACTCTAAATTCTGAATGCACACAAGAGGAGAGTGAGGCGGAAATAGGCAGATGTATGTTCATACGGAGAGACACTAGGAGCAGGCAGGATTCCTGAGAGAGGTTCAGTGTGTGTGTTTGTGTCTGTGTGAGCATGTGCACGTGTGTGTGCCTCCATGATGCTGCCACAAATACTCTGCATTCCTGGGATTTTCTTTTTCTTAAACTGCTTTTAATTTACTAAATTCTTAGTGTGAAGACAGGGAATTGATTAAAAGCAATCATTGGATGTGGAATGAGTGGATGGTTCATCTTTCTACCAATTACGCTGAATTTCTGTGTCCTATTTTATGGTCCCTCAGCCAAGGACAATAAGGAGTAGATTTTTCTTGGAGGTTCTGTCTGAGAGGCAATAGAGCCAAGAGACTGTGCTGATCAAATACCTTTGTAAGTTATCGGACACATAGAAACATAGAAAAATAGGTGCAGGAGTAGGCCATTTGGCCCTTTGAGCCAGCACCACCATTCAATATGATCATGGCTGATCATCTAAAATCAGTACCCCGTTCCTGCTTTTTCCCCATATCCCTTAATTCCTTCAGCCCTAAGAGCTAAATCCAACTCTCTCTTGATAACATCCAGTGAATTGGCCTCCACTGCCTTATGTGGCAGAGAGACACAAAAACCTAGATGCTGGTGTGTTGAGCAAAAGCAAACTGCTAGAGGAACTCAATGTGTCTGGCGACAACCTTAGGGGTCAGGTCCCTTCTTCAGTGTCTGAGTCTGAAAAAGGATCCCGACCCAAAACAGCCTCTGTCTATTTCCCTCTGCAGATGCCACCTGACCTGTTGAGTTCATCCAGCAATTTGTTTTTACTTTTGGAAGTTATTGCTACCCTCTGGATAACTCACACCATATCACCTTCACATATAGAGCAGGACCAGGAATCCTAGCCAAGCATAATGCCATCAATGCAAGCAACGAGAATGGTAAACTCACAAATGCAGGTCGGTGACACTCTTTTGAGTCTTTCCTCATGACTATGGGGAAGGCCAAATGGAAGGACCACTTTCCAGTGAACCATCTCACATAAAACCCAAGTCGCTTCATGAACTGTGCAAAATGATTGTGAATTTAAACAGATGCAAGGGTTTTTAATAAGAATGCTTATTGTAGAAGGAAGGACTTTTTCCAAACCACGCAGTTCTTTGAAATCTCTCAGAGTCATATGGTCATAGAGCCATACAATGTGGAAACAGGCCCTTCCGTTCAATTTGCAAAAACTGATCAGCATGCCCCATGTACACTCGTCCCACTTGCTCGCATTTAGCCCATATCCCTCGAAAATCCCATATCCCACTACTCTTATGAAATAAAAAATGTATGGCTGGCACCATTAATACTATCATTTCCTTATGTCCAGGCAGTGATTGCCCACATTTAACTGTTTTATTACTCTTAGTGATAAGTAAGAGCCAAGGGAGGAACATTCAGCATGTGCTTCTTCAGAGGGAAGCAGGATGTTGGCCTCTAATATAATGAACATCATTGGAGCATTTCCTCAACACTAACATTTACGACATAACTCAAGAAACTCCTGCAATATTACTACATCCTTGATCAAAAAAAGCATGGAGGTACACCTGACCTATCGGACATTAAGGAGTTAATGTACAACTCCTTGGTGTTTCTGCTTTCAACAACTGATAGAACAATGGGAGTTCAACTGAGGGAGCGCGTTTTAGGTTTTATTGATCGAACTCTCTTAAACCACCACAATCACTTCATCTACAGCTCTCATGGGATTCCGAGTGCTTGAGTGATTGAAAGAAAGAATTTTAATTCACCATTGTAGCAAATAACGATTTCAAATGAAACACACTGCGTATATGTTTGTACATTTAAAACATTGCAATCAAGGGTTCTCTCTTTGTATGTGCCTTCAACTTGAGCTTAGTGGACTTATTATGGCAAAACAAAGACACATCTGCGACTGACTCCCATTCCCATCCTCACCTCCATCCTGTGCCTCGAGCCTGCTGCCAGGCTTGTGGAGAAATGCTCCCTTTCAGTTCCATGTAATGCAGAACTGAGATGAGGTCCCCCCCTCTCCCCGAAAGGGGTGAGGAGGACAGTACTTCCTCACCTGTGAGGGCCCATAGCCACAGATATATGGTTGTAGAGAATGGGTGAGAGTGTTGCTTTAGAAGGAGGTGACAGAAGAGATGCTAACATCACGAGAATGGACAGCACTTTCACACTCTGCAATGCCAATGAAGCTCTTCAAGAACAGGGCAGACAATGTGCGGTCTGGTCTTTCTGGTCTGTCTCAGATTATACAACTGATGCCAAAACCACTGACCTGTGTTAACATTGATACCTGTCTCCCACACACGACACTAAATGTTAACAGATAAACAAAGAACGGCAGATGCTGGTATTACAAAAAAAAGACACAAAGTGCTGGAGTATGTCAGTGGGTCAGGTGGCATCTCTGGAGAACATGGATAGGTTTCAGGTTTCAAGGTCAGTTTATTGTCATATGTACAAATTAAGGTACAGTGAAATTTGAGTTAAAGTGAAAAGCAACAAGACACACAACCACATAAAAGTGAACATAAACATCCACCACAGTGGATTCCACATTCTGCACTGTGATGGAAGGTAATAAAGTTCAATCCTCTTCCTCTTTGTTCTCCCGATGTGATGTTTCACGTCAGGACCCTTCTTCAAACTGATTGTGGTTGAGGGGCAGAGGAAAAAAGCTAGAAAGAGGGAGGGCCAGGACTAAGCCTAGCGAGTTATTAGTGGATAGAGGTGAAGGGGTTTTTTGTCAGGCAAATAGCTGGACAAAGGCCAGAGTTTTGAAGATAGTTTCCGATTGCTGTCAATTTTTGTTGCATTTAGTGACAATGCAGATAAAATGCCAATCATGCTTAGTGAATGGGATATAAATTTTGCAAATTTATGCAGGTCTGACACCAATTTTCCGGCAGCTGGTGGTCCGGCGCCTCTTTTAATCTGGACAAAATTACGAGAGTGCACTTGAAATCGCCCCCGGAAGTCCCCCTGAAAAGGTGGTGCTTTGACAGATAAGGCGGCCGATCTCGACCGCGTCCCTTGTCCCTCGCGGCCGGGGCTATGGAACTCCAGCAGATCCATTCCCATTGCTGACGTCCGTGGCCTGTAGGTGGGTCGAATTTGCCCCCTGCGGCTGGGGCTCTGAAACTTCGGCCCATCGGAAGATCCATTGCTTTAGCCGACATACAAGGGTGACTTTGTGGCCCGGTATATCGGCCCCTCGGCGGCCTGGGCGGATCTTTCCAGTCTTGTTGGACTCCACTCAGAGGGCATGACCTCTGTTGGTCTGGCACAGCGGATAATCCAGAATGGCTCTGGAACCAAGAGTGCCGGAAAATCGGTGATGGACCTGTATACTTTTCTTCCACTCACAGTATTTTACAGAGTAATTTCCCTGCTACATTTTCTGTTTCATTCACTCTATAAATCAGGTAACTATAAATGTATGTTAGACCCCATTTACAATTTTTTTTAAACTTCAATTTCTGACCTGACCATAACTCGCCTATTTTTGAACATTATCATTGAGCCAATTTGAGCAGATGCATCCAACCCCAATTCTAGACGTGTAATAAGATCACCCATGTGCAAGCATTAGAATTAATGATGTTTGTTGTTTCCATCTGCCAGCGACAATTATTCACTCTGGAGAGACAGAAAGTACTGAAATGCATGGAAAAGCCAGAATACCATTTTTTGGGTAGATGTTTAGTTTGGTTTAGTTTAGAGATACAGCGCAGAAACAGGCCCTTCGACCCATCAAATCCGCACACACCAGCAATCCCCACACATTAACACTATCCTACACACTCTTGGGACAATTTATATTTATACCAAACCAATTAACCTACAAAACCTGTACGTCTTTGGAGTGGGAGGAAACCGAAGATCTCAGCGAAAACCCTCGCAGGTCATAGGGAGAACGTGCAAACTCTATACAGAAAGTACCCACAGTCAGGATCAAACCCGGATCTCTGGCGCTGTAAGGCGGTAGCTCTACAGCTAAGCCACCATGCCACCCTTAGCTGGGTCAGAAATTATTAACTCTCCATCTCAAAATGTATTCTTGTGAAATCCCGGTCACTTTTTGGCCTTTCATTATGATCCATCTTGTTTGTGAAATTTCCTGGATTTTTATTCACTAAGCACCAGATACAGTTTGGAATACGAAATGCAAGCCGCAACTGCTGCCAAGATGTGTAAGTGAAGAGGTATTGAGCCTGAAGATTGCTGACGGTTTGAACGGCAATTACTGCAGCTGTGAAGAACTTTTTGAATGATTTTCTTTCACTTAGACTTCTTATGGAGCTATAAATTCACATGCCCGTTGGCTGCATATCTTTGTTACTGTGCTTTGAGCCTGTAAGTGGGTGTGATTTCCCTTAAGTATCCTTTTCAGAGGAATACAAATTATTCCTGGATCTCATATGCAAAATCATAGTCATTCTTCTTCTGAGTCTCCACCGGGAAAGTGCATTTGGAGCCACTTCTAGCTGCATTGTGCTCCAGGTACAATCTGCTAGTACATTGTCAAACTGGATGATATAATTACAACAGCAGTCCTGAGGTAAAAGAGACTTGGAATGAAACCACAGTTCTGGCTTATTTTTGGAGGCTGTGTTTTAACTGCTCTGTTCCTAGAGAACTGCACTTGTACTTTACATGGGACTTAAACTTTAACTGCTTTGTTTGGTTGTCATTCTCAGCACAGGCTAAGTACTGAACTTACAACCTATGCTACCTCCACTATTCAGTAGCCCAAGTGAGGAGGTCACTGGGCAAAATATCTTGCCAGTTTGCTTTTTTTAATAAGTTGTCTCTGCCTTTTTGGCAGGGGCAGAAAGAAAACCGAGGGAGTGAGAGGAGCCTTCAGAAACCAGTGCTAGTCATACAGTCTTGGTTGATCCACATACATATGCAAATGTGTAGGGAGAAATTGCAGATGCTGGTTTAAACCTAAGACAGACACAAACAGCTGAAGTAACTCAGTGGGTCAGGTAGCATTACTGGAGAAAAGGAATAGGCGATGTTTCGGTCGAGACCCTTCCTATACATTTTGTAGTAAAATCTTGAAAATGAAGGGCTGTAAATTGCAATAAGGTCACAATCCATGGCTAACTGAGAGCCAAAATATCTGTCAATTTTATATTGGTAAAATTAAGTAGGTAATTTTCTAATTTTCATCTTTTAGACATTAAAGGAAATTGCTACATCACTTCATGTTTATCCTATTTAAATTTAGCTATTCATGAAGTAACATACGATAATGTAATGATGCATAGCAAGAAAACTAACATTTATGGAGTTATTGTTCACACAATGCGTTACATTGTCTGTAAACTTCAATCTGCACTGCATGTCATCTTGTGCTATATTTAGAACTGCTCCTGAACTGATTCTTCAGGCATATCAATGGTCATTTTAATAATGCACCATTTTTGTCTGTCAGGGTGAATAAAACAAAGAGATCCCTTGAATGAGCATTGTTTAATCTTCCTCAGGACGGGATAACGCAAGCACTCAAACTACAGAATATGATTAGTGGTATTCCACAAGGAAAGATTCACCCTCTTCACAAATGACAATGAAATACATTTGTTTGCAGCTAGCACCAAATGGGTGGCATTATGTGCAGTATAGCTGGTAGCAATACAGTATTATTAATAAATTAAAGGAATGGGAGAAAATGAGCCAAATATATTTCAGTGAGTTCATCCATTGTGGAGTAAAAGGGCAAGACAATATCCTTTCTAAGTGACGTGAAGCTGGAAACAGTGAAGGAAATAAGAAATGTAGGTTACATTGTACATACAGCAATAAATTAGGTGTAGAAGTATTAACACTTACTTTTATTTTGAGGTTTGAAATACAGAGGGATCTAAATTATGCTGAAGATTTGCAGAAACCTGATATGACCACATGTGTGAGTAGTTCCGTGCTTAGAAAGGAGATATTGTCTTCAGAGGGATTAGTGTGCAAGTTTACCTGAATGATCACTGGACTGCAAGGGTTAAATTACATAGAGAAATTAGACTGGCTATCTTTACATTGCTATGCGCTTAAAAGGTTAAAGGTATTGCAGTTGTCCCTATGTTCTTGTAACATCACTTTTTATAAACTTGCACTCATCCTAATATAGCACAAAGAGCATCAGGCATAAGGCTCCCCTCATCACCCCTCCCAGGACTTACTTATTCTGATGTTGTTCCTTTATCATCTCTAGGTCAAAGTCCTAGAAGCCCCAATAGACTTTAGACTTTAGAGATACTGTACAGTGCAGAAACGAGCCCTTTGGGTCACCAAGTCAGTGCCGACCAGCGATCCCCCCAAACACTAACACTATCCTACACACTAGGAACAATTTTACTTGTTTTTAAATTGAAGCCAATGAATCTACAAACCTGTACGTCTTTGGAGTGTGGGAGCACCAAGAGAAAACCCACGTGATCAAATGGAGAATGTACAAACTCCGTACAGGCAGCACCCATAGTCTTGATTGAACCCGGGTCATAAGTGATAGGAGTAGAATTAGGCCATTCGGTCCAAGTCTACTCCACCATTCAATCATGGCTGATCTATCTCTCCCTCCTAACCCTATTTTCCTGCCTTCTCCCCATAACCTCTGACACCTGTACTGTGACACATCTCTATTGCTGTTAGCCAGCAACTCTAGCTCTGCACCATGGTGACACCACAGAAGTCTCTCTGGCAAATTTTGTGGGAGCACCTTCAAAACACAAACTGCTGACCATCATCTTCTCTGCACAATATGGCTTAGCTGTTGGCAATACCAGCATCACCCATTCAATTTTTTTGAAAGGATATGCGTTGGTTGAAAATCAGATTTTTTCTGAATCTTACTTAGCTTAGATATATTCCGATTGGGCAGAGTATCCAAATCATTCCTCCAATGTTTTAATGATATTGTGCTCTGCAGCCAATTGCTATGGTGAGATAATTCAGCCCCATCATCCACACTTATGAAGAGGTGGACATTCCATGGACATCAGAGATGCTGTGATGACCATAATTTTCAAGAATGGAGACAAGTCTGACCAGGGTAACCACAGAGGGATCACCTTGTTGACTGCCACAGGGAAAGTCATTGGTTCTCATCAGCTGCCCTATCCCAGTGGCTGAGGAGGTGCTCTGCAAATCACAGTGTAGATTCTATTCTCATATCATGACCTGCACTGAAAAGCACCTCAAACAAAATTGCACTACAACTACGACAGCCTATCTAGCCTCCCCACATAACTCAAGCACTTCAGTCCCGGTGACATCATCATGAATCTTTTCTGTAGCTTTTCCAACTGAATATCATCCTTCCTATAGCAAGTTGACCAGAACTGTGCACAATCCTCCAGTGTGGTCTCACCAATAGTTGATACATGATGTCCCAGACCCTGGACATAATGTCATGACCATTGAAGGCAAGTGTGCCAAATAACTTTTTCAACTTTTCTACTTGTGTTGCCATTTTCAGGGAATGATGAACCTGCACCCCAAGGACCCTTATCTATCTTCTATCTATATACTTTTAAAACTCTCTGGCTGTCGTCCGTCTGTACGTCTGTACGTCTGTATGTCTGTACGTCTGTACGTCCGTACGCCGCCTTTGATACCGCCCCTGGCCCACACGGCGCGTGGAAAGGCCCATATTTTTTACCATTTCCAAAGAGATTACATTTATCTTTACGAATAGCCACTCCTGATTAAATTTGGTCGTTTTTATGTACAAGTTTTAAAATAAAATCCATCCCCCCCCCACCCCCATGTGATTTTCTCCGATTGTCTCCGATTTTCTCCAAAAACGACGCCATCCTTTTTTCCGCCGATTTTCTCCGAAAACGACGCCATCTTTTTTTCGCCGATTTTCTCCGATTTTTTCCGAAATCGCCACCATCTTTTTTTCCACGATTTTCACCCCGGGGTCTGAAGCACGTTCGGGAACAACACCCCGGGGTGTCAAGCACTTTCGGGGACCAGACCGAACGGGTCTGCACTTGGTCTAGTAACACTATAAAACTCTCCAAGGCACTACCATTTACTGCACAAATCCTGCCCTAGTTTAACTTAACAAAATGCATCTTCCCCATTTCATCTACATCCTGTTGTAATCTTAGATAAACTTTTTCACTGTCCTCTACTCCATCGATTTTGGTGTCATCTGCAAACTTACTAACCATGTGAACAACATTGTCATCCGGGATCAGTAATATAGACCATAAACAACAGTGGACTCCCTATGGCACACTTCAGTTCAGAGACCACAGGGTATTTAATTGGCCACTTTAATCACCTAGGTTGTAGGTGAGTGGTAGAATTTGTAGGAGTTGGGAGATTGTGAGAGGAATAAAAACAATATGATTAATGTGTGATAAATGTAAACAGGTGGTTGATGATCGCTGCAGACTCAGCAGCCGAAAGGGCCTGTTTCCATGCTGTTTTCTCCCTCTATGCCTCTCTATGACTTTAAATCAAAAAATTATACATCACTGGTTCAGGATTTGTATTTGACATATCCCAAATTAAAATACCACTGTACCAAGGGATATTTTTAAACTACTTTGCTTGCTTGGCTGAAATAATTAAGTAATACTTATGCACACAGCTGGTGAAAGTAAATGCCATGCATCCAGAAAAATTACCTGATCTGATTGAAGTGTAAGAAGGAACTGCAGATGCTGGTTTAAACCGAAGATAGACATAAAAAGCTGAAGTAACTCAGCGGGACAGGCAGCATCTCTGGAGAGAAAGAATGGGTGACGTTTCGGTTCGAGACCCTCCTTCAGACTGGTGAAGAAGGGTGTCGACCCGAAATGTCACCCATTCCTTCTCTTCAGGGATGCTGTCTGTCCCGCTGAGTTACTCCAGCCTTTTGTGTCTATCTCTGATCTAATTGATATTTTTTACAACAAATGTGAAGATATTTTAAAATAATATTAACATCTTTTGCAGTGAGGATCTACAAGGCTTATTCATTTCTCAGTGGGGAGTAGACCATGAGCAAGGATCGCAATTTGTGCAATTCTCGCAGGTTTCCCTATGAACACTGCAGTTTAAATTCTTGATAAACAAAGCTACTGAATCATAGTTGATCATAGCTTTCACCCTGAATGCTGATGAAAATTTTTTACATTGATGTGGAGATGCTTTTTCATTTCTTTGCATCATAGCAAAAGATTTAAACTGATGAATATTTACAATGTTCATTTGGCATAGATTGCCCACATCAATCATCAACTTTACAGATTTAAATAGATTTCAAAGGTCAGCATAAATACTCATAGAAAAGAAAGAGCCCGCAGCCATTGTTAGCTTTCCCAGCCAAAAATATTGTGTGGCATTCTTTTGTTTCGTAAATTGATCTCGAGTTTAGACTTGAGACTTAAAGATACAGCATGGAAGCAGGCCCTTTGGTTCACCGAATCTGCTCCGACCAGCGTAATGGCATTATCATACACACTACAGAAAATGTACAATTTTACCGAAGCCAATTAACCTACAAACCTGTAAGTCTTTGGAGTGTTGGAGGACACCATAGTATCTAGAGAAATGCACATGGTCACAGGGAGAACATGCAAACTCCGTACAGACAGCACCCGTAGTCAGGATCGAACCCGAATCTCTGGCGCTATAAGGCAGCAACTCTACCTCTGTGCCACTGTGCTGCCCCAAGGAGTTATTCTTTAACTCTCTTGCCTGAATGAAAATATCATTGATTATGCTTGAATGTGACATTATTTCTAAATCTGACTTTAGCTAATTCCAGATAATGTTCTCTTGTCCTGCTGTCAACAATTGACTTTTCCATATTTGCCTTTCAGTACTGTTTACTAAGTTGTATAACAATTAAACAACTTTTTTTCAAGACTGATAAATTATTTTTCTCTACTGTTTCTTCATACATAGTCAGAATCAGTCTCATTGGAAGAGGCATGCTCATTAGAGAAGCTGTATCTTTGTACAGAAACCAGTGTTGAGGAGTAATTGGAATATTAACGCTTGTTCCTGGTGCAAAAGAGAGAATGTCCAACTAAGAAAACCGGTTTTAAACCAAAAATGTCTAAAAATGTACATTAAATGCACAACAGTGTTAAATCAATAATAACAGCATAAGCAAATATGTATTCCTTACTAATTGTGTGCAGTCCCTTTATCAAACATTTATCATAGCGTTGATTTAGTGGTAGTTTTATCAACCCTGATACGAGTAGATTACAGATTCAGAATCCAGAATTATGTTCAACCTAGACAATAATTTTTTTCTCTGAAATAGTCACAACATTTTTGTTGCAATTCGGGAAGAACAGGCATCTGTCTTGCAAACTAGTCATTATTTACCCTTCATCCTCATTGCCAAAATAAAATCCTGGCTATTTATTATGTTATTCTTTGTAAGACTTGCTGTGTTTCTACACGTCAAGAGTAACTGGTTGTAAATTGCTTTGGGATCTCCTGAGGTCACGAAAGGAGTTTTATAAATGCAAGTTGTTCTTTCTCACTTTATAGGAGTGTGATTGCTTTGTGATTAATTGCATACCTTGTCCAGCATGGAGAATAACAGCTCCCAATTCATTTTGTGACTAGCTCACAGACTTTCTGCATCCAATTAAGGTGACCAGCCAAGCTTTCCTCTTGAGAATGGGAGTTGTAAGACCATTAATTGCCATACAGGAATGAAAGCATAGTATGCATTACCAAACACCTCACTGCTAAAAAATTAAGTAGCCTCTCAAGGCAGAGACACAATTTTTAACTAAAATGCAACAAGAGAGGTCAACAAAAGGATTGGAAGCCCAAATGATATGAAGTGATATAAAGTTTAAGAAGGAACTGCAGATGCTGGAAAATCGAAGGTAGACAAAAATGCTGGAAAATCGAAGGTAGACAAAAATGCTGGAGAAACTCAGCGGGTGAGGCAGCATCTATGGAGCGAAGGAAATAGGCACGTTTCGGGTCGAGACCCTTCTTCGGGTCTGAAGAAGGGACTCGACCTGAAACGTCACCTATTTCCTTTACTCCATAGATGCTGCCTCACCCGCTGAGTTTCTCCAGCATTTTTGTCTACCTTCAAGTGATATAAAAGTTATTAATAAAGTAGATGGTGGAGAATGACAATAAGGAGATTTTTTCTTTAAGTCTTCACTGCTTTCAGAAGCAAGTGAGGGATTCAAAGTCACAACGACACAATTTGCGTCTGGAACTCGGCTTCTGGATGTAACTTGAATGTTTTATTTGTGTGCATTACCACCGCAAAGGAGGGTGTGATCTGAATATGTAAATCAAAGATATTTTCAAACCAGTATCTAAATTTACAGCAAATTCACAGGCTTTCAGTACATACTGAAACTGACCACTGGAACCAAGACAAGAGCAGAAGGTCAATTCTTACTCATCAAAATGGATTAAAGGGCCTGTCCCATGAGCATGCAGCGAGCGCGACCAAACCGGAAGCGGGGGCCGCGCGGAGGTCGAGTGATCCCCGTACAGGGCCGGTCCCACCAGCATGAGACTGCATGCGTTGAGCGCGACCAAACCGGAAGCGGGGCCGCACGGAGGTCGAGTGAGTGACGTGAAGTTCGAGCGAAGTCCGCGGGAAGTTTGCGCGTGACGTACGGCGTCAAGATGCTGCGTACGGCGTTGAGATGCTGCGCACGCCCGTCGAGGCGGTGCATACAGCGTCAAGGTTTTTGAACAGTCAGTTTTTCGGACCATGTCGGGACCAGCTCCGCATAACTCCATACGGCTCCAGCGATCGAAGTGGGACCGGCCCCGCGAGGCCGTACGGCTCAAGCGACCTCGTTAGGTCGCGCTTTACGCATGCAGCCGCATGCTCGTGGGACAGGCCCTTAAAGCTCTCGTCCTCTCTTATTTCCATTGGCAAAGTGGTTGAATGGCTAATTTCTTCTGGATTGGTGGATGAATTGGTATCCTAAATTGGCCCACAGTTGGGAAGTCAAGATGTCCATCTGTTGCAACAACTGCTTGGGAGGAGGTGCTGCTGATGGTTGGCAGAAGGGGTGGAATGCTCTCCATGAAATAAGGTGCACGAATTGAAAGTCATTTCTGTGAACTTACTGTGAGATCAATTGTTATTGACCCAGGAACTGGCAAACAAATCTGAAGAAGGATCCCGACTTGAAACATCATGTGTCCATTCCCACCACAGATGCTGCCTGACCCACTGTGTTTAGTTTAGTTTTGAGATACAATGTGGAAACAGACCCTTTGGCCCACCATGTCCGTGCTGATCAGCATATCTTTTTAGACTACACCCATTTTATTCTCCTCACATCCCCATGCAGTAGCTTGCAGGCATTCGGTTGTCACACAAAGGTTACATTTTTCATCAATGGCCCTAGAGTTTGGTGTCTGTGTCCACCTGGCCAGGATACAGACACCCATGTCAACTCTTCAGAGCTATGCTTCCCATCACTGTCTGTCCTGCAACCCTAGGATTCACAAAGTGAAACTGCAACTATCTGACTAAAAACATAGTGCTAGAGGAACAGTGGGTCAGGCAGCATCTGTGGAGGGATAGAGGACACTCGACATTTTGGATTGGGACCGTTCTTCAGGCCTTGTATCTCCAGCTCCCCTGAATATATTGGTGGCAAAGTTGACTCTGTACCGATTGGAAGAATTGGGGTGAAGGAAAGAGTCAGAATTATTATCGACAGAGGAATACTGTAGAAATTTAGCATTCTGATTATAATCAGATTTCATTCACTGAAATCAGATCAACATGACTGAATGTTCAATGTGATCTGGGATGCTGATAGTCTTGCTAGAAAATTACTAATTGCTGGAAAAAAAATAGATTCAAAGACTCTCTTAGAATATCCTTGAAGAGTTTCAACACATCACTGGGAACAACATGCTTTGGATCATCCTGTTTGGTGTATCCTCTGAAAAAGTGGTGTGCACTCATGTGAGGGGGCTAGAAAGGAGAAATCAAAGGGGAAAAGAGAATCTCGAGATTCGAGAACCATTGATGCTCCAGCATCCCTACACCTCTGTCACCTACATGGAAGGAACTTTCAATATCAGACTGGTCTAATCAGCCAACTCTGTACACATCGCTGCACTACTGATGGATGTCATGGACTTACATAAGAACAAGCGTTGAACATGAATGTCCCAATTGGTATCATTCTCCAGTGGCTGGGGCAGCAGCTATAGACCTCCAGCAGTTCCTCCTAAGTGGGTTCAATTGGGAAATTAGTCAAAGGGCTACATTGGTCTTCTGCCTCTACCCACTGCCCAGGCTCACCACCTATCAACTGCCATTTAAATGATTTAAAACACAACTTTGGGCCACCCAATCTACTTTTGTGTATACAGCTTTAAAGAGGGGAATGCTCTAATTTGTATAGCACCTTTCATGAGCTCGGGATATCCCATCTTAATTTTACGGTTGGTAACACAGCAGGAAATTTGTGCAGAGGCAGCTTCCACAAGCACCAGTAAATTGTAATTTAAAAAAATGTTTTGTGCACTTGAATAAGTGTTAGTTATTGGGCAGGACACACGATGTAGCTCCCCAGTTTTTACCTTCATGTATTGTCGAGCTACTTACATTTAGTGAGAATAGTTATTAGTATTAGGTACTCAGCAACTAGTGTGATTATTATGATAAATGCAATCCCTCTATGTTTCAGTGTAAGATTAAATTCTTAATTTTGCAAAGGATGTAGGACAGCTGCTGATGATATCCAGTAGAACTAAATCCACATACTACATGTAAAGATATGAAATAGTGACTTTGAATGCAGTAGAGTGGCCACAAATCAATGTTCTGAAGTCACTCTGAACACAATGGGAAGTCATTACAATGCAGCACGTCAGGGTAAATAGGAAAAGAGGGACAATATTCAGGCTTTGCTTTCAATGTACAAAAAATAAAGCTTCAATGCAACTTCCTGAGCAGTGGACATTAATGCACAAGATGAAATAATTGGTATCAAACACCATCTGTATTTTAATCAACAAACAGACTTCTCTGTTCATGAAATTGAAGGAGTTTGAATGAAGGGTTCTGAATGTCACATTGCTTCAGCGGTTCTTTGCATCAGAAGGCAAGCAGCTCATCTGCGGAATTGAACAGCTTTGTTTATCTGGTTCAATTGAGAAGGGAATCAACTGCACACATGCCTGAAGTGAGTTTCAATGCCTTTTTTTTATCCAGTGGTGATGTCTTGGCTGAATAAGATGACAATCACAAGGAAGGATCCAATTGTAAAGTGATTCCAGCCAGTGACGCTATGTGAGGCACATAACGTAATCTCCCCTTGGTGCAAAACTTAAATATCTTCTCAATTACCTCCAGTGGTACAGATGCAATATACTCTGAGATAATGCTGTGCCTTAGTATTAAAGTAAAGCGCATTAAATCTCTAAATCGCATTGGATAGATATCTATGTATATAAAACAAACATCTTCTGTACTTTAAGTGCCTCCAGTATAGCCACTTGATATCTTCAATCTCTTACTCTTCAAAACAGGTTTTCCTATTGGGAAATCTATGTCTGTAGTCTAAATCGTACTTCTTATACTGTAGCTGTTGATTAATGATGCGAGAGGGATACACTTGGTGCGTTTGTCTCTGTGCCGGGAATGAGAATTCGATAAGCAGCGTCTTAGATTATAGATTTATTACAGGAAACTATGCTCACAGACAGCACACACACACAAGGTGACGTGAAGGCTGTATATCACGTTGCAGTTGCAGAGCTCAATCTCAGGATGATTAGCCCTCTCCCATACAGATAAGCTTATCTACAAGGATGTTAATGTTACCTGAGCAACAGACAAATATCCTTACAATTCTTACTCCATCAGACATAAAGCCTTTGAATGTCTGAGCTGATTTTTAAAATATATATTGTTTCCAAGAGGAATCCACCAGTAGATTCTGGATAAGCTGTTATTACACGGGATTCTTATTGTAAATGGATTTATTTAACACAATGTTCCTAATATGTGGTGGCACAATGGTGCAGCTTTTAATACAGGCATTTCAACACTCCAATGATCGATGTCAATCCTGACCTCAGATATCACCTGCATTGAGTTTGCATGTTCTCCCTGTGACCACGTGGGTTTCCTTCGAAGCTTTGGTTTCCTCTCAAATCCCAAAGTCATGCAGGTTGAGAAGTCAATTAACTATTGTGAATTATTACAAGAGACTAAGTGAGTGGTTGAATCTGGGGGATGTGATAGGAATGTGGGGAAGATAAAATGGGATTAGTGTAAAAATGGGTGGTTGATGTTCTGTACAGATTTGGTGGACTAAAGGGCTTGTTTCAGTGCTGTTTAACTATGTCTATCTCTCTCATTCGAAGATAGACACAAAATGCTGGAGTAACTCAGCGGGACAGGCAGCATCTCTGTAGAGAAGGAATGGGTGATGTTTCGGGCTGAGACCTCTTTCTCTCATTCTCTCTCTATCCGACATCAGTATTTCAGTGGGAAGGCATAGTGACGCTGCCCATACCCATTTAAATCTCAATGGGAGATGCCAAGTAGGTAGAAAAGAGAAAGGCAAATGTTTCATTCGAGGCACACATCAGATGGTCAACTTTTACATGTTTCTAAACCATTAGAACTTGGGTGTTAATTAGAAATAAAATCCAATCTAATAGCTGGAAGATGAATGCGAATCAACAAATGAATCGCATCAACTTCTGTAAGAAGGATAATTGAACCCAATTATTGCATAAAGAGCACGTCTTAGGATAAGGTACAACTCAAATTAAAATCATTCAGCAAACTTGAAAAAATAATGTAACTGGAAATCTCTTTGAGACGTGAGAACATTTTCGTACCCCTCTGAGATGATTTCTAAAAAAAGCTAAAAGTGTGGTCAAATAAAAAATGAGAGTGATGAGAGTGAATGATTGTGAATGCCACAATGTCTAACGGCGGCTTTTCCCCAAATCTATACATGACTAACACTATGATCATGTGCTCTTCTGGTTTGCATGGTTTTTCTATTTGCACAAAAATGGTACACGATAGCACTACGTTTTTTTTGCCACCTTACTCACCATTCTCTTGTGCTCAAGTGCAACAAGATTTGTTCTGATCGATGGCATATTGTAAAAGTTATTAAGGTTTAAAAATTGTAAAAACAGCGCATGTGCAGATTGTTCTCCTCTTCTGTCAGTAGGCCGCTACGCAGATTGGTCTCCTCTCCTGTCATTCATCAGTGGCGCCCGCCTCACCCAGTGTTGCACGGCTGCACAGCCACACAGCCAGTCGGCCGGAAGCGGCCGGAGGAGACGGCCACAACCGCCGCGGGCCACAGCCGCAGCCGCAGCCACCGCTGCTCTGGGAGAAAGGAGAGGCAACCTCAAGATCCTGGGGAGGTGAGGAGGGAGAGTGGGGGGATTGAGGGAGAGGAGAGGGTTGGGAGGAAGAGGGGGAAAGTGGGAGAGGTGAGGAGGGAGAGTGGGGGAGAAGGCGGAATAGAGGGAGAGGAGGGGGGAGGTGAGGAGAGTGGGGGGATTGAGAGAGGGGATGGGGTAGGGAGGGAGAGGGGGAAAGTGGGGGAGGTGAGGAGGGAGAGTGGGGCAGGAGGGGGAACAGAGGGATAGGAGTGGGGGAGGTAGTGAGTGGGGAATAGAGGGATAGGAGGGCAATGGGGGATGTGAGGAGGGATAGTGGGGGTATAGGGGGAGGGGAGGTGTGGGGGAGGTGGGGAGGATAGAGGGATAGGAGGGGGTTAGGGAGGGGAGAGGAGTTATGGTGGGAGGGAGGGAGTGATTGAGGGTAGGGGAAAGGAGAGGGAGGGAGAGGTGAGGGAGGGATTGGGTGAGGGGAGGAGAGGGGAAGTAGAGCGAGGATGAAGAGGAGGGGGAGGGAGTGCTGGGGGATGAGGGGAAATGACTGAAAATGAACCGTGCTTGCGCAGATGAGTGGTGGAATATTGCGTTGGGGAATGGGTGAGTGGTGGAATATTGCGTTGGGGGAACTGGTGAGTGGTTAATATCGCGTTGCGGGACCAGGCCTCCCGTGTGACAGGGACCCGACGGGTCCCACAGTCTAGTGACTATTTATAAATAACAATAATTGCATCAACATGACTAACCAGTGCAGATATAGCACAAGACTTGGGAAATTAGAGCCATGATGAAGATGGCTTCTGCCTCTTATAAGCTAAGATTGGTTTTATAACAGTGTTCTGGCAACAATCTGCTGACTATAAAAAACAACACAAATGGTGTAATGAGAAAATGATATATTTGAAGTTAATTTTATCACTTTCCAATCACTGGAGGTCCTGGAACAATGATCGGATGATGAGGCATTCTGCTGAGAATATATGAACAAACTTTTAATTCTACAAGTGCAGAACATTTATGGAACAGCACAGCTTTAAATTTAGACACAGGAACAGTGCTTTAATGTGGACTCGATGGTGTAGAAGAAAAATGTTCCTCTGTCTTAGGAACACATTTTGTTGGAAGATAAATAGTAGTAATAACCTTCTCCAAGTCACCAATTGACAGGCATGACTGAGCACCTCACACATTGGCTTTACTTAATGTAATTACAAGGCATTATTTATTTATTTCATTTCACTGCTAGGCAGAATAAAAGATATTGGAAATTCCATTACCAGATTATCCACCTTGTCTGCTGGAATTGTAAAACTATGTATGAAGTTTAAAAAACACGAGCACAAATGTTTAAAGGGATACTCCAGGCTATATTTGAGGAGGATGAAACATTTGGCCTCTGACAAATGTATTTAATTATTTATAGCTATCTGCTCCATTTTAGTGCAGATTTGTTCAACTGTGGTAAAGCAAACGTTAGGCTTTCTGTAATGGTTCTGCCGTCTTACATTTATCGTTCTCAGTGATTGAATTGAAACTGGCCATGTTTAGATAGTGAAACCCTGGAGATAAACGAATAACCTGTACTATGATTTAATAAATGTTGTACATGCACAATAGAGTCAAAACTTGGGGTAGTGAAGGAAAAGATCACCAACCTCACCACAATTGCACATAAACATGTTGTAGCTAAGGAGCTTGAGAAGGCTGTGAATGACTTTAATATAAGGTTAATGGCAGAGCAGAGTTGGTTCCAGGAAAGGATAAGAAAATGTTGATTAGAAAGACACATAATCAATTGCAAAAACATGATTAGAGGGTGGAGACAGTTATCGGGGGAGGGGGGGGAATGGCAGAGTTGATAGAGTCTCAAATCAGCCACTCAATGTCCTGTGGGATTGTGGGTATAAAACATTGGGTTCTGTTCAGGATAAGATCTTGAAAGAGATGAGAATCTAGTAGTAACTATATGCCCCGTAGATGAGTGAGCTTGATGGACTGAATGGCCTCATATCATTCCATCTTTTTTAAAATCGAATCATGCCTGCTTTAGCCTTTCCTGGCATTTTAGAGATGTTTGTAGAGCTTTATGGATTTGCTGGAAATGGAGGGATGTTGATTATGTGCAGGCATTTAAGAGTTGCTCTGGGCATCATGTTCAACACAGACATTGTGGGCCGAAGGAGCCTATTCTTGAGCTGAACTGTTCTATATTCTATGTTCTATGTTCATTGTTCTATGACATGGCCTCAAAGAACATGAGGGGGGCAGGGGGCAGGGGGGGGGGGGGGTCTGGATGAAGCTGGAAGGAACAGATTAACTGGCGAAATTTAAAACATATAAAGTTATTAGTACGACATTTAAGTTATCAAAGTAAAGCTTACTTGCTTGGAAGAATAAAAAGTTGGGTCATGAACATACAAAATGGAGGTGGTCCTTTTTGACTTGTGTGCCAATATGGTTACCAGCTACAGTAGGATAGGTGGCTGGTACACTCATATCACTTTGAAGCACCAACAAATCTCTGATGACATTTTTAATGATAACATTTCTATATAGCGAGACACTGTTAAAATTACGAGTAAAAAAGTCATTTAAAATGATGATTAGTAAAGGATTGTAGGATGCTTGACAGGATTTTAAGTATGAGTTACTGATTTAACCTGATAGCAATATATTTAAGAGCAGTTTATATGTCAACACATATGTACATTAACATTAAAGTGCTGCTTTACTGCATCAAACAGATAAATAGTCATAGTGCTCCTCTCAGTGCTGAGTAGAAAATGTGCATGCTAATGTTGTTATCATGATTGAGACCCCTGAATATATATTGCCCTGGCCAGCACTCACCTCTCTCCTGTGAGGCTTTCATGCTCCAGTCTACAATCATCTCTCTCATAAGCATCAGATTGTTTTTCTCAACTATAAAAAAGCTGAATCCCAATGCTGATCTTTAATAAAGTAATGTGAAAAACATCTTTCTCCCTGGTCTGATCAGATAAATCTGATAATGTCTTCATGCCTTTCGTCAATAATGTTTCCTGTCACTCTCACTGTCAAAAACACTATTTTTTAAAGCTGATATCCACTGATTGAGTTGGTTGCAATGTACAACTGTGATTGCACAGTCTGTCGTTAAAGCCACAAGGCGTCACAGTTTTAGCCGTTTTTCCATTATTCTTTTGCATCTCCCATTTTGTAGCCTTTAAAGTAGTTTGCATTCCCACGGATTTTATGGTGGCGAAGCAGCAGAGTTACTGCCTTCCAGCACCACGGACCCAAGTTCGATCCTGACTAAGGGTGCTGTCTGTACATCATTTGCATGTTCTCCCTGTGACCGCTTGGGTTTTCCCTGGGTGCTCCATTTTCCTCCCACAGGCCAAAGATGTACAGGTTTGTAGGTTAACTGGCTTTGGTAATATTGTAAATTATCCCTTAGTATAATGCTAGTGTATGGGATGATCGCTGGATGGCGTAGACCTGGTGGGCCGATGGGCCTGTTTCCGCACTGTCTCCCTAACATAGTTAAACTGAAGTGTCATCATCTTCACTCAAAGTTGATATTGGTTGTCCTCCTGGTGGGTCCTAAGATAGCTGAAGAGGTCCTTCCTGTAGCCACAGACTTTATTGCAGAGGGAGGTGCAGGTGGTCTGACCCTCCAGGTGGACACCTGTGTGTGACATCTTTCAACATAGGGTGACTGGTGCACAGGCAACCACCACACAGTCCTTGACAGAGACAGACCCGGGTTCTACGGCATGGACTCCACGACGGTGCAAAGAGTCTCCCTGCTGCAGCATTCTTCCCTCTGGTTGCTCTGGATTCCTCTCACACTCCAAAGATGTACAGGTTTGTAGGCTAATTGACTTTGGTAAAAAAAAATTGTAAAATGTCCCTTGTGTGTAGGATAGTGCTAGTGTACGGGGGGGGGGATTGTTGGTCGGTTTGGACCCGGTGAGCCGAAGGGCCTGTTGCTATGCTGTATCTCTGAAGTAAAGTCGAAAGTAAAGTAAAACATCAAAAATCAGAAAGCAGTGGATTAAAACCAAAAAAATGCACATAGAATGATTAAAAGTGAAGCACTCCAGAGATAATTGAGAATTGCCATGTACTCCGGCTTCAGATGTTGAAGTTTACTCAAAATCAAATATCACATCAGTATATTAACATTTTCAGGCATCTGAGGTGATTCAGCACATCCATGAGATTCTCTCGAACTTCTACAGAAGCACTATAGAAAGTATTCTGATGGGTTACGTCTCAGCCCTGCTCAGAGAGTGTGGTGAACGCAGTCCAGTTCATCACATGGTCATCATTTCCTTCCATCTAGATCATCTTCATCTTGTTGCATCAAGAAGGCTGGCAGTATTGTGCCTGCCACCTTGGCCATTCCTTTTTTCCTCTTCTACATTCTGGGAGAAGGTGCCGGAGAGCTTGAAAGGTCAAACATCCAGACTTAAGAACAGCTTCTTCCCCACTGCTATCTGACTGCTGAAACAATCACCTCTTTCACATCTTATTCCTGGAAGTGCTGCCACATTCTCTTATTCTTAACTCTACCTCATTTGTTATTCCATTGTTTTGGTTTTGCACGGTTTGGTTGTGGCACTAAAATTTTGCACTATCATGCTGTTTTGAATTCAATGTTGTATTTATTATAGTATTTATCATTACTATATGTATGTTGTTTCCTCAGAGCTTCGTGCAAAAAAGTTATTTCATTGCACCCTGGTGCATGTCAATAAAATAGTCTGTAATCTGTATTATTTGTAAAAAAAAAACATTGGCCATCTGTTGTTGTGTTTCTAAAACTGGTTTTAATTTGCAGTCCAGCTAATACTGGCCCTTTACAGTCCATCTAATACTGGTCCTTTCCTTTACAGTTACTCTTATGACCTTCTTCTTATTGTGTATGGCATGCACAGCCTAAAGTTGTAAGACAACTTGTTCTGTTTGATGGTACACAAAAATGCTGGAGAAACTCAACGGGTGCAGCAGCATCTATGGAGCGAAGGAAACAGGCAACGTTTTGGGCCGAAACCCTTCTTCAGACTGATAGGAGGTGGGGAGAAGAAAGGAAAAAAGGCGGAGGAGGAGCCCGAGGGCTGGGGGAGGGGAGGAGACAACCAGAGGGCTGATGAAGGGGAGGGGACAGCAAGGGCTAGCAGAATTGGGAGAATTCAATGTTCAAGCCCCCAGGATGTAGACTGCCCAAGCGGAATATGAGGTGCATTTCCTCCAATTTCCGGTGTTGCTCGCTGTTTGTGCACGCCAACTTGATTGCATTTGTCGAAACACGATGGACCACGTGAAGGTTGCAATCTCCCACCCCAACTCTGCAGACTGTGAAATATCTTCGATGAAAAACCCCAAAATGACTGACGGCGGATTAAAAATCTGATTATCGTCGCAACAAATTTACATTTGCTTGAGTTTATTGGTAAGAAAATGATCATAAACATCATTAACTGATTGTTATCTTGCTATCTTCAAGAAGGTGCCACTTTTAAAGATAATTTTTTTTCGCCCTGCGATTTTACATTTTATGAAAACAGTAATGTTTCAGAAAACCAAAATAATTCATGACAACCAATTTTACTGGCTACATACAAAACTTTTACGAATATTGATAGACAGAAATTGAATTATCATTTTGGAGTCATAGTATCAAACAGCACGGGAACAGTCTCTTCAACTCAACTCGAGCATGCCGACCTAAATGGCCAGCTAAACTAGTCCCATCATCTGCATTTGACCCATATCCCACTACATCTCTCCTATCCATACATCTATCCCGATGTCTTTTAAATGTTGTTATGTCTCAACCACTTCCTCTCATATTTACTCCCAAATATGTTTTATTAATAAGAAGTTCTCCACCATTCCTATTTATCATTATTCCTCAGTTTCCATGGGCTCTCGTCAGCATTTTCCCCTGCAAAGTAACTATTCCATCTAATGTTGGAATTTTCCTATCGTCCGCATCACTCTCAAGTCTAAATCTACAGCCGCCCAGATCATTTTTCAAGAGAGCTTCTTTTTCTCAGCAGTAGCAGCTGGTCCCTCGGTGTTGGGGTCATTTTCTATTATCAGGTTCACTTGCTTTGAGAGCACACAGTCTGGCTCAGTGGAAGGGTAGGGGATTGCAGTGAAGGAAAACAGAACAAAGAAAGAATGAAAGACTCAAAAGGAAAACGTGCAGTGAAGACTAAAAACTAAAACTAAAGTTAGAAAGGATATAAAATTAAAATACATATTTTAGGTTCAGAATGTGATCAAATCATTTGCTTGCTTTGAATTTACTCCTGCTGAACCCTATTTTTTCCATTGTGATATTTGTGATATTTTATCTTTCAATTTATCCACAATTCTTGAATAAAAAGGTCCTTTTCCATCTTCCAAATATATGTTTCAGTAACTTAAATTACCCTCCTCCATGCCTGTTCTCTCTGCTTCCTCTGATATTCTTGCATTATTTAAGACATTTAATATTTAATTTACCAACGTCCCCACTAAACATTCAAGTCTGCAGACAGCAGAGAATGAGTTGCTGTAATCTTACTTCAGGCTGACTATCCTTCTTCAGCCATTGTAAGATGTGGAAACTGCTGATTTTAACAGATACCCTGGGAGGGGACAAGTCCAATACAATGTCTCTACCTAACTTCATTAGATTGACATATGACTGTTCCAGTTCTCTATATTATTTTATTGAAGTTACTTCAACAGATCACAAGTATGACATCAATCAGATTTTAAGGCAATTCACCATTATAAATATACACTGGTCTGGATTTATAACATTTGTAACATAACAACAAAAAGAAGGATAGCCCCTAAATACAAAGCGTCAATATTTTCACTAATTCTTGTGAACAGTTAAAGGCCTGTCTCACGAGTCTGCGGTAATTGGCGGCGAAACAGGAAGAATCTACCGCTCCTGGGCCGCCATAGACCGCGCACTCGGTCAAACGCACAATTCCGGGGCCGTGCGGCGTTGTTCCCAACACTTAGGCATTCTCGAAAACTTGCCAATAAAAACATTGTTACATATTTCCTGACACACATGCCCTTTAGCTTTATTATCACTAAGTTCAATTATGAAAATACTGATCCCTTAGCTCATCAACAGCCCTGATTTGATTCTGGATGGGATCGATGTGAGACCCATTGTGCAGGCAGTCTCATTGCAATTGTATTGCAAACTACAAGGATTATAATTTCAGTGTCATATTTTACTCAAAGAACGATTTAGAATTTAACTGCTTGATGTGGTGATGGACGCATCTGCAAGATTATTGGATAAGCATTTGAAAGAGAAACAAACACAATTATATGAAGAAAGATCAAAGGGAACAGAACTAACGTTGGCTCTTTGAAAGAGCTCAGGTGAGGTGGCTGAACAGCCTTCTATTCTGTACTATAATCTATGATGTTAGAAAAAGGAGCAGAAAGTTCCTTGCACATTTACCTTCTGTGTACATCTTGTTGAAATGCAAGGAGGTGTGTGAGCTTGCTTATTGACATTCTTCGCAGTCTGAGACAGGGCTCGGCACACGTATAAACATGCACAAATAAAGCTCTTCATAGCTGGCTAAGATTAAATCGAAGCATGGAATATGAACAGGTTCATACCAGCTAAAAACAATACAGCCTTTATATAGCAAGCCACCCACACACAGTATGACTAGTTCAACTGATTATTGTAATATTAAAATAAAAGATTATACAGTATTTCTTTATCTTTCCATTCGAGCACTTAAAGAGTCATGTATGGTAAAATGGTAACACAACGAGCAACCTGCAATTTTGCTATTGACTTCTGGAAGGATATTCTTTCCTCAATCTGTGTGTTATTATTCACTACATTGATTTCTGGGTAGAGAGTGTTATCCCATGAGGATCGACTGAGTCAGATTTTCCTGCTCATCCTGTCTGGAGAGATGAAGGGTTAGCTTCCTGACATGGACAAGATTCTGGTAGAGATTGCCAGGGTGGATTATACTGGCTGGAGAGTCTAGAACTTGGGGAGAATACCCAAGATTAGGAGCGCTTTTTATATTTGACTTAATGCTTCCAATACTCAAGAGGATGTTAATGCATAAAAATATTTAAACTATTTATTTGTTATTTCAGTCAATCAAGCATGTAAAGACTGTTCCAGAGCCCCGAGCAGTAGTTAAGTCACCTAGGGGGATAAACTAAAATTATGGAAATACTCGGTGGGACGGGCAGCAAACATGCAGAGAGAAACAGTTATGCCCATGCCGACCATCCACACGAGTCTCACCTGCCCGTGTTTGGCCCATATCCTTCCACACCTACATCAGATGAATGAAGGACAGGGTCAATGTTGATGCTTTGAAGTGAAGGCACAAGGGAATGTATCATTTGCTTCTTTTCTTCCAAATTTACTTGACCATCAAGTTTGAAAGAACAAAGCAGGAAGTGGAGCAACATGCAAATTTATGGTCTTTCTGACCTGAGACCCAATCAATTCCTTTATGCTAACACTCTCTTCCACTTGGCAGAAATTGTCCTCAACCTTAACACTTCTCCTTTGACTCAACTCACTTCCTTTAAGTCATAGCTGCAGCTATGGGCACTCGCATGGGCTCCAGTAATGCCTGTCCTTTTGTTGGGTATGTTGAGCACTCCTTTTTCCAAATGTATGCTGGAATTATTCCCCAATTCTTTCCCTGGAACATCGACAACTGCATCGGGGCTGCACCCATGCAGAACCCTTTGGTTTCACCAATTAAACTACTGGATTCCACCCTGCCTTCAAATTCACCTGGACTATCTCTGACACCTCTCTCCCCTTTTTCAATCTGTCTCCATCATGGGGGACAGACTATGTACAGACGTTTACTATAAACCCACTGATTCCCACAGTTAACGACTACAACCGCTCTCATCCTGCCTCTTGGAAGGATGCCATCCCTTACTCTAAATTTCTCCATCTCTGCTGCATCTGCTCCCAAGGTAAAGCTTTCTACTATAGAACATCTGAGGTTTCCTCTTTCTTCAGTAAACATGGTTTTGTCCCTGCTATTATGGATGGACCTGTGTCTCCACTGTGTCTCGCAGTTCTGCTCTCACTCCCCCTCCCCCCAAGTGGAACAAGGATAACGTTTCCCTGGTCCATACATTTCACCCCACCAGCCTCTGCATCCATCACATCGTTATCCATCATTCCACCACCTTTAACATGATCCCACCACCAATCACTTCTTCCCATCCTCACACACATCACAAATAAACATTTGGATAGAGAAAATGTTCAATTTCAGGGCCTGAAATTGTGGAGTAGGATGTCAGCTATGTTTCCTTGTTCGTTTTGTATAATATCCTAGCCCTGATGCAATGATTTTATAGTCAGTATTCTGTAACTGGACCTCCTGTGACAGATTTTTGCTCTTTACCCTTATTATGGGGTAGCAACAGAGTTATTATGGAGTAAATCAACGTGAGTCCTGACATAATTTCAGCCATCCCGATCCTGGCCATATCCAATGTTAGAAGCCTGATCCTACAGTGCTTACACATTACAACATTTGAACTGTTCAGCTTGATTGCCTCTGGAGTGAGTAATTGTGCAGTCAGTCTGAACACCTGTATCAAGAAAGTTTTCACCCCTGGCTGCTGGAGAATTATAATGACAAGGAAAGGCAACAGTGCTGTGGAAATGACAAAGTCAGCTGTAAGTATTTGCCTGCAGCACCGAGTGGGACAAATGAAGTGGCAAGAACAAGTGACATCTTGCTTAATTACATCAATAATTGACGCGCAGGCTTTACTTGAGTTGTCCTTCAGATGGCAAGGGTGTATGTATAACATTTAGGTACCATACAATATGTAATTAGAGAAGATAAGTTAAAGTAACACGATTGTCCTCTTACAGTAAAACTCATCATTTTCCATGGTTTGTAAACAGAGGATTGACTAATGATTTGACTGGTAATGTGTTCATAATGCAAGAAATAGCACCTGGCGTGCTGAGCAAAAAGAGTTGCTTGATATCTGATGGAGGAAATTCGGAACATCATAAGGAAGAAGAGTAGTTTGTAGTATGTTTAGCCCAAGAGCGTACACACTGGGGAAGCATGATGGAAAATTATGCCAACAAAGTGAAGGGAACATGTTAGGAGAGGCAATGAATAGATTTATCATGGTATCTAGATTCCACATCATAGCTAGCCAAGTTAAAATAAACATTGGGGGTTGTGAACAAAGCTGAGGGCAATAAAACTGATCTAGGAGTAGTGACTTTTATTGTGTCCATTTGTTTGAGATTGGTTTTCCCAGTTTCAAGGTACAGGTTATACATAAAATTCCCTCCTAAAATATCAATAGATTTTTAATGCCGCTCAAAATATGTACAGTTGCCAGATAATAGCCATTTTCATTAGTAAATCACAGAGTGCTGGAGTATCCCAGCAAGTCAGGCAGCATCTCTAAAGAAGGGTCCCAACCCAAAATGTCACCTATTCATGTCCTCCAGAGATGCTGTCTGCTGAGTTACTCCAGCACTTTGTGTTCTCCACAAGCTTCCAGCATCAGCAGTTCCTTGTGTCAGCCATTTTAATCCATAGATTTAAACCACTTCCTCTTGTCCTTCGAAAAACATTACCCATTGTCAATCTCTGCTGCCACCATTTTTGTGGCTACTACCATTTCCAAATTTATCTGGAGCAGCTGCAGAGGAGACCAAAAGCTGGTAATCCTGTGATGTGATTTAGCTGTTCACTACCTCAATCCTTTTCACCACTTACAAAGCTCATCAGGAGATTAGCTCCCGCAACACTCACTGTTTGTCACCATCAAGGGCAAAGAACCAACCCGATCAGCAACCCATCCAACAAACTATATGTTCTGTCTACTGCAGTGCACTGTGGCTATACTGTACAATGGTGAACATTACCTTGCTATAATGTATACCATTGCTGTGAGGCTGTGGAACAAATCTAGTAGCAATTCTCCAAGGCTTTGTCATCAACAGCTCCAAGTTCTGCCACATCTTTCATCTACAAAATAAGGTTAGCAGGCTGATGTGAAGACCATAACGTGTAGATCCTCATCCTGTCACAGTGCACCATGACTTGAAAATGCACCATCATTCCTTGAATTTAACTTGGTCTGTACAGGGATCTTCCTACTAAATGAAATTTCAGAATGATGTTCAACACACATAAATATGGAAGGTACTTTCAGCTGCTTATTGCCTGATCAGATGGGATGGGTTGAACAGACATTTCAGTTTGACCACTCACCCTCAATTAACATGAATTGTAATCACACTGTACATTTAATTTGCACACATTTACTGCAAATTTATCATGTAAAAGATAGCTCTGTTGGTGTGCCTGTGTCACAAGTAGCAAAAGCCATTTTGCACCTCGAAAGCTGTTCATCGTGCCTAGAAATAGCAGCAATCCAAATTTCCCATCTTTAACTTTTTAGTTGATTAATTATTTCAATTGTAAATCTTCAAAGAGAAAATTTATTAGCAGACCGTGACCTTGAGATGACAAGAGCATATCTTTTCATGAATAAGCATGTATAAGTATGCACCTCTCCCCTGAGGTTGGTCACATGATGAAGCTGTTGCGATGATAAATGATTCTCCTGCTAATGTGCAAACTATGGTCAGAATCTGTTAAAGTTAACAACAAGCATTTGAGGCAGTTACGTAATGAATTTTTTTTCTGATACCAGTTTAGCTGTTGAGCTTATACCCTTCTTAATTTAAAAAAAGGTCATAATGGAAAAATTCTCCCTAACAATAAACACAGGGGCACACTGATGTTTAGTAACACATTATAGATCCTATTATTAATTCTCTGATTGCTAAGAGAACTTACTATCTCTGAAACATACACATTTTAATTTCCCCAGAACCACTACAAAATGTTTGTTGTTGCTAGTTTCTGCAGTATTAAGGTCCTTCGGGTACCCTCTGGCCTCTTCTGTGCCAGAGTCCATCATTACCACATTGGAGGTAGACACAAAATGCTGGAGTAACTCAGCAGGATAGGCAGCATCTCTGGAGAGAAGGAATGGGTGACGTTTCGGGTCAAGACCCTTCTTCAGACTGAGCGAGAAGGGAGAGGGAGACATAGAGATATGGAAGGGTAAGATGTGAAAGCGGGAGATTAAAGGGGATGAACGTCAAGGAAAATATAGAATGGATCATTGTTAGCTGAGGGGAAGGTGACAGCGAGGCATACAATCAGCAAAATATAGTCAGGAGGACAGTGAAACTAGTCAGGAAACTAGGATGGGGAGAGGGATGGAGAGAGAAGGAAAGCAAGGGCTCCTACATTGGCCTCATCGGTCACCACAGGACCCATTGAACCAGAGTAGTGGCTGGTCATCCCCAGAGTAGTGGCTGGTCATCCTGAGGGACTGATTTAGATGTGCAGAATTACCTAATCTGATCAAAATAAACTGCCTTCTCAATTAATTATTTGCTCCTTAGTACATTTTGGTTGATGCAGAATTGGCAATTAGGATTGGGGGCAAGAACAATTGGATAACTCAGTCAAAATAAAAGTATTTGGTTATTGAGGACTGAAGCACATTACTCCAAATGTTTTGTAGGTGGACACAAAATGCTGGAGTAACTCAACAGGACGGGCAGCATCTCTGGTGAGAAGGAATGAGTGACGTTTTGGGTCGATACCCTTCTTCAGACACGTAGAAGGGTCTCGACCCGAAATGTCACCCATTCCTTCTCTCCAGAGATGCTGCCCGACCCCATTGAGTTACTCCAGCATTGTGTGTCTACCTTCGATTTAAACCAGCATCTGCAGTTCTTTCCTACTCCAAATCTTTTTATCTGTAAAAATCTTGGGACATCCTCCTAACAAGCAGTTTTCTTTCACAAATAATTATTTTGTTTATTTTGTTGTTTAAATGGTTTGAATGCATGCTTTCTTTTTCAATAGTTACTCCTGCATACACACACCAATATAAATTATGTATGCATTTGATTTTTAATTGAGTTAAGGCAATCGATAATACAAATTCGATCCTTTCAATCTGTTATACAGCTTTAGCTAAACAATTGCTGACTCCATGTAAACACAGTGAAGCTTGTTATACAAGAATTATATTCGTCATTTATGAGTCAAACATGCAAGACATGTAATTGTAAGTCATAAAAATAAATATTGCTTTCAAACAGGAATTGGATCAACATTTGTTAACAAAAAGTGGCAGGGCTATGGAGAGAGGATGGGATGTAGGAAGATCTGCATTATTCCTTTGGAGAGTCAGCATAGACTCAGTTGGATATTTTTTGTCCATTTTATGATTCTACACATCAAATTAATTTCATGCCCTGACAGCGAGGCTTGGCCAGATTGAGAAACCGATGCTGTGAACCAAATCCTGGACCCCAACCTACTCATTGCAGCTCTTCCACTTTTTTTATCTGCACTTTCCATGTAGCCGTTAGATGAAATACTATATTCTGTTTTTGCTCTTTGTACTACCTTGTCATGTATCTACTTATGCATGATATGATCTGCCTTAATGGAAAACAGAACAAAGTTTTTCACTGTATCTAAGTCCATATGACAACAATAATCAATCTAAAGCTAAAACCTCCCACTGGCTGTAGAAGTCTCAATGGTCATTTGAATATTTATGTGGTTACCTAAGCTGCATAGCATTGCCCTGGTGACAGTGAAACATTAATAAAAGTATTAGATAGGGAATAACAGGAGTGATAAATGGAAGTCTGAAAATTAATTGCCTAGATTTCTGGCTGGCTCTACACTGACAATTCACCTCAAGGAAATGACACACAACTGTACGGAGTTGGTACATTCTCCCATGACCTGCGTGGGGTTTTTCCGGGCACACCGGTTTCTTCCTAAACTCTAAAGACGTTCAGGTTTGTAGGTTAATTGGTTTGGTAAAATTGTAAATTCGCCCTATTGTGCGTAGGATAGTGTCAATGTGTGGTGATCACTGGTAGATGCGGACTCGGAGGGCTGAAGGGCCTGTTTCCGCGCTGTATCTCTAAACTAAACTAAACTAAAATCTGAGCGTTTGCGGTGTGGGCTTCATCTCTTCTGAAATAAGTTACCACCTGCCATCTTCTAAAGGTAATCAGACTGTCAGGAACTGAGCTGAACTGACTATCTGGGAAGTTGCACAGCCAATTACCTTGAAGAATTTTCACAGACAGCAAACCAGTAGGTTTAAGATATCGGCAAGAGCAAAATAAAGAGTCAGATGTACATAAAGGATTTGTTACAAGCTAAATGAAGGTATAAGATAAAATATGATAGCTTTTTAACTAAAAAATAATAGCACAGATTTTCTGTCTCAATGCCAATGCTAATTCTTGGTGGACATGGATACTCTTGTAGTCATCCTGCTTTCTGTTGCTGGTGTCTGTCTAAATCAATGATGGCATTTTCTGCCTTAGCCTCTGACACGTCCAGCTGCTCACATCTGCTTCAAAGGCTAGACCGGGCTTCTCTTGGCCTCCCCGGTCCTCATGCCCCTCAGTGTGGGCTGTGACAAAGCTGTTGGAAGCACAACAGCCTCCAGTCAATGGATCAAGAGGCTTCAGTCTCAGGAATTAGATGAGAAGTTATATTATTCTTCAACGATTTTCACTGATTTTTAGAGGGTTCCTATGCTTATTAGCTTTAATTTTTTTTCTTCAATTTTTGAAACAGATCAAGACTGTCAAAGACATTCACAATTAACAATGAGCACATAGAGGACATCAGAGTCCTGAGTGGCTGGAGATGGGGCATCACTGGCTGTCAAAACCATTACCATAAGGGCAGCAGCTGCTGCTCAGTGAAACCACCTCCACTGGGCTTCTGAGCAAGTGCGTACCAGAGCTCACACCAAATCAAACATGGGACAATGGAAGATACCCCCATTATGTATGTATAAAACCATAAACCTCTTAAATTTGGAGTTACAAAACCTGAGAATTTATTCACAGTAAGCCTTGGTTTCTTGCTCAAATATCAGTTAAATCTTGTTCGACAAGGCTTGATATTTTCAGTGGCTTTCATAACCTTGATATTTCACAATGAGTTGAAGTGCACATCAAATTACAATTTGCTCTGACTGCCTGAATGAGAGCTGCAATAGTGCACCTGTGAAAGAGTATTGATTCCACATTTAATTTTGCACATCCAGACGTTAGAAGCTGTTGACAGTTTTGCAAAATAATGACAGCCATTGCTGGCAGGTTTGACATAATTTGAACTGAAAATTGTGGGCCAATAATGAATAATTAACTTGCCTGCCTCTTTTCATTATAAGCATTGTCATTGGGTATTATTTAAACACCTTTAATATTCAAAGCAATCTTTCTTTCTTATAGATCTGTGCACTGCACCTCAAGAATTATGTATTAGTCTTGGTTCAGGTACAGTGATGATTGACAGGAAGGAAACTGGAGGCTTTTAGTTTAGTTTAGTTTAGAGATACAGCACAGAAACAGGTGCTTTGGCCCATTTAATCTGCTATGATCAGCGATCCCCGTACACTAACTTCCCTGCACACACTATGGACAATTTACAATTTTACCAAGCCAATTAGCCTACAAACCTGTACGTCTTTGGAGTGTGTGGGAGGAAACTGGAGCTCCCGGAGAAAACCGACGTAGGTCTCGGGGAGAATATACAAACACCATAAAGACAGCAGTCGTAGTCAGGATGGAAGCCGGATCTCTGGCACTGTAAGTTGCTCTGGCAGCAACTCTACCGCTGTACCAACATACTACCCCATGGCTAAAAGGATTAAATTTAGAAATAAGATCATGGGGTTTGCAGAACTCCCCCAGTAGCAAGATGCAATTAAATAAACACAAATCTTTCCGTGGCAAGTATTAATCACTTGATCACCAGATGGGTCAGCAATATTCTTTCTGAAATCTCCATGAGGACTAATTGGTCAGGTCATGATTTACACCAAAACTGTAAATTCAAGGGGATTATTTTAGTCGAACAGTGAAAGATAAATGCAGCCTATTAAGGAATATCTGACTGAAAGTCTGGACTAAGAACTATTTTGTAGCTATTGGGTGGCTAATTCCATTTAAATGTGCCATTGGAGGCACTGAAACCAAATACTTGCCAGATGGAAATTTGTTGGAGTTCCATGTGTCATCTACACCTTCCCATTTCCACGAGAAGTGTTGAGCCAACTGGTTAGCGCTCATTAATAAGTGTAGAGCAAGCTTTCGGACTGAGAATGAGGGAATACAGTGTCTTAGACTTGTGTAGCTCCAGAAGGGAGAATAACCATAACCATATAACCATTACAGCACGGAAACAGGCCATCTCGGCCCTTCAAGTCCGTGCTGAACATTTATTTTAAAAAAAATATATAATACTAATAAAAATAAATAAATAAATACTTCCCCCTAGTCCCATCTACCTGCACTCAGACCATAACCCTCCATTCCTTTCCCGTCCATATACCCATCCAATCTATTTTTAAAGGATAAAATCGAACCAGCCTCCACCACTTCCACTGGAAGCTCATTCCACACAGCTACCACTCTCTGAGTAAAGAAGTTCCCCCTAATGTTACCCCTAAACTTCTGTCCCTTAATTCTCAAGTCATGTCCTCTTGTTTGAATCTTCCCTACTCTCAATGGAAAAAGCTTATCCACGTCAACTCTGTCTAACCCGCTCATAATTTTAAAGACCTCTATCAAGTCCCCTCTTAACCTTCTGCGCTCCAAAGAATAAAGACCTAACTTGTTCAACCTTTCTCTGTAACTTAGTTGCTGAAACCCAGGCAACATTTCAAGTAAATCTCCTCTGTACTCTCTCTATTTTGTTGACATCCTTCCTATAATGCTACAAATGCTACAAATGATAAGAAAGAAGGAGTAGAGCTTGTTCTCTGTCCTCCAATCTCTTTATCACCCTGGTCTCATATCAAAATCCATTGGCTCCTAAAGACCAAGTGACAATTCTATTATTTTGTTGACTCCTGTTAGACAATCAGTAAGGTTAGACTGCACAGAAATCATTATTTTGGGGTAAAGCCCTCAGAAAATTTCAGAATAAATATTGATGGGATGTGGATGAAATCACAAAATGGCTCCCAGTGTGGTTAAAATGTTCTTTTTTTTTAATCCTCCAGCTACAAATGAAGAGTAACTTTAAGGGACATTAAAAATTAATGTCCAAGTTTCCTCATAATCACCTGGTCGCTGTTGGAATGGATCAGATACTGATAGGCAAAATGGTTCTTTAATTATCATTGGCAGCCAACTTAATTGTTAATCAGTTTCTTCATGATCCATGCATCATCAGTCTTCAATTCCTTTACCAAGATGGTACCGTGCACTAAATGTGGGCTGACTTGTGAACACCTGGCACAGTTAGTCACTGCGGAAGCTCTGTCCTAACCAAAGCTTATGCACGAACAGCCTCTGCACTTTTTTCAGTCAATTTTAAATGTCACTGCACAGAACAATTGTTAACATATTGCTTAAGAAAGAACTGCAGATGCAGGAAAAATCAAAGGTAGACAAAAGTGCTGGAGAAACTCAGCCGGTGAGGCAGCATCTATGGAGTGAAGGAATAGGTGACGTTTCGGGTCGAGACCCTTCTTCAGACTGATGTGGAGGTGGGGGAGGGGGCGGGAGAAGAAAGGAAGAGGCGGAGACAGTAGGCTGTGGGAATGCTGGGAAGGGGAAGGAGGGAGAAAGCAAGGACTACCTGAAATTGGAGGTCAATGTTCATACCGCTGGGGTGTAAACTGCCCAAGCGAAATATGAGGTGCTGCTCCTCCAATTTGCCTCCCCCCTTGACTCCATCCAAGGACCCAAGCAGTCTTTCCAGGTGAGGCAGAGGTTCACCTGCACCTCCTCCAACCTCGTCTATTGCATCCGCTGCTCTAGGTGTCAGCTGCTCTACATCGGTGAGACCAAGCATAGGCTTGGCGATTGCTTCGCCCAATACCTCCGCTCGGTTCGCACTAACCAACCTGATCTCCCGGTCAGCACTTCAACTCCCCCTCCCATTCCGAATCCGACCTTTCTGTCCTGGGCCTCCTCCATGGCCAGAGTGAGTCCCACTGCAAATTGGAGGAGCAGCACCTCATATTTCGCTTGGGCAGTTTACACCCCATCGGTATGAACATTGACTTCTCCAATTTCAGGTGGTCCTTGCTTTCTCCCTCCTTCCCCTCCCCTTCCCAGCTATCCCACAGCCTACTGTCTCCGCCTCTTCCTTTTTTATCCCGCCCCCCCTGTTGTGTCTTCGTGTTTGATATCCTGATAATAAACGACACAATTCAGGTTGTTTCAGTTGCCTTATTGTACTCCTTTATTCAGCTCCTTTTGTCTGTGTGGCGTAGTAATACTGAAAGTGCTTACATACCTAATCACAGTGTGTGTGTGAGTGGTGAGTGTGCCTGATACAAAGTAGTGCAGGAGGTTGGGACTGCTACAATGAATATGTAGCATATGTAACATCCCCCCTTCTCAAAAGAAAGGAACAAAAATTAGTGACACTAGAGGATTGCCAGAGCGAGGGTGGCAATCCTGTAGCAGATACCGTGGGATTATTCTGCCCACATTCATGGCATTCTGCTTTCTACTATACTACATAACAAAATATATAATGGCAACTTGTTTTCTTTCAGGTAGTGCGTAGCCAGTCAAGAGTCATGTCTTGGCGTGACTTGTCCCTTCCAGTGCTAGCGATAACGCGCTGGGGGTAAGATGTTGCTCCTGGATCTAGTAGATCTGGTTGTTGCCTGCAGTGTTGCACTCGATGTATTGGTAACTTGTTGAGTTATTTCCTGGCCATTGGTTGGTGCTGGTTGACTATATGACTCACTGGTAGCAGTTTGTGAGAATGTGTTGTCATCAATGGCAGGTGTTGCTGCTGCTGTGGGTGGTGTCCTAGGAGTTGCTGGTGTTGTCTTTGGAGTTGCAGGTGTTGACATTTCAGGTGTCGGGCGGATGTGAATTCTGTTTCGTCTCAACTGCCTGCCCGGTTCTGTCTCTATGATATATGATTTTGGGGTTCCAGCCCTGCTAGTGATTTGTGCTGGGGTCCATTTCTTTGTTGTTGGATCCTGAGCATGTACGTTTTGGCCTTGAAATAGTTCAGGCAAGTACTGTGCATTTTTGTTGTATTGTTTCAGCCCCTCCTCCTGGGCAGCTGCCAATTTTGCCCTTGTTTCTTCTTGGTCGATAGGGGGTTGGATTTTGCTTGGCAGGGTGGTTTTGTATTTCCTGCCATTTAGCATTTCTGCAGGAGACTTCATGTCAGCCTTTAGTGGAGTTGCCCGTAAGGATAAAAGTGCCAGGTTTGGATCCTCCTTTGCCTCTCGGCATTTTATTAGTGTTTTCTTGGCTGTCTGTACTTGCCTTTCAATAAACCCATGGCCCTTTGGGTAATGTGGTGAAGATGTTGTGATTTTGAACCCGTATTCGGTGGCTAGCTCTCTGAATTCCCGAGATGTGAATTGGGTTCCATTGTCACATACGATCTGCTCAGGTATTCCTTGCTCTGCAAACAACCCTCTAACAATTGACACAATTGTTTTAGCTTTCAAGTCCTTTACGTTTCTCACAAATGGGAATTTGGAGTAGTAGCAGGCCATAATCAAATACCATTGCTGGTTCTCTGTGAACAGGTCTGCTCCGATGGTTTGCCATGGCCGGCTTGGGATATCACTGGGTGTCATTTCCTCCTTCTGTTGTGAATTCCTGTATTTTTGGCATATGTGGCATGTAGATACCAGCTTTTCTATGTCCTTGTACATGCCTATCCAGTACACAGCAGATTTAGCACGGAGTCTGCACTTTTCCATTCCTAAGTGTCCCTGGTGGATCTTTTCGAGGATTTCTTTTTTCATGGACTTGGGTATGATGATTCGTGATCCGGCCATCAGGACTCCATTCTCTACCGAAATATCATCACGGATGGTCCAGTATTCGCGGAGGAGAGGCTGAACTTGTTGTCTCTTTTCTGGCCACCCCTGTATTACCATTTGGGTGAGGAGCTGGAGTTCTTCATCTCTGGCTGTTTCCTCTTTGATCTGTTCCAGCTTCACGCTTGTCACACTCACAATGTGGTGGATCTTTATGCTCAGCCCTTCCATCTCTTGTTTGTCATGTGTTGATAGTCTGGATAGGGCGTCAGCTAGCAGCAGGTCTTTTCCTGGCTTGTATCTGATGTTGTAGTCGTAGTGCTGTAGCCTCAGTAATAGTCTCTGTAGTCTGGCTGGTGCTTTGGTGAGGTTTTTTTTTCCGATTTGTTCTAGAGGGCGGTGGTCTGTTTCAATGTCGAAATACCTTCCATATAGGTAAGTGTGAAATTTCTCGCAGCCATAGACTACTGCTAAGAGTTCTCTCTCTATGTTTGCGTACCTTGATTCTGTAGGAGTGAGTGCTTTGGATGCATATGTAATAGGTCGGCCATTTTGTATCAGTACTGCTCCAACTCCTCTCATGGAGGCATCAACTTGGAGTGTTACAGGTTTCTGTCTGTCATAGTACTGCAGGATCGTTTCTTTGCTGATGAGTTGTTTTATTTTCCCAAAATCTTGGCTATGTGAAGCACACCAATCAAATTCAGCGTCGTCTTTCATCAATTCACGGAGATTTGCTGTGTGATTAGCAAGCTTAGGTATGAAGGCTCCCATGTATTGTATGAGCCCTAGGAAACTTCTTAGCTGTTTCTTGTCTTTGGGTTCCTCCATGTGGTTGATAGCATCCACTTTTGTAGGGTCCGGTTTCACTCCTTCTGCAGAGTAAATCAGTCCAAAGAATTTGCACTCCCTTTCTTTGATTATGCATTTGTCTGCATTGAGCTTTATGCCGGCTCTTCGAGTTTTTTCCATAGCCTCATGGAGGTTGTAATCATGCGTGTTTTCATCTCTGCCGTATACTTGGATATCATCTGCTATCCCGATTGCCCCTTTACAGCCTTTGTATGTTTCATCTATTTTCCGCTGGAAGACATCTTGACTCACCTTCAGCCCGAATGGGAGCCTGTTGAATCTGAATCTGCCAAATGGCGTGTTGAAAGTGGTGAGCATTGATGACTTTCGGTCTATTTTGATGTTCCAATATCCATTGCTAGCATCCAGCTTGCTGAACACCTTGGAACCGGCCAGTGCTGGTGTGATCTCTTCAAGGGTTGGAGTTGGATAATGGTCGCGCTTCAATGCATTGTTCAGATCCCTGGGATCAAGGCATATCCTTAGTTTTCCGTTTGGCTTTTCTTTGATAACCATTGAATTTACCCAATCAGTTGGTTTAGTTATTGCTGTGATGATGCCCTTTTTTTCCATTTCGTTTAGTTGTTCCCTTAGCCTCTCTTTCAGTTCAAGGGGAACACGGCGGGGTGGGTGGATCACTGGTTTCACACTGGGGTCTACTGTGATATGGTATTCGTATTCCTCAAAACAACCAACGGTATCGTCAAAACACTCTGGGTACATGTCCATCAATTCTTCTTTGTTCCTGATGGGCGGCCGGTTTTTGATGAGTATGTTTCTGTCAATTCTGCAGGAGTTTGTCTTGATTTCATGGTTGATTGACACAATCTTCAATCTTTGGCTCGTGTTCAGGCCGAGAATAGCAGGTCCTTTCGATTTAGTGATGTAGAAGGGGCATTTCACTTCTTTCCCTTTGTATGTTCCTGCTATGATTGTTTTGCCTAGCTGTGGGATTATGGAACCTCCGTATGCAGCTAGGACTACATCGCTACTTCCAAGGATTCCTTTCCTGACGCTGCCATCTTTTGTCATGTGTTCAGGGAATATCTTTCCGTAAAGATTGACTGGTAAGATATTGCTCTGGGCTCCAGTATCAATTTTGAGCCTTAGATTAATCGTTGTTCTTTTCTTTCCCACTTTTTTCTGTAGTTGTATTATAGTATATGCTTCATCTCTGTTGCTATGTGGTTTGTTGTTTCCCATTTCGTGGACGTCAATGGTCCCAACGGAAAGGAATTCTTCCTCAGAGGTATCTGAGGTTATCTCCTCTTCCTGTTGGACGTGTGCGTGTATTTGTTTCCTTCTCGTATTTCTATCGTTCTTTGACCATTGCTGCTTTGGCTTGGTGCTGTATGATTTTGTTGACCTACACATTTTCTTCCAGTGGTTAGGCCTCCCACAGGATTTGCAGGTAGTCCCGTATGCTGGGCACTCCCTGCGATCATCAAATGCATGCTCTGTACCGCAGTTCCAGCAGCTTCTTTGGCTTGCTTGTTTGTTTGCATGCCTAGAAAATGTCTGCTTTGGAGCCTTTAAGGTGGAGCCAGGGTCACGTTTTGAGAGAGCGTCTATATTCACTCTGGTGCTGCTCTGAGATGAGCCAACTTGAAGGCAGAGGGAGGACATTTGTTTCCTTGTGGCTTCGAAAGCTCTGGCAGCATCTACGGCGTCTTTTAGGTTGAGGGTGTCTTTCCCTATTAGGGACTTTTGGACCTCTTGGTGGGCGCACCCCCATATTAGCTGGTCGACAATTCTGTCATCTTCATCACCAAATCTGCATTTCTTGGCCACGTTCCTTAGTCTCGACAGGAAAGTGTCGGTTGTTTCTTGTGGGTCTTGTCTTAGCCCTTGGAACTCATACCGATGGATTCTGTGGTTTGATTTGGGCTCCATATGGTTCGCAAACCTTTCAAGGACTATTCCCGGATTATTGCAGTCGGGCTCTGTTAAGCTCCAACTGTTAAAAATGTCTAGACCCTTCTCCCCGAGCCATAGTAAAATATAACTGACCTTCTCTTCATCTGCAGTTCCTTTCAGGAAGCTTTTGAATGCCAGCTGGCTCTTTTGTTTGAATTTCTTGAACGCCTCCACCACATCATCGGCGTCCCAGTTCATCGTAGGGTGGAGGCTCATTGCTGCTGTGGAGGCCGCCATCTTGTGTTATTAGGCGGGTGCACAAAAAAAATCAATTTCTCTGCAGCCGCTGTTCCTAATTCCCAATAGCGATTCACAATAGCGCGGTTTTTTTTTTTACTCGAAAGTCACCGCTGCCACCATGTTGTGTCTTCGTGTTTGATATCCTGATAATAAACGACACAATTCAGGTTGTTTCAGTTGCCTTATTGTACTCCTTTATTCAGCTCCTTTTGTCTGTGTGGCGTAGTAATACTGAAAGTGCTTACATACCTAATCACAGTGTGTGTGTGAGTGGTGAGTGTGCCTGATACAAAGTAGTGCAGGAGGTTGGGACTGCTACAATGAATATGTAGCATATGTAACACCCCCCACCCCACCTCCACATCAGTCTGAAGAAGGGTCTCGACCTGTAACGTCATCTATTCCTTCGCTCCATAGATGGTGCCTCACCCGCTGAGTTTCGCCAGCATTTTTGTCTACCGTTAACATATTGCTGCTCTCAAGTTATCATTCATTTGCAATGTATTCTCTGCTCAGTAAATAAGCACATACAATTGTTTAATAACACTATCAAAACAATGAAAGATAGTTGGTGTCACATTTCTAGATTTTATATTTACCAGTTTTCCCCAAAATGTGGTTGGAAAATATTTTTTAATTGTTGATCTGCTAGGGAAATTCACTTCCAATTTTATAGGAAAACACTGAATCAAAAAGTAATATATATCAGTGGGCTAAGCATTAATTAATGATTAATTATTAGGCATTAGTCTAGGCATTAATTAATTAATAAATTAATTCATTAATATGTGCATCCATTATTGATTGGGCCTTTCAATCTCTCAAGCCTATTCCACCATCCAATGTGATCATAACTAATTTTTTACTTTAGCATTATTAATTCATCTTGGGCCCTTGTCTTTAAAAAAATGATCTGAAAAAAAAACTAAGCTCAATTTAAATTTAGTAAAATTAAGTGATTTTTGTAGGAGAGGGTTCCAAGTTTGTGTGACAAAACCATTCCCATCATCTACTGAAGGGCTTGGTTCTGATCTTAATGTTTTGTCCCCTTGACCATGAGTACTCTTCTGAGGAACAGCTTTTCATTTTCTACCCCTTCAATCTCTTCCAGAATCCCGAAACTCTCAATTAAATCACCCTTCAACTATCAATATTCTAGGCAATTAAGCTTAGTTTATACAATGTCTTCATCTAAACAAAATATCGGAGGTGTGATGACATTCTGACGAATTTGCTCAGCTCTTCAAATGGAATAGATCTTTTTCGAAAAGATGTTGCACTAACACTGTATGTAATAACTTTGGCATCATCTAAATAGGTCTCTCTGTAAATGTAACAAAACCATTTTTAATTCTGTGTCCCTAGTTGTAAAGGCTAACGGGGTTATTTTTTAAATCACTTTCCATGCATCACATCACATTTTAGTGAATAATGTCCATCCATGCTTTAATTTAATTGTCTCGTCTATTCCTGGTATTTTACCACACACATCATCTCTATTAATTTCTGGTACAAACATGTCTGCATGAAGTAAATCTGTCAAATCTCCTCCCATTTACCCAAATCAATTGAATTAGTGCGAAGACATTTTTGGATCGCGGCACAAGGTCATTTGTTATTATAAAGCACAATTAGCATTATCGACCAAGGGTGAATTTCTATGAGTTAATGCCAAACAATGTAGAACAATCTTGTTAAATGTGTAACAATCTTATTATTATAAACTGATTTTGTGATTACCCAGTGCCAGGGGAGATATTCGAATGCTTGCCAAACTCAATTGTATTTCTGGTCAAATCTTAATGTGTGCTGCCTGTTGTCCCTCTGAGATTGTTTTCATCAGAAAATCACCAATGCAGATTTAAATTGCATACCGTTTCAAATGACACAGATTTGTTTATAAAGGTGTAGGTTAATCCAATGCTTGGCTCCATCAGATGTGTTGATGGCCTACTGACCAGCTGCCTGGTAGAATTTTAGTTAATCTGATTTAAAATTAGGTTTAGCATCTATCATTTCCTCACTCTGAGTGGCTCTCCGCCTTCACTGGCAGCAGCAATCGGTCACCAAGCTCCCACTAAGGCCGGCTCCATTCCCTGACACTTCAGCATGTGTCATTGTCAATACAACAAAGTACCTTTGCACGTAAATTGTCAGGAAAGGACAACCTCTGTGGTTTGAAGCACTAGCTCATCTTTTGGTTTAAATATTTGCCAGAGACTATCAACAGTTTAGCATAGTGTATCTCATCATTGCCTTGTAGTCAGGGAAGTAGCAATCTCCCTTCCCATATCGATTCCCTTTTCAAAACTAGATATTAATTGTTATCGTGGAATCCCTGAATACTGCAGCACAAACAGAGGCCACAGCCCACTGAGCTCAGGAAGATCATGTTTGAGAGTACCATCCAATTAATTCTAATCCTTTGCTTTTCCCCTGCAGCTCCACAGTTAATTATTAGTAGGTAAATACTGTAATGTTATTACAAACCTTTCCAAAATATGGATTCCAAATTGTTTCTCTCAACTCCACCATGACAAAAAACAAAAATTACTCTATTTCCCTGACTAACTGCTCTTTCATAAATTATTTAAACAACTTCACTTTTGAAGAAAATTTGGTTACAGGTTTGATTAAAAATTTGTTCTGTTTGAGATCAAAATGCCAGAATTACTGTTTTACAGAATTATAGAATTACTGATCATGCCTGGGAATAGCATGAGTGGAAATAGTGTTGGGGTGTAGGGCTACAATGGACTTTGGCTGATTTTCCTTCATATTTTTCCCCTTTTTTTACTCCAGGCAGTGTGGATAGAAATTCTGTCCTAGTGGGTTTCCACTTCATTAGTAAAAGAAAGTTGGTATTGATAAGACAATCAAAGCTGCCAGTGCTGCAAGAGAGCTCTTTATGGTGTACATTCATCATCCTATGTTGACATAACAACTACCTAACAGGAGCAGGCAGTCTCTCATTACCAAACAGCAAATTAGATGTCCATTGAAAAATCCGCCCCCTTCTGCCAGTTGTTCACACGTCCACTAAATACTTGTCTTCTCCTTACTGCAAATAAAACCAGTGCTATTTAATGTTACATGGCTACAGCAATTTGAAATTCCCTCTAAACTCATATTAGCATAAAACTGCCTAATTTAAAGGTTACACATGCTGACAAATTCTTAGGGGCTGGAAGGTTAACACAATGCATTTCATGGTTGGCATTCTTTCATATTTATCAGGACTTTGTGCTGTACTACCTTGCATATCTACACTATAGATATTGAACATCAGGAAATAGTGTCAAGTATTGCTGATGTAGAAGATGATATATTATGTCTGATATTAATTTAATTTTGTTATGTGCAGGCTACTGTATAAATATAATGCTGTATATCTATTGAGCAGTCAGAAATGCAGAAGTATGTCCCAGCAAAGAAGTTGTATTTATCTGACCTTGAGATTACATCAACCATGTACCAAAATCTTTGTGGCAACCTCAAATGTATCAGGAGACATGTATGCATCAGTAGATGAAGCAGAGATATTGAGATTGTGCAGGGATGAGGCTAATCCAGAAGTTGACATTTTGTTAATCTGCTTGCACGAGCTTTGAAGTACTAACTTTGAACTTGCTCAGACTGTCAAGTGCTTTTATCCTAATGTTTAAGATGCCTAAAGAGGAGCAATTTGCCTTAGCTTTCTGGTGAAAAATAGCAGAAGCTGGAGAATTTTGGCTTGGATACATTTGAGAAGAAACGAGGGTGTGTGGAGAGACACAAAGTTGGATAGAAGTAGAAATGCGTCACATTGTTGAATTCGCTGTGATTAATTCAGCAGTACTACAAATATAAGAAATAATGCTGTTGCATTTTAAGGATAGTTCACCCAGTTTATTGACACAGCTTCTGTAAAAGATCAACGAGAGATCTAAACATAAATCACTATTCAATCCAGTTTTTCAGAGGGATTTCAGTTGCTCTTCTATCAAATTGTTGGAAGATTGGATTGAGATCAGATAATCCCTCTGCAAATCCTGGAGGATGGTGCATTGGGTATCAATAGCTTCAAGGTGCAACCTAGATGTCAGTTGTTGGTCAGTGGTTAATAATGAAGCGTCACAAATATGGATCTCAGTTTACAACTGCTGCAGTTTAGCTGCACCCACAGCACTAATCTTGAATAGTATGTTTGAAAGGTTTGCATTTGCGACATGTCCAACCCATCTTTTAATGTGTGGGGTGTTTGTTGCATCCAACAAATACAGAAAGTTGAGTGGTTGCTTTTAGCTGTTATTTTGAATAATTATAATCTCTCAAACATTTTGCCAAATAATGTAATAGAATGTAAGAGGATGTATCAATCAGAAAAAAAAATTCAAAGGTTCTTTGTTCTACATTTATCCCATTAAATACAAAAAACAATGCAATTCAGAGGATTTCAAACCAGAAATATCTAAAGAATATGTTCCAAACATTAAAAAAAAAAGGCATATTCTATTCTACTCATGTGTGCTAAATATCTGTTTTATCTTTCATCAAGATATTATTCAAATAGAAATCCCGTGACCTTTTTGCTCATTGAAGACAACAACTATAGTAAAACTAAAGAGTTACCATCGAGTTTTTGATTATTATTATTATTATTATTATTATTATCATGTGAAGTGAGATACAGTGAAAGACTGTTTCATGTGGTATGCAGAAAAATCATACATCAAATAACGGAAATAAATGGTGAATCGGTTTCTCTCTCCACAGATATTGCATCTGCTCAGTGTTACTAGCATTTTTTAAATTGTTTTAAAGGTACGTGTGTCTGCTTTGATGTGCTTCTGTAACTGGTTACCCTGCTGAAGAATAGCAGCTTAGTTAGGACATGAGTCTTTAATTCTAGCTTGTTATAGTTAGATCCTATCTGACATACATCCTCAGATTGCCTCAGGAAAGCAAAGCTCCTTTAGTAAGATCCATGGCCTGTAGCACCAGCAGATATTTAGCAAAATCTAACGCTGCTATTCTGATAGACAGGTTGTGACGTATCTAAAATCCTGATCTGTTCTTTCAATCCTGTTCCACTTAAGAAACTGGCATTACTACTTTTACCCATTTGAAATTTTACATTCTCTGTCTACCAGCAAGAATATCTAGTTTAGTTTAGAGATACAGTGAGGAAACAGGCCGTTGGGCCCACCTAGTTCGCGCCGCCCAGCGATCCTGCACACTAACACTATCCTACACATTAGGGACAATTTACAATTTTTACCAAGCCAATTAGCCTACAAACCTGTACATATTTGGAGTGTGGGACGAAATCAGAGATCCCAGAGAAAACCCATGCAGATCACGAGGAGAATGTACAAACTCCATACAGACAGTACCCGCAGTCAGGATCGAACTCAGGGCTCTGGCACTGTGGCATCAACTCTACCACTGCCCCATCGTGTTGCCCCATTCATTGGTCAAATATATTCTTTAGTCAATATTCTTTGGTCAAATCATCCTTTTTAGGATCTTTACACTGAATGTGATTTTTAGGAGGAAGAGGAGGGAAAGGTCATGAAGTAAGTCAACACGGAGGAAGGAAGACTGTAATATAGTTAACCTCTTCCTGTCTATTGCCATGTGATGATAAAATGCGAGAGCAATGCAAGTAATCTCCATCACTCCAAATACATCCCCTACCTTACCCTGCATTGAGCATCACTACATTCAATGCAGCACAAAAACCTGCTTTGAACTCTTTTCAGAAGGAAACTATTTGAAAGAACCTGCAAGCACACTTTGCTGCAGGACTGAATTGTATCCACAATACAATACAATACAAATGTATTCGTTACATGCACCAACTAAGGTACAGTGAAATGAATTTTCCATGCAGCGATACAATAAAGACCCAGTCTTTATATTGCCAAAAAGGAAGTGTTAGACTGTGCGCGGGGGGGGGGGGGTGGGGGAGGAGTCTCCAGAGCGAGTGGCCACACTAGATAAGTCTGACAACTGTGGAGATTCATTAATCTGTGGTACACAAAATTTTTGTGTACCTTCGATTTTCCAGCATCTGCAGTTCCTTCTTTAACACTTCATTAATCGGTGTTGGTTTCTTAATTCACTCCTGGGAAACATTTAACAGTGCAGTAGTAATTTCTTTGCAGCTGACAAATTCATGATCGATTTAGGAGTCACTGAGTCTTTTGTCATTTTCTATCTGGATTTCTCATCGGTGCTCTTTGGTGATGAGTCGAGATTTTAACGTCGCAATGATTTTTTGGCAATCTTCTACCCTTGAGAGGCACATTGTATCAAACTGGTGAATCATTAGGTTATGACAAAGTAGAACAATAGTCAGATTCTGATAACTAGGAAAATAAAAACAAATGGTTATTTCATTTGAACAAATAATCTGTATCAGTTATTTTGTTTTGTTGTAAAAGACAATGTGAAGAAGGCTGCCTTACAGCCTTGCAGTGCCAGTGACCCGGGTTCGATCCCGACTACGGGTGCTGTCTGTACGGAGTTTGTACCCCGTAGATTTTCTCCGAGACCTTCAGTTTCCTCCCACACGCCAAAGACGTACAGGTTTGTAGGTTAATTGGCATGGTGTATGTGTAAATTGTCCCTAGTGCGCGTAGGATAGTGTTAGTGTGCGGGGATTGCTGGTCGGTGCGGACTCGGTGGGCCGAAGGGCCTGTTTCCGTGCTGTATCTCTAAACTAAACTGAGTGAAAGCCTGAAATAATTCAAATTTTATTTTTTCCCAAGCATCTAAGTAATCCAAATAGTAATCTTCTGGTGTTACTTTCCATAAATAGTCTTTTGATGAAAACACCTCATGTTAAATAAAAAACTAAAAACTAAAAAACTGACCTGAAGACCTGAAGGACCCTGATCCAAAAGGCATCTTCCATTTCCCTCCACGGATGCTGCCTGACACTGCAGATTGTTTTTTTTTATTAGTCCATAATTGCTGATGGACCTCTGTTTAAAGCCATTGCAACCAATTAACCCAAAATGTGATATTATTGTTAATATTTCTGAAATATTTCTGCCAATATAATTATCTGCCACAGAAGGCAGTGAAGGCCAATTCACTGGATGTATTCAAGAGAGAGTTAGATATAGCTCTTAGGGCTGACAGAATCAAGGGATAAGGGGAGAAAGCAGGAATGGGGAACTGATTCTGCATGATCAGCCATGATCATATAGATTGGCGGTGCTGGCTCGAAGGGACGAATGGCCAACGTTTCTATGTTTCTATGTAACCGAAATGGGTCAGAACCTGCCGCCAAGGATGGTGGTTGCATGTTTGCTTCTGACCTACTAGTATGTACATACTTATATTTTACATCATTGATTTGCTGTCAGGTGGCGACCAACTCCTGTATGACAAGGCCCTGTGCAGTCACGGGCCTTGTTTGTCATAGGGGGAAAGTTAGAACAATCCCACACACACAATATGAATAGTTCTGAACATCCTCAACAACTAGTCAGCACAGTGAAGCGGTCCACCGTACTAGTGCCTCACAACTCCAGTAACGTGGATAGAGTCCTGCACTCCTTCCCTGCCGCGAGATAACATGAGAAAAATATGAAAACTAAGCATCCACTGATCTCTGCGTAGACAAGTTCACATTTGCATCCCTCTGCTTGGAGAAAGTTCTCATCTCAGTCGGGTAAATGTGAATCCATTGCCCTTAGGCAATGTCTCCTTGTTTTATATTCTGTGGCTGGGCAAACAACCTCTCAGCATCAATCTTGTTCAGTCCAAAACCAATCACAGATTTCTAACAGTATAAGCACAGCACACATCAATGAATTTTGCAGCATCAAAGAAGCAAATAAATTTCCAAAAATAAAGAAATGATTAAAAAAAAGGATGGTGAAATCAATACAATGACTTGATGCTGGAAGTTTTCTATGAAAATACCAGACTTGACCAATGAATAATCTAGATGTGCTGCAAAATAACTGTATTTTTAATCGGTTTGCTGAATAACCCTAACGGCACAATATGCTCTTGGTACATACGCACAATGGAATCGGGAGTTAAGGTGAACATTTTTAAGAAGAGTTGTATGATACAGCATATTAAAACAGGATGCAGATGGAAGTGTATTCCTTGTATTCAATGATTAAGGATGAGGAAAAGTAGTGTGCATTGATTGAAGTTGTACTTGGATAGAAAGAACAATACGAATTTCTGCTTCATGAGCAAACATTGCTGCTGATTGTGGATAGCATGGTGAGATTTTTGACTGCTCTCTGTGGGTTGAAAGGGAACTCTCAAACCAATTAAGTGTTCAACAGCAGTGAGAGGCAAACATAGGTCAGCTTCACATCCACTGCTCTGTACACATAAGGAGACGGTGTGATAACAAGGTCGCTAATTTAAGGAGTGTCATGCCTGATGGTGTCAACCAACTTATGTCTCTATATCTGAACATGGTAGGCAATTATTTAGGTCACTGGATTTTTTATCCCAGGAGTTCTTTAGGTTATGTAAGCACAAGAGAATTAAGGCCAACACAGCCACATGTTTGATGTACAAAGAGCTTGTCGGGCATTTGAAAATGATCACAGAAGAGGCAAAACACAGCTAGGGGTAAGAAGTAAGAAGAAAAAAACAAGTATTAGAAACCCAAGGGAACTGTGAGGTAAAAAGCGATATAATATCTATTGTTTAAAAAGAACTGCAGCTGCTGGAAACACAAAGGTAGATAAAAAATGCTGGAGAAACTCAGCGGGTGAGGCAGCATCTATGGAGAGCAGGAATAGGCGACGTTTCGGGTCGATTCCCTTCTTCAGACTGATGTCGGGCGGGGGGAGGGGGGAATTTGTAATCTATGTATATGTTCACTGGAAGGGCATCAAGGGAAACCCTTAATACTTGAAATGAGGAGATCATGGAAATTATTTGTAACCTGAGGAAAGTAAAATTGATAATGCCCAAATTATAGGTTTATGAGGTTTACATTTAGGTTAATTCACCCTGACAATGGCCCTCAATGAACCATATTCCCTCCCTCGCACTCCTCAGTATTCCCTTGACTATCTCTCTCAACACCCTCTTCACTCCTAGCCCAGTCTACAAGTCACTTTACCTGCACTTCCCACTGTGTGGTATAACAAGAAATCATTGTAAAAGGCTTTTTATCACAGGTTTCTAGTGCAAGACATTTTCTATTTTATGACGTGTGTGCTAGAATATCTGAGCCTGATTCCGCACACCAAACAGAAAATGTTTACTGCTTTAAAGGATGTTTATAAGTATATTACTATTACTGGGCCAGGTTGACATTATTAAATCATTCTCAATATAGCCTGTGCCTCAAATACATTGATCGTAGGAGTCAATCTTGGATGATAGAAACTAAGTCCCACCCCAGCTCGACCGTCAGAACTGCTCAAAACTGCAGGGGTTTCCCTGCAAAATCAGAGCCAACTTCTTGAGTATTGATTTAATCTGGAATCTGAGTGTCAATTAATAGGCATGAATAAATGAATATGATTAGTTGATTATTGCATATAATTCTTAACTTCTTTATTTCCTAGCAATTATCTGGACACGTGGATGCTGCCTATTTAACTCATTACTGCATTCTGCTACTTTTTCCCAAATCTTCTGTTAATTTTTCAGCCAGAATAATTAAGGGTGCCTGGCTACTTTGTAACTTTGTCAGCACCCCTTCCATGGCGACTATTTGCATATCTTGGGGATGCAAGTAAAGAATTTCACCGTGACTTATCACATGTGACAATAAAGTATTCAATTCAATTTTGGTTTGCAAAGTTGATTAGTACTGCCCACCAGAATCCCTTGCTGCCCAACACTGCTCCCCAACATTCTCCTGGATGACCAAGCAGGCAGTGAGGTGATTGAAGAGTGAGTATGACTCCAATGGCCCCACAGAAAATATAGGAAGCTGTTGCATACTTGTGCTACTCAGAACAAAGTAAAATAAACAATAAAAGGGCCACAGATATATGTCACTTTTGCTCTAGTCAGAATCTGTAGGCTGCTAAGGGCCTAATGTGAGAGCAGTGGAAAGAGAGAAAGAGAAGGAGAAAGAGAGAGAGAGACAGAGACGGACGGACGGACGGACGGATGGACGGATGGACGGATGGACAGTGACAGGTGTGGGGAAACAGGTAGAGACTGAAAGTTTGCCAATAGGTACGGGAACAATGATGTACCACACAACAGGTTCAGCTGTGGAGAACAGATGGAGACTGACAGATGTAGAGAGCCAGCAGTGATAGGTGTGGGATACAGCTGGTGAGAGCTGTGGGTGAGCAGGTGGGGGCCTGGAGCAGTTGATAAACAGGTGGAGAGTGACTGCAGTAGGGAACAGAATAACAGGTATAGAGAAACAAGTGGAAAGTGTGCTCTGTTGAAAGTAGACCGCAAAATGCTGGAGTAACTCAGCGGGTCAGGCAGCATCTTCAGACTGCTGACTTCAGACTTCAGACTATCAGTCTGAAGAAGGGTTCCGACTTGAAACATCACCTATTCCTTTTTTCCAGAGATGCTGCCTGACCTGTTGAGTTACTCCAGCATTTTGTGTCTATCTTCAGTGTAAACCAGCATCTGCAGTTCCTTCCTACACACTCTGTTGAACGTAGACAGTCAATGACATTTGTGGGGAAACTGATAAGAATGAACAACTGTGGGAAATATTGGGAGAGTGGCGGCTGAGGAGAAGCAATTGAAGAGTAATATCTGTGGGATTAGAGGTGGGCATCGACAGTAGTGATGCAACCATGTCAAATTCACAATACTGGAGCTACAGATCAAGAACCAGAGGACATAGGTTTAAGGTGAAGGTGGATAGATTTAAAGAAACCAGAGGGACAACTTTTTTTACCCAAAGGGTGCTGGTAGGATATATAATCAGGATCGCTTCTTCGTGTTATGTGCATCAAAACTAAAAAGGCATGGGTTTAAGTTAGGAGGAGGGGTTTTAAATGGGATTTGAAGATAACGTGGGTTTTTTACACAGAGAGAGGTTGATATCTGGAACTTACTGCCGGCGGAGGTGGTGGAGTCAGATACAATCACTCATTTAAGAGGGGCACTTAAGAAAGCAACCCATAGAAGGATTAGCACCAAATGCAAGCAAATGGGATTAGTGTGGATGGGCAAAAATGTTGTCATGCTTGGTGGACCGATGGAGCCATTTTGTGTTTTACAAAATGATTCTAACCTTGATCTGGAGGGGGAAAAGCAGAGAAATAAACATAATTTAGCTGGAGTGTAGCTAGGGCAGCTGGAGCACGGATATCACTAGTAAGCAGAAGAAGATCGAGAGAAATAAAGCAAGATTATACCACTTGTCAACTTGTTTTTAGATCATCAAAGCTGAATGCATCACTATTGTTGGAGCCATGCAGTCTTGCAGTGAAGCCATGCAGTCTTGTGTATATCACAAAGTGCAACTGAAGCAAGGACGTTTGTAGCTTCAGTATCCAATGACAAAAAACAATATAGCAGTATTGTGTGTCTGAGACAGTTACAGTGAGGGAATGCAGTGTTATAAATGAGAATTGAAAGCAACTGGATTGTTACGGGTATCATGTTAGCAATGCTCAATTCAGTATTTCCAAGATAAATTGTATCACTTTGCAATTATTAAATTCTTAGTACTGGCCCCAGTTTTATAATGACACGTTGATAAATAATAAAATGTTGGAGGGAGGTAAGGCCATTTGGTTTCTGCTGATATGCAGCAGCACCGGTGGCTGGGATCATGCAGATAAGCACAAAGCTCTTTCACAGGTCACAGCCATGAAATCATCATTACGGTAATCTCAACCATGCAGGAAAGGTGACAGCAACGCGGCCAGTACAATGAAACATTAGGCACAGAATGCGGAATGAGTGAGACAAGACGATATATTTTCTTCTGGATAAAAAGGCTAAAAAATACGATGGAAGTGACATGATGGTTCCCTGGACTTATTTTTCTTTAACTTGCTGCTGAAAGAAAATATGCCGATCAGGAAGAATGGTACACAAGAAGGTGCTGTCAAAATGTTAAATATTATGACATGTCAAATAAGCCTCGCTATACACCATATTTTCAGTGGGAAAATGAATGGTTTCTGGTTTCTCTGAACAGTTTTCTCCAAATGTTTAGGTTTGGAGAGAGTCTTAGAAGGGAGTCTCACATATAATTTCATTCAAATTCAAATACATTTGACATTTCTGATGTACATATCTCTTTTTAATGTTTACAGCAGCAATCGGTTTAAGAGAAATATATGATTTGGCAGTTACTTGACAAGAAGGATCCGAATATCAAAATGAATGAATATGTAATTAAAATATGTAATTTAAGGCTATGGAATCTGTTTTCTGATCACTAAACATCACATATCCGTATAAAGTGTAGTAGACAGGGTGAGAGCCTCTTTCAAGATGCTCATCAAGACTGTGTTTAATCAGCTGCTGTATATGTACTGAAGTACGCAAGATGATGATTTGCTATTTGTGGCATCATCGTGGAAATACAGATGCGATTTGCACAACATGGGAGGAATGAAGCTCTATACTGACGCGATGGAATCATTCTGGGCCGATTCATCTGCCGACATTCCTCACCCCAGAAGGATATTTGAAAAAATAGTTTACCATGAAATTGCAACAAAATATAATGAAATGAATCACAAATATTCATCCCCCATTGAATCTATATTTTTAATGTGTGCAATTCAGTAAGAAAATTAGGACTAATAAAGTGGGCTGCAGCATAAAAGCCATAATGATGTGTTAACACATCTCAAGCAGCTAATCAACCATTTTGTCTGCTGAATAGCTTCCCGTTGATGTGGAGTGAATGACTGTTCTAACAGAAGGTTCAGAGAGAAATTTTAAAATCCTAGCTTTATCCATTTGTGAATATTTGTGAAAAGGAGCATCAAGTCCTTTGGTTCTACTAATGCTCTGCCTTCGCCAGTAAATAAGAGTTCTTTGGAGTTGATTAATTAGAGCTAAGAAAATTCCATATTCAATTATTGTTTACAATGGACAAAGTTTCCGTCTTCCATTTGTTTAATTGCATAACACTGTAAATTATAACATTTGCAGAAGCATTGTGTGATTGGGGATTGATTGTGTAACATTTCTTGTACAAATTAGCTGCAAAGACTAGAAGTTATGGAGCCACTGATTCCACGGATTGCAATGAGAGCAAAAATCAAATCTGTCCCTTTAATACAGTGCATTCAGAAAGTATTCAAATCCCTTCACTTTGTCCACATTTTGTTATGTTACAGCCTTATTCTAAAATGGATTCAATTCATTTTTTTAATCAACAATTACACACAATACCCCATAATAAAAATGTAAAAACAAGTGTTTAGAAAATGTATCCAGTAATTAAAAAGAAATAACTGAAATATCACATTTACATAAATATTCAGACCCTTTACTCAGTACTTTGTTAAGGCACCTTTGGCAGCGATTACAGCCTCAAGTCTTCTTGGTTATGACACTACAAGCTTGGCACACCTTTATTTAGGTAATTTCTCCCATTCTTCTCTGCAGATCCTCTCAAGCTCTGTCAGGTTGGATGGGAAGCATCGATGCTCAGCTATTTTCAGGTCCCTCCAGAGATGTTCGATCGGGTTCAAGTCCGGGCTCTGACTGAGCCACTCTAGGACATTCACAGACTTGTCACAAAACCACTCCTGCGTTGTCTTGGCTGTGTGCTTAATGTCATTGTCCGGTTGGAATGTGAACCTCCGCCCCAGTCTGAGGTCCAGAACCCTCTGGAGCAGGTTTTCATCAAGGGTCTCTCTGTACTTTGCTCCGTTCATCTTTCCCTCGATCCTGACTAGTCTCCCAATTCCTGCCGCTGAAAAACATCACCACAGCATGATGCTGCCACCACCATGCTTCACCGTGATGAGCGGTGCCTGGTTTCCTCCAGTCGTGACGCTTGGCATTCAGGCCAAAGAGTTCAATCTTGGTTTCAGAGAATTTGGTCTGAGAGTCCTTTAGGTGCCTTTTAGCAAACTCCAAGCGGGCTGTCATGTGCCTTTTACTGAGGAGTGGCTTCCATCTGGCCACTCTACCATAAAGGCCTGATTTGTGGAGTGCTGCAGATATAGTTGTCCATCTGGGAGGTTCTTCCATCTACACAGAGAAACTCTGGAGCTCCGTCAGAATGACCATCGGGTTCTTGGTCACCTTCCTGACCAAGGCCCTTCTCCCCTGATTGCTCCTTGGCCGGGCGGCCAGCTCTATGAAGAGTCCTGGTGGTTCCAAAGTTCTTCCATTTAAGAATGACAGAGGATACTGTGCTCTTCAGGACCTGCAATGCTGCAGAAATTGTTTCATACCCTTCCCCAGATCTGTGTCTTGACACAATCTTGTCTCGGAGGTCTATGGAAAATTCCTTCATCTTCATGGCTTGGATTTTGCTCTGACATGCAGTGTCAACTGTGGGACCTTATATAGATGGGTGTGTGCCTTTCCAAATCATGTCCAATCAACTTAATTTACCACTGGTGGACTCCAATCAAGTTGTAGAGACATCTCAAGGATAATCAATGGAAATAGGATGAATCTAAGCTCAATTTTGAGTGTCATGGCAAAGGGTCTGAATACTTATGTAAATGTGATATTTCAGTTATTTCTTTTTGATTACTTTGCCAAAATGTCTAAACACCCGTTTTCGCTTCTTCATTCTGGGGTATTGTGTGTAGATTGATGATTTTTTTTAAAATGAATCCATTTTAAAATAAGGCTGTAACGTAACAAAATGTGGAAAACGAGAAGGGGTCTGAATACTTTCTGAATGCACTGTAGATCACCTCCCACCAGAATGGATGGGAGTTGCACATGTCAGCCATTGTTACCTTGACAGATGATCTTGGCCATGTTTAGGGCAGTATCTGCTGATTTTGCCCACAAAGTCTCTGATAGCTCAGCAATGCAGCAGCTTTTGGGAGAAAAGGGTCATTTAACTTTAGGAAGACCCTGGGGAAGCAGATAGATTAAAATTAGTGAACCCTAAAACAATGAAAAATGAAGCCCCACAGCTAACCACTGGAAATTAAGACCTGCTATCTTTTCATTTTCTGTCTAATAAATATACTAGTTTTCTCCTGCTCCGAACAGATCCTGTATTTTCTCTAGGTATCATTGTGGCAAATATATTGTGCAGGAATAAGCTGTCCATCCTCTCAGGCTCTTTGCATCCTTTATGAACTGTACCTCATCGAAATTTCGTTCAGACCGAAAGGTCTGAATGACAAATAAAGGAATCTCTCTAATCTCTCTAATCTCCATCTGCCTTGGCATAAATCCCTGAATTTCTTTAGCCATGATTTTAATCTTGCCATTCACAATTGCCTCAGTGTTTTCACAGAGAAAAGTCCAGACGACCAATGAGATGCTTCCTGATTTCACTCAGCATGGACCAGATCAAGTTTCCTTCAATCAGCTTGTGCTGGTTTCCCCAGTGGAGGAAATAATTTCTTTACCCATCTAATCATTTTATCCATTAACTTTGCTAATCCCCCAATCTTCTAAACCAGAGGAAATCTTATCCAAGTCTATGCACAGGACAGCTATCCCAAAGATTCAAAATATGTATATGTGGTAAAAGAGTGGGCAACATAGAACATAGCACAGTACAGCACAACAACAGGCCCGTCAGCCCACAATGTTCGTGTCGAACATCATGCCATATTAAACTGATCTCATCTGCCTGTACATGATACATATTCCTCTTACACTTTCATGTGCCTATCGCAAAACCTCTTAAATGCCACTATTGTATCCGCCTCCACAACTATCCCAGGTAATGTATTCCAAGCCCCCACTACTCTCTGTGTAAAACGTTGCCCCACACATCATCATTAAACTTCCCCCTCTCATCTTATGGCTATGCCTTCTTGTGTTGGACATTTCCACCCTGGGAAAAAGGCTCTGACTATCTACCCTACACCTTTCAGAATTTTGTATACTTCTATCATGTGTCCCCTCAACCTCCAACATTCCTGAAAAAACAATCCAAGTCTATCCAACCTCTCCTGATAGCTGACACCCTCTAATCCAGGCAGCATTCTGGTAGACCTCCTCTGCACCCTCTCCAAAGCTTCCACATCTTTCCTGTAGTGAGCAAGGTTCTCCTGGAGAAGCCTCGGTTCACAGGCAGACCAAACTCTAGTTTAAACTGAATGCCTTTCACACTCCAGACATTCAAAAACACTTAGAAGATTAAAGATTAAAATTGCATTAAAAAATTAAACATAAAATAAATTAAAACACTAAAAAGCATTCACGCATGCCTGAAAACAATTTAGCACATTTAAATTTCTGAAATTAAATATAAAGCTCATTTTACCATTCTTACTGCATCTATTAAAAAAAGGGGGGGAAATAGGTCACTCAGTCCTTCAAACCAGCATCATTATCTGATGCAATCATGGTTGTATCCTCAACTCTGTATTTCCATCTACCAAACTAACCATTCAACTCTTTTGCTTATCAAGTGTCCATCTACCTCTGCGTTTAAAATATTTTAAGTTTTTGCTTGTACCAGCCTCAGAGTCTTGCTTGTTTAATCAAATCTCTTCTCTTCTAAGAATCTATTAATTCTTTAGTCATTTTTGTGCTGCTTTCTTATTCTCTCCAAGCTTCTCAATGGCCATCTGTCTTGAACACAAGATAATAGGAGCAGGAGTAGGCCACCTGGCTGATCAAGCCTGTCCCTGCATTCCACATGATTATGACTGATCTACCACTGGCATCCACTCCTCCTCTGTGCCAGATACCCATACACCTCAATCCCTCAATATTTAAAAAATGTATTCACTTCCATTTTTAATATGCTAATAAATAAGCCTCCGCTACCCTCTAGGGCAGAGAATTTTACAGATTTGCCAAAATCAGTGAGAAGAAATTTCTATGTACCCTGCCTGGTTTTAAATGACTGGCCCTTTATCTTGAAACGACAACCTCTTGCTTAAGTTTCTTCCACTTGTAAAAACATCTTGGTATCTACCCTGTCAAAGCCCCTCAGGATCCTGCATGTTTCTGTAAGATCACCCCTCATGTTTCCAAACTTCATTCAGTCTCAACCTGTCTATCCTGCCTTGTACAATTATCTTATAGATTTATCTTAAAGTCTGTTATGAATGATCCTTATATTTTTTTATTTAATCACAGATGGTGGGTGCTCCCCTTGGTACTTTTCTCCCTTGTTGGAATATATTGATCCCGCGTATTCTGAAAAATCCCTTTGAATATCTGGCATTGAATCTGAACTGTCTAATCATTTTATCTAGAACCAAGGAGTTATAAATGCTGGTTTACAAAAAAAAAGACACAAGATACTAGAGTAATTTAACAGGTCGGGCAGTATATCTGGAGAACAAGGATAGGTGATGTTTTGAGTCGGGGCCCTTCTTCAGGCGGATTGTGGTGGTGGGCAGGGGGTGGGGTTTGGAGAAAGCTGGAAGAGAAGAGGATAGGTGGAATATGGGTGCCGTACCTCCTGTTTGCGAGTGCCCTCACTCTGACAATCAGTGGCGGAAATCCCAGGGGCCCTCTGTTTTGAGATGTGGGGGACGATCCCCCCCCCCTCCCCCCAAATTTTTGTAATCCGGATTTTAAAACCCGGTAAAATCTCCACTTTCCGCGGGACTGGGGGTGGCACTGATGATCGAGGGCGCCGATTGGACAAGAGAGACGTCGGTCAGCAGGCAATGAGAGCGAGACATGATGATTCAGCACGATGATTGGAGGAGGGAGGTGTCGGTCAGAGGCGGAAGTAGGGAGGTTGGGATTGAGGATAGACCGCGGTGATTGGAGGAGGGAGACGTGCCCAGGTCATAGGGTCACAATGGCAGCCCTGGACACAGACCTGCGCGTCATCCGCAGCCAGGATAGACCCCGGCCGGCTTTCCGGCGCTACAATCGCTGCCGAACCTCCACTGGACCATCCCTGTCCCCACCCGAGTGCCCCCCCCCCATGCCCGGGGGTGGCCAGAGACGTCGGGAGTCAGATGGGCGTGGTGTCCCCCCGGCCCACAGCCAGCGCAGAGAAGCAGCGCTAAACCCAGCTCAACTCTGCCTGTCCCGCCGGGTTAACCTACAGCCCTGCCTAGACTTAAGGGAAATATGGACCATGCTTACAGCCAGCATGGAGAAGCAGCGCTAGCTCCACGGCTCCAGAATGGTATCTGTCAGTCCAGGCAGGGCTGTAGATTGCCCCGGCGAGACAGGCAGAGTTAAGCTGCATTTAGCGCTGGATTGAGCTGAAATTACCGTTCACAGGGCCCACGGCTGAAGCCTTCAAAGCCTCCCTAGTGTGCGTGAGTGTGCACATGCGTGCGCGGCCACCAAAAAATTGTGGCCCCCCCAGTCTCCCCCCCATATTTTGATAGCGATTTCCGTCACTGCTGACAATGCAGGACGCCCAGGACAGAAAGGTAATTTCTCCGCTGCATCTCCCCTCCACCTACATTCTTTCCTCTGGCTTCACAATGTGCGGCTCTTCTATCCTTATCTCACACCTTTAATTTTTAATTTCTGGCCTTTGTCCAATCATCTGCCTATCTGATAAAAACTCACACCTGTATCCACCTATCACTTTATCCTGCCCTCCTCTTTCCACCTTTCTTTCCCCCTTACCCCAACACAATCAGTCTGAAGAAGGGTCCTGACCCAAAATGTCACTTATCTATGTTCTCCAGAAATGCTGCCTGATCCACTGAGTTACTCTTCCAGCACTTTATGTCTTTTTCAATCATTCAAACTAATTTGACAGTTCCCTTTATTTAGCTCCGTTTTTGTGCTCTCTAATTTGCCCATATTTCAATGGGTCAATAGTGCTTTATTGTCACATGTGCAAAGCACAGTGAAATTATTTTTTGAGTTGTCAGATTTGACTCCATTTTCAATGTTCCAAAGTCTGGTTCACGTGCTTGGTCTTATGGAGCGGTGCCCGATCCAGGCAAGACCCAGGCTGCTGCAAGGCCTCCAGCCATCACCTTTGTCTGGATTGTTCAGCAAACCTACATCCGTCTCCTCGCCCGGCCAACTTTGTGCCTTGGCGGCGATTCCCATAGCTGACCTTGAGGGCGTGGAATGTACAAACCTTTTCAAAATGTTTAAAATGCCAGTTCTTTGATCCATTCTTCATTCACTGAAAATTAATGTAAGATTCATTCATACTCTACTAGTTGTGACCACATGTTTCTTTCATGGTGCTGTCATTAAATTAAATCTATCTGTTTTACACAAGATGAGATCACATGTAGTCATTCTCTGAATGGTTCCAAAATATGATGTTCTAATAAACCATCGCACAAACATTCAATAAATTCTTCATCAAAATTACCTTTCCCATCTGATTTTTCTAGTCCATTTATAGATTAAAATCTTCAAAAATTGTAGCTGCAGTACATAATTCTGACAAGGTCTCATTACTTTTTCCTTTCTATTCTGTCTCACAGTGCGCTGATTGATTGAAACCTCTCACAAATGACCTCTTTCCTTTATTATCTCCATCCACTCTATTTCTACATGCTGGTTTCCTGAACCTAAGTCATCTTCACTATTGTATTAAGACTATCGTCAATTTACCGAACCACTCCTTGACCTTTTCCTTCTTTCAGTTCTTCTAAAATGTCATTAACCTTCAATATTCAGATCACAATCTCTGCCATCCTTCAGCTGTGTCTCTGTAAAGACTATCCAATTATACTGCCTTTCCATTAATTTAAGCAGGGCTGCTGTGCCTGGACAAGGTCTAATCTGGGACAAGCTGTGCCTGGACAAGGTCTAATCTGGGACTGCGTGTCCTGCTACCCAATTAGACTCCACTGGCTCTCCACACAGTGTGGGCAGACAGCAGTGCAGTCAGACCGCAAGAATGAGGGGGGGACCTCATTGAAACTTACTGAATAGTGAAAGGCCTGGATAGCGTGGATGCGGAGAGGATGTTTCCATGGGTGGGAGAATCTAGGACCAGAGATCATAGCCTCAGAATGAAAAGATGTTCCTTTAGGAAGATGATGAGGAATTTCTTTAGTCAGAGGGTGGTGAATCCGTGGAATTCATTGCCACAGAAGGCTGTGGATGCCAATAGATATTCTTTAAGGCAGAGATAGATAGATTCTTGATTAGTATGGGTGGCAGGGGTTATGGGAAGAGGGCAGGAGAATTAGGTTAAGGGAGAAAGATAGATCAGCCATGATTGAATACACCTAGATGAGCCAAAATGGCCTAATTTGCTCCCATCATTTATGAATGTATGAACTTCCACAAAACCGTGGGTAATCTGAGAGTGCTGGGACCTGAGCCCGGGCAGAAAACTCAAGAAAACATGTTGCATTGCACTCTCTCCAATCCACTGCTAACCTGATAGCCAACTAGCCTTTTGCCATCATGTGACCTCCCATGTTCACATGAGCACTTTTCAACAGCCACCTTGTGAGCAGAATGAACACTAGTCAGCATTAGACATCTGGAGGATGCAGAGCACACTCCATTATCCCCTGATGGCTTTCAATGGACATTGATTTACATAATTTAGAAAACTTACAACCTAAAAAGAAATCAAATAAATAATCAAATATCATAATTTGAAATATATTTATTAATTGAAAACAAAAATATGCAGGGGACACATGAAGGAAAATTAACAAGAATCTTATCCTTTCAACTAAGGTTGACTGGTGCTGTGCTTTTTATGCCACTTTTGGCTGGTGTGAAGCTGAGGGACCCGATACATAGTACAACCAGCTCGTCACCTCAGGATAGCATGTAATGCTCCTGGAATCGATGCTGAGTCGAGGATGAAGCATGCTCTAAGATGTGCCTGCATCTGAGCTCCAGTACATTCAATACTTCCCAATTGTGGTGCAAAGGTGCAGATGTGCAGATGTGCAGAACATGCTTTTTGAGTAACTTGGAACCACTGGTTGCATGCAATAAGTTCCAGCCAAACACTTTGAATACAAATAGTAAAATCTTCACAAATATGCTCAAAGGAATTTTAACTTCCCTTAATAAAAATATATGTGAGGTTATTGATAATTACAGATATTTGTCACTGATAGAAGATTCCCACAAGCCGCATTCATTCAAATGCCTTAACATTAAGTTCTTGATAGATATAGGGAAGAAGCTGAAATGGTGTTTCAAAATTAGGAAAGTCTAATTATGGAGTTCCCTGTGATCAAGCCAAGGTTACAAATTATCTTAGGAACTTTCTTTGAAAGCAGAGAGACAAAAGGACATGCAGCTGCTGGAATCATGAGCAAAAGACAAAGTGCTGGAAGAACTCAGCCGTGGAAGGAAATAGACAACAAATATTTTGGGTTGGGCCCCTCCTTCAGATAGAAAGTTATTAGATAGATTTAATCCATATATTGGCATCAGCGGTTTGTGTATCTGGGGTAAAGTATATTCAAAATTACGTCAACAAGTGGTAGAGAAACCCATTTATTCTTGAATCCACATAAATTGTAAAACCCAAATTTTGTCAAATACAATCACAGAACTTTAAATGAAATAATAGACAATAGGTGCAGCAGTAGGCCATTCGGCCCTTCCAGCTAGCACCGCCATTTAATGTAATCATGGCTGATCATCCCCAATCACTACCCTGTTCCTGCCTTCTCCCCATATCCCCTGACTCCGCTATCTTTAAGAGCCCTATCTGGCTCTCTCTGGAAAGTATCCAGAGAACTGGCCTCCACCGCCCTCTGAGGCAGAGAATTCCATAAACTCACAACTCTCTGTGAGAAAAAGTGTTTCCTCGTCACCGTTTTAAATGGTTACCCCTTATTCTTAAACTGTGGCCCCTGGTTCTGGACTCCCCCAACATCGGGAACATATTTCCTGCCTTCGGCGTGTCCAAACCCTTAATAATCTTATATGTTTCAATAAGATCGCCTATCATCCTTCTAAACTCCGGTGTATCCAAGCCCAGCCACTCCATTCTCTCAGCATATGACAGTCCCGCCATCCCGGGAATTAACCTTGTAAACCTACGCTGCACTCCCTCAATAGCAGGAATGTCCTTCCTCAAATTAGGGGACCAAAACTGCACACAATACTCCAGGTGCAGTCTCACCAGGGCCCTATACGACTACAGAAGGACCTCTTTGCTCCTATACTCAACTCCTCTTGTCATAAAGGCCAACATGCCATTCGCTTTCTTCACTGCTTGCTGTACCTGCATGCTTACTTTCATTGACTGATGAACAAGGACCCCCAGATCCTGTTGTACTTCCCCTTTTCCCAACTTGACAGCATTTAGATAGTAATCTGCCTTCCTGTTTTTGCTAACAAAATGGATAACCTCACATTTATCCACATTAAACTGCATCTGCCATGCATCTGCCCACTCACCCAACCTGTCCAATTCACCCTGCATTCTCATAGAATCCTCCTCACAGTTCACACTGCCACCCAGCTTTCTGTCATCTGCAAATTTGCTAATATTACTTTGAATCCCTTCATCTAAATCATTGGTGTATATTGTAAATAGCTGCGGTCCCAGCACCGAGCCTCGTGGTACCCCACTAGTCACTGCCTGCCATTCTGAAAGGGACCCATTAATCCCTACTCTTTGTTTCCTGTCTACCAACCAATTTTCTATCCATGTCAGCCCTCTTCCCCCAATACCATGTGCCCTAATTTTGCCCACTAATCTCCTATGTGGGTCCTTATCAAATGCTTTCTGAAAGTCCAGGTACACGACATCCACTGGCTCTCCCTTGTCCATTTTCCCAGTTACATCCTCAAAAGATTCCAGAAGATTAGTCAAGCATGATTTCCCCTTTGTAAATCCATGCTGACTCGGACCAATCCTGTTACTGCTATCCAAATGTGCCGCTATTTCATCTTTTATGATTGACTCCAGCATCTTCCCCACCACCAATGTCAGGCTAACTGGTCTATAATTCCCTGTTTTCTCTCTCCTGCCTTTCTTAAAAAGTGGGATAACATTAGTTACCCTCCAATCCACAGGAACTGATCCTGAATCTATAGAACATTGGAAAATTATCACCAATGCATCCACGATTTCTAGAGCCACTTCCTTAAGTACCCTGGGATGCAGATCATTAGGCCCTGGGTATTTATCAGCCTTCAGTCCCATCAGTCTACCCAACACCATTTCCTGCCTAATGTGGATTTCCTTCAGTTCCTCCGTCATCCCAGATCCTCTAGCCACTAGTATATCAGGAAGATTGTTTGTGTCCTCCTTAGTGAAGACAGTTCCAAAATACCTGTTCAACTCGTCTGCCATTTCCTTGCTCCCCATAATAAATTCACCTTTTTCAGTCTTCAAGGTTCCAACTTTGGTCTTAACTAATTTTTTCCTCTTCACATACCTAAAGACATTTTTACTATCCTCCTTTATATTCTTGGCTAGCTTACCTTCATACCTCATCTTTTCTCCCCGTATTGCCTTTTTAGTTATCTTCTGTTGCTCTTTAAACATTACCCAATCCTCTTGCTTCCCGCTCATCTTTGCTACTTTGTACTTCTTCTCTTTTATTTTTATACTGTCCCTGACGTCCCTTGTCAGCCACGGTCACCCCTTACTCCCCTTGGAATATTTCTTCCTCTTTGGAATGAACTGATCCTGCACCTTCTGTGTTATTCCCAGAAATACCTGCCATTGTTGTTCCACTGTCATCCCTGCTAGGGTATCTTTCCAGTCAACTGGCCAGCTCCTCCCTCATGGCTCCATAGTCCCCTTTATTCAACTGTAACACTGACACCTCTGATTCACCCTTCTCCCTCTCCAATTGTAGATTAAACTTGACCATATTATGGTCACTACCTCCTAATGGCTCCTTAACCTCAAGTTCGTTTATCAAATCCGGCTCATCACATAACACTAAATCCAGAATTGCCTTCTCCCTGGTAGGCTCCAATACAAGCTGCTCTAAGAATCCATCATGGAGGCACTCCACAAACTCCCTTTCTTGGGGTCCAGTACCAACCTGATTTTCCCAGGCAACCTGCATGTTGAAATCTCCCATAACAACCGTAGCATTACCTTTACTACATGCCAATTTTAACTCCTGATTCAACTTGCACCCTATATCCAGGCTACTGTTTGGGGGGCTGTAGATAAGTCCCATTAGGGTCTTTTTACCCTTACAATTCCTTAGTTCATTAATAAGCATTAGCGTATGCGAGTGGGTACCATTATCCATCCGAGAAAGCAAGGGACTGCTATTAACGTTTTGATACTGTATCAATATACTGCATGATAAATTGTGCGTTTGAGGGTGCCAAGTGAGATTCCCTATTTTCAACATATATACACAAAATTACATCCAATATTTTAACATAATGCTGGGGAAGAAGATATATCAAGGTTTAATATTCTGAGGAGGGGATTAACATAGAATTCCATTAAATTGAGCCTCCTTGAGTTTCTCAAGGTAAAATCTGTGGATGTGTATTTGCTGAATGCATGGCTTTTCCATATTTATGTATTAGATATTATTGTTGATGGAAAAGTAGTTTGTGAAGAAAACATTTACTAATCTAATTTAAAATAAATCCATGCATTCAGAAATGTTATCTGCAGGCACTTACCATTATGTTGACAGCAAATCCTGATCAAAAGAACCAGGAACTAAACGTGCCTCAAATTAATTGAATTCCATGGTAATCCCTTCAGAACGTTGTTTTGATATATTTTCTTCCCCAACACCATGTTACAATATTGGATGCAATTTTGTGAGTATATGTTGGCAAAGAGGATCTCACTCAGCACCATCAAATGTACTGTATAATTTGTATAACAGAGGCAATGTACAGTGAGGAGCTAAGCAGTTATCATATCTGAACTCGCAATGCATGGTAGGATGTGCCAAGCATGCCAAAGCAGAGTGTCAAAAACTGGTGGAAACCATTGTAAATGGTATAAAATTATTTTGCAGGCAATTTGTATGAAGTGAGTTATGCTTCACATGATCCGCCACTAGTTTATTTCACCTTTCAACAAATCCATCTGTTCCTTTCTTGCTAATGTATTTCTCAAGCCTCACTTTAAGCGTGGCCAGAACATTAAGGATTCTACCGCAATATGCTTTCAGATCTCATGCCATGTAAAGTAATTTTCTTCACATCCTTTGCATATCCATGTTTCCAAAGGCACCACAAGTGAAGGCATAGCATGGCAAATTATTCAATAATTTGCCATCTTAAATTATTCTATAGACAATGGAAATGGTTTTCATAGATTCTTCAGGCACTAATCCAATTTCAGGGCTTTGGCAATGACCATGTATTGCTGGAGCTCTGCTCCTGTTGAAGCTGTTGCGTGAGCCTCACAACTGGATTAATGTCTTGCAATTCGCTCAGGTATTCATAATGCTCCATAAAATATACTGACGTTTCATGAACGTAGCTTCCACTTGGCTGGTAACAATATTTCAGTGACTGAGATCAGTTATGTACACCATATCACAGACAACAAGACAGTTAATCTTTATGTCCCTGAAGCAAATACTGACTGTGGCAAAGCTTCATCACTGCGCTAGGAAATAACATTAGACAGTTAATTTCATGATTAGAACACATTACAAATGGACAGCATTAATAATCTGAAATATAAATAACTGTGTTGTGCCTTTTTAGTTTTATACCTTGCATTTTACTGGCCTCTGTTACAAATGTGCTGTATGATTTTGTTTTAATCACTCACTACCACTGTGTAAATTGAACCCACTCTCTCAATGGTGTGGAGAGCCATTTTCTGTGACAAGTTTTTACTTTAATGATGCAGTGGAGGGTGAGACAAGTAAATCAGCTCTGAAGAAGGGTCCAGACCTGAAATGTCACCTATCAATGTTCTCCAGAGATGTTGCCTATCCCGCTGAGTTACTCCTGCAATTTGTATCTTTTTTTGTAAACCAGCATCTGCAGTTTCTTCTGACTTCAAATCACACTTGGTTACTGGATTCAATGATGTTGCATATTTTCTTTCTGCAATTCACTCACTTGTTAAGCCACTATTGAAATGAGGCCATTAGCAATCAACATTTGTACAGGCAATACATTCAATAGCTTTTTCACCAATATTTAATTGAAAATTCATTATTTCTGGTGGAAAGGGCAAAACCATTTTGACCAGAAACCTCTGTCCATGAGTCAATTTTGTGCTCCTGTTATTAAATCCACATTATTCCATTGGGAACATTGTTAGGAAATGGAACATGCTGACTCAGGAGTAATCATCATTGAGCATTTTCAGGTCAAATAGGTTCTGCAAACCTGTAATAGACTTGCAACCCTACCAGGCTAATGGGCCTGTCCCACTTACGTGATTTTTCAGCAGACTGCCGGCGACTGTCAAGTTGCCGGCAGTCACCTGAAAAACCGGGAACTGGAACGGCGACTGTCAGAGTGGAACACACAAACACACACACACACACAAACACATCGGAAAGGCGGGGGCCAGGGCAAGCAGGGGAGAGCGCTGTCTGAAATTCACACGGTGCAAGGTGATACAGACACACACCGCGATGAACAGGAAGGTTGGCGCTGTAATTAAGATGGCTAAAGCACAGTGTATGGTAAGTCCTTTAAAAGAGGGGGGAAGGGGGGGAGAGGGGGGGAGGGGGGGAGGGAGGGGGGAGAAAGGGGGGACAAGCAATGGAGACAACTTTTAAGAAGACAGATAACTTTTAATAAGCCAGAGATACACAGCTGTTAAGTTCGGCGGACATTTATCATTACTGGTTGGTTATCCTTGGTTCTGAAAACTCCTGCTTACGTTTTTTTCCCCCAATGAGCCAATGAAAATGACCAGTCAACAAAGGCGATTAACTAAAACTATCTACGACAACCTCAACTACCTACAACTAAATGGCGACCCCACTACAACTGCACCTACGACTACAGGATTATCGATTATCTCCATGGCGACCAATTTTTGATCACAGAAAACTTTTCAACATGTTGAAAAATTTGCGGCAACCATACTGAGGCCACAACTAGTTCCCAGAGTGTGGGAACTCCTCGCGACCATGAAGGAGACTCATCAGAGACCACCAGCGAACATGTGGTGACCATGTGGCAAGCGCAGACTCCTGCACTCACCTAAAAAAGCCCCTTAGTGGGACAGGCCCATAAGGCTCTTCTTTTGTTTTAATTGCTCTGCCACTCACATCAACCTGCCATTCCCAGTACTCTCTGTCATTCCAACCTACACCCCCTAATTACCTAAATCATGACCTTTTGATCTCCAAGGCCTAATTCTTGGAGTCCTCAATCCCCAGACCTGTGGTCATTCAAGACCCAGGCACCAATTTTGCTATATAGTGGCATAAACACCTCTGGAATTCCTTTCCATTAAACTCAAAGAAGGCAAATTCTGGGACAATGTAAAAGATACTGCTGATGTCCACCATTTTTCTCTCTCTGACCACTGATATGGTCCCAGCCAATATTGCTCCAAAGAAGTTGCATTCCTCTTCTATTAAAAAGTAAATCAGATCCAGATATTTATCAGTAAATAATTCCCAGGCCACTGCCTGGCCTGGGAATAAACCAATGACACTGGTCACTACTAGTATTCTACAGCAAACTGCACCAAGAACAATCCTAATTTAATGAAAGAGAAAGGTTTAAAATTTACTGCAGAGGTTCATCTATATCAGCAGTAATGGTATTCAACAGGCTTTCACAGATTTCCATATTCATTTTGAACGGGGATGAAATGAACACTGTAACATTGCTGATATAAAACATTGGCTCTGCTCTATCATTTCAACATTTTAAATTGGCGATCTGTTATTCAATCAGTATGGAGAAATTCATTTCATTTTGTTCTCGCCATCATCTTCAATGGAACAAAAATTTCCATCACTCCTTAATAAAACTGATGTTGAATTCATAAAAATTCATAAAAGAAGAAATTTGTTATTGAGTGGGAGTATAAAATGCTGTGGTAAAATGGAATTTTGTCCTCTGAATTCATGAAGCACAAAAGAATAGAAATTAGGAAGGATAATGCCTTTTTTTCCAATGGGTATGGAGTATGAAAGTAGATATGTTTCCATTGTAACTTCACAGGGAGCTCCTAAGATGATATCTGGAGTACCATGTACGATTTTGGTTTCCGTTTAGTTTGGTTTAGTTCAGTGTATTGTCACGTGTACCGAGGCACAGTGAAACGCTTTTGTTGTATGATAACCAGTCAGCGGAAAGACAATACATGATTACAATCGAGCCAACCACAGTGTACAGGGACGATATAGAGAATAACATCAATAACAAGGTAAATCCAGTCTTCAAGAAAGGAGTTTTTATTGGAGGCAATAGAGCAAAGGTTCATTAAGTTTCATCCTGGGATGATGGATTTAATGGATGAGGACATGTTGAGCAGGTTTGGACCTATAGTGACTAGAGTATAGAAGAATGGGAGATGGTAATTGAAACAATAAGATCTTGAGGGGGGGTTTGCATGGTGGAGGCTGAAAGAGTATTCCCCTTGGGGGCAGGGGGCAGGGGGGAGGGTATTCCAGGACTGGGGAGAATAGTTTTAGATAAGGATGTCATCCATTCTAAGATGAGGATGAGATGATGATGAATTTCTGTTCTCAGATTATCATGAATCTTTGGAATTCTCTATCCTAGAGAACTATAGGATAGAGAAATGGATACATTCATCATCATTCAATATCATTCGATGGATATTTGACTACAAAGGCAAGGGGTATGGATATAGAGCAGGACAGTGGTGCTGAGACCACGGATGGATCGTAATCTTTGCACTGAATGATGGATTAGACTCAAGGGGCTACAGTATGTAACCTATTTCGGCTCCTGTTTCTTGTGATCTTATGAAGGAAATGAGCAAAAATAGGAGGAAACCTTTCAATCAGTCTATTTGTATCGCAATGCAGCAGTGCAGAAAAAGTGAAAATGCATTTTTGAAGATTATATACTTTTCCGTTTCCAAATTAATTACTATGCCTGGACTCACTCAACAAATCCTCCCAAGTGACTGGCCTGGAAAAAGTGACTATAGGTCCAGGAATAACAAACCTTAATAACATTCATGTCAGTAATATGGTATTCAGCACTTTTGTTTTCAAAAAATAAACTTATTCTTAATTAAAAAATATATGAACAACAGAAAACTATTCCAAAGATCTTCATACATTCTTAGTGTCTATACATACAATGGAGTCACACTCAATAGTGTTAACACCATTGCCATTCATGTGGCCCCCTGGGATGACACCCCTTCCCTTGTAAGAGGGATGCCCCTACTATATTCAGCCCCTCAATGTCCTGCAGCAGAAGGATTCTAGACTGTGGCCCTCCCCCACAGATCCTTCATGTTGGCTGCACCAAGCTTCAGTGCATGCCTCAGTATGTACTCTTGCAGTCTGGAAAAGGACCAGTTATTCCCTTATCATATATCCCATTATTCCCTTATCATGCATCTCATTATTACCTTATCATGTACCTATACACCATAAATGGATCAATTTTAATTGTATTTTCTTTCTGCTGACTGGTTAGCATGCAACAAAAACTTTTCACTGTGCCTTGGTACACGTGACAATAAACTAAACTCAACTAAACTAAACTTGAAACATTCCTTTATAGACATCTCGCTGTGCTGGCAGATCAACATGTTTCAGGCAGACCAAAGTGCATCTTTCATTGAATTGAAGGTCTTCCAGCAGCAGGTCATGTCCATCTCTAAGTGCATCCCTGGGAACAGACTATAAATCAGCTGCTTGGGATGAACTGAGACAAGGATGAACTGAGACATCCTTGTGCAAACCCCCTTCACAAATCCACACTCTGCCAAGTGGTGGCCAATCATTTCCTCTCCTTAGCTGTATGCCTGGATGTTAGACCCAATTTCTAACCCAATACTATTATTGATATTGCACCATGCATGGAGAATCCCATTCCATTTGACAAATGGTAAGGCAATGGTAAGGTAACTTTTCTTTTTCTAAATTTATTATTTTAATTTATTCCCAAAGGGGTAAGTTGACAACCACAGAGTCTAACCTGAGTAACTATTAGTCAAAAACACTTCTTAGCAATCCCACTGTATTCTCGCATTAATGTCTGTTTTTTTTTCTTCAGTGCAACCATATGAAATAAGGATCACAGTTCAGAACATTGTACAACATAAGCAAATCATTATGCATGCAAATTAATGCAAGAGCAGTATCTCTGATGATGACTTTCATGTGAATTGACCTCAACAGTCGGAATTTATGAATATTTACTGTGTAGGCTAACAAACTTCCCAATCGCTCTCTCATGAATCGATTTATACCTGAGAGCATAGGCATATCTCACCATCGATTTCAACTCACAATTACCAATTCATTAATACTCTTCCCATTACATACTGTTTACATCCTGCCTGTACTAACCAGCAATGGAGGAACAAATGTAAGATTTTAGATATTGTTGAACATGCTGCTGAGGGGTCAGAGTTGGCAATATGTATTGATGACTATGTTCAAGGGGGCCAGAGGTTATGGTGAGAATGCAGGAGAATGGGGTTGAGAGGGAAAGATCGATCAGCCATGATTGAATGGCAGGGTAGATTTGATGGGCCGAATGGCCTAATTCTGCTCCTATAACATGAATTAATGAATTTATGAACACAATTGACGTTACCCTTTCCTTACTAGTTGTCAAGCAAACTCCAGGCATGATGCAAATCAATACCACAGTGGTCTGTGCACATTATAACAAGACTAAGACAACATTTGGATATGGTCCTAGAAGTGATATGTATTACTAATGTCATACAAATGACAGGCAATGACCATTTTAAAATGAATCTAACCATCTTCACTTGACATTCTGTAGCAATACCTCACCTTCATGAGGGTCATCATTGAAGCTCAACAGCCTTTAGCATAGAGCAAACTGCTTGATCTGCACTCCAGTCAGCATCATAACTGTTCACTCTCTCAACCACTGGTGCAAGATGTAATATCAACAAAATGCAATGCCGCAACTCACACTGGCTTCATTGACAGTATCTACGAACCATCGAGGGAGACAAGATCATTGAGCACATGGGAACACTCATCGCCAAACTTTGCACTGTTTTGCATTATCCTGAATTGGATGCCTATTGCCATTGCTTCATCACCCCGGGGTCAAAATCATGACATAACAACTCATTGGAGAGTCCTCGGAACAACCGTATTCAACATTTTCCCAAGGCAGCAAATATTGACTTTGAGAGCAGTATTAAAATTCTCAAAATGAATATGAAAAAAAAGTATCATCAAAAAATAAAACTTAAAATGTTTACATCCTTGTAAAAGTCTCATCATCCTAAACCCTAAATATATCCTAATATTGTAGATATTTTTGTTGTATGGTATTTTAGAATTCAATTTATACTGGACTAAATAAACTGGATTATTTTGTGTTAAACAACTTTGGTTTGCTTAATTACTTAAACTATTATCTGTTGGTCTTAGAATAAGAATCAGAGTTTTTGATATTTACTATAGTCCTCCTGACATATGAACGAAGCAACTGTTTGCTCCTGCCTTGCATGCAATTAATTGATTGCATTCGTATTTTGCAGAGCTAATATATTACAACAATTATAATGCATCCGAATAATGCCAAAAAGTAAAGGTAATTTACGTAAAATAATGGTAATAATATTCACTTACAGAATTCATTTTTCTTTGACTGAATCTTTTCTTTACAATGTTTTTGACTCAGGATTCATATTATATCTATATTGGCAAAAAATTGCAAGTACTTTTGTTTATTTTATCCTTCCCACTCCAAAACATTTTATCTTTGTCCCATTCATTTGCACGATTATTATGATAGATTCTAGTGTTTATTTAATTCTCATCTTACAAATGCTTTCCACAAATAAAGATGAATAATTTTTTTTAAATCATGAAGAAAAATGAAAAAGGCACTCAAACCTGTTTAAAAATAATCAGATGAAATGTTTTTTTCTTGTTCGTGTCAACTATATGTTATAGAATTTGATAAGGAGGACATGGTATATTAAAGGGACCTTACTGAAGGAGGAACATCAGGTTTACTTTGGATGGCAAATATAGAATTTATATTCCTCCTTTAACTATTGCAAATGTAAATAGTGCACACACTTCAAGCAGTTCATAGCTACTGGAAAATACAAATGGGAAGCACACATCTTCAACAAGAGTGCAATATTTTACTCTTGCCACCATCAATGTTGCTCACGAATTTTGTTGTGCATGCTGATGACTTATTAGTGTCAAGTTAAGTCAAGTCAAGTCACTTTTATTTCTATAGCACATTTAAAAAACACCTCTCGTTGACCAAAGTGCTTTACATTGGTGGAGGTACTAACGTTATACAACAGTGGTTCATAGATTAAGTACATACATAAATACATACATATAGCCCTCTCTCAGAGGACGTCAAGAAAGGCTTGAGAGTAAAGATGAGTTTTAAGTCTCGACTTAAAAGAATCGATGGAGGGGGCAGTTCTGATGGGAAGAGGGATGCTGTTCCACAGTCTAGGAGCTGCAACCGCAAAGGCGCGGTCGCCCCTGAGCTTATGCCTAGACCGCGGGATGGTCAGTAACCCCAAGTCGGACGATCTGAGCGACCTGGAGGTGGTGTGGTGGGTAAGCAGACTTTTGATGTAGGTGGGGGCAAGCCCATTAAGGGATTTGTAAACATAAAGAAGGATCTTGAAATTTATTCGGAACCGCAGTGGAGAGAGGCCAGAATCGGGGTGATGTGGCTAGTCAATGAAATATTTCCCATTTGGGTTACACCAATAAAATCATTGTTTTTAGAATAATAGACACAATGTGCTGATGTAGCTCAGAGAGCCAGACAGCAACTCTGGAGAAAATGGATACGTTTCAGGTCAGGACCCTTCTTCAGACCGTACTGAAGAAGGGGCCCAACTGGAAACATCACCTATCCATGCTCTCCAGACACCTGCTGCTGTTACAACAGTACTTGGAGTCTTTTTTTGTAAAGCAGTATCTGCATTTCCTTGCTTTTTCATTGTTTTTGGAGCAGGGTGAAGCAGCGAATCTAGCTTTTAGTTGGTGGTTAATTGAACCATGCTTGACTTTATATTCTGGAAATTTCAGAGTAATAATCATCTCTCATTGCAAGCCAGAGTACTACATTGTTATAGTGAAATATTGGGATCAAATGATTTTAAAATGTGACAACATAATGCAGATGGATACTATATTAACTAAGGCCAGTGTCAGTCTGTGGGATGACTGGCTCTGTACCCCTCTCTGTGTAGCTCCCCTGCTCTCTCTGGGGATGATGGGGCTGCTGTAAACCCATCCCTTGTTGTTAGGCTTGTGGGGGAATGGTAAGGTGGGGGAATGGTAGGGTGGGGGCTTTGAGTGGTTGCTTTTGGGGCATTTCCAGTATTATGAGTTTAAGGGGTGGTGGATGTAGACCTTCCTTCCCAGGGCTGTGTCTGTGTGGGACCTGATTGAAACGATGAAAAGCTCCTGAAAGTGTCTGCGGCAGTTTAGGTCAGGGACCCCAATAAATTAGTATGGCATTGCATTTTCAAAGATCTTTGGAATTGAATATTTTATTGTCACATGTAACAAGTCACAGTGAAATACTTTGTTTGCAAACCTTGGGAAACCTGTTTGAAGTGTTTACCTTGTCCCCCTGAAGATCTCTTGCAATAGCTAAGTTCTGAATACAGAACCAGTTTCCAGATCCAGTCAGACGAACCAATGTGACCTATTTAGAAGGGATCTCCAACTTGAGAATAAAGCCTAATAGAGGACCAACTTAAGTTTACTATTCTCCCAATGGATTTTCAGTAAGTTTGGGGGCGGGTTTAAGATTATGATTGTTCACAAAATATAAATCAAACACCATTTTCACTGTTGCTATATATATTCAATTCAATGGCTCAATTTACAATGAAATACTACACTGTATTACAAAACATCACAGCATTGTTAATGCTGGTGCCATTTTTATGTGTTAGAAAGAAGATGGTCATCAGATCCCTTCTCTGAATGCACAAATTCAATTGAGTGTCTACTCATCTTCCTTTAGCCTCCTCTCTAAAACCTACTTCTGACCATGGTTTAAATTGCCCTTCCTAAAGCACTCTTTTGTACCTTGCTATTTTCCTGTGATATTAAAATTAATGTGAAAAGTGCATTGGAATGTTTCATTGCATTAAAGAGACTGTATAAATACAAATAGCTGTTGAATCTCTAAAGAGAAGAAACTGGACCAAATGCATTTGAGATGAAGGAGGATTAATTAAGCAGAAAGCTATCGAGCTCAACTAAGAGCACAAGAGTATTTGATTTCTTGTTTCTGATTTCGGCCAATGAATTCCCTGAGATGTAATGATATCATTATCACCAGGCAACTATTGGCAGTATTTTCAACCAGAATCCAATTAAAACTAAACAGTTCTATAAAACATGCACAGACAATCTCTGCTCCACATTCTTGAGCTTGCAACCTTTGTGTTGAGCAATAACTACTATTAGATATTTAGTCACATTTCTATTTGGATAATGGAGAGGAACTAAATCATAGCCCCTTATCTAAACAATCTAAAACAATTTACATATTGAGTATTGAGTGCATGCATGATATCAATGTGCAATGTTGAAAGCAAGACATAGCCTCTAACAATTTGGCCAAATGCAAAATTCAGACATGAAATTATTTTCTTTATGGAACATAATTGCTAAAAAAAAATTAAAAAAACAGAAAATGATGGAAACATTCACTAGATCAGGCAGAATTTGTAGAAATAGACATTTCGGGTCTGGGACTTCATCAGAACTGGGAAAGAGAGAAACAAGTTTGTTTTTGTTAGGAGAAGAGGTGGGGGACGGGATGGGTAGATCAAAGAAAATATCTTTGATCGTGAGAAAATTAGGTTAATGTGGGCAGTAATACTAACAGTTAGATGCATGTTATATTTCTTTGTGCAATGTGTTGTTGATGGTGACACCATATTATAAGAACTTGCAAAGAAAGGCTTTGGGTGGGACATGCCCAGTAGTTTAGAATGTGTTAACAGGGGAATAAAAGATGATGAATGGCAGAAATGACTACTGCTGCTGCAGCTAGCAGGAAGGAGTGAGTTATCTCAAATTGGAGTATTTAATATTGAATCTATAAGGCTGCAACGGTCATAATAATATCACATGCTCTGATTAAAGGTCATTGATCTGAAATTAAGGAATGCGTTATGTGCCATTGGATGATGCTGTGGATGTCTGGGTTCTTCCATTGCTAACACAATGTGAAATATTAACTCCTCTCTGCACAAAGGCTGTCAAACTTGCTGAAAATTGTTTTGCTTTTATTTAAACTTCCAGCACCTGCAGTACTTTACTTTTGGATTTGCACGTTTGGCATCTTTAATCGCATATTAAGTTGCTGGTTTGTCGTGGTACAACAAGAGTTGAGGATTCATAACTGGGACATTTGGTTGTGTATGGCTCCCAATATCTGTCTTACCACTGAAGAACTCTCTTTGCAAGTTCTGATATTATGGAGTCATTAAATGCCAAATGGTCAGATCAAAGAAAGGCCTAGAGATAAGGAAAAGAGGCTGATCACAGTGGTAAAGGATCAATCAAGTGAGATTTGTGGTGGGTGATTAGTATTTGGGGATTTGATAGTCAGATAAAATAAATTGTCGTTTATGGGATTGGTGATCAACATGTAGGATTGGCCGTTGTGGTGAGGTTGGTAGTTGGAGCTTGGTTTGCTAATCGATGAAAAGGTAGACCAAAATGCTGGAAAAATTCAGCGGGTGAGGCAGCATCTATGGAGCGAAGGAATAGGTGACGTTTCGGGTCTAGACCCTTCTTCAGACTCTATCTTGAGTCTATCTTCGATATAAACCAGAATCTGCACTTCCTTCCCACATAAGATTCTCCTTCCGGTCAGAGAGAGCTAACAGTTGATTGGTTGATCAGTTGATTAGTCAATGAAAACATTTGTTTGTTGGGAGGTGAACATCAGTAAATGGGGGAGGGAAAGATGTCAACAGTACAGCAGTAGTGGGGGTGGAGTACTAGGTGGTGTGGCAGCAAGGATCATGAGCCTGGTCATGCAGAAATGATTACATTGGCAGGGAGGGGATGACCACGAAAAAAAATGATCACAAGGAGATCTCTATCATAAGTTCCCAGTTCCAATAGGTGTCCTATAAATCTCGCTGAAGCATGTGCCATACGTGCTGTGAAAGTTTGTTTTAGTTTGGATGAATGAATATCATGGAAGTTGGATTCAGGATGAATGTTGCAACATAAGCATTGCAAAGGAATGTAAATCATGGGTTTGTAATTTTCAAGGCTTGACCTGTTTTCTATCTTTGATATATCATTGTGAAAAATTGAAAATCCTTGTGCAGCATGATCCAATTCTGAGCATTAACTTGCAGATAAATTCCATGGATCGGTTTTGCATCAAAAGCTGATTCACAAGAATAAACAACAAATGGCATGGTTAATTGATTAGGTTTGTGACAAATTACTGTGAATATCTCCAAAAGACTCTTGAGGTTTTTCATCCTTCCAAGACAATGAAAATAATCAACTGTTAGCTCTCTCTGACCAGAAGGAGAATCTTATGTGGGAAGGAAGTGCAGATTCTGGTTTATATCGAAGATAGACACAAAATGCTGGAGTAACTCAGCGGGACAGACAGCATCTCTGGTGAGAAGGAATGGGTGACATTTCGGGTCTGAAGAAGGATCTCGACCCAAAACGTCAACCATTCCTTTTTTCCAGACATGCTGACTACCCCACTGAATTACTCGAGCATTTTGTACCTATCTTCAGGAGAATCTTATCTTTCTGTTTGGGTTGGCAACTGGATGTTATAAACGGAATAGAAAAATAATGAAAACAAAATGACGGCAATATGTGGCTTGTTACAGCCGTGCAAAAGGAACAATGGATTGGGATGATCATCGTAGAGAAAGGACAGAAGGAATTGGTTATGTCAGTAAGTTACCATGCTATATATTCAAACAAATAAGATGCTCAATTTTGTTATATTAACCTGGGCTTAAAAGTATCACTCACACTTAATAGAAAGCCTTATGCGCGAGAAATAAATAAAATTACTTCAATGAGGAAATAGGTTGAAATGTTACTGTTGCCACGGAGAACATTGCAAAATGTTTTATCGATGGATGTAAGGCTGATAAGCATTTCCAGTCCTTAGGGAGGGTATGCAATTTGAAGAGATCTGCTTGTTCTGAGCACTTGTTTAGTTACAGTCACTATAGGCTCTCATTGCTCATCTTCACACAATTTGTTACTACTATTTTCACTTATCTATTTGATTCATTCTACCAGGCTCGTTATGAAATAGGTCCTCTCCAGCTTCCTTTTCGGATTGGGAATGCTTACATTTTCTTTTTAATCCATGAGTAACTCCATTGTAGGAATAATTTGCAAGACCAGAAAATAAAAAATCAATAATATGAGTGATAAATGAATGGATGGTAATAAATCAACAAGTATAGGGAATTAATTTCAAAATGTACTAAAACTCCAGCATAATGTAAAAGAAGCTTGTGGGAAAATTATAAAAATATAAAAACTTATCAAAATCTGATAATGGAGAAGGTCTTCGAGTGAAGCAGTGTAGATTTAGTCGAGCGCTGATGCACAATAACATTACAAGTGTAGACTCTGTGATGTGGGCATATTTGCCAAGATGGATTCACACTGTGCCTGAACCTACTCTGATTTCACCCAAAGTGAATCTATGGGTTTATGTTTCTACCTGACCTTATTCCCCTAGTCACAGCTGCAAAATCTTTCAGCCAGGACTAATAAGACTTTGTTTATATTTGTCTTTCCTTCAACAAACATGTTGACTTTTTGTTAAGAGTGGTAAGAGTGGTTTCAATAATATGACTGACAAAGAGCTTATCACATTTATGCATTCATTAATCAGAATATCATGGTCTCCTCCATACTGATTTAAAATCAGTCTGAATGATGATTAAGTTATACAGAACCACAAAGATAGATACAAAAAACTGGAGTAACTCAGCGGAAGAGGCAGCATCTCTGGAGAGAAGGAATGGGTGACGTTTCGAGTCGTGACCCTTCTTCAGATGTCTCGACCCGAAACGTCACCCATTCCTTCTCTCCAGAGATCCTGCCTGTCCCGCTGTTACTCCAGGTTTTTGTGTCTATCTTTGGTTTAAACCAGCATCTGCAGTTCCTTCCTACACATACAGAACCACATGCTGTGTTATTTTCTGTAAATCAGCTACTTTATAAATTGAATTAATTTTAAAAGTTATGTGTTGATATCTGAACAACAGAAGACATTTGTGCTGCTTATAAATCTTCCTTGAAATTTCAGAAAATGAGCTGCAATGGATCAAGGTTGCTTGGTAGGTTGGATTTAATGCGTTCCATAACCAACCTCTCAAAACACTTTATAATGGTTGATGTCATGGCCACTGGACGGGAGTCGTTAAGGCATGAGGTCTTGCTTTTCTTTGGTATGTGGTTGATAGTGGTCTTCTTGAAGCAGGTGGTTACATCAGAATGGAGTAGGGAGAGAACACTCCCACTAGTTGGTCCATGCAGTTCCTTATGACCGCAAATTAAACTGCAAATTAATCGTTCGAGAATCCTGCATCAGCATTCCTAAGTTCTGTTGCACCTCCGATTTCTGAATCCTCTCCCCATTTAAAAAATTGCCTAAGCCTTTATTCCTTCTATCAAAGTGCATGAGCGTACACTTTGTTATGCTGTATTCCATTTTCTGCTTCTATGCCCACTCTCTCAACATATCCAGGGTTTTCTGCAAACTCCCTCTACACTACCTGTCTTCTTATCGTCCGCAAATTTGGCCACAAAGCTATCAGTTCCATCATCCACTTGTTTAACATATAATGTGAGAAGTAGCAGATCCAGCACCAACCCCTGTGAAACACCATTAGTCACCAGCCGCCAATCAGAAAAGGCTCTCTTTATTACTGCAGCTCAGTGGCGCAGAAGTTAGCGTCAGAGACCCGAGTTTGATTCTGACTATGGAAATTTTCCCTGTGACCGCGTGGCTTTTCTCTGGATGCTCGAGTTTCCTCCTACATTCCAAAGACCTGCATGTTTGTAGGTTAATTGGCTTCTGTAGATTGTCCCAAGTATGTAGGACATAGAAGTAGTGTACGGGTGATCGATGTTCAGTGTGGACTCTGTGGATCGAAGTGCCTATTTCCATGCTGTACTAAACTAAAATATTCCCACTCTTTGCCCCTGCCGGTCAGCCAATCCTCTATCCATGCTAAAGATAGACACAAAATGTTGGAGTAACTCAGTGGGACAGACAGCATCTCTGGAGTAAAGGAATGGGGGACGTTTCGGGTTGAGATCCTCCTTCTGTTGCCTGTCCTGCTGTGTTACTCCAGCATTTTGTGTCTATCTTCGGCTTAAATTAGCATCTGCAGTTCCTTCCTGCACTCTATCCATGATAGTATCTTGCCTCTAATACCATGGGCTCCTATTGAGCACCCTCATGCGCGGCACCTTATCAAAGGCTTTCTGAAGTCAAAGTAAATAATATCCATTGACTCTCCTTTATCTATCCTACTTGTTCCTTCCTCAAAGAATTGTCCTTTGAAGAATTGTCCTTCCTCAAAGAATTTCAACAGATTTGTTAGGCAAGATATCCCCATGCTGACAAACCATGCTGACAAATGATGGGGTTTACCAACTTGTTTGTTGCATTGATATTATGTAGCAACCATGTTATTCATCCTGATAAAGATAATTTGTAATATTTGGAAATGAAAGGCTTGCAATTGTGTAAAATCTTTCATAATCACTGAATGTGCTAAAATGCTTTTTTTGGTCACTGTTGTAATGCAGGAAACAATTCAAACATTGTGTTCACACGCAGGCTTGCTCCACGCCGTGGGTGCAGTAACATAGCAAATGTATTTTGAGACAGATTTATAATTTCAAGATTTAGGGCAGAGAGGAGCTTCATGGCATGATGAATATCTCCATAGGCTGGGCTGATTAAAGAACTCAAGTGCCACAGCAATAAGCAGGTTATAGTCAGCCTCGCACACAGACACATTTATCATTGCGGCACATCTTCCTTTGACAGTCCATAAGTAATACTTGTGAGAGGTTGTCAATGGAAAAATAAAGATATTGAACAAGTGGATTTTGGAGTTATTTGTAGCCCAGGACTAGCATGTGTAACTGTTCTGTATCAGAAGGCCAATGCTAACTGGATATTTCAATGACACCTCAATATTTTGTATTCTCATATTTCCTAAATAAAATGAAATATTAATTTTTATCTCATTGCTGTTCATTTTATTTTGAGGTTTTTGATTGTTTGCCCAAGAATTATTCCGGATAAATATATATTTGTGTTCCACTCAAGGTGATACTTTTAATCATGATCAAATGTCAGGCACAATGCATACACTGTACATGCAGCATGCACACACAATCATAGATATATACACACACACGAACACACATGCGTACAAACTATTCTGTTGATCAGTTGCAGGATTGGGCTATTCGGCACGCCTCTTATGGATACTCTGGGTGCAAATTGAATTCCAGTATTCAAACAATGTACTCAAACTAATTTGGCAGAAGAGCAGATTTACTTTGGCACAAAGGAAGATACTTTTGCCAAAAAAGACACAAAGTGCTGGACTAACTCAGTGTGTCAGGCAGCATCTCTGGAGAACATGGATAGGTGATGTTTTGGGTCATATAATCATAGAATCATGGACCTTTGGCCATGAATAGTAAGATGAAACAAGCTTACCAAGTTTGAAGTTTGATCTTTATTTTATGAGGAGTTACGTTGGTGATTACGTGAAGAACCCCGCCAGTGCGCCTGCGCGTCAATCTTCGAAGCAGCGGTGTGAAATCACAAAAAAACAACAAACGAAGTAATATAGTAACATAATTAAATGAGTAATACAAGAACTTCCATCTATGATAGAGGGTTGGGCCGTGGTGGGCACGTAATCACCAACGTAACTCCTCATAAAATAAAGATCAAACTTCAAACTTGGTAAGTTCTCGTTTAATCTTACTATTTTACTTCGGAGTCACATGAGTGACTACGTGAAGATTTTAAAGCTTTGTGATTTCATGCCGCAGACAAATCCCGGCTTCTCACTGCATTGATTGACTCGGAACGAGAATATTCAATAATGCATTAATAATAACATTTGTACCACAAATGCAGTAATTCATTTATTTGAATAAAAGAATTAATAGTATCCCCTTTAACCCAGGGAAAATTATGCAGAACTTAATATAGTTTCTGCAAACAGCCCCGTATTGGCAATCGCCCGATGGTAAAAGTGTTGAAACACCAACTTATTAGATCACCCGGCGGCTGTGAGAATATGATCGACGGGACTTCCTTCGACCTGGTCATCAATGTTGCTGCTAAACTGAAAGGAATGTAAAACCATCAATGTTCAACTAAAACTTGTTTTTAACCATCTTAAAATAGACTAAACTGACACTATCTTGTATGGTTTTTCGTGAATGATAAACAATCTTGTTTTCATATTTCATAAGATCTTTGTAGCCTCAATTTTTTGCAATAAATATGTCTTAACATATAGACATGGATCAATAGAATATGTTAATAAAACAATCTTGAATCCTGTCACACCTGATCCTACTTCATTTGAGTAGTTCATAAAATGTAAAACATACCATAATCCTGAGGTACTTCTGTGTATCTGTAACTTTGTAATGTTACAAGTGCCATAAACATGACTACCTTCATGCTGAACTTGGCCAAATCAGAATTGTACCAAGACTCCATTGATGAAGTAGCTTAAAACAATTCTATATTCCAGATTCCCTCCTAGGTTTAGAAGGTCTGGAATTAAAATTCCTTTCATTAATCTGGAAATAAAAGAACGAGACTCAACAGGATGTCTTTCCAACCTCATCAAATAAAACCGAGGAATAATATACTTCTGTGTGAATAAATCGCACTATACCTCAACCCCTTAAATAGAGGTCAATCCAAGATATTTGAGACATGTGCCGTACAACATTCCATATTCTTTTATACACAGACATTTTTTCCCCTCATTCTTTACATAATGGGAAAGCAGTATTTACAGTCACAACTCAGATTCACAAATGTACTGCTTTTGAGTACTCTTCTGCCAGACTGCTGTAAGCATGTCCACAGCATGCCCAGACAATCCTCTTTTTAAAAACCTGCATCCATACAGGCATATGATGGATGTTACTCTCCAATTATCGAATACACCAGTAACTTCCTTCTTTTGGGAACATTTATCAGAAACTGTCATAAATTCCAATATCAAAGGGAACCATGGCTGCGTAGACCCGTCTGGTACCACGAATACCCCAGAGGCAGCATACTGCTTCGTTTTAAGCAGACACCGATTTATGAGACAGGATGAAGTAAAATGCACATAACAACATACCATCCTAATATAGCGAGAAACATCCATCGCTACTGTCTCCCGATGTAGTCCCATAACACATATCTCTGTAACTGGTGATTGAGTCTGGATGGAAACAAGTCATATCTGGCTTTCCAAATCTGACTATTATATCATTAAAAAAATCTTAAGGTTAAACATCCATTCTTTATTATCATGGAAATTCCACCCATACAATTAATACATGCCATTGCTGTAGTGTTGTTAATTTGAAACTGAACATGCAGATTAGTTGTATTTAACAACAAGCTTGTAGCTCATAAGCCTTCCAATAGACTTTAAAACGTAGATTCTCCATGTCTGTAAAATAATACTTCTTCCATATTTCATCTGTCCACAGATGGATACCTTTTCAGTGGCACCAATCCTAGTACACTGATATCAGTCTGTTAAGACCATGGAAGGCTGTTCAATCCGTATCTTGCTTGAACTACTGAAGACATGTTAAATCCACTACTGCAATCAGAAGCAGCATTTGTTGTTTAATTGCATGGCCTATCAAAAAATGGCCATCATGCATCTTAGTGTTTTTTTCTTTTTGCAGTCTGCAGCTGCTGGTAGTACAATGCCCATATTGTATTGCTGGAAATAACACTAATTCTCCTAACAAGCTGGCCACCTGTCTTAATTGAAGATTGTTGCTTTTCCAACTGCTTAATACAACCATCAATTAGCTTTACCCTTTACCCTGGGTAAATTACTACCCTTTCAATTGAATTAAATAATCAATTGTTGTAAGTATCGTTAAACTTAATTTCTCGCTGGATGAATTAAACCCAACTTTCAAAAGTGGTTTGAATAATTTGAGAGAGATAACTCACTAATTCTCTTGTTCGTCCTAATTAGGACATCATCCAGTTAAGCCATCCACATCTGTCCTTGGACTCTAATTAGCCCCAAAATTGGTTTAACCAATTTAGTGAAATTCTAGGAACTGAAGTTAGACAGAACTTTGAATTGCCATAATTGTTCCTTCAGATAATTTTATCTTATAAATGAACAAACACTAAGTAATACACATCTTTCAGATCTATGTGCCATAAAACATCTTTTTTGAAATAAATTGTCTGGCAGTCTCAAAGTCTCCATTTTGACGTATATATACTTCACAAAATTTTAAAGACTTGTCACATCTAAAATACTCCTCACCTTTTTAGGTTGAGAAATTTTAAACACAATTTGGTGGTTTTGATAAACCGACCTTTCAATTACTTGTTTATAAACAAGTTTTCAATTCAGCTTGAACTTCCATCAATTATTTTTATGTGAATTTGGAGTGTTCTGCTTGGAACATGCTGGATGGCAAACCAGTATTTGAATCGAATCAATTCGAAACCTTTCTATAATACTCAGAATAATAATTGAAGTAATTTGCTTCCAATATTTGGCTGTTTTTGCCTTAATATGTTCCCATAAGAACCAGGTCCACCTACCTCCTTTGTCATTTGAGTGACCTGTGGTTTCTGGCTCCTGGCAGGCAAAACCCACGCTTTTTTGTTTTCCTGCTGCAGGGCATCAACTGCGTACCTGCTTCAATGGTCGATTTGATCCTGATGTCGTCCAGGATTTTGTATGATGTCTGAAAGGATACGTCCTCTTTGCAGACTTGACGACCATTGATGTTGTGATCAACTTTGCTGTTTTTGCTTCATTATCCAACTCTTTCCCATGATTCATGAGGTTTTTTCTCTGAAGAATAAGTTGAATGACTGCACATTGCTGGGCTTTACAGAGTTGCTGCAACTTTGGGTTGATGGTGGACCGAATGGCATACTTCCTGAAACAATTCATCTTGAAGTGGGCGCTACATAGCAACCATAGTGCCACTTGATGCATCTCCATCCATGGCCTCCATCCATTGTATTGCAAATTGCAGTTGTTCATCAACCCAGCAGCTTCAATATTCTCTGCAGTTTACTTTCCTTGGGCTTACATGCCTTCGCCCATCTGACCCCTTATATCTTAGTTCACTGCTAGTACTTTCAGCTATACGCAGTTCCTTGGGATCTCGTGCTTTTTTGGCATTTTCATCCATCGTAAGCTACTAGAGCTAATGGCAGACAAAATAGTTGATCACAGAGGCCACTTCCTTTCCAAGTGGCTCTCCTGACTCTGACGGGGCAGCGAATTGTACTGCCAGGAGTAAAACATCTGGCAGCTGCCGTCTTCGCTTGTATCGGCCTCACCGTCAGACTCAGGGTCAGAACTCTCACAGAGCAGCAAATCGTACTGCCAGGAATAGCCCATCTGGCAGCTGTCGTCTTCGCTTGTTTTGGAAACTCTGCTGACCCTGTGCACGCGCCTCATCAATGAGGGTGCTATCAAGCAGCCCTTTACTAGGTGCTGCTGACCTGGCTTCTGGAGCCTGGTTCTGACATCACTCCTCCTGGAGTATGTTTTGTTGGAGCAACCTGTGTACAGGTTCTCCATTTGGAATATCCACTCTGAAAGTGGTATCCAGCCTTGGAGGTGAATCCCAAACTGACTCCTGCTCCATGGCCCTGACTTGTATGTTGCCTAGCACCCAACTGACGCAGGCTCCGTTCTTTTCTTTAATGCACAAGTCCACAGTTCGCCCCGCTCCCAGCCGGCGACTATTGTAGGGTATGAGGCAGTCCTTTACCGACCGCATTCCCGCAGCTTTTTATCGGCTTTGCCTTGCCTCACTGGTGCTGACTAAATTCACTTCACCCCCAATATCCACAGTCGTTATGCTTTCTGCTGGCGACTGTACCGTGGTCAGAGGCGGCTGGTCGCCGACCGCAATCTCGCGACTCTCTATCGGCTGTGCCGCTTGCCTCCTCCCCCTGTCCTTTTTTTCCATGATGCCTGTGGAAAAAATCCCCACAAACCCACAGTAAACGGACACGGAAATACTTCCAAAAAAAGTTTATACTTATCTTGTAGTTGAAAACTACAATTCCACTAGAGGAGCTCTGCTCCTCGCGTCCGTTTGCGCCAATGCGTCTGACATAATGACGCGCAGGCGCACTGGCGGGGTTCTTCACGTAGTCACTCACGTGACTCCGAAGTAAAATCATCACCATACAGGCCCAACTTGCCCATGCCGACCAAGATGCCCCATTTGCACTAGTCCTACTTGCCTGCATTTGTCCCATATCCCTCTAACCCTTTCCTATCCATGTACCTGTACCTGTCCAAATGTATTCTAAATATTGGTAGTCAAAGCCTCAACTATTCTTTCTGGCAGCTCAATCCATATACCCACCACCGTCTGTGTGAACAAGTTTCCCTTCAGGTTACTATTAAATCATTCCTCACTCACCTTAGACTTATGTTCTCTGGATTTCCCTGCTCTGGGTAAAAGACTGCATTCATTCTATCTATTCCATTCATGATCATATATATCTCTATAAGATATAGAGGTGTATTTGCCTCCATATACACCTCGCTCAGCCTTCTACGCTCTAAGAAATAAAGCCCCCAGCCTGCCCAGCCTCCCCCTATTGCTCAAGCCCTCAAGTTCTGGCAATATCATAAATCATCTCCGTTCTTCCCAGTTTAACATCCTTCCTGTAGCAGGGTAACTAAAACTGAATGTTTAACATCCTTCCTGTAGCAGGATAACTAAAACTCCAAATGAATGGTTTGGACCCTTCTTCAGATTGCTTATGATTAATGGTTGGGAGTGGGAGGGCTGGAGGAGGGGAGAAAAAGCTGGAAGAGAAGTGGGGGGAGAACAAAGCCTGGCAACTGATAGGTAGATACAGGTGAGGTGTGGGCGTTCCCGGTGGATGGTTGTATGTAGAAATTGAAGAATTCAGTGCATTGTAAAATTTATTATGTTGGCTTGAGACAAGAACTATGGACCAATAGATGGGCTGTTTGTAGACTTGGCCGTTGTTTAGGTAATTATATTTTTCTATGTTGCACAGCCTTTCTCAACTCGTTGGGTGAAACAATAAAAATTGTATTTCACTGTGAGAATTCTCAGTGTTCATGTTCAAATATCTTAAGACAGTAATCCAGTTAGGTTTCTGCAATAAACCAAAGCCTTCAAGATCATTTTCACTCATAGCAGCATTTTATTATAAATTAAGTTAAATGTGTCAATAGTTCTTAAGGGTTCTGAAGTCTTTTGGCTAATATATTTTAAAATAATGTTATCGATTGTTTCATTTTTAGTAGTTTTTAAAATGTTTTTGAAAGTTTCCGAAAGTTAGTGACCTCGGGAAACATTCTGTTATTAAAGTTTTGCCAGACAGCTAAATCAAGGATGTAGGAAGGAACTGTAGATGCTGGGTTAAACCGATGATAGCCACAAAAAGCTTGAGTAAATCAGTGGGTCAGACAGCATCTGTGGAGAAAAGGAATAGGTGATGTTTCGGGTCGAAGAGACCATTCTTCAGGGTCCAAATCAAGGGTGTGGCTCAGTTGCTGGTAATGTTTTTAAAAATGTTTCACTGCTGGAGCTAGTCTGGCCCATCGTGTGAGGTCATTTATGCCATGCTGCTATGCAGGGGTCCAGCCAGACCTGAATGAGTATGCATTTGTCAACACGGGACCAACTGCAGTTCCTGTAAGACAGCAGTGAACAAATACAGGTGGCTAGTAGCTGGCAGGAAATTGTGAGCTATATTTTTCTCAGAGTTTAAAGGAAGTGCTTACATTGGACAATAAATCTAACTATTTGCACTGAGAAAAGGTAGATTAAAACATTGGCAGTAGCTTTTGTACTCAAACAAACTTTCTTGATGCAGTTTGCATGGGAGAAGAATTATAAAAATTAGTCTAATTACTGTAGACCCAAAACATCTGCCATCCTTTTTCTCCAGAGATGCTGTCTGACCCATCGAGTTACTCTAGCACTTTGTGCCTATTTTCGTTATAAAGATCTCCAGTTGAGATTACGGGAGATAATGAATGCAAGATGGAACATAGAACCTAGAAGAGTACAGCACAGGAAAGGAGCCTTCAACTCACATTGTTTGCATTGAACATGATGCCATGTAAAACACCATTATCAATCTGCCTCCATCACCACCCCTGGCAATGTATTCCAAGCCCCCATCACTCTCTGTATCAAACACTTGCCCCCATACATCTCCATTATACTTTCCCCCTCTCACCTTCTAGCCATGCCTTCTAGCATTGGACATTTCCACCCTGGAAGAAAAGTTCTGACTATCTACCCCATCTATGCCTCTCATAATTTTACATACCTCCATTAAGCCTCCCCTCAACCTCCGATGCTCCAGAGAAAACAATCCAAGTTTATCCAACCTCTCCTTGTCGCTGAAACCCTCTAATCCAGGCAGCATTTTGATAGACCTCCTTTACACCCCAAAGCCTCCACATCTTTCCAGTAATGGGACAACCTGAACTGCCTGCAATACTCTAAATGCGGCCTAACCTGCATCATGACTTACTGACTTTCATACTCAATGACCCGAGCAATGAAAACAGGCATACCATACGCCTTCTTTACCACCCTACCTACATGCGCAGCCACATTCAATGAATTATGAATTTGGACTATAAGATCCGTCTACACATCAATGCTGTTTAGGATCTTGCCATTAACCATATACTCTCCCCTTGCACTCAATCTTCCAAAGTGCAACAGCTCACAAATGCTCAGATCTACCATTTCTCCACCCATTCCTGCAGCTGACCTATATCCTGCTATATCTTCTGACAGCCTTCCTAACTGTCCACAACTTCTCAAAATGTTGGTGTTGTCAGCAAACTGACTCACCAACCCATTAGGATTTATGTCATACATATAAAGATGGAGAATTAATGACAAAGCATTTGGTGTAGAATGAAAGGTAAAATAGATAACTGTTGATAAATTTTGCTTCTGAAGTGAATTAGATTTTCCAAACATTTAAAGAAAATATATCGTGCTCCAACTGAATATGATAGAGAAAATATGCACGTAGGGTTTCAACATTGGAAGCTCACCAGAACAAAAAGATGAATTGTTTTGCTTTAGTTCAAGTTTTAATCGCCACTATGAGTGAAAGGCAATCTGGCAGAAAAGCCAGGGTCGAGTTTGTTTGTTGATTTCATGGAATGCTGCTGGCCTTCTTTTTTCTAGTGAATGTATTTGCAGCAATGTAAATCTGGAACAATAAGGTGATGGTGGGCCTTTCAATGCTTCATTATCACATGTACCTGGGTACAGCAAAATTCTTCTTTGCATACAGTTCAATAGATTGATACCATACATAAGTACAATCCCACATTAAATACAAAAGCATAGAAATAGACCACTGAGACCATATAGACAATAGACAATAGACAATAGGGGCAGGAGTAGGCCATTCGGCCCTTTGAGCCAGCACCGCCATTCAACGTGATCAAGGCTGATCATCCCCAATCAGTACCCCTTTCCTGCCTTCTCCCCATATCCCCTGACTCCACTATCTTTAAGAGCTCTCTCTTGAAAGTATCCAGAGAACCGGCCTCCACCGCCCTCTGAGGCAGAGAATTCCACAGACTCACACTCTCTGTGAGAAAAAATGTTTCCTCATCTCCGTTCTAAACGGCTTACCCCTTATTCTTAAAGCAGAGTCCATATAGAAGTGTCGCCAGGTTTTAGCCCCATTTTCAAAGTCCAAGCTGCAGTTAAAGGCCTGTTGTCCTGGCAGCCTTGCAGGATCCAGCTGGCCAAGAGATGTTGTTGGTGTCCTCCACTGCTGCTATACCGTGCTGATGCAGGCTGCTTCCAGTCCGTGCGCTCGGTCTGCTGGAGCACCGCCTGATCCAAGTGAACCCCAGGCTGCTGCAGGGTCTCCAGTCATTACTTGAAGGGAGGTGAGGCAGGACAAAGCATGGGGACTGATAGGTGGATACAGGTGAGGGGGTTTGGTGGGCGAGAGAGACATGCAATTGGTTATAGCTAAATAGGTAGATAGGTTTAAATTTAATAGTCTTGAAAAAAAATTGTTTTTAAAGATTGGAATTCCATGTCTCTTTCTGAAATATCAGAGCAAATTAAAAATAGCTATTTTATTTATTTAGGTTTAAAGGTTTTGAGTCATACAGCGGAAGAACTGGTCTTTCCGCCCAATGAATCTGCACTGGCCATCAAACACCCATACACAATCTCAAACACCCATACACAATAATCAAACACCCATACACAATAATCTTACACCCATACACAATAATCAAACACCCATACACAATCATCTTACACCCATACACAATCATCTTACACCCATACACAATAATAGAAAGATTAAACGAGAACTTACCGTTTGAAGTTTGATCTTTATTTTATGAGAAGTTGAAGTGAGGGACTACGTGAAGAGCCTGCCAGCCCGCATGTGCGTCAATCTTCAGAGCAACTGTATGAAACCACAGACCACTTGCACGAACTTAAACTATAGAAAGATTAATAACCCTTGACTTACCGAATGATCTTTATGAGAATCAGGGTTGGGAGTGGAGGGCACGTAGTCCCCCACTTCAAGTTCTCATAAAATAAAGATCAAACTTCAAACGGTAAGTTCTCGTTTAATCTTTCTATTTTATATCGAAGTCACGTGAGTGACTACGTGAAGCCTTCGAAGTTCTGTGGTTTCATGCAGTAAACCAATCTGTGTGTGAAACACTTAACAGATACACCATAAATGGTAGAAAAGACATGGGTTATTAACAACATGATGCTAACTTACATACATGTCCCTTGCCCTTAATCGGCCCACAGTCCCAATTGGCTTTGAGTTAGACAATAACTCATATAACACTGTTCAGAATTCTATCTGCAATCATCCAGACATATTCAACCAAATTTGTAACTTCTGAAAGTGCACAACGTAAGCCTCCTGCAGTTGCAAGAAGATGACCAAATGGGAATATCCATGCTATTGGCTGCTAATGAGCCAGCCTCCTTGGAAGAGTGAGACTTGAAATTATTTGAATTCACACCCACTATTAGCTGCTTACATTCTATTCATGTTGAGATAGTCTGCACCAGCAATCTCTTGAGAAAACTATTAAATAACAATGAAGAAACTATCCTTCATCTCATAGGTACTAGTAAGCACAGTGTACCTGTATACATAATAACACCCCCAATCTCCGATCTGGTGGGTATGCTGTCAACTCCAAATTTTGCTTTATGAGATCATTCCCATACCAAGCTACCCTCATGTCAGTTATGACCCAGAGACCAAGCTAGAGATTAAATAAATACTGTTCTTGTGCTGGAATCAGTTGCTAATAGCATAATTAACTTAAAGATACTGCTCCCATTAGGAATACAGTAGATGAATATCTGCACAATAATTTTTACTGATACACATTCTACACTTCTATGAGTCTAGGCTTTAGTGTTCACATAAAAGACACCTTGCATAACGTTAGTCAACAGTGGGTGAATAAACCAACCATTTATTGTCCCACTTATAGTACTAGAGAGAAGGACAAAGCAGCACGAGCAGTGTCAATTGTGCTATAATCGCTTCTCTAAGCCCAAACTGAAAGAACCACAAACCTCTGCTACTTCTGTTTAAAAGTAGCTCAGATGTGTCTTCTTCACAAACTTTCCATACAACCGTGCAGAGCTAGCTGCACCAGAAATAGGCTGAACTAGCCATCACTCATGACTTCGAGTAAGTAGGAGCTTCTTTCAGTCGCCTTTTACAATGGACACACTGAATGAGTAGGCCAAATTGGCACTATAAAATTCATGTTGCCTCATCTTTAATATCATAAGAGGAATCTACTGATAAAACCTCTGAGTCTTATCAGCTACAAAAGCATGTCGTCTATAAACTCCATGACACAATGCCGTTTTGATCTGAGTAGGGCAGCATTAGCTTTAGAATCTTTGTAAATAGCCTAGGCCTGAAGACAACCCCTAGGTAGAGCCTCAAATTTCCACCATTGGCTTGTCATCAAAAACACCAGATATATCTGTGCCTCCGGTGTATACATATGGAAAAGTATGCATCTTCAAGATCGATTGAGGCCCGAAATCCTCTGAATCAGCTAAATTGCTGAAAGACAATTATCCATCTTAAATTGGTTAACCAAACACATGATCAGACTAGCCAAATCCTAACCTGATTTGTCATGCTCCACTTTTCTTCAACCTTGAGAAAATATTAGAACTATACCCCTCTTGTTCTTGGGCAGACTTCTCATCCTTTGTGAGATGTATCTGTTTCCACTTGGATAACCAGTTTCCTTTATTGACCATAAGGACGAACATTTTTGGCTTCTTTTCCGTGGAGGAATAATCAACCAGGAAATGAACCTTATAATCGGTTGTGATTTGTAAACTGGAAAATTCCAGAGGTTATCTGTCCCCACCTGTTTGTCGAAACCCCGACTTAAATATCGACAGCAGCTCTCATGTGACTAATGTAATTCACATACTCAAACCACCTCCAGCTCAATGTTGCTTTGCTGTCCATGAGAAGACAGACGATGACTGAAGATGAGATCAAGGCAGTTTCTGAGAAAGCACTTGCTATAACATCCACCAAGAAGATCCTCGGCCTCAGACATAAGACTAACAGTCAGCTGATCCTAGACTTTGCTCTGTCCCTTTGCACATACATCATGACCCGCTGGGGACAGTACTGAGAATGAAGAAAGCACAGCAACCGTGGTGAGCGCTGAACCTGCAGATAAAAGCCCTCTGGCTTTGATAGAAGAGTAGGCCTGGTGCTCCAACCAGCCTCCGTGGAGCGGTATCCTCTTATTCTTGAGAAATTTTAGCATAAATTGGATAGGCCTCAGACCTGTACTGCGTATAACACAGAAGACCCTCTACTGACCTTGTACAAGGAGAATCCTTCCCTGAGAAGTCTCAAAACTTTCTGGGGTTAAAGCCTTTTGACAGATTTAGCCTTAACTGATGGCATTAACCTACAACCTCCAGTGTCTGACTGAATCAGAACATACATCAGATCCTTATGCGACTAGAATTGAATCGTAGCATCCGCTTGGTGTGGGAATACGAGTTCCCTGTCAACTCCTCACAGTCACAGTCACCCTCAGAGTGGAAAATATCATAATGCAACCCTGAACCAGGAATTGCTGCCGCAGTCCTCTGCCTGGAACGACCTATCTCAGTCGCCAGAGAGCACAACACATTCTTTTCACCAAAGTGAGCGCGATGGTCCTGGGCCTAACAAAGGCCTCTGGCTAGGTCTGAATTGAGTAGGCCTGGTGTTCCAACCAGCCTCAGAGCAGTGCTTCCAGTCATTAGTTTATATATAGAGGTGATATGCCAAGATACTGGAGCCCTACCCACATAGGATGGTTCTACCACTCCCGCAGCTGCCTAAAATTCTCCCTGCAAGTCTTAACCTTGCTAACATCTCTCCTCTCCGAAGAGATACATTGCAAGCTGCATGTTACTGGCCCTGCATAAACGAGCAACTTTTTGGGGAATTTCCTCAGGCCTTGTAGCATTTTGTGAAGGCAATTTAGGTCCAACTGAGTATTACATAGAAGCGCTAAAGCATCTTCTGCACTATCGAGAGCTGAACCCATCTACTGCCCTTGCAAAGGCCGAAATGACATCAGTTAATAGTCTTTGAATACGCTGAAATTGTTCTTCTTGCCCACTTATAACCACTGAGATATCACAAATGGTGAGACTGACTTTTGGAACATCCAAAGTCTGGCAGTTCATCTGGACTGGAATATTTCCCAGCCGTATCCCCCATAAGTTCAGGGGATTTGATTTCCTTGATGCCTTCCCCATATTCGGAGTTACTTATATAATAATCTCCAGTACTCCCCTCTACTGAGCGGGAAATAAAATAACGCAACCCTGAACCAGGTGTTACTTACCCTTTTCTGAGCGGGAGATATAGTAACGCAAACCTGAGCCAGGTATTGCTTCCCCTCTTCTGAGCGGGAGATATATAACACAACCCTGAGCCAGGTGTTGCTTCCACAGTCTCTGACTGGTGCATCCTGTAAGTGTCTCCTGAGCCAGGAGCACAATTCTATTATATACACACTGGGTAGATCGTGCCTGCTAATGACTCAGAGTCCGGGCTTGCTCCCTTCTGGAGCATTAACGGAGTCTAGAGGGGAGGAATATAAAGCAACCCTGAGCCAAGTGTTGCTTCCTTCAGACTTCTGGCTGGCTCCCTTTGAGCCTCAACCAGTCGCCTGCTCCCTTGGAGCCCCAAAACCTGCTCCCTCTCAGAGCCTCAATGGCGGAGCCACTGGCCGTGCCGTCAGCCTATTGAATCCCGCCTCCTGCTCCCCCTTGGAGCCTTAATGGCGATAGCTGCACTGGCCGAGCCGTCAGCCTAATGAATGAAGCAGCCTGCTTCCTCTCTATTTATTTATTTATTTATTTAGTTTCAATTTAAAAAAAATATATTATTATTATTATTTATTTAAGAGCCTCCACGGCGGTTGTTCCAGCCGAGCCGTCAATCGATTAAATTCCAGCCGCTAGCTCCTTTATGGAGCCTCCACGGCGGTCGCTGTCCCGGCCGAGCCGTCAGCCGCTATTTTTAGCCGCCAGCTCCTTACGGAGCCTCCACGGCAGCAGCTGCACAAGCTGTGCCAGCTTCTCCGGGCCCGCTGCCCCTATTTTCAGAGCAGCGGCCCGTTCCTGCAACAAAAAAACGTTCTTACCTGCCGGAGCAGTTTCAAACTGCTCCGATTCTCGCGCCATGCGTCGACGTATTGACGCGCATGCAGGCTGGCGGGCTCTTCACGTAGTCACTCATATAGTCACTGTATAGGTGAAATCAAACACCCATACACAATAATCTTAGACCCATACACAATCAAACACCCATACACAATCAACAAACACCCATACACAATCATCAAACCCATGCACAACCAGCTCCCAGCTCCCAGCCAGGCCATCTGTTAAACGCAGCAGCGTGGTCTCCCTGAATATCCGCCCGCTGGCGTGGGAGCCGCTACCGGACCACAACTCACCTGCAGTCCCTGCAAAAGTGGCCCTGATCAACGCGAGATCCGTGCTGAACAAAACCTTCATCCCCAATGACTTCTTCACCACACGTGGATTGCACTTCCTACTGATCACAGAAACCTGGCTTAATCCTGGTGAGCTTGCTCCACTCGTGGAACCCTGTCCTGATACCTGGTAAATTTTTCAGCTCGCCTAGGCTCTCCGGTTGCGCTGGGGGCCTAGCCACTGTGTTTAAGAAGCATTTCAACTGCCGCCTTCTGAATGCTGATCATTTCTCCAGTTTTGAACATCAACTAATCATAGTTGGTCTAATCTGTCCACTTTTAATTGTTCTTGTGTATTGCCCACCAAAAAACACATAAGGACATATCTCACAATTAGGTGATCTTATCGCTAGCTTGTTGCCCAAATTTGACCGGGTCCTGATTCTTGGTGACTTTAACAAAGCCTCTTGTGAGTGAATTTATGAACCTAGTTGAGTCCTTCAATCTGACTCTACTCACCACTGGACCCACGCACAAGCTTGGCCATACACTAGACCTAGTGCTTTCGTCTGGTCTCCCAATTTATAATACAGAAATTATTGATGCCTGTCTGTCTGATCATAGTGCAATTATATTCGATGAATCTCTGCCTTTCTCTCCCTCAAAATCCCATCTCCCTGCTCGCTACTCCCGCTACGTTAACTCCACGACGGCCAGTAAGTTCTCTGAGGTTCACATAGTCGCCCCCGACATCTGCACTATTGAGGCGTCTCCCCCCCATCTCAGCACCGACGAGCTCATTTCTTTATTCATTACTACTTGCTCTTCCATCCTGGATTCTGTTGCTCCTCTTAAAATGAAAAAACCTAAGCCTAAAGGCTGGCCGTGGCTCAATGACTCCACCAGAGCCCTAAGAAGAGAGTGCAGAAAATCAGAACGGAAGTACAAATCTGATGCTTCAAATTTCCTTTGAAGTTCTGAAAAATAATCTTCACAAATACCAGGAAGCAGTAAAATCTGCAAGAACAAAATACTTTTCCGCCCATATTTTCAAAAAGGCTCATAACTCCAAGGTCCTTTTTAGTACCATCACCTCTATCATATGTCCTGCCTCCAGCACCAGCTTAACTGAGTCCCCTGCTAAGTGCGAGGAATTTACTACATTTATCACCAGCAAAGTTAAGAACATTAGATCGAATATATCCCCTCCCATCCGTGACCTGGCTGTGTCATTGGTCTGTTCTTCAAAATTAGACTGTTTCCAACCCAATTACTCTATCCTCCCTTGTAAAACTGGTCACCACCATAAAACCTACTACCTGCCCCCTCGACATTGTCCCCTCTGCCTTTCTGAAGGATGTCATTACAATAGCCGGTCCCAGCATCCTCTCCATCTTCAACAGTTCTCTGGCCACTGGCACTGTTCCTACCTGCTTCAAGCATGCGGTGGTCCAGCCCCTCCTGAAAAAACCTAACCTTGACCCCACCTTGCCAAGCAACTACAGACCTATTTCAAAGCTGCCTTTCCTTTCAAAAGCCCTTGAAAAGGTAATTTTAAGTCAACTTATGCCTTACCTTCAGCAAAATACTTTTTTGGAAACTTTCCAATCAGGTTTCAGGGCCCACCACAGCACAGTCTGCCTTGCTGAAGGTACATAATGGCCTACTTCTCACTGTTGACTCCGGCGACTGTGCAATCCTGCTCCTTCTCGACCTCAACGCAGCATTTGATACTGTCGACCACACCATCCTTATTGACCGTCTCCGGTACGGGGTTGGTATTGATGGCATTGCCCTGAGCTGGTTCATCTCCTACCTCAAAGGTAGGAGTTTCTCTACTAACATAGGCAACTCTTTCTCCTCCCCAGCTAGCCTTTGCTGTGGGGTTCCACAGGGTTCCACAAGGTTCCATCCTTGGCCTCGTTCTCTTCTCCCTGTATATGCTCCCCTTAGGCCAAGTCATTCAAAGGCACAGCATTTCCTTCCATTGCTATGCAGACGATACACAACTCTATCTCCCCCTGAAGCCCAACAACCGATCAAATCTACTTAACATTATCCACTGCCTCGAGGATGGCCCAGAACTTCCTCAAACTAAATGAGAGTAAGTCTGAGGTCATCCTTCTCGGCCCCTCCGACTCAATCAAAACGATAGCAGGCAGCCTTGGAAGCCTTACCCCACTACTCAAACCTCACGTCAAAAACCTTGGCATGATATTTGACTCAGCATTGAAATTTGACATACAAGTCAATGCCGTGGTAAAAGCTAGCTTCTTCCAGCTTCGGACGAAAACTAAAATAAAACAATTCCTCCAGTTTAATGACCTCGAAAAGATCATTCACACATTTATCTCCTCCCGCCTCGATTACTGCAATTCCCTTTACACTGGCATCAGCCAATCTTCCCTGTCCTGCCTGCAACTGGTCCAAAACGCCGCAGCGAGACTCCTGATGGGCACCCGAAAAAGGGACCACATCACCCCGATTCTGGCCTCTCTCCACTGGCTCCCTGTGCGGTTCCGAATAAATTTCAAGATCCTTCTTTATGTTTACAAAGCCTTAACGGGCTTTCCCCCACCCTACATCAAAAGTCTGCTTACCCACCACACCACCTCCAGGTCCCCCAGATCGGCCGACTTGGGGTTACTGAACATCCCGCGGTCTAGGCATAAGCTCAGGGGCGACCGCGCCTTTGCGGTTGCAGCTCCTAGACTGTGAAACAGCATCCCTCTTCCCATCAGAACTGCCCCCTCCATCGACTCTTTTAAGTCGAGACTTAAATCTCATCTTTCAAGCCTTTCTTGATGTCCTCTGAGGGAGGGCTATATGTATGTATTTATGTATGTACTTAATCTATGAACCACTGTTGTATAATGTTAATACCTCCACCAATGTAAAGCACTTTGGTTAACGAGAGTTGTTTTTTCATATGTGCTATAGAAATAAAAGTGACTTGACTTGACTTGAACCATCAAACACTCATACACAACCATCAAACACCCATACACAATAATCTTACACTAATCCCATTTTGTTCTTCCCACATTCTTATCATTTTCTCCCAGGTTTTCACAACTGCCTACACATTATTTGAATATACAAACAAGTTATATTCCATTTAAACTGATTAATTGTGAACCAAAGTTTCATTGCATGGTCCAACCAAAAAAGTCACTGCTTTCACTTCTCTCACATTATGTTGATAAATTAGAAGCTGCAGCCACTTTGCTTGAACAAAATCAGCATTCCATTAAGGTAGATATTTCATTAATATATTGAACAAAAGTTATCATCAGCATTATCAGAGTAATGTTGAATTATGAATATCTTTTCTATTTCTTTTGCTCTGTGTGGTGCATTTTAAGTGTGAATAGAATAATTAACTTTTCATCATTAACAGATACACCTGGCTCCAATTCCCTTCTTAACACCATGTCACAGTTTTTATTTGGCTGGAGACCACTATGGCGTGATGCCAGCATGTTTCACCGATTAGACCTCGTGTTCATCCCTCTTTCCTCAGTTCCCTTAGTGTTGTGGATCCCCTAGGACATTACATGCACCAATATGTTCAACAACCCATTTGCCGTTCAGTTCCTTGTGCAGGAGAATACTTAAAGATTCATCCGAGGAGGTTTGAGAGGCAAACAGATACAATTTGCAAACACATACAAAGCATCAAAACTTGAATGAACACAATCACTATTCACGGAGTCCATATCCTACAGATTTTTGCACATTTATAAAGAATCACTGTTACCAGGCTATAAAAATCAATTAAACCTTGAACCCCATTTATCCCTTCTTGCCCGTATTAAAAGATGCAGATTATGGTCTATTCAAACACTGATTTACATTATTTTTATATTAGAGGAACAATCATATATTCGCCCAAATCATTCTATGGGATTACTATTAATTATTTGTTGCAGTATTAATTATTATGTATTAGTTATCACGTATAGTTGCCTTGTATAAATCACATGGGAATTTAAGAATTTTTAATCCACCTTCTCTCTTCAGGACATACTCCAATAGAAATTTGTTTTGGTCACTTGTGGTAAAAACTCTTATACTTTGCTTCTGATATTTAGTTGCATAGAAACGAGCTATGGAAGTGATGGCAATTACATTCACCTCACCTCTAGAATAACACTTTTTGTTCAATGTTTCCTTATTGAACCATGGTTGATGACCTGGTTTGATAATAATGGCTAAATAAGGAAAATGCTGAACAATATGGTTACAGATTGTGATCGTGTACATTTTATTACTGATGATAATGCATATTCACTTTGAGCTGTTAAATTTGGTCTGAATCTATTCCACTTTAACAAGATTGTAGCATTACGCAATATGATGAAGGATGTTGTCAGTGTGAGGAAAGTAGTTTTCTCCACTCAAACACTATGGTGGTCACTTACCATGCTTATTTCTCTGGTGCCCCAGGAAGGTAGATTCAACGCTCCTGTACGTTCACTCACCACTTTCTGAGTGTGGCATTTGTATTCTCAGCCAGGTTTTTCTGTGTTAGCATTACTACACCACTCTTGGAAATGGACATTGAAGACCCTACCCAAAGTATGATCTGTGTCCTTTCTACTTGCAATTATTCTTCTAAGTGTTGTTCAACATGGAGGAACAGTTTTTTATCAGCTGAGTGAGGACAATAGGTGGGAATCATTACTCAATCATGTTTGAGCTGTAGTCATGATACTTCATAGGGCCTGGAGTTCATGTTGAGGGCTCCAAGGTTGACTCATGCTCACCTGAGCACCACTGTGCCACCAGCTTTGGTGGCTCTGTCCTGCACAGGATATGCCCAAGAATTTGGCTGACGGAGGCTAACTCGTTGTCTATGTGGAATAAATCTGCGAGTAAGTTTAGTCAGCCTGTTGCTTGCTCACCCTTTGAGGCAGCTTTCCCAATTTAGACATCACTCCCCTGGATAATCATGAGGAGGAGTTTACAAGAGCAACAAGGCTGGGAACAAGTTTGCCATTGGCTCAATTGATGTTGACCATTGCAACATGTTTTGTTTTTTCTCTGTTTAAAGTAGCGGTATAATGGAGTGACTTGCAATATCGGTTCAAAGAGCATTTAAGGGTCAACAGCTTTGGGTAAGTTTTGAGTTGCAGAGGCCTGACCAGGTGGGGATAAAGTGCATGAGTGAACCAGGTGGGTTCACTGAGGGTACACAGGTAACAACTTGGTCCAATAGTATGTTGAAATTGGCTCTGTATATATTTTTCTCCGCAAGTTAGTGATCTGACTATTTTATTGCAAAGAACATTTTATCTTTAAAGCTGTATATAATCCAAAACTAATCAAAAATGACTAAAAGAGCAAATATCACATCAATCAACCAGTTCTGATAGAACCTGGCATGATGCTCACCCTTTTTGATGCTCATTGATGTGATATGAATTTCCACAATTTCCTGTTTTAATTTAAATCTCCTTTTTATTACTGTGTTAAAAAATATGATTTTCTTTGCTCTTATTCATTGATTTTAGGTTTCGTGGTTGCATGGCAATGGGGAAAAGCACAAACTGCACTGCAGTTGATTCTAAATGGGACAATTGAAACAGGATTGAAAAAATGCATGCCTTAAATTATTATTTTCATTCAAGTGTAGACATATGCTCAGATGTCTTTCATATTAGCTTGCCTAACTTGAGTTTAACAACTGTGTTCATGATCACCAGCAGTCACAGTTTTTAAATCTGCTCCTGCCACATAAATCTTTGTCCCTAGAAATTGCACAAGATTCCCTGTCAACATCTGCCGAGAGCAAGATACAGAAGTGGGACAAGGAAGATAGGGATCGCAAGATAACCTTGTTAACTGGTTGACTGAGTCCAATTCTTGTTTTTTTTCTCCAGCATGAACTATGCTTTATCCAGCTTAGTAATAAAAACAGAGGAAATGCCTGAACAATTGAGAAAAACAAAACAAGACCTACTGTACATTCACTCTTATAGTCTTAACATTCCTGTGAATTATAAACAATAAATATTTTCATTTTTTTTGAACTAATAGACTTTGATTCAGACCTTGAGGGACTGATATTCTGATGTCCACCATGCTAGAATCAGGCAGTGCATAGTCACCAGACCAGGAATAGTGACCAAGATATAGGCAGTGACAAAACCATGGGACAGGGAGGCATGGTTCCCAGTCTCTTTGGTTTGCATGCAGTGAACAGGCCTCTTGGTGATGGATGAGGCAGTGATACATGCACCAGATGCAACACATATTCAGCCATACAGTTCAGTATAATCGACAACCACTGCTGGACCGAGTGGTGAGTCGAGGAGCACAGTATGCGATCAGGTGAATGACTCTAGTACATTCTGAATTTCCACATTGCATTGCAGAGTTGCATAAGTTTTTCAACCTTTCACTGTTGGCTCATCATTAACTCCAAATGCCTAAGGATGACACTAAAATAGAACCCATCTATGGTGCATTACATAAGGAGAAGCAAAAATAATGAATTCAATGGAGGTAGTAATTGGGGAAATACCTGGATACAACAAGGAGATGTAGGTGAAGCTCTCTCCTATCTCCTAGCTCTTTTCCTCCAGAGATCAGTTTATACCATGTTAACACCAGAAAATGCTGGGAGCACCCATCTGATTAAGGCAGCATGGTGGCGTAGCAGTAGAGTTGCTGCCTTACAATGCCAGAAACCCGGATTCGATCCTGACTACGGATGCTGTCTGTATGGAGTTTGTACGTTCTCCCTGTGACCGTGTGAGTTTTCCCCAAGTGCTCCAGTTACCTCCCACACTCCAAAAGGCATATAGGTTTGTAGGTTCTTTGGCTTTGGTAAAAAATGTAAATTGTCCCTAGTGTGTAATATTGTGCTAGTGTACAGGGATCGCTGGTGCGCGGACCCGGTGGGCCAAAGTGACTGTTTCTGCGCTGTATCTCTAATTAGGTAGCATCTGTGGAGAAAGAAAAGTAGAGTTCATGTTTCAGGTTGTAGGTTGAGGGTTTCCCTTTCCCTTTCCCTACATGCTGCCTGACCTGTTGAGTGTTTCCAACATATTTCCTGTTTTTATTTCATGTTTCTGCAGTCTTTGATTTTCATTTGGAACATTAACAGTGTGTGGCCATCAAATCAGTGGTAGGTCCTACACACTGCTTCACTGGCATTTCTGCACCCATGTGTCTGGAATCTGATCAAGCTTCTGCTGGAACAATACGAGGCTTGCTGAAAATGTCAGTGGCACACAAACATATTACTCAAGTCAAGAGAGTTTTATTGTCATGTGTCCCAGATAAGACAATGAAATTCTTGCTTGCTGCAGCACAACAGAAAATTGTAAGCATAATACAGAACAGTTCAGTGCGTCTTTACACCATAGACCATATATATACACACATATAAATAAACAGATAAAGTGCAATAGGCTGTTATAGTTCAGAGTTTGTTTGATGTTGTGTTTAATAGCCTGATGGCTGTGGGGAAGGAGCTGTTCCTGAACCTGGATGTTCCAGATTTCAAGCTCCTGTACCTGCCTCCCGATGGCAACGGAGAGATGAGTATGTGGTCAGGATGGTGTGGGTCTTTGATGATGTTGGCAGCCTTTTTGAGGCAGCGACTGCGATAGATCCCTTCGAAGGTGGGGAGGTCAGAGCCGATGATTGACTGGGCAGTAGTCACAACTTTCTGCATTATTTTTTCGCTCCTGGACGTTCAAGTGGCTGAACCAAGGCACGATGCAACCAGTCAGTATGCTCTCTACTGTGCACCTGTAGAAGTTCGAGAGAGTCCTCCTTGACATACCAACTCTCCGTAATCTTCTCAGGAAGTAGAGGCGTTGATGTGCCTTCTTTATAATTGCATCAGTGTGCTGGGACCAGGAACTATCTTCACAGGAAGCCATGTGGGAACAGACAGCACAGCACGGAGGCAGGCAGCCAATTGTTTGGGCAATTTGTCAGAGTTTCAGAGGTCGCATGGTTTCAGTGATGCGTGCTGGACTACGTTCCCACACACAATTAGATTTATTTATTAAGGTGAAAATACATTGTGAAATGCGCTTGTAGTTATAGAGGTATTGTTGAGGTTTAAGGTGAAGGGGAAAAGATTTAATAGGAATCTGAGGGGTAATTTTTTCACACAACGGGTGGAGGGTGTATGGAACAAGCTGACAGATGAGGTAGTTGAGGCAGGGACTATCACCATGTGACAGGTTGGATTTGTGTAGATGGGACAAATTGGCCGGTGAGGGCAAGTTGGGCCGAAGGGCCTGTTTCCACGCAGTATGACTCTATGACTCTATGACATTATTTATTGAACATGGAAACAGCTGATAGCCCACCGAGTCCACGCCTACCATTAAGCACTCAAGTTCATTAATCCTACATAAATCCTGTTTTAATCCTATTTCCATACACAAATCGTATCTTCGCTGGATTTTGGAGGAAAATACCAAATGGGGAAAAGGCATATCACATTATTTGGCTGGAGCTAGGGATAGTAAATCAGTAGCAGTTGTTATTGGGTAAAACTATATCCAACATGTGGCAGTCATTTAAAGATGAACTGATCAGAGTTTATATGAAGAAGAAGGACAATGGAAGGACAAGAAGGTTCTGGAACCTTGGATGATGAGAATCATTGTTGCATTTGTCAAAAAGGAAAAGGAAGCATATGTAAGATTAGGATGCTGAAATCCAAAAGGCCCTTTGAGGAATATATAGAAAGCAGGAAGATAAGTGAATCGAGAGGGCCGGAGGCAAGAGATTATTAGGACCTTGATGGAATCTTAATATTCTCTCTTGCCACAGGCGAGGTCTCCGAGAACTGGAGAGTATCATCGTTGTTAGATACAGAATGCTGGAGTAACTCAGCAGGTCAGGCAACATCTCTGGAGAAAAGGAATAGGTGACGTTTCGGGACAGACTTTGTTGTTCCTTTGTTTAAGATGGGCAATAGGGATAATCTTGTTATAGGGATAGTCTTGCTATTGGATATGATTCTTAGGGATGGAATTTATATGCATTTGGAAAAGTATGGTCTTATTTGGGATAGTCAGGAGGGCTTTGTGTGGGACAGGTCACATTTTACAAAATTAATTAACTTGTTTGAGGAGACTGAAAGATGATCAATGAGGGTAGGGCAATGGATCTTATCTATGTGGACTTAGCAAGGTCCCTAATGCCAAGGTGATCCAGAAGATTAAGTTGCATGATAGATTGGATTCAAAATTGGCTTGGCCAAGACAGAGTGCAGTAGTGGAGGGGTGCATTTTTTTCTGACGGGTGGTTTATGAGCTGCAGTATTCCACAGAGTTCAGTGCTGGGACCTACGTTGTGTGTGATATATATAAATAAATTAGATAAAATGTAGATAACTGAGTTTGCAAATGACATAAAAAATGAGTGGAGTTGTGGATAGTGAAGAAGATTGCCAAAACATACAGCAGGATATCGATCAGTTGGAGATAAAGGTGGAGAAATGGTGGATGGTCTTTAACCTGGGTAGAATAGAATAGAATGCCATTTATTGTCATTCAAACAGACAAGGTTCGAACGAAATTTCATTCCTGCAGTCATAACATTAAATAAAACCAAGACACACAATTAATATAAACATCCATCACGGTGAATCTCCAAACACCTCATCACTGTGATGGAAAGCAAAAGTCTTGTCTCTCTTGTCTCTTCTCTGTTCTTTATTCTTCTCCCGCGGTCTATCAGTCCAACTGCTGTGTCGAGGCGACCAGGGCTCCCTATGTTAAAGCCCCCCGTGGGCGATGGTAAGTCCCGCGGTCGTTAAGGCCGCGTCTGGTGATGTAAGGCCCTGCTCCGGGTCTTGATGTTAGGGCCCCCGGCGGGCGATGGTAAGTAAGTCCCGCGGCCATTTAAGCCGCGCCGGGTGATGTAAGGCCCTGCTCCGGGTCGTATTCACCCCACGATTCGGGCGGGAGAAGATGCCATTGTGGGAGCTCTGAATAGCGGTCTCCCACCAGGAACCCGTGAGCTCCCGATGTTACCGTCTACCGGGCCGGCAGCCGGAGCCTCCGAAGCTCCGAAGTCGGGTCGCAGCCGCGCGCCACCACAGCTCTCCACGCTCCGAAGTCAGCCAGCTCCGCGATGGTGAGTCTGCAGGCTCCACGACTGGAGCCCTCAGGTTGGTTCCGGTTGGAGGCCGCCGGCTCCACGATGTTAGGCCCAACGACAACTGAGACCCGACAGGGAAAAGGTCAGGTCTCCGTACAGGGAAGAGATTAAAAAGTTGTAAAGGTTTCTCCCACCCCCCCCCCTCCCCCACCCCACATATACACATCTAAAAAATAAAACCAAAAACATACAACTAACAGGACAAAAAGAAAGAAAAGACAGACGGACTGCAGTCGAGCCGCTGCCACAAGGCGCCGCCACACCGAGATGTGATTAAGTGTGAGTGTTGCACTTTGTGAACTCAAACATAAGGGGAAAGTGTTATGAGAAAGATGTGTTGGCTTTGGAGAAGGTATAAATAAGGTTCAGGAATTTGCAATGGCAAAAGAGTATTAGCTATAAGGAATGGTTGAACAAACTTGGATTATTTCTCTGGAGCACTGGAAGCTGAGGGGAGACCTGCCAGAAGTATGCAACATTATCAGAGGCATAGATAAGGTAGATAGTCAAAGTCTTTTTCCCAGGTTAGTTAAGTCAAATACTAGAGTGCACAGCTTTAAGTTGAAAGGGAGAAAGTTTAGCGACAATCTATGCAGCACGTTTTTTTACAGAGAGGATGTCTGTAACATGCTAGCACGTGCATTGTGGAGGTAGATATAATAGTGATGTTTAAGAGGCATTTAGACAGACACGTGAGCATGTTGAGGATGTTGGGATATGGATCATGTGCAGACAGATGGGGTTTAATTTGACATCATGGTTGCCACAGACATTGTGGGCTGAATGGTCTGTTCCTAAACTGTACTGTTCTATATTCTACGTTCTCCCCACTTTCCCATCAACTCTCTCCCAGTTCAACCATTCAGCTACACACTAAGGGGAATTTACAATGCCCAATTAACTAAGAAACAGAAATCTTATGCTATCTGGACAATTTTGATATATATGTATTTCACAAATGAACACGTTGAATTCAGGCAATTAATTTCAAACAGTTTTGTATAATTTATGTCGCACATGAGCTTCAGCATTCTTTTATTCAGCAGTCCCAAATCTCACAAACACCACCGAGATGTGAGGAGGGCTTTCTCATCCGTAATCACAAAACTATGTGTAGCTGAAGAAGGTCTTTAGAAGCCTTCCAAAGAATCTCACACTCTCCATTTTATGTTTCTTTAACTGTCTTTCAATTGTGTTCTCTGGCCAAGGCTGATCATTGATGCTTCTGAATGAAGAGGTGTTTCTGAGCGCTTGTTCAATGCCAACAAATTCTAGCATTTTATTATTGAGTATCCTGAACATTTTTATCAAACATTTTATTTTTTGCATTGAATTGAAGAAGCCAGAAGAATATTTGGCAAATGATTTCTCATTTATTTTTAAAGCGGCTGCAGATTTTATCAGATGCCTTTGAAAGACTTTGAGCCCATGCATTCATAAGATCATAAGATTATGTGACAGGAGTAGAATTAGGCCATTCGGCCCATCAAGTCTACTCCTCCATTCAATCATGGCTGATCTATCTCTCCCTCCTCACCCCATTCTCCTGCCTTCTCCCCATAACCTCCGTACTAATCAAGAATCTATCTAACTCGGCTTTAAATATATCCACTGACTTTGCCTCCAGAGCCTTCTGTGGCAAAGAATTCCACAGATTCACCACCCTCTGACTAAGAAACTCCTCCTCATCTCCTTCCTAAAAGAACATCCTTTAATTCTGAGGCTATGGCCTCTAGTCCTAGACTCTCCCACTAGTGGAAGCATCCTCTCCACATCCACTCTATCCAAGCCTTTCACTATTCCGTACATTTCAAATAGGTCCCCTCTCATTCTTCTAGACTCCAGCGAATATAGGCTCAGTGCCGTCAAACGCTCATCATGCTCACCTACTCATTCCTGGGATCATTCTTGTAAACATCCACTGGACCCTCACCAGAGCCAGCACATCCTTCCTCAGATGCCCAACATTGCTCACAATATTCCAAATGCACCCTGACCAGCCTTATAGGGCCTCAGCATGACATCCCTGGTTTTGTATACAAGCCGTCTTGAATATTCCATTATTCCCTTATCATGTATCTATACATTCTAAATGGATCGATTGTAATCATGTATTGTCTTTCTGCTGACAGGTTAGCAACAAAAAGCTTTTCACTATACCTCGGTAGACGTGACAATAAACTAAACTGAACTGATATAGAAGCATAAGCAGCTTAGAGAGTGCATCATCTCACAAACTGCCCATTGGCTTATCTATCAGCCACCTCCTGCATTATTCATCCACAGTTCCCAGATTAGTCTGATTAACCACTTCAAAATTATGTGTCTTTAAGTTGCCAAATAGTCTTCCACAGTGAAGATACCGGATGCCTGTATGTGATAATGAATTTCACCGCCATCTTCAATGTGCTGGCACATCTTATGATTAATTGAGGAAGAGGGTATTTGAAGAATAAGATCCCAGATGTGACACAAAACATGAGGCCTACCAGCAGTTCTAATCTCTTCCCTTCTATATTTTTCTTATACCTGAACTACCCACTGCAGACACCTCGAGGCACTAGAAAAAAACAACATCAATGCTGCCTCAGCAAATTCCTCCATGGTTACTGAACAGATAGAGACTTTGAGCACTGAAGCTGGACTTTCAGTCTAACTCGTCCGTGCTGATCAGGTTTGGTAGCTGAGCTAGTCCCATCTGCCTGGGTGTTTTAAATATCTCTCCAAACATTTCTTATCCACATACCTGTCTAAATGTCTTTTAAACATTGCAATTGATCAGGTAGTTAGAGAAAATTATGGAAAAAATCAGGTCTAAGCTTCATTGAAGAAGTGCAACATCTCCACTGACTCTTGGGAACCTCTGGCTCTGCTCAAAATGGAGAAGGAACATTCAAGATGGTGACGAGAATTTCAAGGCTATGCACTGAAAGCACGCAGAACCCTTGCATGAGCAGCAAAAAGAATGCACCATCTCAGAAACTGCCCACCTGCCTACCTATCAGCCATCTCCTGCCTATATGTGGAAGAGTCCACTGTGCCCAAATTAGTCTCGTTAACTGTTTCAAACTCTCAAAAACAGAGTGGAAGTAAATCCTCCTCGATTTGGAGGGACTGCAGCAAAAGAAGAATTCATGCATCTAACTTCAAAAAAATCCTTTGACAAATCCAACATCTTCACAGAAAACGTATAGGAAGGAACTGCAGATGCTGGTTTAAACCGAAGATAGACACAAAAAGCTGGAGTAACTCAGCGGTTACCGTTACTGTTACTATTACTGTTAGTAGCTGAGTTACTCCAGCTTTTTGTGTCTATCTTCACAGAAAAGCTGGCTGTAATATCCATGGCATTTCCCATAAAAAAACAATGTTAGATTCAATTTCAAGGCAGAATGAAATTAATCTGATTTAAATGCACTGATATCATGCATCAAACACATAGTTTAAAAAGAGAACTTCACAACTAATTATCGTTCCGACTAAAATGTTAATAGGTGGGTTATAAATTGAATATTTATGATGTGCTATATACTCTAACACTTCAAAATAACTATCAACATCTGATTTTCATGTATAATTGGTACTTTTGGATGATAATAATCCCACCTCATATAATCTGGAATACAAAAAAGACATTTATTAGCTGCCAATTGTTACTTCTAATGAGAAAGAGTGTAAGATAAGCAATTGGAGTTTTTTTATATAGTAAAGAAAGCAAAACGTCAAATCATCACACTCAAATCCCTGGGAAATCTGCAGTTTTTGTACAATTGTGTTGTCTAATTAAGTCCTGCCTTTTCCAAAGTGGCAGTCTCAAACGTTTAATTTCTTTGTACATTCAACCAGAAGGACAACAGAAGTGCAGCTTGTCAATAATCTATAATCCTGACAATTTATGCTGTACCGTGATTTCTCCAAGGCATTCTGCTGCATGCATTCAATTTCAAATGCCTAGCCTAGTGCCCCACCTAGTGACCTGACGCAGACTGGGGAAAATTAATAGTATTACCATCACAGTGCTTGTCAACAGGTCTGTACTGAAAGACTGGCTTCCGAAAGATGAGACAACATGAGCAATGTTCATAATTTGATTTAATAACAAATAAATAGCAATTGGAATATACCAACGGGCCTTTGTTATTTCTGCCCTCATGGTTAATCTTCTTCCTCTTCTGTGCTGAACTCTTATGGATACATCATGGATATTATGCACATTATGGATGCAGGTTTCTGATGTCCTCTTGTCCTCTCCTTAAATGGTACTTGTTTCAACAGACAAGATTGCCGTAAGATTTCATAATTCAGGGCAGCATAGACATTTTTACTCAAGGTAGTACACTGTCAGGAACTGTATTCTGAACGCAAGCATGTGTAATACTGAAATTAATATATGATATCTCAGTTACACTAAAAGAAGGTCGAAAGGTAAACCTAGTGCTCACAGGGTCTCCACACTGTTAGATGAGAAGCTAACAATCCCAGCTGTTATTAGGCAACTGAACCATCCTATTAATGAATAGAGAGCGCTGAGCTAATATCCACCTCATTATAGACGCTTGGACTATCTTTAATCAGACTTTACTGGACTCTACCTTGCACTAAACGTTATTCCCTTTATCATGTATCTGTACTGTACATTGTAATAGTAAGATTAAACATGAACTTACCAGTTTTGAAGTTTGATCTTTATTTTATGAGGAGTTACGATGAGGGATTACGTGAAGAAGACCGTCAAAGCAGCGGTGTGAAATCACAGATAAAATTAATTGAAGTAACATAGTAAGATTAGAGAAGATTAGAACTACCAGATGACCTTTATGAGGGTTGGGAGCGGAGGGCACGTAATCCCTTATCGTAACTCCTCATAAAATAAAGATCAAACTTCAAACTGGTAAGTTCTCATTTAATCTTACTATTTTACTTCGGAGTCACGTGAGTGACTACGTGAAGATTTCAAAGCTCTGTGATTTCATGCCGTGAGCAACGAGTCTACACAACCACAACTGGTTCATTGACAAATGAGGGAAAACATTCATAATGCATACAGTCATGATATAACCATATAACCATATAACAATTACAGCACGGAAACAGGCCATCTCGACCCTTCTAGTCCGTGCCGAACACGTATTCTCCCCTAGTCAGATTTACAGATATAGATTTAAAACATGCTGATGCTGTTAAATGAAGTAATCATAATAGTCACACCTCTCATCCGGATAGAAACTATAACTAGAACGTAAAATAGAGTTGACAAATACCCCTGGTCTGGCAATGGGTTATTATAAAATGTTTGGAAATTCGTTCGTTTGACCATGCTGCAGCCATTAGGATGTGGTCCAGCGGAACGTAAATAACCCTTGCTGCTGATGTTGTAGCAGCCCTGGTGGAGTGAGATCTGGAAATCAGCATCTACTCCTGCATAAAACAAACTCCGTTTTATCACCTGGAAATGGTCTGAACAGATACGTTCTTATAAAGTTTTTTGTAACTAACAAGCATTGCTAGTTCAGAGCCTCGAAGGCTCTTGGTGACCTTGACGTATTGTTGTACATGTGTGCCCTCACATAACCAAAGGTGCCTGGGTATGCCTTGAACTATTTTGAGACCCGACACCCCTTAGGCTCTGCTTAAGTAAATTATAAACATAAATATTATATATTATTTACAGATGTATTCATCCTGTCCCATCGTAATTATGTAGCGACTGAACCTGTTGCGCTAAACCAGCGCCAGGAGGATAACTACCTTATGAGATCCGGCCATAGCTAAGGATGTAGCTGGAGCCCCCTGGTGAAATAGTGTTCACACAATGTCAACATCCCATACTGCATTGTACTTGTCCTGAGAGAACTTGTGTTAAAGATATCCTTTACAAACTCGATATCCGGGGTGAACCCGACAGAGTGGGTCTCGTTTGCTGCAGCAAATATGATGGGAAGGCCCGTTGGCACAGTTAATGGCCCTATAACTCCATTATTGTCAAAAGGCCATTTAAAATGATCTCCAAGACGTCAGTAATCTGTACCGTTTTAAATGTAACGAGCATTAAACAAACGCTTCCCATCTCCTGAAGAAGAAATGTGCTGCTTTTTTGGTGCTATCCCAGCACTCTGAAGTGAACACAAACAAGGATAGGTGTGGCAACCCCAGCCGTAGGGGCAGTCTATTCAGAATCTGCAGAACATAAATTGATTTTATCATGCAAGGCTGATTTCCCGAGCCACAGGATGAACCAGCAAAGTTACGTTTAGAATAACCATATAAGGTTGTATTATTATTCCCGACAAAATCGGGAATCAAAGCTGCATAGACCAATCAGACAGTAGGAAAATCTAAAGCGGGATCTTGATGACTTTATTTGAAGACCCGACTGATGAGGCAAAATGGAGGAAGACATAGAAGACCATTCCTCCTCCTTGTAGCGAGAATGTATCTTTTGCCACTGTTATGCCACATATTTTTGCAACCTGTGAAGAAGCATGAAAACCAATATATCGATATTCGGTGTTCCATTGAACCAGAATTTCATAAATACTGTGTGATCCAACACCCATTCTGTGTTGTCATTGATCTGTACTTGATGATACATCAGTGGCAAATGAGATTAGGCAAACTATTACAAGATACTTTTACTTGATTGCACCCATGTGACTAACATATGCCACCATCATAATGTATCAAGCTGAAGTTGAGCATGCAGAATATGCATATTCACTCAGTCACTCTTTAACCCATAGAATGCATGTAGGGTCTATAGATAGTTGATACCAATAACTGAAGAATTGGTAACTCATGCAAATCTCCTCCACCTCCAAACTAGAGATGACATTTGCAATTTCCCACGTTAGGGCCCTTAGCATCAGTTTGCAATATAACTGAAAATTTACTGACCAAACTACTGGAGCAATGCTGAATACTGTTTGTCCATCATTGTGACCCTAGTAGCCTCAGCTGGTAATAGCATAGGTGTGTTAACAACCTACATGGCACTTTAGAGTTTGCAATTTTACATGATATCAGCTCTCCCACTTGCACAGCTGAATCACAGCTATTATATTGCCAATTAGTCTTAATGAATAGAAGGCTGCTTTATAACAGCAAGGCTGTTAAAGGTTTCTATTAACTCCAATCTGTTGCCGAGGGCAGAGTCATAGGCCAATTAATAGCTAAAGGTAAATCCCAATGACCAACAAGTCTATTTGGTAACAACTTAATTTTACCTGGATAGAGGGGCCCAATTTCTCAAATATAGTTTGAGACCGAAACAGTTGATTTTAGCAAAATACAGCGTTAAAATATCATCCAGTCAAAACATAACAAGTATTTTTGAACTCTGAGTAGTCCACTTTGAATGCTTTATTGTCATCATACTGTTATTATTGCCTCATCATAGCAATTGCCTCCTCCAAATATCTCCGATGATCGCTGTAAATGGGAACACCCTATGAAATCAGTTATTAATCAGCCATCTTTCATAATGAACAGGCCACGCCTGCCATCATGTCATGCCTGCATTGAACGACAACTCTGGCCCGATTTCAGAGCCTGTCTTGCAAGACAATCCTGGCCACAATACTGAGCCTATCTGATAATTCTGACCTGTCCCAAAAGACAACTCTGGCCATAATTCTGAGCCTGCCTCGAAAGACAATTCTGGACACAATTCTGAGCCTGCCTCGAAAGACAACTCTGCCCAGCTTTCATGCTGCCACCAGCTCCAGTGAACCGGTTACTGCCGATGAAGACATGGGGTGCGTTGTCGCCGAAACGATGAAGCTTTGCTCGTTTTTTACCTTCATTGGTCCAACAGTTTGTGCTTCATCCTCCAGGTTTTGCCTGTTGAATAAGTCTTACCTGAAAAGAAGATTCAGCGGCTGGCTCTAATGTCCCTCTGATAGGACAATTCACTGCATTGTGTTGGGATGGCAACCTTGCTGCCAGGAATGGTACCTCTGACACATGCCCTTCATCCCTTGGGCTATGCTCGACGGCTATACCCTCAGACTCGGCGTCAGATTTACACTGACCCGGCATGCTCTCCTCCTCCAAAAGGGAGACATGAAGCAGCCTTGTTACAAGGCGTTACTGGCGTGGCCTCTCCAATAGGCCAACGCTGGCATAGACTCGGCATCAGACTAATACTGACCCGGCGACTTCCATGCCTTGGGGTATGCTGCTCTGAAATACCTCCAACCTCAGGGTCAGAACAAAACTGCCCCGGTAAGCTCACCTCCTCCATGAGGGAGACATTATGCAGCCCTTCTACAGGTGCTGCTGCCATACATTAAGCAGCCCATTTACAAGGTGCTGCTGGCGCGGCCTCTCCCATAGACCCAGCGCTGCCAGAGACTCAGCATCAACATTAAGCAGCCCTGTACAAGGCGCTGCTGGCACGGGCTCTCCCATAGGCCCGCGCTGACACTGATTTGGCATGAACATGGAGCAGCCCTGTACAAGGCCCTGCTGGCGCGGGCTCTCCCATAGGCCCGCGCTGACACAACTCCTGCTAGTGTATCTAGATGGAGCATCCTCTCCATTAGGAGCTCCCTCCTGGCCAACCTCCAAATTTATATACATTACTGGCGGGGAACCCTCCCGGCACCCGGGCTGACCGTTCTGGTCGGTGTTACCCCATATCCTGGGGACCACTGCGGTCTGGGCGCCGGTCATTGCTGCTGGATGTCCCCTCCCCGGGAACCACAGCGTCTGGAAGTCACTGACCGTCTTATCAGTGACTGCGATCGCGAACCCGACATTCGCCAGCTACCCGCTTCCGCGGTCGGACCTGGGTTTCCCCACAGCCCATAGCTGGTTTCCCTCGTCGGCTTTCGCGAAGTATCGGACAGGAAACCTCTGTAACAAGAAGTTCCTGCAAAAAATCAAAAGCAGGTAAGAAATACAAACTTACCTGAAGTTTATACTTACCGCTAGCAGGAACGACGTGCCTGCCAGTCCGGTGCTTCGCCATGCGAGCGTCTTCTTCACGTAGTCACTCACGTGACTCCGAAGTAAAATCATGTATAGTCCTTCCACTGACTGGTTAGCATGCAACAAAAATATTTTCACGGTACTTTGGTACACGTGACAATAAACTAAACTAACTAACTATAACATCCTCCAGCACCTCATCCAAGTAACTAGTCTTCACCCACATGTCCCATCCACAAAGAAACAGTTTGTAATCCTAGAATGTGTTGCATTGTAGCTAAATTCAACACAAACAGAAACAGTTTCTAATAGTGAAAAAACATTTGCTGTAGTCTTGGTTCTTCACCTTCAGGTACATTGTTAACTGAATCATCCTATTACAGCTGGGTTTGTACAAACACACTGCAGGCAGGGCCGTTCTCAGAACATGGAACAAAGCAGAAAATACTCAGCAGGTCAGGCGGCATCTGTGGAGAAAGAATTAAAGTAAATCAGCAAGAAATGTCAATTTTGTCTCTCCATGGATGCTGTCCGACCTATTGGATATTTTGATTACCTTCTGTTCCCCAAACCCGATGGTTTAGTACCAAAAATGAGTACTTCCTTCACCCAATGACCATTTTCCAATTGGTGGTGCTGTTTCAAAATACTACGAATATTGGTTTCCAAAGGTCACTTCCTTCGAATGGTGACCATGTGCCTTTAACACTTCAATGTGAAATCAAACTGTACGAATGGCCAAAGATGGTCAAATAGCTGATCATCTGGTTGTATTGATTTTGATTTAAAAGAAAGCAGGAGAGCTGGGTAAGGCTTTGAGCCTTGGTGCTTCATCATTCTTCACGGCACCCTCAACCCACACCAAAGGCATTCAATATCCCATTAGTAACGGACTGTCATTCAGTGCAGTGAGGAGCACTCATCTGTAACACAGTGAAACTCATTTATAATCTACAGATATGTGAACCTTGTCACAGCACATTTTAATTACCCAAGAACGTGCAGAAAGGCATTAAACACTGATTTATGTGAAGTTGTAGTTAAGGTTAATTTCTGCAGAATATTTCTGAGAGGTTTAGGCTGCTGGGAGTTGCAACACATGATAGTGGGTTGCACAATCTGTTACGTGCATATGACAGGTTTCATAATGAGGTTATGAATTGTAACTGGCCAGCTCATCATTATAATCGAAGCAAACAAAATCTGCAGATGCTGGAAATCTGAAACAAAATCAGACCACTCTTGAAGGGTAAACATTTCATGTCAAGGTCCCTCTACATGTCTGACCCCAAAACACTGAGTTAGCGATAAGGATGAGGGCTCATGGGGTCATAAGATTGTGGGAAAAGATGTATCAGTGGAGTGGGTGAAAGGTCTTCATATGTTGGAGCTTTAAATCCTCCCATGACTGAGTTAAAATGACAGAATCTGTGGGTAACATACCCAACCTTCTGATGGAGATAAAGGAAAATTAAACAGAGTACCAAATCAAAAGACCTCACAAGCCCTGGGGAGATTCTGCAAGTTGTAACAAATACTGTCTCATAATTTAAAACTATGTTGACGACTATCTACGACTACCTTTTGTTTACCTTTGACTACCCTTGATTACCTTTGATTGCCTTCGGTTACCTACGAATAACATGCCTACTTATGACCTACTTCGACTAAACCCACGAGTAAAAAATATAACGATTTTTTCTATGGCAACCATTTTTTACTCGCAGACATTTTTCAGCATGCTAAATAAAACGCCTCAACCTAACTGAGGCTTCGAATACGCAGGGACTACTCTCAAGCATGAGGAAGAGTTACATAGACATCCTAGGACCTCGTGTCGACCATGCTGCGAGTATGAGTCAAGGGAAAACTCTTCTAAACTCGGAAATAAGGTCCCCGCAGTGGAACAGGCCCTTTAAGAGTAAGGACCAGCACTACTAGGCGGAGGAGAGTGTTGGTAGAGGGTACCTCAGTCTGAAGAAGGGTCTCGACCCAAAATGTCACCCATTCCTTCTATCCAGAGATGTTGCCAGTCCAGCATTTTGTATCTACTCAGCAAGTCAGGCAGCATACGTGGGGAGAAAAACAGAATTAGCATTTCAGATCTGGGATTCATTATCAGAACTGGAAAAGAGAGAAGACACGTGAGCTAGATAGCAGAAAAGATGGAGAGGGAAGGGGAGAACAAAGGAAATATTGCAGATGGGGTAATATCAATTGATTTTTTGCGGTAGTTAAATCACATCTAAAATAAGATTCTGCGTTGCTAATGGTAACTGTGAGACATGCCCAGCTCACCAGACTATGCAGAAAAAATGAAACTGAGCTGAAATAACAACAGATCGAAACAGTCAGTTCAGAAGGAAAGAACAAGTTGGAGAATTTAATATTGAATCCTTCAGATGAAAGACATCATCTAAGTGATGCAATGGTGGTATTATAGATTATTTAACAAGTCTTGGAGTGTGATATTACTCCTTGACAGATTCCATTTTGTCTGGGAAACATGTGATATTCGTGCTTGCCCACACACAGTATTAAGGACACCTACAATGAGGTAAAGATTTACACTGCACTCAGTGCTTACTTTGTGTATGCATTGTTGTCATAATATCATGTCTAATATGGTTTATTTTCCAACAATGTGATTTTTGACCTTTGTATGATTGTGTTCAGTGTGACAACACTGGAATTAGATCGAACGTTTCATATACAGAAGGCAGGATATTTAGATATACATCCTATGCTTTACCAGTTTGTTCTGTTTCTACCCCTCTTTCCCTGCATAAATATCTCAAAGTGAAACATAGCCCTAATGATTTCACTTTCCAGTTTCAATTTTTGCAACACTGTTATTTGGAAGATTACTCTTTGAGCAGACAGATGTCTAACTGCCAGTAAAATGTGACTGGACTGATTGTAGCCACATTAACTGAAACTAGGCTAAAATTAGCATTCAAGAAAGCAAGAATAAAGGCGCTGACAGGTGTTAAACAACATTTAAATCCCCTGGTGTCAGTACTATCGCTGATGATTTTACAATGTCACTCATAAACTCAGAACTGTAATCAAAATATGAGCACAATACGGTCTCTGCAGAAATACTTTGCCTCTAATTATTTCATCAGCATGATTGTTGAGGTTTATTTAACATACCTGCATAGTTAAAGATATCTGAAGCTCAAAAAATGTACTGGGCTACATAATTCTGGATTAAAATTTTGGTTTTAACAATGAGCCAACATAAATATGTGTTGCTACAATCCTTCATAGAAGGGATTTGGAGAGACATGAATAACTATAAACAACAGGGAGTATTTTTATTGTCAATAACACAAAATGGTTTTCACTTTGCAACAATGCAAAATGCCTCCGGTGCCAGGTTTGAATTTACTCTAAAAGGCAGCAGTAAGTATTAATATCAAGTAAATCTGAGTTTTAAAAGGTGCTGGAGATGAGGCCTCAATAACCCCGAGTATATTGTTAACTACATTGGGATATTTTCAAATGTGTTGGAAAGTCAAACTATCCATTTACCTTTCAAACACATAACATTTCTTGGTTGGGAGGAGAATCCTCTACAGCCAGAAAATATGAGTCAACTATAATATACATACAGAAATATATTGTTTATCTGGTGAATGCACATGTTTGTATCAAGAAACTCCGTAGTCAAACAGCTTATCAGCACAATACTGGGTTTTAATTTCCCCCACAGTCACATTTTAGATTTTGTTTTAAACTCTGTTCTTTAGCCCATTAAAACAAATGTTGTAAATGACATTGCACTGCAAGGTAGGTTGCTGTGGAAGGTTAGATCGCATGGGATTCAGGGACAGATAGCCGACTAGATAGAGAATTGGCTTCCTGAAAGAAAGTAGAGGGTGATAGTGGAAGATTGTATTTCAGACTGGAGGCCTGTGACAAGTGGTGTGCCTCAGAAATTGGTGCTGAACCCATTGTTCTTTGTGGTTTATATCATTGATTTGGATGGGTATGTGCAAGGCATGATTAGTAAGTTTGCACTAAACTGGGTGGCACTAAATGGGTGATATTGTAGATAGTGAAAATAGTTATCAAAAATTGCAGCAGAATCTTGATCACGGGCAAGTGGGGTAAGGAATGGTTAAGGGAGTTTATTGCAGATAAGTACGATGTGTTGCATTTTAGGACGTCAAACCAAGCCAGGACTTCACAGTGAATGGCAGGTTCCTCGGGAATGTTATAGCGTAGAGGGATCTAGGAGTGGATGTGCATAGTTTCCAGAAGGTGGTGCCACAGGTAGATAGGGTGGTCAAGATGGCTTTTGGTACATTTAAGGATGCACATTGTAATTCTAAAATGCTATGATCTTTTCCCCCAAAATGTGCAAGTTATGATCTCAGATATAGAAGGAATATTTATGGTAAAGGGCCTGTCCCACTGACGTGACCTTTCAGTGACTGTCTTCGACCTTCAAGCTCGAGGGCACTCGCCTGAAAAATGGGGGGGAAGGGGGGGGGAAGGGGAGGGGAGAAGGTGGGGGGGAGAAAGGGGGGGAAAGGGGGGGGAAAGGGGGGAAAGGGGGGGAAGAGGGGGGGGAGAAGGGGGGGAAAAGGGGGGGGAAAAGGGGGGGGGGAAAGGGGGGGGAAAGGGGGGAGAAGGGGGGAGAAGGGGGGGGGAAAGGGGGGGGAAGGGGAAGGGGGGGGAAGGGGGGAAGGGGGGGGAAGGGGGGGAAGGGGGGGGAGGGGAGGGGAGGGGGGGGGAGGGGAGGGGAGGGGGGGGGAAAGGGGGGGGAAAGGGGGGGAAAGGGGGGGGAAAGGGGGGGAAAGGGGGGGGAAAGGGGGGGGAAGGGGGGGGAAGGGGGGGGGAAGGGGGGGGAAGGGGGGGGAAGGGGGGGGGAAGGGGGGGGAAGGGGGGGGAAGGGGGGGGGAAAGGGGGGGGGAAAGGGGGGGGGAAAGGGGGGGGGGAAAGGGGGGGGGGAAAGGGGGGGGGGAAGGGGGGGGGGAAGGGGGGGGGGGAAAGGGGGGGGGGAAAGGGGGGGGGAAAGGGGGGGGGGAAAGGGGGGGGGGAAAGGGGGGGGGAAGGGGGGGGGGAAGGGGGGGGGAAAGGGGGGGGAAAGGGGGGGGGAAAGGGGGAGGGAAAGGGGGAGGGAAAGGGGGAGGGAAAGGGGGAGGGAAAGGGGGAGGGAAAGGGGGAGGGAAAGGGGGAGGGAAAGGGGGAGGGAAAGGGGGAGGGAAAGGGGAGGGAAAGGGGGAGGGAAAGGGGGAGGGAAAGGGGGGCGAAGAATGTGGGGGAGAATGTGGGGGAGAATGTGGGGGAGAATGTGGGGGAGAATGTGGGGGAGAATGTGGGGGAGAAGGAGTGGAGACAACTTTTAATAAAGTTTAGCGGGCGGTCGGTCGATTTTCCTTGGTCCTGAAAACTCAATGAGCCAATTAAAATGCCCGGTCAGCGAAGGAGATTGCCTACGGCTGCCCTCGACTGCCAGTAACTACATAGCGACCCCACTCCACTGCACTACAAGTTCAAAAGAACCATGCCGACCAATTTTTACTCGCGGAAAATTGTTCAACATGCTGAAAAATTTTCGCGACCTAGCTGAGGCCGAAAGTAGGCGGGAACTTCCCTCGAGCATGAAGGTGAGTTCCAGTGACCTCATAGGACCTCCTAGGACCACATGTCGACCATGCTGTGAGTTTGAGTCAAGGGCAAACTCTTCTAGGTTAGGTCGTGGCAGTGGGACAGCCCCCTAAAGTCAATGGAAACTTCATGAAATGTCAAGGGAATCAATTCCATGCAATAACTCAGTAATCTGGAGCCAATCTCATGCTTAGGTTCCCCACATAACAATAGACAATAGACAATAGGTGCAGGAGTAGGCCATTCAGCCCTTCGAGCCAGCACCGCCATTCAATGTGATCATGGCTGATCATCCCCAATCACCACCCGTTCCTGCCTTCTCCCCATATCCCCTGACTCCGCTATCTTCAAGAGCCTTATCTAGTTCTCTCTTGAAAGTATCCAGAGAACCAGCCTCCACCGCCCTCTGAGGCAGAGAATTCCACAGACTCACAACTGTGTGAAAAAATCTTTCCTCATCTACATTCTAAATGGCTTACCCCTATTCTTAACTGTGGCTCCTGGTTCTGGACTCCCCCAACGTCGGGAACACATTTCCTGCCTCTAGCATGTCCAAACCCTTAATAATCTTATATGTTTCAATAAGATACCCTCTCATCCTTCTAAACTCCATAGTATACAAGCCCAGCAACTCCATTCTCTCACAGGGAAAACATACAAACTCCGTAAGACAGCACCCGTAGTCGGGATCGAACCCAGGTCTCTGCCACTGTGCCACCCAGATTTAGCCCTGTGGCATACAGCCTACTGAAAATAAAAGCTTCAGACTACTCCAAGGACAGCAGTTCTCATGCTCTCATCTCTGCCTTTCCATCTGTGCCAGATTGTTGACTTTCAGCCAGTGCTCCAGACTGCTGCCATCCATGACAGGAAGTAACCTTGGACCATCTGGTCCAAGGTTGCTCAGGTCAACATCCATAGCCATCTGCTGCCCAATTAATCTAAAGGAGCAACCGACCATCAAATTGGCTGCGGCAATTGGAAGAGTGTACTGTGGTTAGAGGGGAGGAAAAAATATTTGGAAGGAAAACACTGTGATGTTGAAAGGTGGTGAAACATATTTGTACAACGTTGCCCTTAATTGAAAGTTTAAAAAATGTCATTTACAATTGTTTGTCTATGGCTTTCAGTATGTGTAGAAGAAGTCAGTGAGAGAATCAGTTACAGAGGATGACTAATTTGGAACTTTTTTCATGGGGCCTCTGGTTTCCCTTTATTCTTTATCAGGATGGTGGGCATTGTAATGAGGTTACCATCCGTTGCTCGTCCACAGTTGTCACCAAGAATGTTGATGACACCTTTCTGAAATACTGAAGATAGAGTCATCTGGAATCTGCTGGAGTCTTCATCAGACTGTTTTCCGAACTACTCAATTGCTTGTGGTGTGATAACCCTGATGTTGTTGCTCTGCAACTAAGGAAAGGAGCTCCAACAGAGTCAATCAGCAAGCACATGAGAAAAATAAGATTTTGTCTTCATTTTTCAGGATGTCGTCATTGCTGGCAAAGCCACAGACTATTAGGCAGCAAAAAAATAAACTGATGGAAGAACGCAGTAGAACAGGCAGCATCTGTGGAAGGAAATTCGACAGACAGCATTTCAGGTCATCACACATCTCAATGCTGCCTGACCAGCTAGGTTCTTCCAGCAGATGGATTTTTGCTCAAGATTCCAGCATCTTGTCTCTCATTTTATTAAGTTGCCCTGATTGTACTAGAGAAGGTGATGGTGAACCACCTCGTACACTGTTGTAATCCATTTCAGTGAAGGTACTCCCCGAGGAATGTGATGAAGGCAATTGCAGGTTGCTAATGATTGGCCAATATGGTTCCAAGTGAGGATTGGGGCCTTGCAGGTGGTGGTGCTCCCATGTGCATGTTGCCCTTTGTCCATAATTAGCAGTAGGAGTTGCTGCCTGGAAGATGCTGTTGCTGTCGTCTAGGTGAATAAATCTGGTACAAGAGAGGATGTTGTGTGACCTGGGGTGTACATTGTCCATGTTAAGTAGTCAGGTGATGGCTGACAGCTGACAGCTGCCCCTTTCTTTTCATATGGTAGAGGTCATGTTTTCTCCTTGTTACGGGAACAATACTTCCTAAGTTGGTGGGCCAAAGGTTCTGCCTCCTTGCTGTGTCATTCTGAGACTCTCAGTTGCTGCCATTTAGCCTTAAAAGTGGCATGTGTTGCAAGCAGGTGTGTCTTCAACATCTGCTACTCTCTGCTCAAGGCCAAAGAGATTAAATCCCTTGCCTTAAGCAGAAACTTTCAATGTTGCAGCGGTGATATGAAGAAGTGAGACATATATCAGCCACAGCTGCTTCCTGGGGTGATGTGGAAGCCAGGAAGCACAGATTGACAGTAAGCTTCACTTCTACATGGGCAGCACGGTGGCACAGCAGTAGAGTTACTGCTTTCAGCGTCAGAGACCCGGGTGCGATCCTGACTACGCGTGTTGTCTGTGCAGAGTTTGTACTTTCCCCCGTGACCTGCGTGGGTTTTCTCCGAGATCTTCGGTTTCCACCCACACTCCAAAGACAAACGTGTTTGTGGGTTAATACGCTTGGTATAAGTGTAAATTGTCCCGAGTGTATGTAGGATAGTGTCAATGTGCAGGTATTGCTGGCCAATGCAGACTCGGTGGGCTGTTTCTGTGCTGTATCTCTAAACTAAACTAAACTACATGAAGATCACTACCACCTTACAAAACAGCCTGCAGGTGAATTTCTGCTCAGGACAGAGAGTGCCCACCAGGTGGTAGGCCCTCCTCACCAGAGCCATCCTGGCCCTCCTCCTGCAGACTCTCTTCTTAATCATCTGTGCATTGGTTCCTCTCCTCCTGCCACCGGTTTCCTCTCATGAACCTCTATGAAGGATCGTGGAGGTTAGGTCATTGGAAGTGTACAAAGAGCAGGAAGATCAATTGCAAAAAGATCAATTGTGTGAGGACACAGAAGAGGAGTTCAAAGCTGGAGAAGATGGAATAATTCTAACCTATATATAATAGTAAGATTAAATGAGAACTTACCAGTTTGAAGTTTGATCTTTATTTTATGAGGAGTTACAGACCCCGTCAGGGCGCATGCGCGTCAATCTTCAAAGCAGCGGTATGAAAATCACAGATAACACAATATTTGAAGTAACATATTAAGATGAGCAACATGAGAACTACCATATGACCTTTTTATGAGAGAGGGTAGGCGTGGCGGGCACGTAATCACCAACGTAACTCCTCATAAAATAAAGATCAAACTTCAAACTGGTAAGTTCTCGTTTAATCTTACTATTTTACTTCGGAGTCACGTTTGTGACTACGTGAAGGGTTCAAAGCTCTGTGATTTTATGCCGCAGATCCAAATCCCGGCTTCTCACTGCATTAATTGACTTTCGATGAGAAACAATCAATAATGCGTTAAACATGAAATGTGAATATCATGCAGTAACAATTGATTTGAATAATCAAAACAAACAGTAACCCCTCTATCCCAGGGGAAACTAAACAGGACTTAATACTGAATTTGCAAACAGCCTCTCGCTGGTCGGCAATCAGCCGATGGTAAAAAAAATTTAAACAATTCATTTGACCACCCGGCACCTGTAAGAATATGGCCGCTGTGAACATCCATCACCCTAGCCGACGACGTTGCTGCTGCACTAGTGGAAAAGGATATATACACTTCAGTGTTAATACCTGCCCGAATCAACATTTGCTTTAAACCACCTTGAGATAGTCTGCACTGACATTCTCCTGTGTGGCTACATGTAACTGATAAACAATGCTGTTTTCACATTTCTTTTGGTCTTTGTAGCTTCAATATAATGAAAATAAATGTGCCATTACACATAAACATGGATCAGTAGGTTATGCTGAAACACAATTTAAAAAAAAACCTGTGACACCTGGCCTGCTCTGTTTGAGCAGTACGCAATTATATAACATAACATTCTCTTCAGCAACTTCCATCCTGTCTAGCAGAAGCTTTTGCAAAATCTGCACTTGCTATGCTGAACCAATGCCATGAGCATAACCACTTTCATGATTAGTTTGGCAAATTCAGAGACGTGACAGGAACCTACTGTCAAAGCACCTTGATGACCACACTTACATCCCAGATCGCCATATACCTGGGTTTAGGAGGTTTAGAGTTGAAATTCCTTTCATCAATCCAGCTATGATATGATGAAACCCAATAGGATCTTTCCTGACCCCATCAAAACCATACGAGGACAAAGCACTTAAGGCTGTATTAATGGTGCTATAACTGAGCCCCTCATCATCGTAGAGTGTCAACAGGAACTCTAAAATATCCACAATTCCTGCAGTACTATAGTCAATATTATTTTGTACACAATATTGCTCCCATTTAAAACAAATATATAAGTACTTTTGAGTACTCTTTCTCCTGGCTACAGTGAGCATGGTCCACCGTTCGCCCAGACAGTCCTTGCCCCAGGTATGGCCTTCTTAAAACCTGCAAATTAACAAGTCAATACGATCACATGACGGATGACTTTCCCGTGTTAGCGGATGCTCCAGTAAATTCCTACGCTTGGGAACCACCAAAAAAAGGTTGGATCCCTAACTGTAACATCCAAGGAAACCATGCTTGATTCGGCCAATTAGGTATAACAAGCACCCCCAAAGCGGCATCCTGCTTGATTTCTTGCAGACTCCGACGTATTAGGCAAAATGGTAGGAAAATATATAAAACACACCACCCCAATGTAACGACAAAGTATCAGTTGCAACTGCCACCTGGTCTGGTTCCCATGAAACCTATTTAGGCTGCTGATGGTTGAACCTTGATGCAAAACAAATCGATATCTGGCATTCATATATAAGTACTATATTATTGAACACCTCCTGGTTCAACATCCAATCTGCGTTGTCATGGAACTTTCGTGACCTTGGCGTCTGCTACTATGTACAATCTACCTGGTAGATTAATAGCTGAAATATCTTTTTTCAATGCACCAGGCCCAAATTTGATTAGCCAATCTGTCACAAGATACCGACTTGATTCCACCGATGTGATTAATATATAAGCCACTTGCGTAGTATTGTCAATCTGAAACTGAACATGCAGATTACATTTGTTAGAGCAATAAGCCTTACCCATAAAAACCTCTTAATAGTTAATTGCCCATGTCTGCAGAAGCGATGCCTCTTGCTCAGTCCATCTGCCTCCACAGCTGAAACTCGTATCCATGACACCCCACCCGAGTGCACTGACATTCATTTGCAAAATCATGGAAGGCTGGTCAAGCATTACCTTGCTATAACTTCTGGACACATGGTGAATCCACCATTGCAAATCAGAAACAGCCTTTGCTGATAAATGCATTGGTCTATTATAATAACCCAAATGTATCCTTAATGCCTCCATTAGCTTGATACAGCTGTCAATTAGCTCTACCCTTTTTCACTGGGCAGAGTCACTTAATTGAATCAATTGTGACCCAAATAGTCAGGTGTTAATTTGGATTTCTCTGGATGAATAATGCCCAATCTTTGAAAATTGGATTTAACAACTGCCACCGGTTACTTCAGCTGTTCTCTTGGATACCCCTGCAATCAAGATATCATCAAGATAAGCCATGAGCACCTGACCCTGGCCTCTCAGCATGCCTATTATAGGTTTTAACAATTTTGTTGCCATAGTTGATCCATCCAGGTGAATTTCAAATCCTTATCCTGCAAATAAACAGACATTGAGTAATGTGCATCTTTAAGCTCTATAGTAGCCATATAGCATCCTCTTGACCCAGTTGCTTGGCAGTGACAATTCCATCTTACAATTTCTATACTACACTCCCCATCCTTTTTTGGCCTGGGAAAATATTAGACACAAATTGATGGGGTTGGTGAACCAACTTTACAATTACACCTTTATCACCTTAGCTTCCAAGCGCAGACTAAACATCCATCTGTTCTGTTAATGAAACTGAATAGTTCTCCCAGGAACATGCTGAATGTGCAAATCACAATTTGGATTAAACTCCATTCGAAACCTTTGAATAACACTCTGTATAAACAGAGCTGAGGTAATTTGCTTCATTCATCCCAGAACAGATGTAATGTACCCCAGATTTAAGTTGTGTCACATTTGATATCTGCACCTGAGAACCAGGCCCACCTACCTCCTTGGTACCTGGTGGATGACGTTGTCCCCAGCTTCTGGCGGGAAAACCGATGTTTGACCATGTTCCCGCTGCAGAATGCACCTGCGCATCTGCATTGCCGGTCGACTTGTTCCTGGTCAAGCCTCGTTTCTAGGGGTACTTTCTTTTTTGGAAACTTGCCGACTGCCGGTGGCTTGATCAAACCCACCGTCTTTGCCTCGTCATCCATGTCCTTGACACTCTTGGCGAGGTCCTCTCCGAAGAGTAGGTTGGCCGGCTGTATGTTGCTGGGCTGGAAAAATACTGCAATCTTGGAATTAATGGTGGGCCGAATGGCACTTTCGTCTCCGACACATGCCCTCCATCCACTGTTCTCGCGAACACCATGATTCCTGAGCCAAGTAATTTCAGGATTCTCTGCAGCTTCATCTCCTGGGCACTGCACGCCCACGTCCATCTGGCTCCATATCACCCGGTTCACTGCTGGCACCTTCAGCAACTTGCAGTTATTTCTTGGTGATTCCAGACTCTGACTGGTCAACGAATCGTACTGCCAGAGGTGGGAACTCTGACAATGGCAGTCTTCGCTTTCCCAGTGGCACTCCATACTCTGACGGGACAGCGAATCGTGCTGCCAGAGAATGGACCTCTGACAACGGCCATTCTTCGCTAAATTCCAAGTCTCCGTCAGAGTCGGGGTCAGAACTTAGCTGACCCTCTGCACTCACCTCATGCATGAGGATGCTTTAAGCAGCCCTCTACCAGGTGCTGCCGGCGTGGCCTTTCTGCAGCCTACGCCCACACGACTCCTCCCCCTGGAGTGTGCGTTTCTGGAGCAACCTCTGGATGAGGTGCTCCATTTGGGAGAACCGTTTAAAAAAACGTCTCCAGCCCTGTACAGGCTCGTTGTGGCCTGACTCAGTTGAGTCCAAGGGCTTCCCAGACTTCCCCGTGCCTTACACCCAACTGGCGTTTGCTTTGGTGCTTTTTAGCACTCAGTCTGAAGTCGCCCCGCTCCCGGTCGGCGACTGTGCAGGGGTACAAGGCAGCCGCTCACAGAACCGCATTCCCGCGGTTCTCCTATGCTTTACCTGCGGCTGCCCTCCCCCTGGTCATCTTCATCATGGTGCTGCCTGTAACAAAAAACACAGAGCACGGCACCACAGTAAAGGAACTTTTCACTCCAGCTACGTTTCCCACTTAGCTGGAGCTTTAAAACTACTTTAAAAGTACTTTAAAAGTACTTACCACAGGAGGAGCTCTGTCCTCCCGCTGGTCCGTGTGCCAATGCGTCCGACGCGCATGCGCCCTGACGGGTCTTCTTCACGTAGTCACTCACGTGACTCCGAAGTAAAATAGAATATAATTAATATCATTAATATAATATAGATTAATATAATTCTATGTGTTCTGTAATTCAACAATTCTATTTAATATTGAGGCATACTTGAGGGACCAGGTGGCCCTACTCCTGTCCCTATTTTCATTTGTTGATGTGCAAGAAGCTCTGCAGTACAATTACTAAATCAGCCATTATAAGCAGCAATGAAAGAAAGCCTACAGCTCAGGATTCACCTGGGCTCAACACATGACCTGGAATTGCAACAGTCCCAAGGGGAGGAACAGTGCTCAAAATCAACTGACTGCCAAATAACTGATTTTACTTCGGAGTCACGTGAGTGACTACGTGAAGAACTCCGCCAGTGCGCCTGCGCGTCATTACGTCAGACGCCTTGACGCAAACGGACGTGAGGAGCAGAGTTCCTCTAATGGATTTGTAGTTTTTTAACTACAAGGTAAGTAAAAACTTTTTTCAGTATTTTCAGGTCCGTTTACTGTGGGTCTGTGGGGATTTTTTCTACAGACGCCATGGAAAAAACGGGCAGGGGGAAGAGGCGAGCGACTCAGCCGACAGAAAGTCTGGAAAGTCGGGAGTCTGCGGTTAGCGACCAACCGCCTCTAAACCCCGGTACAGTCGCCAGCGGTGAGCATAGCGACTGTGGATCTGGGGCAGTCAGCGCCTGTCGGGCACAAAGCCAAGTTCAAATCAAAACGGGCCACGGAGGAGGAGTCCCAGGAAATGGAAATGGAAGAAGCTCCACGGCTAGATACTGCTTTTAATCGTATTGCCCAAATGGAAGCCTGCTACATAGGCTGTTGGAGCGAAGCACACTCAGGTAAGAGTGTACTGAAATCCAAGCTGCTGAAAGCAGCTCAACAGCTCCTGGTACAGGGCTGAAAGAATGCACCCTCAGGGATGAGGAGTGTGTCACGGGTCATGAGATTTCAGACCCCGACTCTGATGGTGAGGCTGTACAAGGCGAAGAACGGCAGCAGCCAGATGTTCCATCCCTGGCAGTACGATTCGCTGCCCCGTCAGGGTCAGGAGAGCCATTAGGAGAAGAATTGGCCTCCCTAATAAATTACTTGGTTTCCCATCAGCTGGAACAGCAGGAGATGGATGAGAATGCAAGAAAATATGAGTTGAGTATGAGCTCAAAAATTGAAATTGCAGAGAATATTAAAGCTGCTGGTTTCTGGAATAACTGCTTTTGCCAGAATAGCGGATAAAAGCCAAGAGATGACGGAGTTGCATCAGGAAGCACTGGGGTTGCTATGCAGCACCCACTCGAGATCAATTGTCTGAGGAAAGGTGCTATACGGCCTACTATGAATCCGAAATTCGCAGCACTCTGCAAACCAAGTAATATACAATTGCCCAACTTACTCTTTGGAGAGGATCTCGGGAGATGTATTAAAGAGTTGGAAGATGAAGCAAAAACAGGATTGATGAAAACATCAATGGTTGTAAAGTCTGTAAAGAGGAAGTATCCTTTCAGATGTCATACGGATCCTGGACCAGGACAAGTCGCTCATTAACGCAGGGACGTAGCTGGCGGCCTGCAGCCGGAGCAAGTACCAGTGGGGGTGCTTCCGGGGAGAATCCAGGGATCTCAGAGTACTCAAATGACTCAAGAGGTAAGTGGACCTGGTTCTCATGGGAACATACTAATCGGATTAAGTCCAAAAGTTGGAGGCAGATTACGTCTCTTCTATAACAATTGGAAGAAGATTACTTCAGATGTGGTAATTCTGAATAATATACAAGGATTTTGAATTGAATTCAATCCAAATTATGATTTGCCTGTCCAGCATGTTCCTAGCAGAACTCTCCACTTTGCACAAAAAGAAGTGATGGAGGTTCAAGCTGCGCTTCAAACCCTATATATAAAAGGTGTTATTGAAGAATCAGTCTACCAAATTCACCAATTTGTGTCAAATATATTCCCTCGATCAAAAAAGGATGGAGGATGTAGGATTATTATAGACTTGACAAGTCTGAATCCTTTTGTTCAAGTTATACATTTTAAAATGGAGACATTTGTACTGCCAAACAACTTATCTCAGAAGCATGTTTTATGGCAACTATAGATTTAAAAGATGTATATTATTCAGTGTCTGTTCACTTGGAAGATATGAAGTATCTTAAATTTACATGGATGAACCAGTTAGGGCAGTTCAAAGCTCAGCCTAATGGGTTAACATCCGCTCCCAGAATATTCACAAAATTGTTTAAATCAATTCTGGGGTTGCTGAGAAGCCAGGGGCATGTACTAATGGCATGCTTGGATGATGTCCTGATTATAGGAAGGACAAAACAGTCAACAGAAGCATCTGTTGCAGTTGTGAAATCAACTTTTGAAAGTTTGGGGTTTTCTAAATTCATCCAAAGAAATCAAGGTTAACAACATGTACCTCGATTGATTATTTGGGGTTCACAATTGATTCAGCCCAAATGAAAATTACTTAGCCCAGTGAAAAAAGGGTGGAGTTGATTAAAGATTGCAGTAATCTGTTAAACGAGCAAAAACCCTTAATCAGACAGGTGGCTCGAGTACTGGGAAAATTAGTAGATTCCCAGCAGTCCAGTACAGACCATTACATTATCAACAGCTGCAGAGAGTTAAACAACAGGCACTGAGAATGAATGCTGGTCATTTTGATAGAACCATGCAACTAACAACAAATGCTGTTTCTGATCTGCAGTGGTGGATTCTATATGTCTTAAGCAGTTCCGGCAAAGTGCTGATTGAACAACCTTCCATGATATTACAAACTGATGCCAGTGCACTAGGATGGGGTGCAACTGACTTAACATCTAGCTGCGGAGGCAGATGGAATCAGGAAGAGTCATTGTTACTGCAGACATGGGGAACTAACTATTTGGAGCTTTTAGGATGTTTCTAGGGACTCCAAGCTTATTGTTCTAACAACTAAAAGGCATGTTCAAGTTCAAATTGATAAACACAACAGCAGTTGCCTATATTAATGATATGGGTGGAATTAAGTCGGTGTCATGTGACAAAATGGCTAATCAACTTTGATTTTGGTGTATTGAAAAGAACATTTGGATTTCAGCTATCTATCTACCAGGTAGAATTAACACGATAGCAGACACCAGGTCACGAAAGTTCCATGATAATAAAGAATGGATGTTGAATCGAGAGGTATTCAATGATATAGTAATCAGATTTGGAATGCCCGACATCGACTTGAATCATCAGCTATCGAGATATGTCTCGTGGGAACCAGATCCAGGAGCAGTGGCGATTGATGCTTTCTCGCTACATTGGGGTGGTATGTTTTCATATATATTTCCACCTTTCTGCCTCATAAGCCAATGTTTGCTTAAAATCAGGCAAGATGCTGCTTCAGGGGTATTGGTGGTACCAGATTGGCCTACACAGCCATGGTATCCGTTGATATTAGAATTAAACAACACAAATGTTGATGAAAGTCCCAAAAAGGAGTAATTTATTGCTGCACCCTGTAACAGGGGAACAACATCCATTATATGATCATTTGGATTTGTTGATTTGCAGGTTTTAAGAAGGCCTTTTCTGGGGCGAGGACTGTCTGAGCATACTGTGTACATGCTTACGGCAGCCTGGAGGAAGAGCACTCAAAAACAGTACCTTTCTTATATTAAGAAATGGGAAGAGTTCTGTGTACAAAAGAATGTGCAATATAGTACTGCAGATATTTCAAATGTTTAGAATTTCTGTCAAAACTTTATTATGATGAAGGTCTGAGTTGTAGTGCAATTAATTCAGCAAGAAGTGCATTGTCCTCATATTTGGTTCTGGATTCAGAAAGAAACCCAATTGGGTCACACCCAATTGTTTCCAGACTAATGAAAGGAATCTTTAATTCCAAACCACCGAAACCTAGGTACATGACAATCTGGGATGTAAGTGTGGTACTGAAACTACTTTGTGAATGGTCACCAAGTGTGTCTTTACCTTTGGCCAAGCTCAGTATGAAAGTATTCATGCTTATGGCATGAGTGACAGCACAACGAGTGCAAACACTTGGAAAATTACAAATAGACAGTATGGAAGTAACTGAAGACAAGGTTACATTCTATATCTATGACCTACTAAAGCAAATTAGGCCAGGTGTGACAGGATTAAAATTATGCTAGCAGCATATCCAAATGATCCTTGTCTCTGTGTTAAGACATATTTGTTACAATACATTGAGGTCACAAAGAATTTGAGAAATACGGAAACTGGGTTGTTGATCACACACAAGAAACCACACAAGAGAGTTTCAATACAGACTATTTCCAGATGGATAAAAGATGTCTTAACAGCTGCTGGTATTAACACTTATGTTTTTACGTCTCACTCGACTAGGGCAGCAGAAACGTCGGCGGCCAGGGCAAAAGACGTCCCCGTCGACCATATCCTCGCAGCCGCCGGGTGATCCAATGAGTTGATGTTTCAACATTTTTACCATCGGCCTATTGTTAATGCGGGATTGTTTACAGAAACTATTTTAAGTTCTGTGTAAATTCCTCTGGTTTAAAGGGGATCTGATTAATTTCATTATTGAAATGAATTACTGCATTTGTGGTACAAATGTTATTATGAATGCATGATTGATTATTCTCGTTCCGAGTCAATCAATGCAATGAGAAGCTGGGATTGATCTACGCCATGAAATCACAAAGCTTTAAAATCTTCACGTAGTCACTCACGTGACTCCGAAGTAAAATAGTAAGATTAAACGAGAACTTACCTAAGTTTGAAGTTTGATCTTTATTTTATGAGGAGTTACGTAGGTGATTACGTGCCCACCACGACCCTACCCTCTATCATAAAGGTCAGATGGAAGTTCTTGTATTACTCGTTTTATTATGAGACTATATTACTTCGGTTGTTGTTTTTTGTGATTTCACACTGCTGCTTTGAAGATTGACGCTCAGGCGCACTGGCGGGGTTCTTCACGTAATCACCTACGTAACTCCTCATAAAATAAAGATCAAACTTCAAACTTAGGTAAGTTCTCGTTTAATCTTACTATTATCTCTTCATACACCACATCTGCAAAGCTTGTCTCTGGTGTGAAGACTTGTGTTCCCTAATATTGGACATATTGGGTTTTAATCATCTGTTAAGAATTCAACTTCACAATTGGACATAGCACAAACATTGAAATCAACATTGTGTGTTCTGCAGTTCCACGCATCGGAGCAACCAGCTCATGCATTATAAGCACTCCAAGCAACTACATGTTCTACGTATAATTTTAAACCAAAAAATGTGGGAATTGAGTAACAATTATTGTGCTATTCACTTTCTATTGTTTTTTCCCACAAAAGTGTAAATGTTAATTTCACGTTCAACTTCGATGAATGATCATTGCAGTACTGCACATTTATGTAGGTTGTCATTTCAATAACCTAAATCCTAGCACCACACTTTATCAGACATGATAACTTGAATTTACAAAGATCAAAATTACACTGGTTCACATTTGGAAGTTGTGGGAAGATGTTTTGCTTGATATATGGTCTTACAAGATAGTTAATGACGATAAAGTTCATGTTCATAAGTTATAGGAGCAGAATTAGGCCATTTGACCCATCAAGTCTACTCCGCAATTCAATCATGGCTAATTTATCTTTCACTTTGCACTCTATTCTCCTCCTTTCTCCCCATTACCTCTGACAGTCGTGCTAATCAAGAATCTGTCTGTCAATCTCCGCCTTAACAGTATCCATTGATTTGGCCCCACAGCCGTCTGTGGCAATGAATTCCCCACATTCACACCCTCTGACTAAAGAAATTCCTCCTCATCCCCTTTCTAAAAGTACGTCCTTTTATTCTGAGGCTATGGCTTCTGGTCCTAGACTCTCCCACTAGTGGAATCCTGTCTACATCCACTCTGTCCAGGCCTTTCACCATTCGGTAAGTGTAAAGCAATGGTTTAAAGCAATATTTCAGGCTGGAAGTCTTTGTCCTATACTTTTTCTTAATTGGTTTTAATCCTGAGAAACTATATTATCCTTCCATCTGACACAATGAGATACAAGCATTTGCAGTTTTCTGTATGTTTGAAATCCCTGTTCCACTTGACACTAAATGAAACATGTAACAAAGTTTATGCGTTGTCCATTTTGGTGATAGCATTTCTCCACTGTACAACAATCCAACGCCCATGGCAGCTGAGTTTCTAAGAAACGGGATCTTATGCACTCAGTCATGGTTATAAACTGATCTGGCATCTATCCATCCATGAACTTGTAGGGTTGTCTCTAGATCACATCTTGAAAAAAATATAACCATACATCTTTAGGAACCAATTATTGCCTGTAAAAATACAATCATACTCCAGACCATGTGTCCAGTGGCTTGCTGAGGCATGCTGCTCTCACGGCACTTAGTCGCTGTTTGCACAGACGCATCTTTGATTTCAAAACCATAATTGCTTGTATATTTCAATACTGTCAATAGAAGTTATTAGTTAATATAATGTCTGTCTAGGTATTTAAATAATTTAAACTGTGTTATTATGTGTTGAACATAAAGAACTTGAGTAACTCAATGGGTCAGGCAGCATATATTGAGGACATGAATAGGTGATGTTTTGGGCCGGGTCCCTTCTTCAAACTAATCTGCAATTCCTTGTGCCAATTCCAGCATCTGCAGTTTCTTGTGTCCTCCAGAGATGCTGTCTGACCACCTGGGTTACTCCAGCACTTTCTGTTCAATGCAAGATCCCAGCATCTGCAGTACCTTGTGTCACTATTATGTGTTAATGCTATTAGAACAATTTAATGCATATTTATGTCGATTTGGGGGTGGGGGGGGGTGTATTAGATACAAAGTAAAACACTTCATTGGTATTTATGTTCTTTATTACCTGCGTCCTTAAACTTCCTGGATTATCAGGAGTTAACGTGCACATACACAGCAACATTTAACACTAGACTGCATCCTGCAGATTTGCTAAAATGGACCAGAACTAACACATATAGACATTACCATTATCTTCCACCCCATCAATAACAATTCCACCATTACCTTGACATATCTAGGCCACGAACAGCACTGCAATGTTCACTTAAGATATTAAAGCAAAACTCCAGATGAATTTACACTGTCGGTCTTATTTATCAAGGATGTTCAGGTCACATATGTTCTGCAATCACTTTGGTATAAAGCGATGCAGAGTAAGAAACATTTCTGTCTCTAGCATCAAGAAATCAATTAAAAAACAGTCAATACAAAACATTGGATGGCTTTCAGAGTTCACTAATTTCCCTATGAATGACTGCACCTGTCTGCCGATCAATGTCCACTTTAATTGCTAAAAGCTTTCTTTCAAATCATTAAGAGCTGTACACATCTGGAAACCAGAAGAGCAGTCTTTCTGTTACGATTGATCATTATCTGAAAATTCTCAGGGAACTGCATTTATTTACCTTTTTGCAATGAGATAGTGCCTATAACCAATCTTACGCAGCAATTTCAACATGGTTTTGTTGTCCTTTTGTTGTTAGTTTAGCAGTATTTGCATGAGGTAGGCCAATCTAGCACAAAGGATTGCAGAATTTAAATTGCAAATAAGCAGGTTTTTGTGAAATTATTTAATAATATATATTTCTTGTGATATGGCTGTCATTAGCAGTGATTCTTGACTATCCTAGAGATGGTGGAGGTGAGTAGTCTTCTTGAACCATTGCAGTTCTTCTGATGAATTATGTCTAGTGATGTAGTATAGGAAGTCCTGGGGATTGGGACGTGGGACAATCAATCAGTCAAGGGGCATGAATTAAGGGCCTGGGGATTGCTATCTTGTAAGGATGGAGGAGGGTGGTGGAACAGGGACAAAGATGAACCATCTATGATACTGGAGTCATTGGACTCAGACCATAGCAGGATCCCTTTAATTAATTCTGAAGCCTGTTTCTAATGTTGTCTTACTATAATTGTACAGGACCTTGGTGAGACAATACCAAGAGTAAAGTGTGCAGTTTTTTATCGGATAAAATATATACTTACCACAGAGAGGGCGCAGCAAAGATCCACTCTCTCCAGGCTCCTGGGATGGCGGCATTGACATTTAAGGAAAAATTAATCAAACTAGGCTTGTATACGCAAAAGATTAGAATAATGAGAAAATATCTTATGACAGAGCTAAACGTGGACTTATAGGAAAGATGGTCTTTTTCTGGTCTAGAATGATGGGTTGATGTCAGAGTGTAAGAGGTAATCCAACCTTTCTGCCCTGGGCCTCCTCCATGGCCAGAGTGAGTCCCACCGCAAATTGGAGGAGCAGCACCTCATATTTCGTTTGGGTAGTTTACACCCCAGCTGTATGAACATTGACCTCCAATTTCAGGTAGTCCCTGGCTTTCTCCCTCCTTCCCCTCCCTTTCCCAGCTCTCCCACAGCCTACTGTCTCCGCCTCTTCCTTCTTCTTCCTGACCACCCCACCCCCACATCAGTCTGAAGAAGAGTCTCGACCCGAAACGTCACCTATTCCTTTGCTCCATAGATGCTGCCTCACCCGCTGAGTTTCTCCAGCATTTTTGTCTACCTTCGATTTTTCCAGCATCTGCAGTTCTTTCTTAAACATTCAGCATAAGAGGTAAGACATTTAGACCTGAGAAAACGGTTCTTCCTCTATGTTTGGTGCAACTGTGGAATTCTCACAAAAGGCAAGTTGCTGATTTGTTTAGGGAGATTTCTAGGTACAAATGACATCAAGGGTGTTGGGAAGAGAACAGGAATATGGTTTTGAGACACAGGTTTAGCCATATTGTGATTGTGTGATTGAAATAGTGTGATTGATTTGAAAGGCCAAATGGTCCTTGCCTGTTCCTATTCTCCAATATTTTATGTTTGTGGAGGCCTGCTTTCAGAAGAAGGGATTATATGGTTTGCAAGCCGTGGATCTGAGGGAAAATTCCCAGAAGCAGTGTCAAAGGTGTTCATAACGTGCTAATGGATTCTACATCTAAGCTCCTGCGTGAGTATGTCAGGCAGGCAAAGGGTACTATGCCTCGGCAGTTCCTTCCCACACACTATGCCACTGGTACTAAGTATCCTGCATGTTCGACGTTTAATTAAAATTGAATTGGTTAGCAAGAGAAACATGTCTTCATGATCAATATCGAAGCAAAAGGCCTTTTTAAGGTATTAAGCATGGTTGTAATATTTTAATTAATTGAGATTAGACCTATCCCAATATATTTGTAGACTGTAGAAAGGAATTTAATCTAAAAGTTCACACATCATTGTCCTCTTAGAACGTGTCCAAGCCTCTGACAGACATGCCTAAGAGGTATTTGGGCAAGGTTGGTAGTGGGATACTCTAACCTTGACAATAGTACTGAAAGGCAGGGCAGGCTTGACAAGTCATATGGCCTTTACTCCCTCCTATGTTATTGTGATTAGTTGGCTTTTCAATGAAAAGGGTGTAAAGAAGGTGTGGGCCATTACAGGAAGGGTGTGAGGGCTTTGGGAGAGGATGTTACCTGAATTAATATATACCAGCTTGAAAGAGAGGTTACATTTGAATTGTTGTCTCTGGAGCACCAGAGGCTGAGGAGTGACCTGATAGAAGTATATCAACTTTGAAAGACATAGACGGAGGGCATAGATTTAAGGTGAAAGGAAGAAAGATTATGGAGAATATATGTGGCAAGTTTTTTTTACAGAATGGTAGGTGCCTGGAATATGTTTCCAGGGAAAGTGGTGGAAACGGATACAATTACAATGTTTAAGAGGCATTAGGGCAAGCACATTAACAAGCAGGGATTGGCAGGACATAGAGCACATACTGGACATGCACATATGCACTTTAATTTGCATCATGATCAATTCAAAAATCTTGGGCCTGTGCTGTATTGTTCTACATTCTATTAACTGAATTTCAATTCCACAGCTACTGTGATCGGATTTGAACCCAAGTCTCGGGTCTGTTAGTCTTTGAATAAATAGCTTGGTAACTCACTAGCTGCACCACGTATGATTTTATTCCACCTGCTCTTTCTGGAAGCAATATCCTTCAGCTGATACAGTTGCTAATTTTGTTAACGAGCAATTCTCAGAGGTGGCCAGCGAATCCTTGTAGCCAAGATATGCTTCAAGCGTTCTGGTTCCAAGTGGTGTTCCACCTTAGTTATTATTCTAAACAAATTACATTGCCACCCAATGTATATAAACTCTATGCTGGCACTGCCAGGACAGGTTAATTCTAATCAAGGCAGGACATTTAACAACAGATAACTGACAATCTGTTTTCTTGCTTGGGGATGGGGGAGGAAGTTAAACAAGAGAAATCTTATCATTTCTCTCACACCATGTCTCAAGTACCATAGGCTCTACCTCAGACCAATGTTAGGTCCACAATCAGGACCATGAGCGGGGAATAAGATGACATATATGCAAACAGTGACAATATAGCACATGTAGCACAAGGGCGACACAGTGGCACAGCGGTAGAGTTGCTGCCTAACAGCGCTTGCAGTTCTGGTGATCTGAATTCGATCCCGACTACGGGTGCTGTCTGTACGGAGTTTGCACGTTCTCCACGTGACCGCGTGGGTCTTCTCCAAGATCTTTGGTTTCCTCCCACACTCCAAAGACGTAATTGGCTTGGTGTATGTGTAAATTGTCCTTAGTGTGTGTTGGACAGTGTTAATGTGTGGGAATCACTGGTCGGCACGGACTCGGTGGGCCGAAGGGCCTGTTTCTATACTGTATCTCTAAAAACAAACAAAAATTGGCATTTTGAAAATGTATCTGTTGTTTAGCTTTTGTGCACCTCATAACATAGTTTTAAAGCTTGCCAATCCTTCAATGCTTAATGAATTCTTGATGGGATGGGAATGCTCTCTGTATTTCTGGAAGCAACATCAACATATGGCGCTAGGGAAACACTAAGGAGAGGTGTCAGAATATGACTAGGCAACAGAACTGCTCTGTTATAAAATCACTTCTCTTAAGGGGTACCTTGAAAAATACTTATAGGCAATCTTTAGAATAGATACATACAGAGTATTGATTCAGTAGATTTTAAGGGCAATATTTAATCTAGACTAGTTTCAATCAGGGTGGATGATTGGTTAGGAGGTTTATAGATGACTAGACTTTCAACTGTATTTTTCTATTTATTGCAATGCTACACAACTGGGATTTAGTGAAATGCAGTAATAATCGTAATTTGACAATGTTTCGGGCAACTTTTGAACTTTGATTAGATGTATACTGGCACAAGACGTCACTTCACTAAGCATGATTTTTTGTGGAATATTGTTGAAGAAATTAGATATAAAACAGCAAATCCTTGGACAAAAAAGGTAGCGTTGCACTTTGATGACTTTTCATCAGACCAGGTCATGCTAGCAGATGGCCTTAACATTGTTAACAAGCTCTCAGATGTTTCAGCTAAAATTATTACTAACAGATGTAAATTCATTAAAACATTAATATTAATTAAAGCAAAATGAAATAATTAAAAGCAGGAACCGACCATTTGCTTTACTTACATTTTGAATGATCAGCCTGATATAAATACACAGGGCCAGGCTGTAGGTGTTGGTTATGGCTGGTGTAAAGTCAAGTGATCTGTTGTGATTCAGGATCCGAGTGATTCAGGATCAGTTCTTGTGAATTGGAGGGCAGCTAATGTTATCCCACTTTTTAAGAAAGGCGGGAGAGAGAAAACAGGGAATTATAGACCAGTTAGCCTGACATCGGTGGTGGGGAAGATGCTCGAGTCAATTATAAAAGATGAAATAGCAACACATTTGGATAGCAGTAACAGGATCTGTCCGAGTCAGCACGGATTTACGAAGGGGAAATCATGCTTGAATAATCTTCTGGAATATTTTGAGGATGTAACTAGGAAAATGGACAAGGGAGAGCCAATGGGTGTATTGTACCTGGACTTTCAGAGACATTTGATAAGGTCCCACATAGGAGATTAGTGGGCAAAATTAAAGCATATGTTATTGGAGGTAGAGTGCCGACATGGATAGAAAATTGGTTGGTAGACGGGAAACAAAGAGTATGGATTAACGGGTCCCTTTCAGAATGGCAGGCAATGACTAGTGGGGTACAGCAAGGCTCGGTGCTGGGACCGCAGCTATTTACAATATACATCAATGATTTAGATGAAGGGATTCAAAGTAACTAGCAAATTTGCAGATGACACAAAGCTGGGTGGCAGTGTGAACTGTAAGGAGGATGCTATGAGAATGCAGGGTGACTTGGACAGGTTGGGTGAGTGGGCAGATGCATGGCAGATGCAGTTTAATGTGGATAAATGTGAGGTTATCCATTTTGGTAGCAAAAACAGGAAGGCAGATTACTATCTAAATGGTGTCAAGTTAGGAAAAGGGGAAGTACAATGGGATCTGGGGGTCCTTGTTCATCAGTCAGTGGTGAGTCTGTGGAATTCTCTGCCTCAGAGGGCGGTGGAGTGCTGGTTCTCCAGATACTTTCAAGAGAGAGCTAGATAGGGCTCTTAAGGACAGTGGAGTCAGGGAATATGGGGTGAAGGCAGGAACGGGGTACTGATTGGGGATGATCAACCATGATCACATTGAATGGCGGTGCTGGTTCGAAGGGCCGAATGGCCTACTCCTGCACCTATTGTCTATTGTCTATTGATTAGATATAAAGTCCATCCAGCCTCTCACTTCAATGTAATCAGAAACGGCTCGGGGCCTCGGTGCTAAATCCAGGGAAATGGCAAAATGCCAGGTGTTGGGGTCCCAGCAGTTCTCTTGACTAGTGGATGGAGATTGAATGTATTGGGACTATTGTATTGATGTGCATAAATTACAGCAGGTTAACATGGAGCTACTGCAAGTAATTAGGAAGGAAAACAATACAGTTAAAAGGTAAACAGCATTTTGGCCTTCATTCCAACAGGGTTGAAAAATAGAGACTTTGGTGCAATTGTACAAGGTGTTAGTGAAGCCTCACCTGTAATATTGCAGGTTCTCTTGGTTCCCTTACCTGAAAAAGATATGGTAATGTTGGAGGAAGAGCAAATAAGATTGAGCATACTAATTCCTGGGAAGAGAGGATTGTCCTATCAAGTAAGCCTAGATAGTTTGGGCTGGTATTACTTGGCATCTAGAAAAATGAGGAGTGACCTTGATCAAACATAGCTGACCTGAAGGGAGTTGATGGAGGAGATGTTGGGATGTTTTCACTTGTGGGAGAGTCTCAAACAAGGGAATATACGGCATTGAGTTACACAGACATTTCTCACAGAAGGTGGTGGGTTTCTAGATTTCTCAGCCCTGGGGTTGGTGGAAGCTGGATCATATTTAAAGAAGGATTTGGATAACGAATTCATAGACTGAGGAATAGAGGGTAATGGGGAGATGGCATAGAAATGTTGCCAGCATAGATTAGCCAATATTTATACTAAATGGTGGGATAGGCTTGAAGAGCCCAATGGCCTACTCCTGCTCCAATTAGACAATAGACAATAGACAATAGGTGCATGTGTAGGCCATTCAGCCCTTCGATCCAGCACTGCCATTCAATGTGATCATGGCTGATCATCCACAATCAGTACCCCGTTCCTGCCTTCTCCCCATATCCCCCTGACTCCGCTATCTTTAAGAGCCCTATCAAGCTCTCTCGAAATTATACAGAGAAACGGCCTCCACCATCCTCTGAGGCAGAGAATTCCACAGACTCACAACTCTCTGTGTGAAAAAGTGTTTCCTCATCTCCGTTCTAAATGCCTTACCCCTTATTCTTAAACTGTGGTCCCTGGTTCTGGACTCCCCCAACATCGGGAACATGTTTCCTGCCTCTAGCGTGTCCAGACCCTTAATAATCTTATATGTTTCAATAAGATATCCTCTCATCCTTCTGAATTCCAGAGTATACAAGCCCAGCCCCCCCCCCCGCACGCACGCACGCACGCACGCACGCACACACACACACACACACACACACACACACACACACACACACACACACACACACACACACACACACACACACACACACACACACACACACACACACACACACACACACACACACACACACACACACACAGAGAGAGAGAGCTGCCTGCCCCTCTGTCGGGCCTACGTCCGTGCACGTGTGTCCCTGGAGAGGGAACAGGCGGTGACTTTGGAGGCCTTCTGTGGGCGCTGGTCACCGCGTGGGGTTGAGAGTATTGTAAACAATGAATTCACTGTTGTACTATAATGATTATTTGTTATAGTGTAATTTCTGATTATGTTTTGATGTGTTGTATCATATGACTGTCGAATAAAGTTTTGGAAAAAGAAAAAAAAATAGAGAGAGAGAGAGAGAAAAATAATACACGTTTATATTTGTTATGTGAAATCTTAAAAAGATAAATGACCAAGCCTTTTGGGCTTGAGTTATAGCAGCTTGATCCCTGAATACCTCACTCAGCAATCGATCTTCTCCCCGACTCCACTCGATGAGAGCAAGCTGATTCCTCAACTGGGAAATAAAATCTTTCTCTCTCACCCTCTCGAGTGTAAAGCTGAACATGGCTGTTTCTCTTGCTCCACGCTGCTTAGACATGTTTCACAGTGGCGAGGCCGTCATGTTAATTCCCACAAGGTGAATTGATAATTCCTTGCTTCTCTAGGTCTGCTATCTTACTAGTACTCACACTGTGAGGGGTGAGGGTGAGGAGGGCATAGTTACAAGGAGCAGGAGTAAATGGGACAATACAATAGCATGAACTGGAAAGGGTTGAAGTCGATTTGTTATTAATTATTCAACAAATCTGCGGCATGCACACCTCATGTTAAAAACCAGGAGAATGTAATACTGTGACCAAATAAAAAGAAATGATTCTATTCTTTCATTTATACCCCCCCTTGAGTAGAGAAATGTGCTGAGAGCTCCAGATCCACACATTTGGTGATTATTCTGTGACAGAATACGACTAGACAGATAATGGTCACATTATCAGGAATTCAGCTGACATTAACATTCAGGAACCAGATAACTGACAGGAGGTGACAACTACTCACATGAATCCTGCAGCTTTCACCACAATAAATGATGACTTTAATGAGTTTTAATAGTGTCATTAACAGAAACACATTGACAAATATTAATCATTCTCTTGCACAACAAGAATCTTACTGAAAATCCTGTATTTAATGTACTGTAAGAAATAGGTTTTTAAGCGATGAACACATTTGGAAGTGACATGCTCTTTTGATTTGGCAGCAAATTTTCCAACCAAATTTTTCTTTTCCCTCGTTGATCTCTCCTGAAGGTGCTGACCCATGGATGGGATGCAGTTCAGTGTGTGAAACTTTCCTGTGGCATCACACTCAAATGCCTATTATTCACATGCTGTTCTCGACAAGCATTGGCAGGCTATTTGAAAATGTGGAGTGCTACGCAGAGTCACGCTGCTGTGCTAGCTTCACTCTGGGCCAGTGGTAGAGTCATAATCAAATGGAGAATCAAGGACTAATTTTCAGTTTCCCCACCCTGGGGAGAGGTGGGATATTACCAAGCAGCCGAGAACAATAAAACCTTTGATCCTTTGTTTTGAAAAGTAACTGTTTCTGAAAGGCACATTGACATTCATTCGTTAACTGCACCATACAAACAGGGATACTGCTAATGTGATTCCTAGTCTGCATCGAGTTTATTGGTCTAAGCCAAGATAGAAGAAAATCAGTCCAATGTACTTGGCTTCTGTGCCACTAAGCTGGAAAGTCAATATATATTTTCCTTGCATGCCAGTGTTGATCACAAAAGTTGGACAGTGTTTGTAATTTGCTTGTTTTTGTGTGGATGAGTGTGTGTATGTACAAGATATCCAATAGTCTGCCGACTGACAGAGACCACATACAGTATAGACGCGTACAGCATGGAAACAAACCCTTTGATTCAACTTGTCCATGTCCAGAATTAAAGGATGTTCTTTCAGGAAGGAGATGTGGAGGAATTTCTTTAGTCAAAGGGTGGTGAATCTGTGGAATTCTTTCCCACAGAAGGCAGTGGAGGCTGTCAGTGGATATATTTATGGCAGAGATAGATACATTTTACTTCGGAGTCACGCGAGTGACTACGTGAAGAAGACCCGTCAGGGCGCATGCGCGTCATTACGTCGGTCGCATTGGCGCAGACAGGCTGGGAGGAACAAAGTTCTCCAGCGGTAAGTTTAAAAAATCCTGCAGGTAAGTTTAAACTTACTTTTCAGGTTGTCCGTTGCAGGAATCATTTTCCCAGGTTCCTGCTGGACATGGAAAAATTCAGCAAAACCCGGTGGACCGCGGAGAAATTGTGGACCGCGGGGATGTCGGCTTAGGACCGCGGGAGTGCGGTAGCAGGCTGCCGGTGGGTTTTGCTGGTTGAGTCGTGGACAGAACAGTCCGCGACTCCCGAGGTTTAATTCGGGCCGCGGGTTATTTATAGACCGCGGGTAAAGCAAGCTGCGGTCACCATAGAGGTGGCTGTTAGGCTTGCTGTTTCGAGTTGCTGACAGGCAGGTCAGCGACTCCAGAGAAATGTTTTAAATAGGGGCTGCGGGGTTCTCTAGACCGCGGGGATACCGGCTACGGTCCGCAGTAAAGTGAGGAGCCGGTGGCGGTCAGACTTCTTGAGAGAGACGCTGACAGTAAGGTCAGCGACTCCCGAGGGGGGGTGCAGACTGAGCATGGTCGTCGGGTTACTACCCGGCTCATGGAGGAAGGACCCAACTTTGGCAGCCCATATATGTTTGAAATATGTGGAGCCTGGCCAGGAGGGTCCCCTCTGTTATATATGTATGTCCTCAGTGGAGAGGAGTACAAAGGGTCAGTGTGTGGCTGACTCCAACCCCCACTCAGCAAAAGAGGTTAGTGGTTTATCACCCTTATGTGTCGAGGTGAAAAAGTAGCAATTTCTGCTCATTCTGAGGAGGTTTCAGGTTGCCCTCCAAATTAAAGACGAACGCAATTTTGAGAAGCGTTCAAAAGGGTAGACATTATAGTTACCACTTGGTCACATTGTGACAATTATATTGAAATAGATGATTATCATTTATTCAATTAAGGAGATGGGAAGCCTTGTAGAGCCGTATTATCAGTCACCTGTGGGAGTCACACCAGGTGGCGTCATAGTAATTGCTGCTCATTAAAAGGGACTGTGCACGGTTTCTTCCCCAAGACGCCGGTTTACTCATAGTAAAAGTAAATAAAGCCCAGGTTTAACTGGGATGGGCATCTTCATTCACATAAATGTGTTTGGCTATGACAAATAATTGTTAAGTTTGTTCCAGCGTTTCCCACTATGTCTGATGTACGGGGGCCAGAGGTGCTCCAATTCTTCCCTATAGACGGCGTTGGCATCGGGAAGGAGCACGATTTGGAGTCGCTAGCATGTGCAGCCTGTTTGGGGAAGGAGGATACCAACATAGTATCGAATTGCATGGCTAGTCCTGGCGGCTGCTGTAGGCAGCGACCTGATAACCCCAACTCAGAGTGAGTGCCAAGCCTGGGGTATCAATGTCAGACAACATTGCGTCTTGTTGCAATTCGAGAACGCTCCATCGTAAGGCATGTCAGGCAGCAACACCTAGTAAAGGGTTGCAAAAGTCCTCCCACATGGATGTAGAGTGGATGAAGCTGGAGCCACACACACATATGTGATAAGATTGTGGGGAATGGTGTCGAACAACATGCTTGGTACAGAGGCATGTACAAGCAAATGGAGGAGATGGATGGTGATACCTGCTGCAGCTTCAATATGTCCCACTCTAAAAGAGTGTCTAAGGTTAGTATGGATTAACTCCAAACAGGAATCCAAACATGGCTATGTGCCGGGACCCCATGCTGAATGCATGAGGGTAAGCAGTGGACGTTTGCCTCTAAAATTGCTGCTCTGTCGCTGATTGCTGATCCATCCAGAGAAATCCAAATTAACACCTGACTATTTGGGTCATAATTGATTCAATTAAGTGCTCTGCCCAGGGAAAAAAGGGTAGAGCTAATTGACAGCTGTATGAAGCTAATTGAGGCATTAAGGATACATTCGGGTCATTATAATAGACCTATGCCGTTATCAGTAAAGACTATGCTAATTTGCAATGGTTTAACCATGTGTCCAGGAGTTATAGCAAGGTAATGCTTGACCAGCCTTCCATGATTTTGCAGATGAATGTCAGTGCACTCGGGTGGGGTGTCACAGATACGAGTTTCAACTGTGGAGGCAGATGGACTGAGCAAGAGGCATCGTTTCTGCAGACATGGGCAATTAACTGTTAGGAGGTTTTAAGGACAAGGCTTATTGCTCTAACAAATGTATCTGCATGTTCAGTTTCAGATTGACAATACAACGCAAGTGGCATATATATTAATCACATCGGTGGAATCAAGTCCGTAATTTGTGACAGATTGGCTAATCAAATTTGGGCCTGGTGCATTGGAAAAGATATTTCAGCTATTTATCTACCAGGTAGATTCTACATAGTAGCAGACGCCAAGTCACGAACATTCCATGACAACATAGATTGAATGTTCAACAAGGAGGTGTTCAATAATATAGTACTTGTATATGAATGCCAGATATCGATTTGTTTTGCATCAAGGTCAACCATCAGATGCCTAAATAGGTTTCATGAGAACCAGACCAGGTGGCAGTTGCAATTAATACTTTGACATTGAGGTGGTATATATATATATATTTTTTCCTACCATTTTGCCTAATAGGTCGGAGTCTGCAAGAAATCAAGCAGGATGCCACTTTGGGGGTGCTTGTAATACCTAATTGGCCGAATCAAGCATGGTTTCCCTTTTATGTTACAGTTAGGGATCCAACCTCTTTTTGGTGGTTCCCAAGCATAGGAATTGACTGGAGCATCCGCTAACACGGGAAAGTCATCTGTTATGTGATTGTATTGACTTGTTAATTTGCAGGTTTTTAAGAAGGCCATACCTGGAGCAAGGACTGTCTGGGTTTATGGTGGACATGCTCACTGTAGCCTGGAGAAAGAGTACTCAAAAGGGGTATATTACTTATGTAAAAAAATGGTAGCAATATTGTGTACAAAATAATATTGACTATAATACTACAGGTATTGTGGATATTTTAGAGTTCCTGTTGACCCTCTATGATGATGAGGGGCTCAGTTATCGCACCAAAAATTACAGCTTTAAGTGCTTTGTCATCCTGTGGGTTGGATGGGGTCAGGAAAGATCCTATTGAGTTTCATCATATCATAGCTGGATTGATGAAAGGAATTTCAACTCTAAACCTCCTAAACCCAGGTATATGGCGATCTGGGATGTAAGTGAGGTCCGCAAGATGTTTCGACAGTAGGTTCCTGGCATGTCTTTGAATTTGCCAAACTAATCATGAAAGGGGTTATGCTCTTGGCATTGGTTCAGCATAGCAAGTGCAGATTTTGAAAAAACTTCTAGACAGGATGGAAGTTGCTGAAGAGAATGTTATGTTATATAATTGTGTACTGCTTAAGCAGAGCAGGCCAGGTGTCACAGGTTTGTTAAAATTGTGTTTCAGCAAAACCTACTGATCCATGTTTATGTGTAATGGCACATTTATTTTCATTATATTAAAGCTATAAAGATCTTAAGGAATGTGGAAACAGCATTTTGTTTATCAGTTACATGAAGCCACACAGGAGAGTGTCAGTGCAGACTATCTCAAGGTGGTTTAAAGCAAATGTTGATTAAGGCAGGTATTAACACTGAAGTGTATATATCCACTTTCCACTAGAGCAGCAGCAATGTTGTCGGCTAGGACGATGGATGTTCACAGCGGCCATATTTTATAGGTGCCGGGTGGTCAAATGAATTATTATTTTTTATTTTTTTACCATCGGCCAATCGCCGATCGGAGAGAGGCTGTTTGCAAATTCAGTATTAAGTCCTGTTTAGTTCCTCTGGGATAGACGGGTTACTGTTTGTTTTGATTATTCAAATCAATTGTTATTGCATGATATTACCATTTCATGTTTAACGCATTATTGATTGTTTCTCATCGAAAGTCAATCAATGCAGTGAGGCCGGGATTTGGATCTGCGGCATAAAATCACAGAGCTTTGAAATCTTCACGTAGTCACTCACGTGATTCTGAATTAAATAGTAAGATTAAATGAGAACTTACCAGTTTGAAGTTTGATCTTTATTTTATGAGGAGTTACGTTGGTGATTACGTGCCCGCCACGCCCAACCCTCTCTCATAAAAAAGGTCATATGATAGTTCTCATGTTGCTCATCTTAATATGTTACTTCAATTATTGTGTTGTCTGTGATTTCATTCCACTGCTTTGAAGATTGACGCGCATGCGCCCTGACGGGTCTTCTTCACGTAATCACCAACGTAACTCCTCATAAAATAAAGATCAAACTTCAAACTGGTAAGTTCTCGTTTAATTTTACTATTATTGATTAGTACAGGTGTCGGAGGTTATGGGGAGAAGGCAGGAGAATGGGGTTGGGAGGGAGAGATAGATCAGCCATGATTGATTAGCAGATTGATGGGCCGAATGGCCTAATTCTGCTCCTATCACATGATTTTATGATCTCATGATGTCGACCAAGATGTCCCATGCACTTGAGTCCCACCTGCCCGTGTCTAGCCCATATCCCTCCAGCAGCTCATTTTGTGTACCCACCACCCTCTGGTGGCAGGGAGTTTGTATGAAATTCGTAATCAGCTTTGACGAACAGTCTTAGCATGCAAGCAGAAATAGTGGCTGAACGAAGCAAAATCGTTTACCAGGTCCAAGCATCCTAATTGCAAGTGGAAGACTACCAAACTCATTTATTAACTACCCTACCACTTCACTTCATAGAACATAGGACATAGAACATGGAAAAATCCAGCACAGAAACAGGATCTTCAGGCTGCAATATATGTGCTGAACACAATACCACGACAACACAATACCAAGATAAATTAATCTCATCTGCCTGCACATTATTCTTATCCCACCATTCCCTGCATATCCATGTGCCTACCTAAAAGCAACGCGACGCGCTACGCGATGACATCTTTCGGATCGCGGGGCTGTGGCGGCGGCCATGCCGCACACGTGCCTCACTGGCGGTGGCTGTGGCGGTGAGAGTTCGACTCACGGCGCCCGTGCCTCACTGGCGGCAGCTGTGGCGGTGACCGTGCCGCACTCGTGCCTCACTGGCGGCAGCTGTGCGGTAAGAAATTATTTTTGGACAGTGCTGACTATTTTTTAGCACCATGCGGTGTTGGGACAAACACCGCACGGCCCCGGCGGTGGTCGTTTGACCGAGCCCGCTGTCTCTGGCGGACCACGAGTGGTAGATACTTCCTGTATCACCGCCAATGACTGCAGACTCGTGAGACAGGCCTTTAAGGTGCTGGGGCAGCTTATGTTGCAAATGATGTTGCAAATATTCAAGACCTCCTGGACAGAGTTGGTTATGTCATCTAGGTACAGTGCTTGCTGCATTTGCCTCCTGACTTTCCACAATCTTTACATTTCTATTAAAATATCAGCATTTACAAATACAATTTCTCAAGTTGTACTTACTGTTTACAGCCCCAAAGGCATTCCCACACATCTCCCTGCGCCATTCAATTGAATTATTTTTTTCAGGCTTCACTGAAATCTCATCAAATTGCATTAAAGTAATGTCGATCAATTTTTTTTCAAAAAAAATATATACTATGTAACTCTTGCGGATATTTGTACAGTTTTCCTGCTTTAGGAATGAAGAACTCTCTTCAACCATCTGGATTCCACGTGTCTTTCTCCTAACTTTTCCTTGTGCAACATTTATTTCACAGTTTGCTCCAAATTGACAGATCATAGGAAAAATGTACAAGCTCCTTACAAACAGCACCTTTGAATCCGGGTCTCTGGCGCTGTAAGGCACCAACTACCGCTGTGCCACCATTCCTTGCCCCATTCTTTGGTCAAATATATAAACCAACCTCTGACACTCATGTCCCATGTCAGAGCCAGGACGCTTGTTTTGCAAGGATCAAGTATTGGTAATTATAGGAAATCAAATGGAAATTTTCAATTTTCTGAACAAATCCATTAATCCTATGCACAGTTCTGCATCAACCTTTTCTGCCGACACAAAATCCATCCCCTTCATACATTCCATTACAAGCTGAAGGCCACTAAACCAACACTTGCAATCCATACTTTATTGCATTTTTAAATACTTTGTACTATTTGGGTTTGCAGGGCGTCGTTTTCAGGAGAGATGGCAAGAGCATAAGAGCAATGTGCATCTTAATTATCAATTCACACATTTGTAATATCATGAGGATCAAGTAATTGGATTCAGAGATCCCGAACAACAAAATTCTCATCAGGGGAATCATATGCATGATGTACATGAACATATGGACCTATACCAATAAGTATTGAAAATGTATTACTCACAGAGGTTAAAGTAAGGGAATTGTCACTAGAAGGCGCAATTGAAGTAACTAGCAGAAATTTAATTTTCTTCATTTTACATGATGTGGATAACATAGGTGTTCTGTTTTTATTAACTATCCTTTTGCTAAACAGAAGGTTGTGGTGGACATTCGTCCAGCATATTTGTGGACCTTTTCATGAAGATACTCCCACAGTGCTGTAAGGCAGGAGGTGCTCTGTTCATAAAAAATAGGTGCAGGAGGAGGCCATTCGGCCCTTCGAGCCAGCACCGCCATTCATTGTGATCATGGCTGATCGTCCCTTATCAATAACCCGTGCCTGCCTTCTCCCCATATCCCTTGACTCCACTAGCCCCTAGAGCTCTATCTAACTCTCTCTTAAATCTTCAATTTCCTGTGACCCTGAATTCCATAGGAAATGCCTCAGACTGCAAATGTGGAAACCTACTACAAATAAAAAGGCATAAATGGTTTCTCATCTATACTGATTTTTAGACACAGTAGTCTTCCCTCCTTGTGTGCGGAGTTTAGATGACCTCCCCAATGTACTGGTGAGAATCAAGCAGTGATATGTGACTGAGGTCAGCAGCAGATGATATGGGGCTAGGAAAAGATGATAATGACAATGACTCGCATCTCAGTAAAGTGCATATTGGCCTTTTAAATAGCATAGTTGTTAGGGAAAGGGGATGGTACCAGTTGACTATTCTATAAATGAATGAGAATAATCATTTTTCAAACCAATATTTTTGAACATCTCACCACATCTGAGTTTTATATGTTGCTCTCCAGTTTATGTAATTTTAGAGAGTTTACTGGCAGCAAAATAAATGTAAGAGAAAATAATTGCAAAAATAATAACTGAAGAGACAAATATTCTGAAAGGCACGAGGGCACCCGAACAATTGGATAATCAATTTCATATGTTTGATGACAATGTTTTAACAGCATTAATTGTAAGATTAAACGGGAACTTACCAGTTCAAAGTTTGATCATTATTTTATGAGGAGTACGTTGAGGGAATACGTGAAGAACCCCGCCAGGATGCATGCGTGTCATTCTTCAAAGCAGCGGTGTGAAATCACAGATAACTGTAATGACTGAACATAGTAAGATTAGAAAAGAAGATACCAGTTGAGTATATGATCAAGGGTGGGAGCGGAGGGCACGTATTCCCTCAACATACTCCTCATAAAATAATGATCAAACTTCGGACTGGTAAGTTCTCGTTTAATCTTACTATTTTACTTCGGAGTCACGTGAGTGACTACGTGAAGATTTCAAAGCTCTGTGATTTCATGCCGTGGAAACGAGTCCATCCATCACATCTGCATTAATGACTATGGGAGGAATTGTGTTAACATGTTTAGACATGAATACGACATTGAAATCCATGATAAATTTATTAACAGCAAATTATAGCCCCTATTTATGGGGTGAAATTATATTACAGAACTTAAAATTGTTTCTGCAAACGTTCCAGGTTTAATTACTGATTTATGATAAAATAGTTGGAAAGTTTTCTCCGTTGACCATCCTGCTGTCTTGAGGATTTGGTCCATCGGAACATCCAACTGCATAGCTGCCGATGTAGCTGCAGCCCTGGTGGAATGAGATTTGAAAATGTTAGTATCCACCCCAGCCTTTATTAGAACCTGTTTCAGCCATCTTGAGATGGTCTGGACCGTCACTTTTTTGTGAGGTTGCTTGTGGCTGATTAATAGTGCCATCTCTTTGCCTCTGATGATTTTCGTGTTCTCCATATATAGCAGTAAATGTCTTACTATACAGAGACGATCATCTGTCGGGTAAGCCCTAAATTCTATATTGAGGCCTGCTGACCCCTGTCTGTTCTGCTAGACTAATTCATAAATATGACACGTTATATTTCCAGATGAAGAAGTCATGTTGTCCAGTCTTAATTTATGTAATGACTGTACCCTTTGTGCCGTGACCAATGCCATCAGCATGACTGTTTTCAGTGTCAGTCTTTGTAGGGACAGAGTTTTTGCTGGAGACCAATTCCTTAGCATAGTCAGGACAATACTCACATCCCATATTTGGGAGTACCTGGTTCTTGGGGGATTGATATTAAAAATTCCCCTCATAAGTTTTGTTACCAGGGGGTGAGTCCCAACAGAATGACGCTCTGTTCCTTGGGATAGATATGTTGACAGGGCACTTCTGGCACAGTTGATGGCACTATAACTGAGCCCCTCATCGTAATGGAGGCCTGCCAGGAATTCCAGAACAGACAGGATGTTCATTGATCCGTAGGTGATGTTGTTTCTGTGACAGTACATCTCCCATTTCCTGATGTATACCAGGTACTGTTTTTTGGTGGACTGTCTGTGGGCCGCTGAAATAATGTTCACTGTTCGGTCCGTCAGTCCCAGTTGCAGTAGAGGTACTTTTAGACTCTACAAATTAATAAGTTCATATGGTTATGACATGGGTGGCTTTCCCTTGTTATGGGATGAACCAGTAAATCTGGTCTATGCCAGATGGTGATACATGGTTCTAATACCATGTCGAGTATCACAGGGAACCATGGTTGAGTAGGCCAATCGGGTACTACCAAAATACCAGACGCAGAGTCTTGCTGTATTTTCCTTAATACCCAACTGATGAGGCAGAAAGGAGGGAATGCATAAATAAACAATTTCCCCCAATGCAGCGAAAATGCATCTGTCGCCGCTGCCCCAGGGTCTGGTTCCCACGAAACATAGTTTGATAACTGGTGATTAAGCCTGGATGCGAATATATCGATATCTGGTGTTCCATACCATGCTGTAATATCAGCAAATACTTTTTTATCCAACATCCATTCGGTGTTTTCATTAAATTTGCGTGACCTGGTGTCTGCCACTGAATTTAGTTTACTTGGTAGGTAAGTGGCTGATATCCAAATATTTTTCTGGATACACCATTGCCAAATTGTGTTGGCCAGATTGTCACATGATGTCGATTTGTTTCCACCCATGTGGTTGATATATGCTACCACGGTGGTATTGTCAATCTGTAGTCTAACATGCTGGTGATATAACCCAGAACCATATGACTTTAGGCCATGGAATGCATCCAACATTTCCAGGTAGTTTATGCCCAGTGTTTGTAACAATGACGCCTCTTGTGCATTCCATCTACCTCCACAGCTGGAGATGGAATTGGTAGCAACCCAACCAAGTGCACTGGCATCAGTTTGTAGCACCATTGAAGGGTTGCTGATAACGATTGGATTGGAACAATGCAGGCTGTTATCTTTCCACCATTTTAGTTCCACTATGGCTTCGATTGGTAGCTTCATTGGTCTGTCAAAATGACCAGCATTAACTTTGAGTGCTCGTATTTTTGCCCTCTGTAAATTTTGATAATGTAAAGGTCCAAATTGTGTGGCTGGAAAGGCAGCCACTATTTTGCCAATTATTCTTGCTACCAATCTGATGGATGGTTTACTGATGTCAATAAGGTTTTTGCAAGCCTCTTTTAAGGCTATAGCCTTTTCTTTAGGCAAAGTCACCGACATGTGAACTGAGTTAATGGTGAACCCCAAATAATCCATTGTGGTGGAAGGCGTTAATTTAGATTTAACTGGATGGATGATAAACCCCAGTTTTTCAAATAATTGTTTCGTGGCTGTTACCGTTTCTTTGGCCAAGTCCAAAGTTTTGCCCACAATAAGTATGTCATCTAGTTATGCCATCACCATGTGTTTCTGTTTCCGCAGAAACGATAGGGCTGGTTTCAAAATTTTAGTGAACAGCCTTGGGGCTGATGTTAGCCCATTTGGTAGTGCTCTGTACTGCCAGAGCTGTCCCATCCAGTTGAATTTTAAATAACATCTGTGGTCACCTCGTATAGGCACTGAATTGTAAGCATCTTTTAAATCGATGCTAGCCATGAAGTAACCTTTGGAAATCAATTGTTTAGCAGTAACAAAGGTTTCCATTTTGAAATGAATATATTGTACAAAAATATTCAAATTTGTCAAATCTATGATGATGCGACAACCACCATCTTTTTGGTTTTTGGTAAAGATATTGGACACAAATTCCAGCGATTCGTGTTGGTTTTTTTCAATTACCCCTTTTGCGTAAAGCCGCTCCAGTTCAGCATGTGCTTCTGATTTTTCTTTACCTGAAAGTACGAACATTCGGTTCGGTACATGCTGAACTGGAGGGCTATGTTTGTGTATAAATTCTATGGTATATCCCTGGATACTGCTTAAAATATAAGTGTCTGAAAGAAGTGTAATCTCCCACCAACCTCCATACTCCCTACAATTCGTAAGGAACCAGACGCACCTACCTCCATGGTTACCAGTGGCAGGTTTACTTCTTTTTGTGAATCCTTCGTGGAGGTAGAGGCGCCGGTGTCTGGGTTTGTGGTTGGGTTGGCGTTGGGGGTTTGCGCATCTTCCACGAAGGCCGGTCTGGGCCATGGCCTAAAAAAGACCGATGTGCAGTGTACCTGGCCTTTGAGCTTTCACCAGTTTGTCTTGTTGTACTGGTGGGTGCATAAGGGTGCTGTTTATGACCATAGTAGGTCTTTGATGATGCCGCTTTGATGAGCCCCAGGGTTTTTGCCTCCTCATCGAGCTCTTTGACTTGTTTGGATAGGTTACCTCCAAATAGTAAAATTGGTGGTTTTATATTTCCAGGTTTGCACAGACCTGCAAATTTCGGGTTTAAAGCAGGTCGGATGGCACTCTTCCTGATGATGTTTATTTCGTATTGTGTATTACAGAGCAGTGCCAGTGCATCCTGTTGATCCTGCGACATCTCCTTTTCATCTACTGTGCGGGCGAAAGCTGTTATTCCCGTTGTTAGGAGCTTCAGTACTTTTTGGAGTTTGACATCCATGCCTCTAACTCCTGCTCCGACGTGTTTCCATATGCAATTATTTACAATAGGAACATTCAGGGATGTACAGTTCCCAGGTGGCAAATGTCTTGCCGTGGTGTCCAATATAGCCTGTTCCTGTAGCTGCTTAAATGACATATAGTCAATAATGGCAGCTAGTTTCGGTTCCAGGTTTCGGCCAGTTTGGTCTGGCTGTATGAATTGGGACACCATGTCCAGTAGATTTTCATCTTCCTGCACCCCTCGCACACTTGATGTTTGTTCTGGAAACCCCTCTTCAGGGTCAGCCCAGAATTGACCCCCAGTACTCCCCTCTGACGAGGGAGGTGCACTGTGCAGACCTACAAGAGGTGCTGCTGTGGGTGTATTAAATTCCCACAGTGACTAGACTCCATCTCCCGGAGCCTGTCACGTTGGAGCATTTGCTCCATAAGCCGCTCCATCCGGCTCCAGCGTTCACGGTCGCTGGCCGCTCGCGGCTGCTCAAAGTCAGACTCATCCGAGTCAACGACTCTATTAGATTTTTGTATTGCCTTACCGCCCGGCCGCGGTGTAGATTTGGCCGGTGCGGGGCCGAAGTCGGGCACAGCTGTTCCCATTACGGGTGATTCACGTGCCGCTGGCCGCTGCTGGCTGCCCGCAACTCCGCGGTCCTCCCTCGCCAGCTTTGTAGCAGCCTTCTTGGTTTTCCTCGTCTTGTCCATTGACTCCACACCTGTAAGACAGTATGTAGAGAACAAAAAGAACGCAGAGTATCTCTTACCTGCAGTTCCCGGCTTTTAAACTTTGCCGCTGAGGGGGAACGTCGTTCCACCCGTGTGACTGTTTCGCAATGCGTGTAACGATATGACACGCACGCGTCCTGGCGGGGTTCTTCACGTAGTCACTCACGTGACTCCGAAGTAAAATATGCTTCCTTAGGTGCATTCTTTCAGTGATACTGATGACCCATATGCTCTCTCACAAAATAAGTTCCTGGGGAGTATTTCAATGAATATCAAGAGAGTTACACCAGAGTCCTAACCAATAGTTGTCCCTCAATCAGCAGTCTGAAAGCAAATGTTCCTGTCATTCTCACATTTTGGTTTGTGGGTGCTGGGTATGTGTAAACTGAATGCTGTGATTTTCCATCATAACAGGCCCTGTGCCTAAATTATTTAACTAGTTGGAAAGTACTCATAGGTTATACAGAGAATAACATACAAGCATGATGCAAATATAATTTATTTCCTCTGGAACATGTACCTTTTTTATTGTGCATTTTATAGGGCTAATCTCTTCAGTTCAGCAGTGAAGGAAAGGTGGTTAACTAAGCAAATTTTGATAATTAACAATATGTGCATGCATTTTTACTGGAGTTAACAGAAAGCTTGTGTAATGGGAAAAAGTGTAATTTAATGGAAAACATGGATACTCCCGACGTTGTACGTCACATGAAAGAATTTTAAACCAATTTTAATTAAAAACTGTCTGCAATAATAACAGCAGTTGAATTTAACGCCTGCATTATCAATTTGAATCAGAATGAGTGCACATATTAAGGCAGAATGCAACATAAGATGGAAGAACCAAAATTTTATAAGGTAGCATATTTTGTAAGAAGCAATGATATGCATACATTTTTACAAATTAGGGTAAACAAAAGTTCCTTCATGTAGATGAAAACTGGTGAAGCCAGTTTTATACCCAGAGATGAACACATAACATTAGTCCCCAGGGCTCTCTGATGCTTTGTGGAGCTTGTCACCTGGGAGATTTAGTTGCCGGTAAGCGCAGAATGCAAGGCCTATGGCAATACAGATTTGAAACAAACACATTAATTGGTACAATGCTGAGACACTCTCTGATTACAATCCTATTAGCTTACTGGAGGAAAGAAAAGCTATAACATGTTTAGATAATGATGAGACCATCTACATAACATCTATTTTAGGTTTGCAGGATAATTGGCCCTCTGTAAATTGCCCCTGGTATGTAGGGAGTGGATGAGAAAGTGGGATAACATAGAACTAATGTGAATGGGTGATCGATGGTTGGCATCGACTCAGTGGGTCAAAGGGTCTGTTTAAATGCTGTATCTCAAAACTAAACTAAATCTTTCTGAGGCTGCCGAAAATATTTAATTTAAATACTGAACAATGTATTGTAATATTTACATGATAATAAATCAAATTAAATTGTTAATTAATTATGACATTGAGACCTTGATAACCATCAACATTTGCACAATAAGCCAAATAAATTGTCTTTCACTATAGTTTAGGAATATTCTTGGGAACATTTTTAAAAACTGAAACTCTCAGTTTTGTGAATATAGTGTGTTAAGATTTTTGAAAGATTCTTATCATTTGCCATTAGTTAACAGTAAATTTGTGTGCTGTTTCTAATTGTGTGTCTAGAGCTTTGAGGAGTTAATTTAGGCTGCTGTCCCCTGTGCCTATAGACAGGCAGTGCTGAAGTACAGGGGCTGCAGTGTAGAAAAGTATCTTCTGTTCTACACGACAAATATGCAAAGCAGCAACATAAGTGGGACCAAATTACAGAAATAAAGCTCAAAGTACATTTGTTACCACATCATGAATTTAGCAAATGCAAAGGAGAATGATTTTTGTTCAGCTGAGATGTTACCCTGAGCCCTACCTGTCCTCTTAGGAGGATATAGAATACTATACCAACATTTTTAGCTTAGTTTAGTTTAGGGATACAGCATGGAAGTAGGCCCTTTGTCTTACTGAGTCCGTGCCGACCAGAACTCCCCACACATTATCATTATCCTAAACACAGTAGTGACAATGTTTCATTTTACCAAGACAATTAACCTATAACCCTGTACATTTTTGGAGTGTGGGAGGAAACCGAACCTGTACCTTCTATATAACATTGGCCATCTAACATCAAACATTCCACATCTGTGTTCACTTAGCTGCCATTTCCCACCGACGTTGATCAGGTAAATGGGAAAATGTAGGAAAAGCCCAAGCAATAAGATCCCCTGTGTTTCATGCTGTCGGGTTGAGGCTATTTGCCAAGTACCTCTGCTCCCAGCCACCCAATTTGTGCCCTATATGGAATTTAGCTTAACATTGCCGAGACTAGTTATCTGATAAAAAGCTGACACTTGAACTGGATCCAATCTGATCTGCTCAAAGTACATGAGTGGGAGAATATTAAAGCAAAAGAGATAGAAGATTGGGTTTGCAAACATATCCTCAAGCTTGCACCACAATCTGTAATGTCACAGGTGATCTGACCGATCAACGCGAAGGCCGTGGATGCCAACAGAATTAACAAGCTCATCAAGAAGGCTGGCTCCGTCCTGGTAGTGTAGTTGGAGGTGGTCTTGGAAGGGAGGATGCTCCTCAAATTGCGGATCATCTTGAACAATACAGCTCATCCCCTCCATGACCCACTGGTCAACCTGAGGAGCACCTTCAGCAATAGACTGGTTCCACCAAGATGTAGCACAGAATGCCACACGAGATCCCTTTTCCCTGTGGCTATCAAACTGTACAACTACTCCCCCTTCTGTCATGGGGTAGACTGACTCCCCCTCCCTCCAATCTTTTCACATCCCCAATCCTGGACTTTCCCTTCGTCACTTTAATTTCAAGTTTCATGACTGTTTTATGACTGTTGGCAGACCAATATCTCTCCTGGGATAAATAAAGTTATATCGTATCGTATCATATCATTGATGGCTCCACTTTTTTGCCTGATTACCATACTTGATCCCTCTGTTGTTCAAAAATTGCCTTGAATATATTGATGAGGATTAAACTATTGTCAACTACAACTTATTCTGTGTTCAATGTTCATCTTAAAACTTAAATCTTCCATCTGCTATAATACATATACTAATGTATGGCCATAAATTATCATGATCATACCTAACTAAAATCCCTTACAAATTATTTTGAACTTTTTAACAACATTCTCAGTGTAAGAATTCTAGATTTCCACTAGTCACTGTGTGAACAAGTGTTTCTACTATTGCTTGTGCACAACATGCCAGATCATTCCACTTTGTTTATCAATTCAAGTTGCCCCAAATTATTCAAAATGTGCACAGGATTTCAAAAGCAAATTAAACCAAGCACTTCAATTGCATTAATTTAAAAAATGCACATGAAATTGTCACATAAAACTGTTTATATTCCACATCAGATTAATCACCATTGAAAATGTCACTAATTGCTCTCATTTGCATGCTATCAAAAAGCTTTAAATTATGTTGAATAACTTATGCACAATAACATTATCAGGTTTTCATACATAATTATTCTTTCAGTTTACTAATACGCTGACCAATGTTCATTTATGATGAGCAGATGCTACTTCGTAGCTTTTTAAAAAACAATTTCAGTTATTTAAAATTGGATTCTGTCTGAGTATCTAATTTATTAATTTCTGTAAAAATTGGTCATTATTGATACGGTAAACTATTAACAAAGGCACTTTATTCTGTGAGTGCTTGGGCATTACTGCTTTCAAAGGGCTACCAGCAGAATATCATTTAGGAAGGCCATCAAACCCTCAACTAACTGTATTATTTGATTCAACAATATATCAACAATAACACCACATGGTATACTCAGTTCTTAAAATCATACTTACACTTACTTTCAAGAAGCAACTTACAAACGCAGCAGGTATTTTTACAAATGCTTTCTTTCTAACAATCCCCTTCTGATCGTTACAACTTGTTTATTGTTATTAAATTTTACAACCCTTTGCACCACTAGAAGCCCAGATAGTCACCAGACACAATCCTTAAAGGGTAAACACTATTAAAGAAAAAGATTATTGTCAGCCACCTTCACTGACCCATTGTTGCAGCTGGTGTAGGGTGGGGGGGAGACAGAAGGCAGAAGCCAAATCCCTGTCCCCACACGGCAAATGTTACCCGCAGGCCCCAACAGCTGGCAAATTATCGGAGGAGCAAAGGGACTTGGGAGTGCTGGTGCAGGATTCCCAAGAAGTTAATCTGCAAGTCAAATTGGTAGTAAAGAAAGCAAACGCAATACTAGCATTTATTTCAGGAGGACTAGAATACAAAAACAGAGATGTAATGCTGAGACTTTATAACTCAGCACATTTGGAGCATGGTGAGCAATTTTGGGACCTGTATCTGAGGAAGGATGTGCTGCAACTGGACAGGGTCCAGAGGACATTTACGAGAATGATCCCAGGAATTAGTGGGTTAATGTATGATGAGCGTTTGATGGCACTGGGCCTCTACTCGCTGCAATTTAGAAGGATGAGGGGGAACCTCATTGAAACTTACCAAGTAGTTAAAGGCCTGGATAGAGTGGATGTGGATAGAATGTTTCCACTAGTGAGAGAGTCTAGGATCAGACGTCACCACCTCATAATGAAAGGACGTTCAAGAGATTCAAGATTCAAGAGATTCAAGAGAGTTTATTGTCATGTGTCCCTGATAGGGCAATGAAATTCTTGCTTTGCTTCAGCACAACAGAACATAGTAGGCATTGACTACAAAACAGATCAGTGTGTCCATATACCATTATATAAATATATATACACACATGAATAAATAAACTGATAAAGTGCAAATAACAGATAATGGGCTATTAATGTTCAGAGTTTTGTCCGAGCCAAGTTTAGGAAGGAGATGAAGAGGAAGTTCTTTAGTCAGAGGATGGTGAATCTGTGGAATCCATTGCCACAGAAGGCTGTGGAGGCCAATGGATATTTTTAAGGCAGAGATAGATTCTTGATTAGTACGGTTGTCAGGGGTTATGGGGAGAAGGCAGGAGAATGGGGTTAAGAGGGAAAGATAGATCAACCGTGATTGAATGGCAGATTTGATTTAATGGGCCAAATGGCCTAATTCTGCTTCTATCACTTATAAACATGAAATTATCATAATCCATGCCACCAGTCTCCCAAAGACTGGTTCTTACGTTATGGAGTGCGCATAAATGGGGCACGTCACACAGAGAGGAACTGTTTTACACATGACTAAAGGCTTCAGTGCTAACAGATTACGGACTGAACATAAGATAATTTTTGGTGGTGAACTAATTTGGCAATTGTATTACTCAAGCTGCTATGATACTATTTGTAAATATATTATTAAATATTTTATTGCAGAATTACTGTAAAATTACACTAGTCTACAATGTAATGACTACCATTGTTCAAGGTCAAACTTAACTGACATGATTTACCACCCCAGATCTGGTTCTCTGAGATGCAATGGCATCTGGGCATTGTCTCAAAATCCTGGTATAACAAGTAGCAGGAAGGCTAATGGAATGGTATTGTTAATTGCTAAAGGAATTAATAGGCAGCAAAAAGCAAATTGCTGGAAGAACCCAGGGGATCAGGCAGCCTCTGTGGAAAGAAATGGACAGATTACATTTTGGGTCAGGCTCTTTTGTCAGATTTAAAAACTGTCCTTCCCACCACAGATGCTGTCTGACCGGCTGAGGTCCTCCAGCAGCTTGTTTTCCGCTCAAGGTTCCTGCACATGTAATCTCTGTGTCGGCAAAAATAAAGAGGCTATGTGTCAGTTACATGGGATGTTTGTGAGACCACATCTGGTGAACTGTGTGCAGTGGAGGGCTCTTAATTTAAAGAAGGATTTTTTTGCAATGAAATCCATTCTTAAAAGATTCACCAGATGAATACTTGGAATGTGCAGATAGTCATAAGAGGTAAGATTGGACAGGTTAGGTTTGTATCTATTAGAGTTGAGAGGGATGGTGAGGGGGGGAGGGGGGGAGGGGGGGAGGGGGTCTTAGTTGAAAACAATTAGATTCTGAGTGTTAGCGACAAGGTAGGTGTGGAGAGAATGCTTCACTGATGGGGTCATGAGTCTTTGAAACTCTCAAAGGTGGTGGAAATGGAGTCTTTGGATATCTTTAAGATGGAGATGGACAGATATTTTATAAGAAAATGGTTACAAAAGTTCATCAAGGCACTGGAGAGTTGAGATTACAGCCAAATGAATCATGATCTTATTCAGTGGCAAAGCAATCTTGATGGGCCGAATGGCCTGCTCCTGCTTCTCAAATACATGTTCATAGATTTTGCTTTTGGATCTCCAATGGTGGCTAATTTATCTTTGTTCTGGACTTCAATATTAAGGAATGCCATGGTGTCACGCCACACATTTACTTATGCTAAACAATGGAGAAAGAACTGCAATGCTAATTATTGTTAATTATCTTCTTCTATTATCCCTCTCAATGTATGCTACATCTTAGAGAAATTTCCTAAATAGAATATTTAGATATCTATAAGAAGGCAACTACTTTCATTAAAATTACCAACAATTTCCAGCTTGTTGTTCCTTCATATTCCCTTGATGTTGTATTACTTTGAAGCTGTGAGGTTAAACTATTAGACCTTCCACACTATCATAAGTAGGATATGCCTGGAATGTAAACTATTGGGAAGGTCAAACAAGTGATTTTGGCAGAAGAATAAAATATACCGGGAAAGATAAAGTTAATGCTGCTTATTAAAGAACAGAAGATAAAAACTACCAGTTTATAAAATAATTTACTGTACAAGAGTATTGCATAGCTATAAAAGTCACCAAGCTTGGATGATAGAGAGAGTCTTATCGGCCATATTGTTGTTTATTGAGTCACTGGGGTCTCTTAATCATGTAATTGGCTTCTTCTTTTCATCTTGCCTTTGTAGCTGCCAAATCTCTGGCAGTAACCGTGGCAAGTAATCACTTCAGAGCCTATTCTTTTTCCAATATGCAGACATTAAGGCATTTCTGATGGCAAATGGGTTGTAGCAATGCATGATTACTGCTGAGAAGCAAGGAAAGCATTTGCAGATTTTTGGTAATTAGCTGCCAAGGACAATTTTAATGTTAAGTTAGTCAAGCACACACTTTTCTCATCGTGAGTGTAGATTGGAATGTGTATGCTCATCTTCTCAATTGTTCATAGAAGTATTCCTTTCACAGTGGGAAATTGCATGAGAAACAAAAGTGTAAATCATGTTTTATGGAGTATGAGATCATCCATGTTGGCTCCAAAAATCAAAGGACTATTTCATTGTTTCTAGAAAATTGAGTGAATAACCTATTTCTTACAGATTCTAACAAATGGCAGACAGGAAACTAAGAGACAATAATGTTCCAGTGATTTATTTTTGCACGCCACAGAGAAATAAATTTGTGTTAAATAATTGCAGTTTTCAACCATGTTCGCAAAGATTTTGGGTGCAATTGATTAGCAAAAGTGACAAAATCCCTAAAGAAAATCTATTAACTGCATGGAAATACGATTGTGCTGATACCCCTAGAGTATGCACTGATTCCTGAAGTATCTTTAGCAGACCTTTCAGCAGTAGTTAGAGACATACAGTAAATGAAAAGTCTCTCATGAATGCTAAGACAGCACAAACTCCAATTAACAACTTGCTTCAATGCCGAGTTGAATAGGGAGCAGTGAATCTTGATACCCAGGTTAACATAACACATTACTACCTTCACATCTTAGTTATGTTAAAGGAGTTCCTAATGAAATGAGCACTATCGTCATGGGCACATGAGGCTGCGTTATGTCAAGACACAGGCCCCATCCAAGCCATCCACATCCCCTCCCCTGTACAATTCCCTGTAGAGTGAAACAACAAATATAGCCACAGAATGAGCACAAACTAAAATTTCAAAGGCTTTTGACTGAAGCCCAACTGGAAGCCAAACATCTCTTCCATTGGAAAATCATGAGGGAATAATTGATTCACCCATTATTTTAATTTTTTTCCAGTGTTTCTTCTGATGACAGCGAGCCATCACTCCCAGACAACCTCAATGCATTCTATGCACACTTCTAAATGGTAAACACTGATGTGCATTCTCAAGTCCCCGTAGTCCCTGATGGTTTGGCAACCCGAACACCCAGGAATAAAAATCATAAAAAGTGGTGGACACTGCCCAGTCCATCATGGGTACTGACCTCCACACCATCAAAGGGATCTATTGGAGGTGTTTCCTCAGGCGGTCATGATTATTAAGGACCCACACCACCCTGACCATGCTTCACAGCACTTTGCATAAAGGGATATTATTCAGTCACATCCTCACACCCACTATTCACCAATGTTTCTAAACAAGCATCTTGGTCACAACTACATGTCTTTAAGAGAAACATTGCTTAATACAGCAACTTTGTGATTGTCCTCTGCTTTATTTCAGATCTAGAGTTGAACCGAGCAAGGTCTACCTACCACTTTCTGAAGCTCCTTTTGCTCTTGGGTGTAAATATGATCCTGGTCAATAGAGCAATGCATGGTAGCTCTGATGACTTCACATTCTTCAGGCATTATCAGCTTAGGAAGATGTACAACATCTTTTGGCACATTTTTCAGAAGAGCAGGAGTCCCCAGTGACTTGGTTAAAATGTATACCTCTAAAAACAGATTAACCACAGATATATCTTGTTACTGTTGTGGATTGTAGAACTCTATTGTTGACAAACTGGATTCCACACACACGTGCATTAAAAGAGTGATCACATTTAAAGAGTAAATCATTGGAAGTACAATGCTTTGGTATATCTTAAGAATTAGGGAGCTATTGCATAGAATCAAATTCTTTCCTTTAGCAATTTTATTGAATTCTTTTCTCAGTAAAGTTTTATAAATTATATACTTTTGTCAGTCTCGAGTTTCTAGGATTGGTCATTTTCCATAGTTTTTGAAGACAGCTGCCTTCAATTCACTGAAACTAGAATCATGGAGTATAGAAATAGCCCCTTAAGCTCACGAGTGCATGTCAATTATTGGCACCCATTTACATTAATCCCATTTTATTTTCTCCACATTTCCATAATCCTCTTCGAGATTCCACTACTCATCTACACACTGGAGGCACTTTGTAGTGGCTAAATAGCCGAGGCATAAACACGTCTTTGGGATATGGAAAGAAACTGGAGCACCTAGAAGAAACTCACGCACATAGCATAAGAGGGCGGGATTGAAGTAAGGTTGCTGTAGCTTTAAGGCAGCAACTCCAATAGCTGCTACCCTAGTTCTTCCTGTTCAAATAAGTTTGTGTAATTGCCAGGCATGTCTTTGTGATAAGCATTTTGAAACCCCTAGAAGCTTTTGTGTATATTCTCACTTTTTAATTGCTCCCATTTGCTCTTTAACCCAAAAACCCTATCTTGGTCAGCATGGGAAGGTTGGTTGACAGGTCTGTTTAATGCCCTAGTTTCCATGCACTATGATCTAAAATACTCAGCAGGTCAGGCAGCAGCATTTGTGGAGAGAGAAACTGAATTTGTGCTTCCGGTCAATGATTTTCTTGAGAACATCAATCTTCTAATGTCAATGGAAAATACATCCATCCTTCATTCTTTCATCTCAGAACTGATTTAGATCTTGGTATTTTTTTTTTATAGAAACAACAACCTGATGTTCCTTGGAACTTTAACAGTCCAAGCGCTAAGGTGCAATAATCAGGTACAAAAGGTAATCAAAAATGCTAACAGACCAAGTCAAGTTGGGGTACAGTGAGGTACAGGTACAATGAAAATCTTGCAAGCAGTATCGTGAGCACATGGACTGAGAGAACACATAAAATCATAAATTATGCATAAATTGCGCATAGATTCTGCAAGACTGTGACCCTTCCTATTTAAACAATTGAAAATATAATAATTGTCATGAAAAATGTAGATGCTTCTATAAAAACAGTTACAAAAATTATGCCAAAACAAGACATGTGCAAAATATTGACCTCTGCTGGTGTTAAGTGCATCGTTATATAGGTAAGCAAAACTGTTGATTATCTAAATTTGAGGCGAGACAGGATGCTTTATTAATCTACAAAGTCTTACAATGTAGTTGATATAGTGTGGGACAGAGGTGGTGAAATCAGCCTTTACCTTATTCATTGCTCAAACAAGGAGGCATTTGCAGTTTCGACTGTCTTCTTGTTTGCATATGTTGTTACACTGACGTGAGTTAATTTTTAATAAATCACTCTCTACCTTTTCCGATATTTTCACGGAAACGTCTACATTTTTCATGACGATAATAATCTTCTCATTAATTTAAACATGAAGGGTCATTAGCAAATACCATTTGCCTAAGATGGGTGCACAACTTGGTTGACTGAACATACAAGCAAACACTGTAATGGCCTATGTTCTGTTAAAGTAAAGGGATAGTATGTTGCCATGGCAAATGTGGCAGCCTATCATTTTAAATAAACAAGATTATGTGACAGATTGAAATATGTCACCATTGGCTGGTGTGGGAGTTTGGATATTACTTTGTGTAAATGCCTGCCTAATGTGGCATAAAGATAATAGCATTTGCTGACAGAAACTGCCTCGATATTGATTGCAAGACAGCATTTCACCATATTTCAATCACCCTGCATCATTTTAGTTGCGCGGGAACAAGTTAATGACAATAACTGGAAACAGACAGGAAAGCAATCTAATATATGTTGATGTAAAATGCAACTCACGTTTTCTCGCCTTGTCCTTGGATTTAACTTTGATGTGAAATTGCTTAAGCCTTTCTGACAAAAAAAAATAAATACCGAACAGGTTTACTTGTCATGTTGAAGATATAGAGAAAAGCACAAGGAGATACAAAAGCACTGGCAAAACTACATAGGCAGGTTTGACAGACTTACAGGAAGGATTTTGCTTTTAAGCCATTGGACTTGACAGCTTCCAATTATATGGGCAATGACAGTCAAAAACATCAGTGGAGAGACTGTCAGTAGGTTGCTACATTTAAACAGGTTGGCTTTTCCAAAGCAAGATTACTCTTTAATATGCTGTAGGTAGTTGTCCTGCTATGATCCTGAGGATGATATTGAGGTGTTGGTAAATGGGAAGAGCCATGGCAGATAAGAGTAAAATGCTGCATTTTGGGAAGATTCGTATTGCTAGGACATATACAATGAATGATTGGACCCTAAGGAATATTGATGCAGAGAGGGACCTTGGTTACAAGTCCAAGGGTCCCTGAAGGTGGTAGCATGGGTAAATAAGTTGGTTCAGAGGACACATGGAATATTTGCCTTTATTAATCAGGACTTAGAATATAAGAGCTGGGAGATTATATTACAACTTTATAAAACATTGGATAGTCTGTATCTGGAGTTATGTGTGCAGTTCTGGACATAATATTATAGGAAAGATGTGATTGCACTGGAGAAGCAACAGAGAAAATGCACTAGCACTTTGCCTAGAATTAAGAATTTGGGTTATGAGGCACTGCACTTATTTTCCTTGAAGAGAGTCGGCAGAGGAGTGACCTGATTGATGCACACAAAAATATTCAAGCAATAGATGGAGTAGTGAGTAATACATTATTTTCCTACAACAGAGATGTCAAAAGTTAGAGGGTGTAGATTTTAGGTCAGGGACTAGTCGTGAGTCTGGTGGTGTGTGTGCTTCCAAGCATCTGTACCTTGTGCCAGATGGGAGCAAGGCAAAGAAGGAATGCACAAGGGGGGACAAGTCTTTGATTATATTGAGTGCTTTTCTGGGGCAGTGTGAAGGGCAAATGGAGTCAGTGGTGGGAAATTTGGTCTGTGAGATGGACTGGGCTATGCAACTCTCTAGACAAGATCATCAAACACTCACTTTGGCCACACTCTCATTTCACTCCTTCCATAGGGAAGAATATCCAGGACCCTGAAAACTGTAACCATTATGTTCAAGAACAGCTTCTTTCCAGCAATCATCAGGCTCTTGCATACTAACCTCAGCAACTATGATCTTCAATGACTGTGTCTTTGGTTGCAATACTATTATTGCACTAGGTTATTGCACTATTTTGGTACATAGCATTATGGCTCTTAACTAATATTGTATTTTTGTTTATTTATGTATTATCTGTGTGCAGTTTTCTTTATGTGCTGTTAAGTTGCAGCAAGGAGGAATTTCATTGTTCATATAACAATTCAACATTATTAACTCTTGACTTGTATCTATAGTTTGCACTAAGCTCTTGAGTTTGCTTGTCACCCTAGCATTTTGTATCCATTTGCCGGACTTTGCATTGTTGCTCTGAAATTTATGCCTATTCTCTAGTTTGCTCCTGTTGTCTAGGATTTATATTGGACCCTTATGATTTGTAACTATTTTCCAGCATTTATACATTGTTTATAATTTTAAATATTGGTTCCTGGTATTGGTTTTGCCTTATTTTTATCACATGTACTGAGATCCAGCACAAAAATGCTGTAATTTGTGCTATCCAGTCAAATCACACTATACATAAGTACTATCAAACCACACACAAGTACAGATGCAGTGCAAGGAGAAAAATATCAGATTACAGAATATAATGTTGGAATGCAATTGGAGTAGAGATTTCAAAGAGTGGAATAATTATAATGGATGAAAGTAGATTCCCTTTTGGGTCCAGCAAGCAAAGTTGCCACACTCAAAAAACACCTTGTTGAGGTTATCTGATGATACCTGAAGGGTACCTGAGAAAATCTGGCTCTTTGAGGTTTCCTTTGACTCTACGTGGTTAGTTCAGATTCTACAGTGTGTACATTGCTTCTCTGGGTTGTATGGCCATTCGTTTGTTGGTGTACATGCTCTGGTTTTTTACTGGCTTAGGGCATGGATGCCCCATTTCAGTTGTTCCCACTTGATGTTGGTACTGAATTCTTTGGATCCATCTTCCAGTGGTTAAAACAAATATAATAATGGCAATCACAACATATGTTGTCTGTCTCATTAAATCTCTTTCCACATGTTTCTCACCAAGGAACAGGGAGGAGGACACATGGTCGTCTATGTTCAAGTCTTCATGAAGGGTTTTGTTTGTGATCTAGACTTATTCTTATTTCATACTGGATTTCCAAACAACTGATCCTCTGAAACCTTCATGCTGTTAAGGCCAAGCTCTTTATTTCAGTTTGCCTTGAAAGAAAATGCCACTCTTGAGGTGCATTGATTGCGTGTGCTGGCTGCAAATGCTTTGATTGAAGCAAATTATATCTGCAAAAAGGTCTCACAGAATTTTGCTTGACAGAACATTATTGATCCTCAGCTTCAAACTCACCCATTATCTACACAAATGCAATGTTTTCCTCTTTTGTTCAAAGAAGGGTGAAATGCTAGTATTAGATTTTATTTTTGTACCCATTAAAGAACATTTAAGTCTTTTTTACTTCAAAAAGTTTCTTTATTAATTATTGATGTGGTTTGTCAAAGACAAGCTAAGTAGTAGAAACAACACATCTTGCTTATGCTTATCCAAATTTTATTTTTAATCATTTACCTATCGCATGTGTCTGAGGCAGCAGCAATGACATTAAGTTCATTGGCTTGCCAAAGGTATTTAATTTTAGTTTGACTGTTTATGGCAAATATTTTTGTCAAGAAATAGGTGGAGCATGGTGATTTGGTCAGATAACAGAGTAACCAAAAACAATACCCAGTATTAAAGAATAAAGCTGACAGCAACTTTCTTTGACTCTGCATATCTCGTTAAATATGTAAATTGGTAGTTTGATCTCCAGGAAGAAAAAATGTTGATCAACATGGTGGTCACCCATGGCGGTAAGGTCGAGGAGGAGGTCTCTGACAAAGAGCAATCCAACCAAGACCTCAACGGTGGAACAGGCGGAGGATGATGGCTGACTTTAGTGGAGCGTCACAACTGCTGGGAAGGCGGATGAAGGCTGCAGCAGAAAAGGGTCCCCGGTCGTCTTGGATTCCATGCCACTGGATTCTGACCCAGATCTGTCAAGGACCGTGTGGTGGTTGTCGGTGCACCAGTCTCCCCACGTTAAACAGTCATGCAGAAGTGTCCTCCATGAGAGAACAGTCCTACTCGTTTTGAGTGACCGCCGATGACAGGGTTGTAGGTAAATTGGCTTGGTATAAATGTAAAATTGTCCCAAGTGTGTGTAGGATTATGTAAGCGTACTGGGATCGCTGGTTGACACGGACTCGGCGGAACGAAGGGCCTGTTTCCACGCTGTATCTCTAAACTAAAAATATTACTCAGTCACATGGCAATAACTGTTTATGTAGTCAACTGTCCCGTTAATGCTTCTGGGATATATGGTGTGCAGATTGGAACATTACAAGAATGCTTCATTGGTTCTCAAACTTCATGAGCCAACTGGAAGACACAAAGAAATTAACTACACAAAAAAATACTTTTTTATATGTAATATGTTGTCTATTATTATTTGTGGCCAAATTCTACAAATATTCCAACGTTGGGGTCTGTTTTACAAATCAACTTTCTTTATTGTATTTATGTCTACTCTGTCCTCATGTCACATTATGTACTAAATAACCGGTTTACATTCGGTTCAGCATTCTGATTATTATTCCACATTGACTAATCTTCAATATTATTAATTTTCAATAGTGTATGCAATTGTTAATGTAACTGCCAGATAATTGCTGAACCTGCTTTGAGATACACTGTGGAAAAACATCCAGGCAATGGAGAACTTGTGTCCTTTGTTCATAAGGGTAATAAAAAAGATCAAAGACCAAATTCAGAGAACCTCAACATTTAAGTCTCTTCATATTGATTTACTTGTTTCCCTGGGGCCTGCATTAATATTGTTGTTGTGTTTCCTGCAATGCCGCTGGCTTCACCATGTCTCTGCAAGCCATCTCTTGCAAATGGGGATTTTATTACTATTATAAATCATAGAACAAGCTTAGAGCAGCAAGGTTTTGCAGTACTTTGTGGGTTATGAATGAATGAGAAAGTAGGAACATGTGGAGCAAATATGGTTGTCTCAGGGAGGTATTGTAAGTAAATATGTACAAGGTGTAACTTTCTTACAGACCAAACTTATTGTGAAATGCAGCTATATAATAGAACCTTGTCTAGTGAGGTACGAATTGACAGTCCCGAAAGGGCCTGTCCCACTTAGCGATTTTTTCGGCAACTGGCGAAGTGTCAAGTGTCACCGAAAGATTTTGAACATTTCAAAATCCAGCGGTGACAAAAAAAATGTTGCGACTCTTGAGGAAACACCGCGCGTCATTACGTCGTCACGCCGCGACTTTTTCAGTGACCTAATACGTCAGTCAATGATGCCGGCAGTTGCCAAAAAAATCACCAAGTGGGACAGGCCCTTAATAGGACCTACCTGGTACTTATTGAAGGGTGGTACTAGTTAGCTTAAAGGCAATAATCAAGGAGAGAGAGACTTAAAATGGTGGCAATATAGAGTAACACGGTATATACCAAACTGTGGCTCACAACCACAAATTGGATTGCATTGTCAGATGATGATTCAAGAGAGAGACAATACACTTTTAGAAATTCCTGTACTTTTCACAGATCTTCAATGCAAAAACTACACATAGCTCAGGGCATGTGAACATTATTCACAGTCGTTTCTGCAGCCACCTGATTTCTGTGCTTCCGAGCTGTATTTTGTAAGCAGTCCCTAACTATTCGGAAAGACTACCTCTGATTTCCCAAATAGGATTTTTTTATTGGTGGCTCAATAAATAAAAACACATTCATGATAAAGTCCAACTTTATTCATCAAATACACTGGAGCATTTCAACAGCCAGTTGCTGCTGGCGTCTCACTTACTAACTAGCACCCAAGAGAGAGAGAGAGAGAGAGAGAGAGAGAGAATCTTTGTGTAGTACCGTAATACCATGAAAAGGGTGGCTAGCATATTTGTGTAGTGAAGGTTATAAATGGCATGAATTAATAAGGGTTAATCTACATCCTTCCTCTTAAAGAAGTAAAGCATATCTAGTGGTTTGTGGAGCAAATATGAAACACCAGTATAAGGTGCGGCATTTATTATTTTACTGCATATGAGAGCACATAAAATTAACCAGGTCATGCACAGTTCAGGTGTAGCCAGTACATTTTCCAATTTGCCGGTTTGGCTTGCTGACACGACCTGCACGTGTACAATAATAACCCCCAGCACACAATTTATCCTTCACTGGCGAAGCAAGTCCCTTATCAGATGAACGGGGAGGAGACGCCACCGGTGGAGATTGGGGCACCGGCAGAGAAATCGCTGGAGCAGCATTCGCAGAGCGTGAGGGAAGACCGGCAGGCTGGTCCGGGTAGGGACGTGGAGGTGCCAGTTCATTAATTGAAAGGAGGTGTTGGCGGGTTCGCCGATAAATGCCGTTGTCAATACTGACCAAGTACGAGCGTGGTTCCGCGATGGACCCCAGAATGACTCCGAGGTGGTCGTAACCTCGGAGTGACCGCAAGCGAACAACCTGTCCCTTGTTCGGTTGAAGCGTAGAGCTGGTTTTATCATAGTATTTTCTTTGTACGTTGCGGCGGCGTGGGAGCTGGGATTGGATAATTGGCGGTGCACGAACTTGTGGTTCTAGTAGTTGCTTGGCTATAGGCAGAGTGGAGGGGGTTCGCCATGACATGAGCCATTCGGCTGCAGATCCCAGGAGAGGGTCGCGGACGATGTTCTGATGGTTGAGTAAGTCAAGATAAACATCAGAGCCGGCCCTGTGTGAGCGTTCCATAAGTTCCTTTGCACTTTTTACCGCGCGTGCAGCCAGGCCGTTGGACTGCGGGTACTCGAGGCTACTGGTAATGTGGTGAAAGTCCCAGTTTTTTGCGAAATTCCTAAAGAGCTGACTGGACAACTGAGGTCCATTGTCTGAGAGCAGCTTTAGGGGGGCTCCATAGACAGAGAAGTGACGAGTTAGTTTCTGAATGACCATGGCTGAGGTCGGGCTACTGAGCAGGTCGATTTCAAACCATCCTGAGTAGGAATCATCTAAAACCAGGTATTGTTGGCCGTGCCACTCGAAGATGTCGGTTGCTACTGTGGACCAGCGTAAGTCCGGTGCGGGAGAAGTGGTTGTTTCTGTTGGTGTGGGGTCAAGCTATTGCAGATCAGGCAGGCAGCAACCGTCTCTAGAATGTAGTTAGCCATGTCTGGCCAGAACAGCATTCATTTCACTTGTTGAAGGGTTATTTCTACAGCGGGATGGCCCCCATGGACAATGTCCAAGTACTTGCTGTGAAGAGACTTTGGGATGACTGCCTTGTGTCCTTTCATTATCACGCCATCCTGAATGACCAGTTCGTCACGGACAGGGAAAAATGGTTGGACAGCTTGTGGCAGGTGGCGCTGTTTGTCTGGCCAGCTGCGGCGGATGACAGTCGCCAGCTGTTTGTGACACTAGGATGTCTAAACTGGCAGATGGGAGGCAGGAGACCATCATAACCATGTACCCCACATGCTCATCATCAGATAGGTGTTTTTCGTAGGTTGGGCAAGGTGCCCATGATAGGGTGTCAGCTAAGTGCATGTCCTTACCACGTTTGTAGGTTAGTCTGATGTCATATCTCTGTAGTTCCTTCATCATGCGTTGTAAGCGCGCTGGTGCTGTGTGGATCAGCTTACTGAGGATACTGACTAGGGGCTGGTGACCGGTTTTGACGGTGATCGGGTTGCCAAAGATAAAGTCCTTGAATTTCTTGCAGGCAAGGGCTACTGCGAGTAGCTCCTTTTTGATTTTAGCGTAGTGCTGTTCAGTGTCAGTCATGGTACAGGAGGCATAGGCAACTGGTCTGGAGCCCTTTCCGTCGTCTTGTAGGCAAGCAGCGCCGAGTCCATACTGGGAGGCATCACAGGTGAGGGTTACGGGTAACTTGGCATCAAAGTATGTGAGGGTTGGAGCGCAAGACTTTAGTTGTTTGAGGGTTTCAAATGCCCTCTGCTGGTGTTGGTGCCAGGACCAGTGCGTATCCTTGTGAGTTAGTTGTCGCAACGGGGCAGATAGCTCGCTGAAGTTTGGGATGAATTTCCCAAGGTAGTTTACCATGCCTAAGAATCATTGTAGAGCAGTCACGTCCGTAGGTGCTGGCATTTCGTTGATGGCAATGGTTTTAAACGGGTCTGGTTTAAGTCCGTTGTTGGTGAACACGTGGCCCACATAAGTCACTTCGTCGACCCGGAACCTGCATCTGAGAGGGTTGAGTTTGAGATTTATCTCCCTGGCACGATCCAGGACCTGTTTCAGTATGCTAATCAGGCAGTTTCTGAGGAAGGGCATGACAATCTCAGGAAATGCAGAAGAAAATAGCAAACACAAAAGCTCCTGACAGTTTGATTGATGGTACTAAACATAAGCAGATATTTTGGGGGGTTTTATACATTCCTCAAAAAGAACGATAATTGGTTTATGTTTTCTAATTGCACACATGCATCTGGAGCACTTAACAGAATGGACTTTGTTGTCAGACTAAGAATGCGGCCAAAGGTGTACAGCATATCTTATGAAAATATCTGAACACATTTTCAAGCAATGGACCATTGCCTGGTACAATGCAACCGTCTAACATTGCTACTCCAGCTGCTCTGCTCTAACTGGGCTTTGCAAAAATATGCAAGAGTTCTCTACACTGTCTGCCTTATCATTACAACATTTGCTTGCTGTAATTGCATGGAAATTCAAATATGTGGAAATACAGATATATTTTAAGGCCTACTTCTTTTCTTAGGCTTTGCCATTTGGGATGACTTGACTCTAGGTTCAACTTGATTTAATTGGCCCGATGGAGTCTCCAACCACTTCCTCATGACCTGCGTAGACCAGATGACAGAGGTATTCACAGATATCTTCAACCTCTCACTAATCTATTCTGAAGTAACCCTGCTTTAAGAAGACCACTATCATCCCAGTCCCATAGAAATGTAAATGCTTTCATAACTACAATCTGGTGTCTCTGACATCCACCATCGTGAAGTACTTTGAGAGATTGATGATGGCATCCATTAACTCCAGCCTTGATCCATTTGCCGACCGTTGCAACAGGTGCACAGCAACCGCCGTCTCCCTAGCCTTAAACTCATCTCTGGAACACCTATTTAATGACTATTGCTCCACCTTCAACATCAAAATCCCATCCAAACTCATCTCCAATCTCTTGGACCCGAGGAGTCAGCAAACTCTCCGCCACTGTAACCTCAATGTTCTGTCCCATAGACCCCAATCAGTGAGGACAAGCGCATACTCCACAAAAATTGTCAAACTGATGCCCTGCAAGGGTGCAATCTCAGTCCCGTACTATGCTTCCTATGCACTCACAACTGTGCATCAAAAGTTTACAGATGAAACCATTGTGGTGGGACAGATCACCAACAATGATGAGACAATGTACAGAAAGGAGATGAAGAGTGATGTCAGGGCAACAACCTCTCCCTTCTGAAGAAGGGTCTCGACCCGAAACATCGCCTATTTCCTTCGCTCCATAGATGCTGCCTCACCTGCTGAGTTTCTCCAGCATTTTTGTCTACCTTTGATTTTCCAGCATCTGCAGTTCTTTCTTAAACCTCTCCCTTCATGTCAGCAAAGCGAAGGAGTTAATTATCAACTTCAAAAATAATTGTGGAGTACATGCTCAATCAGCATCAATCGTGCCAAAGTGGAAATAGTTGAGACCCCTCAAGTCCCTAAGCATAAATATTGCAAATGATCTGTTGTAGACCAACAACATTGAAGCAGGGGAGATGATGGGGTGGGGGTGGGAAGATGTGGGGGTGGGGGTTCACAGACATTCGAGATGTCCTATCTCTTTATTAAACATGGTCCTCACCTTTCGCCCCTCCAGCTTCCACATCCAACACATTTTCCTCTGACATTTCCTTTATCTCAAACGTGTTCCCCTCACCAGTCACATCTTCCCATCTCCACCCCTTTCCACCTTCCACTGATACTGCTCCTCCTGCAACTCCTAGAATCACTCATCCCTTCCCATCTAAATCACCCCCTCCCTCGGTGATTTCCCTTGCAACTGCAGGAGATGTAACACCTGTCCCTATAACTTCTGCCTCACCTCCATCCACGACCCCAGCAATCATTGCAGGTGAGACAGAGGTCCACATTTGCGCTCGGTCTGCCAGGGCCTACGGGATCTCCTGGTTGCTAACCATTTTAACCCCACTTCTCATTCCCATACTGACCTTTCAATCCTGGGCATACTCCATTGCCAGAATGATTGCACATGCAAACTGGAGGAACGCAACCTCATATTCTGCTTGGGTAGCTTAAACACAAAGATATGAACATTGAATTCTCCAATTTTAGGTAAATACAAAAAACTCCTACACATTCTTCCCCCACCCTCTCTTTCTCCCCCCACCACCCCCATCTCTGAATGGGGGAAGAGGAAGCGGGAGCTGAACTACACCATACAAAGGAGTCACATCTGAGGGAACCATTATGACAACAAGGGGGAAGCCGAGTTAACTAAACAAGAGGACATCTCAGATGTCCTAGAAACCCCTCCTTCCCTTATTCCACCATGTCCTTTTTCAACCACCTCCCCCCTCCTCCACCCCCACCCCTCCCCTGTGTCCCACCTGGACTCACACCTATTTCTCCCTCCTCCTTGCAACTCTTCAATCCTTTTGCTTGAAATCGACTGTCAGGGGTTATGCTGAGAAGGTAGGAGAATGGGGTTAGGAGGGAAAGATACGTCCGCCATGATTGCCATGATGGAATGGCGGGGTAGATTTGATGGGCTGAATGACCTAATTCTGCTCCTTTCACTTATGACCTTATGACCTTATGACTGTCTTTTACGTTTCAGGCCTTTGTATGAACATCTGGCTATCAACCTCCTCCCCTCATCTGTATCCACCCATTACTGCCAGGCATTAACTCAGCGGGACAGGCAGCATCTCTGCAGAGAAGGAATGAGTGATGTTTTGGGTCGAAACCCTTCTTCAGCTCGACCCAACCTGAAATGTCATCCATTCCTTCTCTCCAGAGATGCTGCCTGTCCCGTTGAGTTGCTCCAGCATTTTGTGCTTATCTTCAGTTTAAACCAGCATCTGCAATTCCTTCCTACACATATTGTCCTGCCTCTCCTCTCTACCAGCTTTTGTTTGCCAACCATCCCTCCTTATAATCAGTCTGAAGAAGGCTCTCAACCCGAAACATCACCTATCCATGTTCTCCAGCGATGCTGCCTGACCCGTTGAGTAACCACAATATTTTGTGCCTTTAGAGTTGTATTTTTACCCTTCTGATTCAATATAATGTCACCATCTTACATTTTCAGACACTTGATAGGATAGATTTTAAGCTGAAAGGTGCAAGGTGAAGGCTTCCAGAGTCAGCGTATCATCTGAAGGTAAATCTAGTCTGAAAGATATACTGCAAACTGTCACATTCTGCATGAAACCTTCAGAAGGACGTGGTGATGAAAGTTAATGGATCATTAATCTCAAATCCTCTTGCTGAAGTTTAGGGGAGCAGTAAGTTTGTAAATAATTAGAGTAATTAAGTGAAATAAATGTATTTATGGCAGTGTTGCACAGAATCCAATAACCCAATATATAACAAATCACAAGCTCCAACTTGCTAAAAAATCCATTTCCATTTCAAACAATGTTTAAAGCTTTTGCTACCAATACGTTTTCTTAATAGTTTCTTATTTAGACTTGTTAACTTTAAATATGGTCTTTATTTACTATTCAATTTATTGGTGAACTTATTTCCATTAAATTAAATCACAATGATGGAATAACTCCAAGCATTGTAGGAACGGGATACAATGCCACTTGCCGTTATTTTATTTCCAATACACTTCAGCTAGAAGTCATCTACACCCCCTAGACACTAATCAACTAAGGTGCAAAACATGTCATTGCCATGGGCTGTTTGTGAACCTCTTCATCGCTACCGCTACTATTTTCACAGTTTCCCAGAACAGCTTTACCAAATGCTCTTAACATTCTTATCTTTGATTCCTGTATGGAGTATGAGCAATGCTGGAAATGCTGCAAGATATTGTCCACCCATAAAGTCCTTGGAGAAAATATCAATAGGCTTCTTGAAATGCTGCAGCCCATAAATTGAAGATAGCCCCAGGATGAAATTGTATATAGGGAGTGATAATGAAGCAATGGGAAAATACACACATTATCTGCGGCCTGGAGAATAAAAGTGGGAGTAGTCCCATGAGCCTGCTTAACTTATTTTTGATGGTGTTTGTTGCAGTTATTGGAAGTGCTATTGAAGAAGCCTTCTCAGATTGCTAGTGTTCAAACTTGTAGCAGGCGCACGCCTAGTGCATATAATTGTGGTTGTATTTTTACCCCTCTGATTCAACATAACATCACCAGCTTACATTTTCAAACACTTGATAGGATAGATTTTGCAAGGCATAGGTTTCTAGAGTCAAAGTATCAACTGAAGGTAAATCTGTGCTGAAATGTTTACTGCCAAACTGTCAAATTCTGCATGAAACCTTCAGAAGGATGTGGGGGATGAAGGTGAATGGATCATTAATCTCAAATCCTCTTGTTGAAGTTTAGAGGAGCAGTAAGTTTGAAAATAATTAAAGTAATAAAGTAAAAGAGACGTATTTATGGCAGTGTTATGCAGAATCCAATAACCCAATATATAATAAATCGTAAATTCCAACTAGGTAAAAAATCAATTTCCCTTTCAAACAATGTTTAAAGCTTTTGCTACCAATACATTTTCTTAATAGTTTTTGATTTAAACTTGTTACCTTTAAATATGGCCTTTATTTAATGTCCAATTCATTGGTGAACATGTTCCCATTAGCTTAAATCATTGTAATGAAATAACTCCAAGTTTTGTTGGAATAGGGGAAACAGGATGAGATATTTTGGGTCAAGACCCTTCATCAGACTGGCTCTAATGAAGGGTCTCGACTCAAAACATCACTTCTTCCTTTCTCCAGAGATGCTGCATGACCCACTGAGTTACTACAGCATTTTGTGTCTAACTTTGGTGGAAACCAGCATCTGCGGTTCCTTCTTACCAATTACGTATTACTGATATTGCTTGAGCTGTAACTCTGTACTAGGGAACTCCTCCAGGGGTTGAGTTGATAGGGCTTCACCAACCCCAAACACCAGTCATTGTCTCGAGTGTATGCACATTATTTGCACTGAATTAAATTTGTTCAGGACTCCTTGCTACAATATGGTTAAAGGCTGACACAATGTCAAAGACGAGCACTCTTAACTTGTTACTTGAATTCATAACTTTGGTTCATTGAGTCATAAGAGGGTTCCTTTGGTTCATCGAGTCATAAGCAGGAAGAGGGTTCCTTTCACTCACTGAGACCATCCACCATCAAACACCTGTTTTTACACTCAATCTATTTTGTTCTCTCCACGTTCACATCAACTCACCCTATACTCTACTATACCATTACCATTCATCTACATACCGTGTACAATTTACTAAGTCCATTTTACCTGCCAACTTGCGTGTCGAGAAGACCAGAGCCTTGGGAGGGAACCACACAGTCATAGGGACAACATGTGTAAATTCAAATAGTTAGCACCAAAGATCAGGGTTGAACTTGGGTCGCTGGATCTGTAAAGCAGCAGCCCTACCGCTGTGCTGCCCATGTTTGATTCAAGGCAACAATTAGATACTGATTGGGGATGATCAGACATGATCACATTGAATGGCGGTGCTGGCTCGAAGGGCCGAATGGCCTACTTCTGCACCTATTGTCTATTGTCTATTGTCTATGGTACCGAATAGTCTTACTGAAAGCAAAAATGTCATCTCAGACCAGATTATTGGTATATTCAATAGAACTATTTCTATGTCTTTAAATGTACTGTGAAACCAATCTATAATCCTTAAATGGTACAGGCAACCAATGTTTTTTTGAAATATAAACATTGACAGATTAATTACTGAAAAGTAATTGCATGTCTCAAAACTTTGGTGTAAAAGATGACATGGTTGATTGTATCTGATTTTATTAATGTGAAGAATGCAGATTATTTTTCAAAATGTCATAGTTAGTATAATTGATAGCTTTGATAGATTGGCATAGAAAGTCATTTTCCTGCACATGCACTCAGCTAATAACATTTGGTTACAATGGATTTGATGGAACCAAATTTCAGACATGGAATACAATGCACATTCACTTGTATATCACTTGTTTACTTTGTGTGATTGGGGATACATTTCTCCTGTTTTTACCCTTAATTTTAAGTTGGTATTATTACGTGTTCCACCTTTGCAGACAAAATGTGTAGGGAGGAACTGCAGCTGCTGGTTTAAATTGAAGATAGACACAAAATGCTGGAGTAACTCAGCAGGACAGGCAGCATATCTGGAGAGAGGGAATGGGGGACATTTCGGGTCGAGACCCTTCTTCAGACCTCTGCAGCCAAGTCTGGTTCCATGGGAATAGAGACCTAGTGGTTATGATACAGGGTTTGCAATTGGGAAGTCATGAATTTATAACTCCTCTTCCAAATCCAATAAAGGTGTTATTGCTGTGAGTTGGCCCCAGATAAACTGACCACAAAAGAAGTTATATTGTTTTAATAATCTATCCTTCCAGGCTGTGTATTCCAGACTATAACAATTTGCAGTCTCCTGTGTCTCCTGTCCTCTGGATTTTTAGCATTTGTCGTAAAACAGTTCTACTTTGAGTGCAGGGATAAATATAAAATATATTACTCTGGCAGAATAAGAAAAAGGAAATGTGATGATACAATATTTGTACCAATTAACATAATTGATCTACAATTGAGAAATTAATCTTTGAATTAACCAACTATACCTGTTTGGAGTCATATGCCTCTTGTATATAAAATGCCATTAAAAGGCCGGTCTCTAAACCAATATTAAAACCTGTGAATCTAGTCTATAAAACATTACAGCATATGTTATTGAACTCTCAGCCTCAACTGCATTAAAGAAGCAATATTTCACCTCTTAAAATCAGAGAAATTTAGTTTTATTACCTTCTTTACACTTCCTAGTAATTCAACTATACTGAATCACTTCAACTGGAAACTTCAACTGCAACTGTTTTAATTATCTCCTTCATGGATTTGAGTCTTAACTTTGATTGGATAATAGCGATACTAAAAAATGTTTCACTAGCAAGGCTAGATCACCATGCACTTAGAAACTTAAGGTGTTTTTAAATGATTGCAATGCTTCCAAGCTTTATTTTACTTCGAAAACTTGTAGTATCTGCTGTCATTAATTGCACTATGTGGGTTTCACAATATGGTGTTTATGATACTGTACACAAGAAACTATGATTACAGCATCAGAATGGAAGTGTCCATTGAAAAATACACAGTTAAAAGGTATCTTCCAGGGCTTTATGCATCCCCAAGGCTTCACGGCCAGTTTGCTTTGGTGCAGATGCCATTTTACCAGAGGGTAATGTGGCTTCTAACTTGTCCTCAAAGAACTGTGCTAGGTGGCAAAGTAGCGCAAGTGGTAGAGCCGTCGCCTCACTGTGCCAGAGACCCAGGTTCAATCCTGACCTGGGGTGCTGCTGTCTGTATGGAGTTAGTCAGTTCTCCTTGTGACCGTGGGTTTCCTTCGGGAGCTCCGGTTTCCTCCCACATTCGAAAGACGTGCGGGATTGTTGGTCAATTGGCCTTTGCAAAATTGCCCCTTGTGTGTGGGGAGTAAATGTGAAAGTGCGATGACATAGAACTAGTGTCAACGGGTGATTGTTGGTCAACCAAAGAGCCTGTCCCCATACTGCATCTCTAAATGTAAATGTTAAAAAAAACTGTAAATAGGAACAATATAAATGAACAGCTTTTTTTTGGCTGAGGGACAAATTTTAACCAGGACTTTCAGACAAAGTATCAGCTCTTCTTCTAAGATTAAAAACCTTCATGCCTTTTGCTCACGTCCTTCCACAAGATGAATGTGTGTCTTTGAAGCTTTGAAAAAACAGTACACTACGAAATATTATAACAATCATTTTCCTTTGTCATTTGCATTGCTTGTAAATACAGGATGATGGCAATTGTGATTTATTTTATATATTAGAAAGCATTCTCACTTTGGGAAGCAATATATCTACTGCATTTCATGAGAAAGTCTCATTAAAAGGCATAGACATCTTCAATTGTACACACCGTTGTATATATATTGATATACATACAGCTCTAAGAACTGAAGACGCCATGCGGTTTGACTTTTGATGTATTGTTAGTTGAGTGCTGTTCACCTTCAATAAAGGATGTTTGGCAATTTCAACATGTTAAATTAAGGCAAGCACAATTAAAATGACAGAAGTGATGATACAATGGTAATTACAGTTGGTACAAATGATGGCCTATTACATTGTATTAGCACGGTTGTCTCTTCCAAATAAATAAAGTGTCTACTAGAGTTTCAAGAGTACAGGTTTGCAATGTTTAGTTAATTCTAAATGCATATCTATCAGGCTTCAATTGTCTGAAAGACCATTCCAGCTTCAAATTTTAATCTTCCAAGCTGCACGTAATCTGTGCTTGGTTTAGTTTATAGATACAGCGCGGAAACAGGTGCTTCAGCCCACCGAGTCCGCACTGACCAGCCATCCCAGCACACTAACACTATCTCATGCACACCAGAGACAAATTTACATTTATACCAAGCCAATGAATCCACAAACCTGTACATCTTTGGAGTGTGAGATGAAACTGAAGATCTCGGCGAAACCCCATGCACGTTAAGGCGAGAACAAGCAAACTCCATGCAGACAAGCACCTGTAGTCAGCATTGAACCCGAGTCTCTGGCGCTGGAAGGCAGTAGCTCTATCGCTCTATCGCTACGCCGCTCTGCCTGTGAAAGACTATGTAAATCTGCACTTCCCCTTTATTTGCTGTGGTAATTGTACAGGTTTGATTTCAGAGATCCTTGACAAAATATCAGAAACACCAAAGGAGGTTCAGTTATAGAAAATGCTAAAAAAAAAAGTATTTATTGCACCCCATGAGAGTAGGAAGTTAATAGTTGGCCAAGTACATGATAATCATGGCTACAGCAGTGTGGGTACTTTTTAAGGGGCTGTCCCACTTGGGCGACCTAAGCTGCGAGTTTAAAAGAGTTTGCACTGGACTCAAACTCGCAGCATGGTCTATTGTCTATTGTCAACATGGCATATGCCAAAGCTGGATCTATTCTTTGGAAGTTAGGAAGAGGATATGACTGAAGTCTTTATGGAGAACCTTTTGGGATCAGCAATCACTGTTCTATTACCTTTAGGATAGTTATGGATAAAGGCAGGGCAGCCCACAAGATAAAAATCTGAATTCGACCAAGGCCAACTTTAATGATATTAGACAGGAACTTGCTCGTTGATTGGAGCAGGTTATTTGCAGAGAAAGTAACGTCCAGGAAGTGGGATGCTTTTAAAAGTGTGGTGAGAATTCAGTGCATGCATGTTCCTATTAGAGTGAAGGGCAAGGCAGGTGGGAGTAAGGACGCTTGGATGGCAAGAGAAATTGAGTCTCTGGTCAGGAAAAAGAATGAGGTATGGGACAGGTATAGGAAGCTGGGATTAAGTGCATCCCCAGAGAAGTTTTGAGAACTGAGGAGCATACTTAAGGAAATCATAATAGCAAAAAATGGTGGAGAAGATAGCTCTGGCAGATAATATTAGGGAAATCCACAGAGATTTTATAAGTACATTAAGGAAAAGCTGGTGACTAGAGAATAAGGCGTATGGAGGTGGATAAATCTGGACCTGATCAGATATATCCGCGGATACTGTGGGATGCTATGGAAGAAATTATCTATTATAGGTCGGCATGGTGGTGCAGCAGTCGAGTTGCTGCCTTACAGTTCTTACAGCGCCAGAGACCTGGAGTTTGTACGTTCTCTCTGTGACCTGCGTGGGTTTTCTCCGAGATCTCTGATTCCCTCCCGCGCTCCCAAGACGTACAGGTTTGGAGATTAATTGGCTTGGTATAAATGTAAATTGTCCCTCTAGTGTCAGGTCTCACGTTTGATCTAGTTTCTGTTTCTTATTGTTTTTAATATTATTGGTTGCATTCTTGTTTTATTTTGGTGTCTCACATCTCCTCTCGTTTTAGGTCCCATTTCCTGTCATGTCGTTTCCCCTCGTGTGATTGTTGGCCCTGCCCTGATGTGTTTCACCTGTGTCTCGTTATCCCCTGTAAAGGCTTTGTCCCACGGGTTTGCAGTCGTTGGCGGTGAAGCGCGGCGTCGCCGGAAGAGGGGACCGCACGGCAACCACGAGAGCGGCGCACGGATGCTGCGCAGGGGGCCAAGTACGGCCAGTTCCACGAGCTTGCTTTCGGATCGCGGGGCTGTGGCGGCGGCTGTGGCGCACACGTACCTCACTGGCGGCGGCTGTGGCGGTGGCCGTGCCGCACACGTACCTCACTGGCGGCGGCTGTGGCGCACATGTACCTCACTGGCGGCGGATGTGGCGGCGGCCGTGCCGCTCACGTGCCTCACTGGCGGAGGCTGTGGCGGTCACATTTGGACTCGCGGCGCTCGTGCCGCACTGGCGGCGGCTGTGGCGGTGACTGTACCGCACTCGTGCCACTCTGGCGGCGGCTGTGCGGTAAGAACATTGTTTTGGACAGTGTTGGTTTTATTTTAGCACCGTGCGGTGTTGGGAACAACGCCGCACGGCCCCGGCGGTGGGCGTTTGACCGAGTGCGCGGTCTATGGCGGCCCAGGAGCGGTAGATTCTTCCTGTTTCGCCGCCAATGACCGCAGACTCGTGAGACAGGCCTTTTAGGCTGTGTATTTAAGCCCTATTGTGTTTTAGTTCTCATTGCCAGTTCGTTGTGTATGTTACTTTGTATCACCTCGTGCCAGCTCTAGAAATCTTTTGACCTTGTTATCTCGACCAGTGCCTGTTTTCGACCACTGTTTTTGCCTGCTCCTAGATTGTACTGTTGCCTCCGTTTTTGCTTACCTGTGTACCGACTTGGACCGATTAAACTCTGAAAACTGATATGCCCTGTGTCTGCATTTGAGTCCTCCTCCTCGTTCAGTTCTGATATTACGAACTGGCCAACAATGGACTCAGCGGGCTCTGATCTTTTTCGTGCAGCGCTCCATAAGCAAGAGGAGCGCATCTCGCATTAAGGGTCATCTCTACTCCTTGTCTTCACCTGAGCGGCTCGCCATGGAAAAGTACATTGGCGATGGCCTTGCTGCTGGGATCATCAGATCTTCATCTTCACCTGCAGGAGCTGGATTCTTCTTTGTGGATAAAAAGGATAAAACACTTCGGCCCTGCATTGACTACAGAGGACTCAATGACATTACTGTTAAGAACAGGTACCCTCTTCCTCTGATCTCCTCTGCATTTGAACTGTTAAAAGACACTAAAGTATTCACTGTTAGATCTTGGAAATGCTTATCATCTGGTGAGGATAAGGGAGGGGGATGAATGGAAAACTGTGTTTAACATATCCAGTGGTCATTATGAATATCTGGTCATGCCGTTTGGTCTTACTAATGCTCCAGCAGTTTTTCAAGGCCTGGTTAATGATGTATTACGTGACATGCTGAACAAATTTGTGTTTGTGTACCTTGATGACATTTTGATCTTTTCTCCAGACGAAACTTCCCATGTGCAGCATGTACACCAGGTGCTGGAACGTTTGCTCCGGAATGATCTGTTTGTGAAAGCTGAGAAATGTGAATTTCATGCTAACACTGTTCTATTCCTTGGTTATGTTGTATCACCTGCTGGTATACAGATGGACCCGAACAAGGTCAGTGCTGTGGCCAACTGGCCTACACCCTCCAGTCGTAAGCGACTTCAGGGGTTCATTGGGTTTGCTAATTTTTATAGGAAGTTTATCCGGAACTTTAGTGTCACTGCTGCACCACTTCATGCTCTCACCTCACCCCACGTGCCTTTCTCTTGGTCCCCTCAAGCAGAAACTGCATTTATGAGACTCAAGAGGAGCTTCACCTCAGCCCCCATCCTGGTTCACCCTGACCCGGCACTTCAGTTCCTGGTTGAGGTGGACGCCTCGGGTGTGGGCATCGGGGCCATACTCCCCCAGAAATCCCCCTCAGATGGTCGACTGCATCCCTGCGCTTTCCTCTCAAAAAAACTTTCGCCTGCTGAGAGAAATTACAATGTGGGTAACCGTGAACTGTTAGCGGTTAAAGCAGCCTTGGAGAAATGGAGACACTGGTTGGAGGGCACCGAGCAGCCGTTTCTAGTTTGGACAGACCACAAGAACCTGGAATACATCAAGTCAGCCAAACGCCTCAACTCACGCCAAGCAAGGTGGGCTCTCTTCTTTAATCGGTTTGATTTTGTACTGTCTTACCGCCCTGGTGCCAAGAATGGCAAACCTGATGCTCTCTCTAGACAGTTTGATCCTGACCCGGCCCCTAAGGTTTCAACTCCCATTCTGCCTGCTTCCTGTGATGTTGGAGCGGTTACTTGGGAGATTGAAAAGAGAGTTTCCGAGGCTACTGCTGGTAGTCAGTCCCCGCTAGGGTGTCCCTCTAATCATCTGTTTGTTCCCGAGTCTCTTCGCTCACAGGTGATTCACTGGGCTCATAGGTCTCGGATCTCCTGTCATCCCGGTGTCCGCCGAACCCTGTTTGTGGCCAAACAGCGGTTTTGGTGGCCTTCCATGGAGAGGGGGATTAAGGAGTACGTCGCCACCTGCAGTATTTGTGCTCAGAACAAGACCTCACGTCGGCCTGTCTTTGGCCTCCTGAGTCCGCTGCCTGTCCCCTCACGCCCCTGGTCAGGTATCTCCATGGACTTTGTCACGGGCCTGCCCTCTTCTGAAGGTAACACCACAGTCATGACTGTAGTGGACAGATTTTCTAAGATGGTCCACTTCATTCCATTGAACAAGCTTCCCTCCGCCAAGAAAACGGCGGAGGTCATGTTGTCTCATGTTTTTCGAATTCATGGATTTCCCAGAGACATTGTGTCTGACCGGGGGCCTCAGTTCGTGTCCAGGTTTTGGAAAGAGTTTTATACTCTGTTGGACGCCACGGTCAGCCTTACATCTGGTTATCACCCGGAATCCAATGGACGGACTGAACGCCTTAACCAGGAATTGGAGACAGGACTGCAGTGCTTGGTGGCACAGAACCCTTCAACTTGGAGCAAACACCTTATTTGGGTGGAGTATGCACACAACACACTTCCTTGCTCATCCTCTGGTCTCTCTCCATTCCAGTGTGCCTATGGTTATCAACCGCCATTGTTCCCTGCTGTGGAGAAGGAGTCCAGTGTGCCCTCCGCTCAGGCTCTCGTCCGTCGCTGTCACAAGGTTTGGAATGGGGCTCGTCAGTTGCTGTTGCGCAGTTCTGCGCGTTACAAGAGGATGGCTGACCGTGGAAGAACGCCGGCTCCAGTATACTCGCCTGGCCACAAGGTGTGGCTCTCCACTCGAGACTTACCTCTGAGAGTGGAATCCCAGAAGCTGGCTCCTTGTTTTGTTGGTCCTTTCCCCATATCGAAGGTCATCAATCCTGTGGCGGTTCGTCTCCAACTCCCCCGTGCCATGAGGGTCCACCCTACTTTCCATGTCTTCCAACTGAAGCCATTTAAGGAGAGTCCTCTGGTCCCTGCCTCCAAACCCCCTCCGCCTCCCCGGCTCCTTGATGGGGGTCCAGTGTTTATGGTCAGCCGGTTGCTGGGGATGCGCCGGCGTGGTCGTGGTCATCAGTATCTTGTGGATTGGGAGGGTTATGGACCTGAGGAGCGGTCTTGGGTGCCGACTCGCAACATATGCGACCCTGAACTTATCAGGGAATATCGGCGCCAACATCCTGAAGATCCTGGGCCATCAGGAGCCGGCCGTGGAAGGGGGGGGGGGGGGGGGGGGTACTGTCAGGTCTCACGTTTGATCTAGTTTCTGTTTCTTATTGTTTTTATTATTATTGGTTGCATTCTTGTTTTATTTTGGTGTCTCACATCTCCTCTCGTTTCAGGTCCCATTTCCTGTCATGTCGTTTCCCCTCGTGTGATTGTCGGCCCCGCCCTGATGTGTTTCACCTGTGTCTCGTTATCCCCTGTTAGGCTGTGTATTTAAGCCCTTTGTGTTTGCCATTGCCAGTTCGTTGTGTATGTTACTTTGTATCACCTCGTGCCAGCTCTAGAAATCTTTTGACCTTGTTATCTCGACCAGTGCCTGTTTTCGACCACTGTTTTTGCCTGCTCCTAGATTCTACTGTTGCCTCCGTTTTTGCTTACCTGTGTACCGACTTGGACCGATTAAACTCTGAAAACTGATCTGCCCTGTGTCTGAGCCTGCATTTGAGTCCTCCTCCTCGTTCAGTTCTGATACCTAGTGTGTGTAGGATAATGTTAATGTGTGGGGATCGCTGGTCAGCGTGGACTCGGTGGGCTGAAAGGCCTGTTTCTGTGTTGTATTTCTAGACTAAACTAAACGAAACCTGGCTGAGATTTATGAATGGTCATTAGGTATGGGTGAGGTGCTGGGATACTGGAGTGTGGCTAGCATTTTGCCTCTTTTTAAGAAGGGCTGCAAGCAAAAGCTTGGGATCTGTAGACCAGTGAGTTTAATGTCTGTGCTGGGCTAGTTACTGGAAAGTAATTCTGAGGGAGAAGATATATATGCATCTGGGTAGATGGGATGATTAGGGATAGTAAGCACAGTTTTGTAAGTGGGAGATTATGCCTCATGAATCTGATTGAGTTTTTTGAAGAAGTAACTAAAAAGGTTGATGAGGGGAAAACCATGGACATTGACAATATGGACTTCAGCAAGACATTTGATAAGATTCCACATGATAGGCTGGTCTATAAGGTTAGATCTCATGGGATCCATGGATAATTAGCTGATTGGATGGGGAATTGGATTAATGGACAGGAATAGACAGCAATGGTGGATGGTTGTTTCTCAAACTGTATTCCTGTGACTAGTGGTGTGCCTCAGGGATCAATGCTGGTCCCTTTGCTATTTGTGGGCTATATCAACAATTTGGATGAGAATGTACAAGGCATGATTAATAAATTTGCAGAGGACACCAAAGTGGGTGGCATCATAGATAGCTAAGATCATTATCAAAACTTGCAGCAGAATCTTGATCAGTTGGGCAAGTGAGCTAAGGAATGGTGAATAGATTTTAATACAGATAAGTGTGAGGTGTCGCCTTTTAGGAAGTATAACCAGGACAGGACGTTCACAGAAAATGGCAGAGCTCTGGGGAGGTGTTGCAGAGCAGAGACATTGAGGAGTGAAGTTACATGGTTCATTGAAAGTGGTGTCACAGGTAGATAGGGCGGCCATGAAGGCTTGGCCGTCATTATCAGATTGTTGGGTATAGAATTTGGGATATTATGTAACAGTTATACAAGACATTGTTGAGGCCACACATGGAGTATTGTGTTCAGTTTTGGTCACCCTGTAATATAAAATAATGTAATAGGAAATAAAGTTATTTCCACCTTGGGTAAAATACTCTGACTGTCTACCATTTCAATTCCTAGCATAATTTTTATAAACTATTAGGTCTTCCCTCAGACTCTGAAGCTCCAGAGAAAATAATCCAAGTTTTACCAACTTCTCTTTATGGAAAGACATTCTTGCCATAGAGGGAGTACAGAGAAGGTTCACCAGACTGATTCCTGGGATGTCAGGACTTTCATATGAAGAAAGACTGGATAGACTCGGCTTGTACTCGCTAGAATTTAGAAGATTGAGGGGGGATCTTATAGAAACTTACAAAATTCGTAAACGGTCAGGCTAGATGCAGGAAGATTATTCCCGATGTTGGGGAACTCCAGAACAAGGGGTCACAGTTTAAGGATAAGGGGGAAGTCTTTTAGGACCGAGATGAGAAAAACATTTTTCACACAGAGAGTGGTGAATCTGGAATTCTCTGCCACAGAAGGTAGTTGAGGCCAGTTCATTGGCTATATTTAAGAGGGAGTTAGATGTGGCCCTTGTGGATAAAGGGATCAGGGGGTATGGAGAGAAGGCAGGCACGGGATACTGAGTTGGATGATCAGCCATGATCATATTGAGTGGCGGTGCAGGCTCGAAGGGCCAAATGGCCTACTCCTGCACCTATTTACTATGTTTCTATGTTTCTCATGGCTAATATGCTCTAAACTAGCAAGCATCCGGTAAACCTAGCTTAAGTATGAGGAACAGCATCTGATCTTCCGTTCTAGTACATTAAAGCAGCTGGCATTTAATGGTACTTCGAGTTTCACTGTACCTTAATTGGTACACGTGACAATAAACAGACCTTTGAACCTATAAAGCAGCTGGCATTTAATAATCAATTTAAAAATTTCTGGAAACATTTTTTTTCTCTCTTTGCAGATATGGCCATACCTTTGTGTTTCAATTTTTTTTTCATTTTTATGTTCCAACTGCAATTTTTTTAAATAATTATTGCCTTGACAACTTGAGTTTGCACCCTGTTAAGTCAAGTGAACTTTATTTGTCACAAGATGTACAGTGAAATTAAAGTGGCAATGCCTGCGGGATTGTGCAACACAACAGAACAGAACCAGTATTTACATTTTTTTAAAAGGCACAACAGTAATTACGTCCTGGTTAGATCAGAGTTTACAGTCCTGATGGCCTGTGGGAAGAAACTCCGTCTTATCCTCTCTGTTTTCGCAGCATGGCAGCGGAGGCACGCCTGACCGTTGCAGCTGGAACAGTCCGTTGCTGGGGTGGTAGGGGTCCTTCATGATCTTGTTGGCTCTGGATCTGCATCTCCTGGTCCTGCAGGGGTGGGGGGGAGTGTAGATCCCATAGTGCGTTCGGCCCCAACGCACTACTCTCTGCAGAGCCTTCCTGTCCTGGGCAGAGCTGTTGTCAAACTAGATCGAGATGTTTCCGGTCAGGATGCTTTCTACTGCACCAGAGTAGAAGGGTTGAAGGATCCTCAGAGAAACTCTTAATTTCCTCAGCTGCCTGAGGTGGTAAAGGCGCTGCCTTGCCTTTCTCACCAGTGCAGCAGTGTGTGTTGTCCATGTCAGATCCTCTGTGATGTGGACTCACAGGTATTTAAAGCTGCTCACCTTATCCACAGTAGTCCCATTTATCCCCAGTGGTGTGTACGTCCTCGGTTGTTGTGCCTTTCTAAAGTCCACAATCAGCTCCTTCGTTTTAGTGAAATTCAAGAGGAGGCTGTTGTTCTGACACCAGAGCCAGGTCAGCCACCTCCTCCAGGTAGGCCTTCTCATCGTTTTCGGAGATCAGGCCCACCACCACAGTGTCATCAGCAAACTTGATGATGGAGTTGGAGCTGAAACTGGCTCCAACTCCATCATCAACCTGGAGAATGTTACAGTCATTCTCTCCACCCTTCTTCTCTACAACTTAATACCCTTGTTTTAGGGTATTAGAGACTGCAGATCTGTACTCAGTTGTACTCCAGACCAAACTCCTCTCATTTTGTTTAATTACCTTAATGACCATCAGGTAATATTTTCCATAAATTATTATGTTCTAGGTAAAATGACCCTGATATGTTCTGCAATTTAACCACATTTATTTATTTTCTATTTATGCCTTCAATTATTTGTGTAACTTATTGGAATCTTCATTTGGTTAACAAATCACATTTTATGGTTAAATGTTACATTACACTGTGCTTATATTTGAGTGGAAATATTGCTGACCATCAAAATGAATTATTTTCATTGTTAAGTTTCCAATGCATTGAAATTCATTTCTATGGTCTATTAAATGTCCAACCAACACATTGATTTTATTTTTCATGCTTCGATGTTACGCTTTGTTCCCCAGCTTATTAAATTATTCCAGGTACTTATCGTCCTTTGACAAAATAATATTCTCCTATATGTCCCATTTTAAAACTTCTGAGGATTTATTTTCTCATATTTATTGTACACACACTCTTAAATAAATGAATATTTACAGAAAAGACATAAAATTGTGAGTTTCCTTTTTTCAACGAAGTGGTGCAGCAGTAAAGTTGCTGCCTTACAGCGGCAGAAACCCGGGTTCAATCATTACTAGGGGTCGGTATGGAGTTTGTAAATTCCCCTGGTGACCTGCGTGGGTTTTCTTTGAGATCTTCGATTTCCCCCACACTCCAAAGATGTACAGGTTTGTAGGTTAATTAACTTGGTAAAAATTGTCCCTAGTGTGTGTTGGATGGTGTTAATGTGCTGGGGTGGCTGGTCGGTGCAGACTCGGTGGGCCATAGGGTCTGTTTCCTTGCTGTATCTTTAAACTAAACTAAACAAATCTAAAATCGTTTGCAGATATCAAATAAGAAAAAATTAGAAGTGTTGAACACAAAACACTTTTAAACAAAGTAATATACATAATTCCGACAGACCTCTTTGAAACTAATGGGCTCTTGGCTTCTGAACCAAATTGCCCAATGCTTGGGATACAATGTCAAGATCCTGGCTTTGGTTTCTATGTATAAATCAGTGATAGAGCAACATGCAGCTTGTTAGATTGACATTCTTGGCCACAGTTAAGATAATCTGTCCATTTTTTCAATCCAGAAAACAACAGTAACTAATGTCAGAGCAGCGTATTTAATTAAATGGTCCTACTTGTATTTCCAAGGCATTTCATTCATTAAAGCTTACTTTTCCTGGACCTGGTTCTATAAAATAATGTTTCAAAGAGGTTCCAATCTTCACATCATCCAATCATCCTGGGGGCTTGAGCATTGAATTCTCCCAATTCTGCTAGCCCTTGCTGTCCCCTCCCCTTCATCAGCCCTCTGGTTGTCTCCTCCCCTCCCCCAGCCCTCGGGCTCCTCCTCCGCCTTTTTCCTTTTTTCCTTTCTTCTCCCCACCCCCTATCAGTCTGAAGAAGGGTTTCGGCCCGAAAACGTTACTTATTTCCTTCGCTCCATAGATGCTGCTGCACCCGCTGAGTTTCTCCAGCATTTATGTGAACCTCCAATCTTCACAGTTGTGTATGAGTCAGCCATTCTGTCACCATTAACGTGCAGGCATGCAAGACCTCTTCTCAAACTTTCCATTAGTGTTCCCTCAATTAATTTTGGAGTTTCAAATTCTTAAAAAAGCTCAGAACATCAACCATTTGTGCCTTTTGTTACAAAAAAACGTTCCAGATCATTGCTTGCATCTTTTTGTTGCTAAAATCGACTGGGTCAGGAAGTTTAAGAGTAAGCCCATGGTGGAGAACAGATTTCAGAATCACTCCACAAAGAATGCTCTGGCTAGCAACAATACGGTGGACTTGAACAACACCGGAAACAGAATCATTAGAACAATTTAATGGGGAAAAAAATACTTTACGCAGTTTTACTTTATTAATTTAATCTGATGAAAATTAGTTAAGTGATTAGATATTCAAATTTACTGCAATATAAATCAAATAAACAATGTAATCATTTAAAATTCTTGAAATAAAGGTCGTAAAAGGTCATAAAATGTCTCGCAGCTCCTGAATCCGAGGTTCAATCTGACCTCCGCTGCTACAGTATCTCTGTAAAGTCTGCATGCGTCGGCTGTGACTGTGTGTATTTCTTCTTGGTTTTCCAGTTTCCTGCAAAATGTCAAAGATGGCTTGAACACTACAAATTGCCAAGGGAAGTATTAGACTCTGGGCAAAATTGGAACATATCGAGCATAAAATGGTATAAGTATAAATTGGTCATCAGAGATGGTGGCCTAAAAGACCAGTTTCTATGCAGCATGACTCTATGATTCCATCCTGCATTCAGTCTTTTTTTAACTCCATGTTAATGCTGTTTGATGGGCCTATTTATTAAGGTAGGCGACCAAGTAAAAAAGGGTTGAATATTAGGATGTTGGAAAGACATTCACAGAATCCATTCTATTTAATTTACCTACTTTAGCTGATGAATGGGCAACCCACTGATGATTCCAGTTGCCAGACATTTTAACTCCCCTTCCCATTCCCATACTGACCTTTCTGTCCTGGGCCTCCTCCACTGTCAAAGTGAAGCCACACGCAAAATGGAGGAACAGCACCTCATATTTTGCTTGGGCAGCTTACAACCCAGCAATATGGATATTGATTTCTCTAAGGAACCCTTGCATCCCCTCTCTCTCTGTCCATCCATCCCTCCTCCACACTAGTCGTCCTACTAATTTCACTGTCGCACTGCTTAGTTTCACTGTTTGTATCCTCTCGTTATCACCTTTCTCAGAGCTAACAATGACCATTGTGGACTCTACATTTCCTTGATCATCATTGCCGGCTTTGATTTGTTCTTTGCATATCTTTCATTCATTTGTTCCTTGTACCTTCTCATACTTCTAGTTTCCCTTTCCCCTGACTCTCAGTCTGAAGAAAGGCCTCCATCCGAAACATTAGCTATTCATTTTCCCCAGAGATGCTGCCTGACCCGCTGCGTTACTCCAGCATATTGTGTTTATCCACTGATTATTAGACTGGCACACTGCCAAGGTCTGGTAAATCACAGGATTGGAGACCGAGAGTAGAAAGATATGTGTCGGAAGGTGGAGAGGGCAGAGAGTGGAGGGGGGTTAGGCTTGTGGACATGGCATGCAATCTACTCAACAACAAGTGCAAGTATTATTTACATCAGCTGTACCTTCTCCCTCAACCAAGCCTTTGAAGTCTGGCTTTTCATTTAATTTTATTCTGGGTCTGTGACTGCAACTGCTGGAGTTCAGTAGCTGGTATTTTGTGATTGCCTCAGCATTCCAGATCGCTGCAACATTCTGATCTTGCTTGACATTTCATTTGTCTGAAAACCAGCCGGCGTGCAGAGTGATTATCACAGGTGCTCTGCGCTCCATGCCAGCTGCCACTCACACATAAATAACAAAAGGCTCAGTGATTTACCATCCTTGCTACTGCCTAGTTTAACATTCTGAACAGGCTAGTGCCTGCTGGGCCCAGCACCATTTCCTTAAAACAAATTTCAGCTTTTAAAAATGAAGGGAGACCCTTCTTCAGACCCGAAACGTCACCCATCCCTTCTCTCCAGAGATGCTGCGTGTCCCGCTGAGTTACTCCAGCTTTTTGTGTCTATCTTCAGTTTATACCAGCATCTGCAGTTCCTTCTTGCACAATGTGTTTCATCTGATGCTGCACTTGTATTGATTTTCCATCATGGATCCGTGGGATCTTCATCATTTCTGTATATTAGCATCTCTGCTACAATCGAGAAACACGATATGAGTGGATTTGTTTATATACAGTCTGCAATAACCTACAGTAGCAAAATACAATTATACACTTACTTCTTATTCATGGTTATAAAATAACTCAGTTTTAAACTGTTGTGAAAAAAAAAATTGTTCATTTTTCAGTATAAAAGATCCATCAAAGTATATATATTAGATTAAATTATTCATCATCAACGGAAATAGTTTCTGCTTTGCACCAATGCACAACACAGATTACACTGGGGTATATTTGCTGTGTCAAGCAATTGGAGTAAGAACTCGATCCAGAATCGCAAATGTGAAGCAGGATAAGATGTGCTCACGTTACTTCTTCCAAAGACTCAGAGGGGTAGCTCTCCGATCCACAGCCTTAAGGAAGAGACCATGCCCAGGTTATAACAGGGTTCTGTTCCTGAGAACTGTTTGTAACCCCTTCTGTTTGTAAGGCAGAAGTGAACAATAACAGCTGAGACAGAAGAGCGAGCAGGCATGGGAGGAATGGACGTCAACCAGCCTCACTGACCCAATCAGTGAGTGAATCTGCTCAGCGCTCACAACACTGCTCGGCTCGGCCCAGCCCCCTCGTGTTGTGGCTCAGGTTTGGGCGGAGGTGGAAGATGGCATCAGAAAGCCCATTCCCAACCGGCAGAAGATGGCTGTGCACTATCACAACCAGTGGATTCATTGGAGCAGGAGAGGTGATTTTATAGAGGTGTATAAGATCTTGAAGAGAATAAATAGGTTAGATGCAGCGTCTTTTACCCAGAGTAGGAGAATCAATAACCAGAGGGCAAAGGTTTAATGTGAGAGGGGAAAGATTGGAACACTGAAGGGGAACATTTTCACACAGAGTGTTGTGGGTATATGGAATAAGCTGCCAGAAGATATAGTTAGGCAGAAAATACTTTAACATTTAAAAGGCTTTGGAAGGTATTTGGTTAGGAATGGTTTAGAAGGATGTGGGCCAAATGCAGGCAGGTGGGACTCGTGTAGATGGGACATTTTGGTTGGCTTAGGCAAGCTGGGCCAAAGGGCACGTTTCCATGATGTATGACATTATGACTCTATAACCAACAAATCCATCTCCATCCATACTGCCAGTCTCCCAAAGGCCCACTTGTATGTACAGAGTATCCAAAGTCAGGCCTTTGTAACTCAGGAGGACTGCAACATCCTCACTGCTAGATATATTGATGATCTACAAACGTTTGTACAACAGAAAAGCCACTGGAACCATAGTCTTCCAGAACTTCCTGCCCCCCATCAAACAGGTTTTAGGTGACAGCAAGCAGGTGAGTCTGGCCCTGGACGAGTTGGCAAACTCCATCCATTCCCTTGAATATCAGGGGAAGCAAAGAGGTGAAATGCCAGCAATACTGTACTGTGTTGTACTGTATAGTACTATATTGTTCTGTGGGACTGGATGAACTCAGACCTGCTGGAGGTGTACAACATTCGACTTCTAGTTGGAATGAGTAAGTGCATTATCGCCCTCAACTACACCAGGAGGGCTGAGGGAAGACATTGGGAATTGTTAACCCACAGCACTATTGAATGTAGATTACAAGATCCTCTCCAAAGTCATCACCAATTCAGTCAGGTCTGCTCTGGGACCCCGATCAAACAGAACCGATCCCCTCAATGCTCGGACATCAGGTGCAAGGCACTCTCAGTGTTGCTGAAAATGGAACAGGTATGGCCCCAACCCTAATCCTGCACCATAGTGGTCACTTGAGTTATTGTTCATTTCATCTTTGAGATCCAAGAAGGAGCAGGTTTATTGGGTTATGATGTACAATGCCCCCAAAATCCTTCTCTTCCCCCTTTGCTTCTCCCCTCTCTCTTCACTAGCCCCCATCTGGACTCGCACCTGTTTCTTCCTTTCCCCCTCCCCGTCCACCTATATTCCTTCCTCTGGATTCACAAATCCCACGTTTTCTATCCTTATCTCACACGATATGTCTTTTTATCCCTAGCCTTTGTCCAACCATCTGCCTATCAATAAAATGCTCAGCTGTATCTACAGTATCTATCACTTGCCAGGTGTTGTCCTGTCCCTCCTTGCAACCATCTTTGTTCCCCCACTCTATCACCACAATCAGTCTGAAGAAAAGTCCCAACCCAAATCCATTGTTTCCACAGATGCTGTTTGACCCACTGAGTTACTCCAGCACTTTGTGTCTTTTTTTTTGTAAACCAGCCTCTGCAGTTCCTTGTGAATAATCTCTATAGTTTTAACCCATGGTTGTCAGCTCCATACCTTTAAAAATTATAGTCACACCCTATGTTTAAAAATATACTGTAAATATTTGCACAATAAAACATATTACAATAAAAAATAGAACAATCATTTTTTTTAACATAACTCCTGAAAGTTGTCATTCTTGGACTTTTAAACTGCAAATGCAAGGTAAATTAATGAAACCTCTGCTGAACTGACACTATTTACATGCCATTCAATTCTTCATTTGTTAATCAATAATGTCTGGTCAGCCCATATTTATAATTCCAATACTTTCCTGCCCAAACTATTACAAAAGTCCAAAACTCAGTGGGTTACCCCATCTGGTGCCAGGATGTGCCCATCAGCCACTCTGTGCTTGATGGAATTGTCATGGAGATACCACCGTCTCTTGCCTCTGACCAGACAATGTTAACTGTGGACATCTAGCACATCCATACTTCCAGATCAATTCCATATACTGAGTGGAAAGTATAATTTCATCTGATTAGATAATCCTCACTGACATGTGAAACAACCTTCTTTTCAAAATCTAATATTTGTATAACTAGTAAACAGCACCATTCAAAGCATTTCACTTAAAAAAAAAAAAAATTTGTGACATCAAGTGAATTTTCATCTACTGTTACTTTAGCAGCAATTCTGGATGCTTAGCAACTTCTTTTTCTTCTCTCATGAGATGTAGGTACATCTGGCAAAGCAAGCATTTCATTCCCAGTTTTAATTGTCCTTAAGAAGTGCTGGTGAACCTCTAATTTGAAACAATTTGTTGAAGGCACTCTCACAGTGATGTCAGGTGTAGAGTTCTAGTGTTCAAATGCAGTTGTAATGAAGGATCAGCAATGCATTACAAATCAGGTAGGTATAGAATCCTAGAGTAATACAGAGTGGAAAGGCCCTTTGGCCCAACTTGCCCACACCGGCCAACATGTCCCAGCTACACTAGTCCCACCTGCCTGCGCTTGGTCCATATCTCTCCAAACCTGTCCTATCCATGTACCTGTTTAACCGTTTCTTAAACATTGGAATAGTCCCAACCTCAACTACCTCCTCTGGCAGCTTGTTCCATACACCCACCACCCTTTGTGCGAAAAAGTTACCCCTCAGATTCCTATTAAATCTTTTCCCCTTCAACTTGTTCAGGTCTCCAATCCCAAACCACATAGAATGCCGTAAACAACATCCTTGCACCAAAATTCTTTCTTCACTTTGTAAATTGTTATTGACCTCCATAACATCACCCAAACTCGGGACATCACTTCAGAAATGTTTCAACCTCGACAACACTCCCATCCTCAATACTGCTTTTGGTAATTTTTCTGAAGTCTTAATTTCTTCATATCTCTACCACAGAAAAAAAAAATGTTCTGTTTTTCCTACATTAAAATAGCTATTTAGAACATATGACAGTTGCAGACAAAAACTGGAAGATAATATTGAATGCATGTAATTATGCTGATTGCCTAATTTGCATTCCAAAGCCTGATTTTGAGATTACATGGAGCAGAGCCAATTTTGGGTCTAATTTTTGTTGGCGTTATGTCACCCTCTCTTGCTAGGATTGTTATTAATAATTATAAGGAATTATTGTCCCTTATCACCACAAAATAAGAACAAAACTTCCTTTTCCCAACAGACCCGTCAACAACTTTCGAAATAGCTAATCTTCCCTAAGCAATGCAAAAATACCCTTGATAAATCAATGCAACTATCTATGAAAGATATTGATTAATTGGTGCATTTCTGTCTTAATTCATATCAACCATTTTAAATTATTATTTTTTAATTGTGGAGTTCTATAGTCATTCTACAAATCATACAAGGCAACAGGCCAATCGGACCTTCTTGCCTGTGCCAACACTTTGAAAGTAAGGTCTAATTAGTACCTCTCTCCTGTTTCCATATTTTCTTTTGAGGTGCCTTTGATATAGTCGAGATGTGCTTTGGCAGCTGCTTATTGTTTTCAAAGCAGATCCAGTTCACTATCTAAACAGATTTGGGTTTCCTCAGTAATTTTAATTGAATTTAAAGTTATGTCTTAGAGACAATAAATTCCAGGTACAAATGTCCAAAGCTGACTTTTACTTGTCAATTTTTCTCTTCAACAAATAAGATGTGCGAAACCGTAATAATGATTTGACAAGCTAAAAACACTTGGGCTAGATGTGGATTGAGGTAAAACATTGGAAGCAATAAAGCCTGGGATCACGGAGGTCAATAGATGGAGAGAATGATGAGTCTGCACTGAGGATATCAAAATATCAGAAGCTGTTTTCCAGGAAAATAAACAGTTTTCAGCCTGTTTATTGTATAACCTTAAGGATCATTGAATTAAGTTTAAATTTTACATCTCAAATTAGCTTAACCCCTTTTCATCAATGCTCCATAGCCTTGACACTCACTGTCTCCCCGGGTCCACCGATGCTGCTGCCGTCGACATGTATTTTTATTCCAGCCCCCTGCGGGATTCCACCAGCGACTTCGCAGACCCTCGCCTCTCCATCGCCCACCAGCGGGACGGAGCCGTCACCTCACCTGAGTTCCAGGCTCAGCACCGGGCCCACAGCCTCCATGCTGCAGTCTCCAACACCACGCGATCTGACTCTCCTGGGCCCTACTTCTCCCCCCCCCCCACCTTCTACAGGGAACCTCAGTAATGATGGGTCTTTCCTTTCCCCCTCTTTTAACCAGGTTACCCCGAACACACCCCACCCATACAATAATCTTCAGGCCCCCCCCTCCGCTCTGAACACCCACCATCCCCCACCAGACCTCACTTCAACCTCCGTCTACTCCCTGGCCCTCCTCTGACACCAACCCTCACCCTTGTTGTGTCTTCACTAACCCCCCTGACCTCCCCCTTTCTGATAGGGAACAGTCTGTCCTCAACAGGGGCCTCACCTTCGTTCCCCTTCTGCCCCCACCTCAACGAGTTCCGACGTAAAGCTTTTCTTCCATCGCCTCCGCTTCCGTGCCTTTTCCTATGGGAAGGAGTCCTCACCATCCAGTGATGACCTCTTCCAATCGTCTTCACTGGTCCCCCTCCTCTTGGACTCCCCGAACGGCCTTCTACCCTCTCTTGACATTTTTATTTCTAACTTCCGGTGTGTCATCAACAGTCTCAACTTTTCCACTCCCCTTACCTACTCTAACCTCACCCCCTCTGAACATACAACCCTCCGCTCATTCTGCAGCAACCCCAACATTATCATCAAACCCTCAAACAAGGGATATGCCGTGGTAGTCTGGCAAGCTGACCTCTACCGCACTGATGGAAGGCGCCAGCTCTCGGACACCTCCTCTTATTTTATCCTTAGACCATGATCCCACAGATGAGTACCAGGCCATAATCTCACAGACCATTTCTGATGTATCACTTCCGGCTGTCTGCCTTCCACAGCTTCAAACCTTATCGTTTCCCAGCCCTACACAACCCAGTTTTACCTTCTCCCCAAAATCCATAAACACAACTGCCATGGCAAACCCATTGCTTCTGCCTGCTCTTGTCCCACTGAAATAATTTCCATGTACCTCAACTCCATTCTTTCCCCCCTGGTCCAATTTCTCCCAACCTATGTTCAAGATACCTCATACGCCCTTTGTCTCTTTAATGACTTCCGCTTTTCGAGCCCCCACTCCCTCATCTTTGCTATGGACGTTCAGTCACTTTACACCTCCATCCCCCACCAGGAAGGCCTTAAAGCCCTCAGTTTCCTCCTCGACTGCAGAACCATCCAATTTCCCTCTACTAACACTCTAGTCCCCCTAGCGGAGCTGGTCCTCACACGTAACAACTTCTCCTTTGACTCCTCCCACTTCCTGCAAATCGAAGGTGTAGCGATGAGCATCGCATGGGCCCCAGCTGCGACTTCCTCTTTGTAGGATACATTGAACAATCCTTGTTCCAGGCGTACACTGGTCCTATCCCCAAACTGTATCTCCATTAAATTGACGACTGCAGCGGTGCTACATCCTGCACCCATGCAGAACTCATGGACTTCATTAACTTCACCACCTATTTCCATCCTGCACTCAAATTCACTTGGACCATCTCTGACACCTCTCCCCCCCTCCCCCCCCCCTCTTGATCTCACAGTATCCATCACAGGAGATAGACTATTGACTGACATCTATTACAAACTCACTGACTCCCACAACTACACTTCTTCCCATCCTGCTTCCTGCAAAGATTATATCCCCTACTCCCAATTCCTCTGTCTACACTGCATCTGCTCCCAAGATGAGGTGTTCCATACCAGGACATCCATGATGTCCTCATTCTTTAGGGAACGGGGTTCTTCACTCCCATCATAGATGAGGTCCTCACACGTATCTCCTCAGTGCCCCGCAGCTCGGCCCTGGATCCCCCACCCCCTACTCCTTACCTTTCACCCCATCAGCCTTTGCATACAACACATAATCCTCCTCCATTTTGACCACCTCCAACGGGATCCCACCACTAGTTACATCTTCACCTCTTTCCACCTTCTGCAGAAACCGTTCCCTCCGCAACTCCCTGGTTAACTCATCCCTTCCCACCCAAACCACTCCCTCCCCAGTACTTTCCCATGCAACCACAGGAGATGCAACACCTGTCCCTATACCTCCACCCTCAACTCTATCCAGGGACCCAACTGTCCTTTCAGGTTAGGCAGAGGTTCACATGCACCTCCTCCAACCTCATCTACTGTATCTGTTTTTCAAGATGTGGACTCTTCTACATCAGTGTAAACAAACATAGACTGGGCGATCATTTCGCTGAACACCTACGCTCAGTCCGCCTGGACCTATCTGATCTCCCATTTGCGAAACACATTAATTCTCCTTCCCATTCCCATACTGCCCTTTCTGGGGTGGGAGATTGCAACCTTCACGTGGTCCGCCTTGTTACGACGAATGCAATCAACCTGGTGTGCACAATCAAATAAGATCAAATAGAACAAGTTGTCCTTCAACTTTAGGCTGTGCACGCCATACGCAAGAAGAAGACTGCCCTTTCTGTCCTAGGTCTCCTCCATTGTCAGAGTGAGTCTCAACGCAAATTGGAGGAACAGCATCTCATATTTTGCTCTGGCAGCTTACGGCCCAGTGGTATGAATATTGATTTCTCTAACTTCAAGTAACCCTGGTATTCCCTCTCTCTCTGTCCCTTCTCCACCCAAGTCACACCAGCTTCTCGTTTTCACCCAACAAACAGCTACCAATGCCCTGTTTCCTTTATCATTGTTACTTTTTTGCATATCTTTCATTCATTGTTCTATATCTCTCTACTTCATCGTCTATATCTCTCGTTTCCCTTTCCCATGACTTTCAGTCTGAAGAAGGGTCTCGACCCGAAACGTCACCCATTCCTTCTCTCTAGAGATGCTGCCTGTCCCGCTGAGGTACTCCAGCTTTTTGTGTCCATACCATTATAGTACAAGTTAACATAAAAAATACTGAGGAATACCAGTCAGATTAATTGAGAACAACTACGACAGCTTGTATTTGTATAGCACCTTGAACAAAATAGGATATCGCAACAAGATTCACAGAGGCATGTTTAAACAAAATTTGATTGCAGCATATGAGAAATTATTAGTGTAAATAACGAATTAGTGTCAATAGACTAATATTTATTGAAAGCACAGCTAGATATAAATAGGTGGAAATCCTGAAGGAGCAAACCCCAAATTTGTGAGCCTATATGTCTGAGGAAAAGGCTACCAGCTCGGGAAGGATGAGAAAGGCTGGAGGAAAAAAGATATCTCAGAGCCTTTTAGGGTTGGGAATATTTCAGTGATGGGGAGGGACAAAACCACCAAGAAATTTGAAAACAAGAGTGGACATTTTAAAACCGAGGTAGACCTTAATGAGCATAAACAAGAAGACGGTGATGGCGAATGGGATTGGGGCAAGTTAAATTACAAGCAGCAGAGTTTAAGTAATTTCATCATGTGGAGGTTAGAGCAATGGAGGCTGACCTGGAATCATAATATACTTGGTGAATCGTTGAAGGATGGTGTTACGTTCAAAGGCTGTGTGAAAAGATGCAAACAGGCCATGGTAAGGTTGGTTATCTTAATCACGTTCACAAGATTTACTATGAAAGACTTTGAGCATCTGTTTTAGTGCTGAGACAGGGCTAGAAATCTGTTTGGATAGATTCAGATATAGAGTCCAGCAGCAATAGGATATGCCGAGTCTTTGGTGAGGAAAGTATGGATTAAAATGGGTGGAATTCTGAATGGGTTGTTTATCAGGGGAGTGAATGTCAAGGTTTGAGGCAAGGAGACAGTAAAACAAATTAGTAGCTGCATAAATATGTCATAAAAGACCACAAATTTGATCAACTGTTGGTTTAAAAGTGCTTATGATAGTGAATTGGAAGAGAGTTTTATTTTGGAGAAGAAGGAAATGGATTTGAGAGAAGAGAAGTTTGTGGGTGGATGGTGTTACAGAGAGTTTAAAAATAACCTCATCTGTCATTGAGGCAAATGGAGCAACTAAGCCACAGAAGGAAGGGAATATGGTTTGAAAGACTGACAGTGTAGAAAGATTTAAGATTGAATAAAAAGACAATAAGAAATAAAAAGTGAATTGAAATGCAGGTTGATATTGTTGAGGCCGTTGTTGCAGAAACTGAAGGAGGATACCAGTGAAGATTTCTTACCAAGAACAATTTCATTGCACACGAGTCTCGTGGAGGACAGAGATCTTAAAATAAGCACTAGGAGCAATAAAGACATGAGATTTGAGAGATTTAAATGAGGAATAGGCCATTTGCCTTTTGATTATATCTATGTGATTATGACAGACCTCCAAACTCACCTTTTCACAATTATATTCATCTTTTTCATATTTCCTGATAGCATCTTTAGCTTGTAGGAGGAAATTGGTCTGAAAGTCCTGAATAGCCGACTCTTTGTTTTGGGACTGATTCCAGTCAGGGAAACATCCTCCATACTCCATACTTAGGACGACAGATGGCGCAATGGGCTAAGTGTTCGGCTGGCAATCGGAAGGTAGCCGGTTCAAATCCCGCTTGGAGTGCATACTGTCGTTGTGTCCTTGGGCAAGACACTTCACCCACCTTTGCCTGCGTGTGAATGTGTGTGAGTGATTGGTGGTGGTCGGAGGGGCCGTAGTCTGCCCCAGGGCAGCTGTGGCTACAGAAGAAGCTCACCACCACCGAGTGTGACTGAGGAGTGAATGAATAATGCGATGTAAAGCGCCTTGAGTATTAGAAAGGCGCTATATAAATCCAATCCATTATTATTATTATTATTATTATTACTTCTACTCAGAATATTTTATGAATGGTCAAATGCATTTCACCCACCGCTGAAGAAAGAAGAGTGGCTGTTGAGAAATGATAGCTATCTACCTATAACATTGTAATGCCCCTGGTATTGAGCCTAGCTAATCAACACAAGACCAATGGAACACAACCTTTCATAAGCGGTTTGTGCTGGGTGCATCTATTCCCTGATAAAACATGTGTATTTGGGTTTGGTGAATGCTTTATCCAAATCAGGATAATTTGATAAGTATTACTGCATCTTTGAGTTAGTTATTATTGCGGGGCAGCACAGTGGCACAGAGATGGTTTTATAATATTATTAGACCAAGTGCAGACCCATTGGGTCTGCTCCCCCAACACACCCGTTCCCTACCCGTAGCCTCCATGGGAGGCATGGTCCTCCAACTCAAGTCATTCCCGAACATAAGATTCCAGCACTCCTCTTGCCTCAGCAGTTCTCTTTAAAAGAAATTCCAATTGCACTTGCCCTGCGTGTTGCAATAGCAATTCGCCCTCCCCCTGCTAGTCAAAATATGTAAAAATGTTATCGTTACCGCGTAATGTTTTTGTGAAGATGTAAAGACAACCACATATACACACACATATACACACACATATACACACACATATACACACACATATACACACACATATACACACACATATACACACACATATACACACACATATACACACACATATACACACGTACAAAATCAGACTTCTAATAAGTATATGATAATATAATATTATATGGCCAAATAATATTACGATAGTGAATTGGAAATCATAATAATACTTATTATGGTCAAATATTGCTTAGCCATAATCCTTTTGGCCAAGGATTATGGCCATTGTACTTGGCCATGTACGAAGGCAAATGTCACAATAACTTGCCTTGGCACATCAGTGGTTAACATGATGTGCTGTTCCTTGATTGTTTGTGATTGTTCATTTCATAGAATAACCCCTTGTAACTCCATCGAAGTCCAGAGGAAGAGTCTGTTTTAAAACAATTGTCTGTTTTCTGTTTAAAAAAATATCTGTCTCTTTAGGAAGAAGAGACCCAGTTTCGATCCTCACTATGGGTGCTGTTTGTACATTCTCCCTGTGATTGCATGGGTTTTCTCTGGGTGCTCCAATTTCCTTCCACACTCCAAGACATAAGGTTTGTAGGTTAATTAGCTTCTGTTAAATGTAAATTGTTCCTAGTGTGTACGATAGTGCCAGTGTTCAGGGCTATCGCTGTTCGGCACAGACCCGATGGGCTGAAGGTCCTGTTTCAATGATGTATCTCTAAAGTCTAAAAGTCTAAACTGTGCCTAAGCTGAGCATCCTGACTTCTGAATCTAATACTCTTTCACTTGTGTTTTATTACAATGTGTTATAAATGTCCTTAAACCACAAACGTTTAAATATGACTACTGTTTCCAAATATTTTCTGAAGAATACTAATCAAAAATGCATAAAAGTTACCAGATATGTGGAGGGGTTGAACATATGGGAAATCCCAGGAGAATACTCACAGGAGTATAACTTTGGGATAAAATTATTGAAGGCAAGTAAAAAAATCTTGTTAAGTGGAGAGACAAAATGGTCAAAGGTAAGACTTCTAAATTATTTGGGGAAATTATGAAGTAAAAATTGGGGCGACACGGTGGTGCAGCAGTGGAGTTGTTGCTTTACAGTGCCAGAGACTTGGGTTCAATCCTGACTATGAGTACTGCCAGTATGGTGTTTCTACATTCTCCCTGTGACCACATGGGCCGAAGGACCTGTTCCCGGGCTGTATCTCTAAACTAAACTAAACTAAATTCCTGGCCTCTAATAAATCGATGCATTCACACGTTGATGCTGATTAATGTCTGTATTAATGTAGAAAAAAATGCTGGGTGCCTTACAGACTGTGATGTTTTGAACAGAAAAGCAAGGTAAAGAGGATGCTAGAGTGTTTTACGCATCTGTTGTGCTGCAATGTGGAGCTAAAACCACAAGGCTGCAAAGTCAGTGGGAGTTTCTCAGCTCTATTAATCATCATGGGGGAGGCATCAAGTGGAGGCTCACCAAGCTGCCATTAGTCAATTTCTGGAGGTTGTTTGGAGGATACAGTGTGGAAGATGCGTGTAGACGGACCAGGCACAGATAGAACAATATAAATTGTCAGGATATATTATGCAGTGGCTTAATGCAGATCAAAATTTAAAAGGCAGCTGAGTTACCCAAGGCTCAAGCCTGTGTTAGGCTAATGCAAACTTAGTGACCAATGTTTGGAATATCAAATGGAAAGATGTTAGGGGAAGCGGGCCTTACTGTGGTGTGGCTATAACTATGGAACTCTTCAGGTTTCTTGCATCAGAAAGAAACCTCCTTTTCCTCCATGACTCCATGACGCTAAAAAAAAATCATCCACCACTGTTTTTGTTATCTTAGGAAGGCACATGGTTCTGCCAGTTGTCTCATAAAATTGCAATCTGCATCTGGCCTGCAACATAGGAGTTTTTTTCACATCATTAAGGGCAACAAACCAATCAGGTTCTTTCATTTCCTGGGAAAAGCCTTATTCAAAATGGTGGGAGCCCATGCTTTTCATCATGGCTCAGCGATCAGTAGTGTACAAGCTAATGCTCCATTTTAAGGGCATTAACACTCCACTAATATCAATTCTGCCACTTAAATGTCAACACCCTTGTTTTTGATCCAGCAATTCAACAGGCTGACTGGCCAATACTTCATATGACATATGGTTGAATTCTGATCAAATATTTCCTTCGGGCATGTATTTTTTTTCACTGAAAACCTGGATCATCTGTCTGCCTCAATTCCCAGGATATAAGCACTTGTAGCATTTTCTGTATTACCGAAGCATGAGTGATCCTGTCTCCAGGTCATTTATCTGTGACTTTTACCCAAAGGAAATAAGCCAGAGAGTAATTCCATGATGTGGTCTTTACAATGAACAAGAACATTATTATTGGTTTTACTGCTCAGGTAATACATGCACTTGTTCAACCTACAAGATACATAATGGTAACATTTGTAAACTGAGTAAACTATACTAAATATTCCTTTATTTCCTGTACACGGGGTTTTAAAGACTATCTTGAGTAATATAATTCATTTAGAATGTTTAGTCAAAGTCTAAATGGTGCAGAACATGCATTTCACTGATAGAATATTCAATTATCATTCAGAGTGCTGATATTTTTAAAATATTTTAAACAGCAGGAGGTGAATTTTATCTTGCCCCAGGAACAAATCAATTGAGATTGTACAAATCAATATATTTTTAAAGTCTCCAATAATGGGTCCAACACACTTGCTACCAGTTTCCGGAATTAGGTAAGATTTGGCAGTAACTCAAATCCCAAGTGACAATTTTTATTGAAATGTGCCAATGAGGCTGTTTACCTCCTTTTAAAAGGTTTTGAGGAACCAGCTTTCCAGGTCTCAGGTAATCCGATAGCTAAATGAAAGCAAGGAAGGACTGCTTGTGGTGAAGGTTACTGCTTTCTGTGCATTACTCGGGACAGTTGTAGATAAAAGTAATATTAGCCACAGAACAGAAAGCATGGCCTGGGCTCATCGATTTAATAAATCAAGACGAAATAAAGGTATATATTTTCGAATAGGGTGTTGTGCGTGCCTGAGATTGAGATGGAAGCGGATTCAGTGGTACCATTCAGCAGTCAATTGAATAAACATTAAAGAGGTTGCATTAATATAGGACTGTGGGAAAATGCAAATAAAAACCAGAAGTATTCTGGGACAAACGGACTCCCCATTTTCTGCAGCATTCAACACCATTACTATTATTCTGTGGATGGATGTAGCAGAACCAAAGAAAATCAAATAAATATAAAACCCTACAAACTTAACATTGCTATATGTAACAGTTTCAGGTTTATTCAAATTTAAGATTGCTTCCTTGCATCGTGAATTATTTCACCAGATTACTAATAAAACTGCAAAAATTAGAGCCTTCCTAATGCCTTACTAATTTTGTTTTATCTAAAGTTTGTTAACTATTTGAGGTATACAATTATGGTTGATGGTACAGTTAAATCATTGTTTTTTTTTTATATCCCCATGTGTAGGTTACTCTTTATGTGAAGTACAAGTATGGATATGCTCAGCAATTTGAGCTGCTGAGTTGCATACAGTATACAATTTGGATGGATGGAGATCGTTTAATAATCTCAGAACGTCAAGGAACAAATTGAAAATTGTCAAATCTCAAGTGAAGAGACAAATTTATTTCCCCTGAGTACGGTTGCATGTTTTGCACCATTTATGTTTTGGTTAAATGATCAAAGTAAATTATATTACTCAAGATATTATTTTTAAAAACGTCTGTATGTTGGAAATATAAGGATATGCGGTGCACTTTATTCAGATTACCAATGTTCACTATTATGTATCTTGTATGGTTGAACAAGTGCATATGTGACCTGAGTGGTAATCATTAATAATGTTCTGGATTATTGAAAAGACTACATCATAGTATTCTTTCTCACTTGTACCTTTTGGACAATACAAAGCCACTATTTTGAAAACAAGAAGCAGTGACTGCTCCAAAATCTCTTGGTTAATATTTTCTCTATCAGTAAACCTGATTATATGGCTATTATTAAATGTGGGAGCTCGCAGTACATAAGTTTCCCATTTCCCACCGGATCACCTACAAAATCCTGGTCCTCACCTACAAAGCCCTCAACAACCTGGCCCCCCCCTTATCTCATTGACCTCCTCTCCCCCTACCAACCCTCACGGTCCCTCAGATCCACATCAGCTGGTCTCCTCTCCACTCCGAAAGCAAACCTCTGCACTTTTGGAGGCAGAGCCTTCTCCAGGGCAGCTCCCAGGCTCTGGAATTCCCTCCCACAACCGGTCCGAAATTCTGAGTCCCTCACTATCTTCCAGTCTCGCCTCAAGACCCATCTCTTCACCTCTGCATACCCTTAGTCCCATGTTCCCCTCCCCTTTGCATCTCTGTCTTACTGCTCTATTTTGTTTTGTTTATTCCTGACTCTCAATGTAAAGCGACTTTGAGTCCTGAAAAGCGCTATATAAATAAAATCTATCATTATTATTATTATAAGTTAGTTACAGCATTCAATTGAGCATGATATGGAAGAGTTCTAGCAAAGCTGAAGTCAAGGGTCATCAGTTGGGAAACTGCACAAAGGAAAATTGGAAATATAACTTTAAACTGGAAATACTGAAAACCTGAAATAAAGAACAGTAAATGCTGAAAAATCTCAGTAGATGTGGCAGCATCTGTGGAAAGAAAAACCTACAGAGTTTCGGGCAATATAAAGAAAAACATGATGTGGAGTTAGGTGTTAATGGTTCCATTCATTGGGTATTTCTGCAAGAATGTCCTAATCTGTGTTCAGCTGTCATCATCTGCTTCCAATTACCTCTGTCCATCATAAAGTCAATGGTGGTGGCCCGTCGATAACGATGATGGCGGGTTGTGCAGTCGCAATTCAGGTGAGTTCTGACATGGCTCACGAGGCAGAGAAGAGGGTTGCACAAAAACCTGTGCGTGAATGAGTTTAAGGTGGAGAAGCTGTTGCACTGTAACAACCCCACCCTCTCGGCCGCAGAAGTCAAAGTCCAATGGTATGAAAAATCATCAGGGCTGGAGACTTCTTGGCTGCAGTGGAAGGCCATGTTGTCTTTAATGCTCTGACTAGCCCTTCGAATTCCACAGTGCATTGCTGCGTCGCCTTTCCATCCGTTGGTTCATAAAGATCTCTTCTGCCTGGTCCGCCAAGGCAGACTTTCCATGAAGGATGAGCGTGTCCCACAGGTTGAACTGGACTACATGGTACCAGTTGCAAGGCTACACCTTGACCTGATGTTTAAGAAAGAATTGCAGATGTTGGGAAAATCGAAGGTAGACAAAAATGCTGGAGAAACTCAGCGGGTGAGGCAGCATCTATGGAGCGAAGGAATAGGTGACGTTTTGGGTCGAGACCCTTCTTCAGCCTTGACCTGACAATCAATACTACATTAGTTAACATCCAAAACAAAGTAGTCTACTCTCTTGATATCCTGTATACCACCATAAACATTCAATCCCTTCACCATCAGTGCATTTACTGAACATACTGCAGAGCTGATTTCTGACAGAAATGTTCAAACCTTCAACCTTTACCAGAAAAAAAGGGCAGTTGGAACATTTTAGATTCTATGATACAAGACATCTGATTGTGCATGAACCAAATGGTGATGAATAAAAGGTCAATATATGTATATCGACTGGCTTATACGATTGCCTGCCTCTGCCAAAGAAGTCAGGATCATTGCTACTGGAATGTGATCAGTAATGTTTCACAGCTGCACACCTGACCTGGTTTGAGAAACAAGTCATTGTGAGGAGATTACAGCAGAGCAATCATAAGCCTGACTGGCTAAATAGAAGGAGCTTGGCTTTATAGAATGTACTGATTTATACGTCAGTACAAACTTCGACAAAGTTAATGAAATAAAAGAAATGCCAATAAGAAATGCTCACCTGGCATCTGTGTGAGACAGCAGCGTGAAATGGATTTTTAAAGGTGACCTTTTATTCCCTGCTCCCTCCAGCTGTTCTGTATGTATTCCTTAAAATCTCTCTTGATGGTTTTAATTCTGATGGTTTTGAATCCTGCCCACAGTGATTACTATGAGCAATCCTATGTGAAATGAGTTCAGACAGTCTTGGTACAGTTGCCAAGGAGCATCAGTTCATCGAAGATGGTGGGCACCAGTGCCCTTAAATTGAACACTGGAATACTTATGTGAAGCATTAAAATTAGTGTCATTCCTCGTGCAGAGCTATTATTATTATCCTGATATTATTATGTCAAGATTTTAGTCTGCTCTCACTATATTACATCACCACACTTTCCAAAGCAAATCTGCACAAAGTTAATGAATGAAAAAGCAGTGTACAGCTGACAGTGGAAGCGAGATGCTCATCTTCTGCCCTTTGCTTTAGGAACTGTGAGTGCCTGAATGCAATTGCATTATGAACTGTCATTTGCAGATGAAGCAATTTTTGTCACAGTGTAACAGTGGCTGATGACACATCTTATGACTGTCATTTGATATTATAGTACGGATCCAAGACTCAGTTTATCTGGGCTGTTCTGTGCTGTTTTCATTTCGGAAGGCACTGCCCAGAAATATAATGGGCACACAGAGACTGCAGATGCTGGGTTTTGTTAGGACTGATGCAGGATCTCAATGCAAAACATTGCCAATTACTAGGTAGACACAAAATGCTGGAGTAACTCAGCGGGACAGGCAGCATCTCTGGAGAGAGGGAATGGGTGATGTTTTGGGTCAAGACCCTTCTTCAGACTGAAGGAATATCCAGTTTAAGTTAAGACATTGTCAATTACTACCCCCCTCCCCCAGATACTCTTTAAGCCATTGAGTTCCTCCAGGAGTTTGTTTTTTGGACTGAGTTGGTTCCACAAGTACTAACACATTTCCAGTAAGCATCTGCAGTGGAAATATACATTAACCAGAGAGGTATCTTTCTAATAATTCATGTGCTGACTGTTTGACAGTCACCCAAATAGTCCAAAGATAGCAGTATTGCACATAACCTGAACACCATTCCTTTCAGATAGATAGGCTACTTCCTTTTAAACATAGTTGAACCCCTAATTTTACCCCACAGAGCTCTGTAAACTCATCACCAATCCCCATGGCTTCTCTAACCCATGGAACACTAACCCATCACATCTGCTCCCTTGAAAGTCAAGGGCAGCAAGTGCCATCACTGCAGTGATCCCAGTGACTCAATGAAAACCTGCTTCAGGTATGAGAAGTAAATGCTGGCTAAATGTCCCAGGACATATAATCAAAACTATTCGTAACGCATTGGATACACTTTTGAATAGAAGCGTCAGCTAGGAAGATCACTAATCTGAACAGTTAAGGCAGCTTGATTAGAATACTTGTACTCCATGTGATAGATCTTCACAATCTCATCAAAAAGCCATCTTTCAGAATTCTACAGGGTGTGTGAAATAGTCTATTAGAAAATATGGGAAATAACTCTAGCATCAGAACTCTCTACAAACTGTCAGGGTGGAGCAAAATATCCATTGTTGGAAAAGAAGCAAACAATTTACTGAAGGGAATTGAGATGCCTTCAGGGATTTAGCCGGTTGCAATGCCCCCTACTGGGATTTTCTGAAAATTATCCTAAATGAAAGTCTAAAATAAATATCATGGGTAAATTTCTACAAGCAATAGAGACCTCAAAGATTGAAGAAAATAATGAGGGTTTAAATATAAACCCCAATTGAAAAATAAATTAAAAATTGCCACATAATGTTGCAAAAGCATAAATCATGTTTTACTAAAGAGAACATAAATATCTTTAAAAATCTTTTACCCATGGATCTTCAACATCTATTGCCTGCTGAATCCTTGGACCATTTTTATGTGTGCCAGAGGATTAGTAACGTGATAATGCGGACCTGCATTAAATTGGGACATTTTCTTACTCATTAATTCCAGTCTGCTGCAGATGAAATAATGTCAGTACAATACAGAACATTGGTAACATATGACAAGATTTATTACAACTATTCGGATCACAAGATTGTTGGAGGGGCGTAATCCCATTCAGTCCCATTCAAACCGTCGACCCAATGATTTACCAATCCACATTGCAATAGTCACTCATTTCAGCAAGAAAATTTGACATTCTTGCACTGCCTAGTGTAAATATGACTCGGGATGCGGAACATAAACATTAGAGAGAGTTCGGCTTTGGCACTCATGCCAAGGCCCTGCACAGTGGAGTTGATCTGTAAAATACAAAGGTGAGCAGGGAGAACAAACCGTGTCTATGAAAACAGCTGCAAAAGCCCATAGTGCAAACCCTCAAACTATTTTATGTCAAAACTACAAAATGCAACAACAAAAAAATTCAACATTAAAACATTGAAATAATTAAATTTTAAGATATTTAAGTGTAGCTTTCACAGGTATACTTTGGTCTCTGTTCCACTCGCTTACTTATTTACTAATAACAACATAGGACAAACCCATGCCGACTCCTAATGGACCATTTGCAACCTGCTAATTCCCTGATGGTAACTCAATTCCCTTCAATAAATTGTTTGCTTCTTTTGCTAACAATGGATATTTGTGTCCATCCTGACAGTTTGTCAAGAGTTCTGATGCTGGAATTATTTCCTATACTTTTTTAATGGACTAATTCACTCACCCAGCAGAATTCTGAATGATGGCTTTTTGATGAGATTGCAAAGTATTCAGTCCCATTTCCTCTCTCCTCATTTGTCTAAAACCCTGCAACTCAAACTCTTCCACATTCCCGTCAGCCCTGCTTGAATCTTTTACTGCTTATCTTCACCAGGGGCAGTCTATGAGATCAGAGAGGACATCAGAGCTGCTAGTGGAAACCCCCTTGGCCACAGGGGAAACAAACAAAACTCCCCACACACAGCATCCAAAGTGAACCTGATCACTGGGACTGAGAATGTTGAGCAGATTTACAGAAAATGTAACCATTGGCTGGAGAAAAGTTGTCAGGATGAGATACATGCTTTGTTTGGATCAAAGGAGGCTGAAGAGAGATGCGATTGATTTTTTTTATCTACGCAGTCTAAATAGGCTGAAAAGGAAGGAATTATTTACCTTAGCAGAGAGGTCGATGACTAAAAGTCAGAAGGTAATTTAATGTAAGTGATAAAGAGACTGAAACGGATGTGAGATGTGGTGAACTCACTGCTGAGTGGATGATGGAGGTAGAGACACTCAATGTATTTGAAAAAAATAGCTGGATGACCAATTGATGGTTGTCTCCATGACTCAATAATGTTTTAAGAATGCAATACAAAAGGTCGTACGTAAGTTTTAATCTGTGGGCTGAGTACATTTTTATCCCATGGCACCTGTTCTAAGTTTCTAAACTTTGCTATTTACATACTTACTGTGACACAAAAGCAAGGTTTAAGAGGATGAAATCAGACAGAGTCTTTAAGGAATATAAAGCAAGGAGGAAGGAACTAAAGATAGACACAAAAAGTGGGACTGGCAGCATCTCTGGAGAGAAGGAATGGGTGACGGTTCGGGTCGAGACCTTCAGACTGGTTAGGGATAAGGGAAATGAGAGATATAGACGGTGATGTGGAGAGATAAAGAACAATGAATGAAAGAAATGCAAAAAAATTAATGATGATAAAGGAAACAGGCTATTGGTAGCTGTTTGTAGGGTGAAAATGAGAAGTTAGTGCGACTTGGGTGGGGGAGGAATAGAGGGAGAGGGAATGCTGAGGCTACCTGATGTGAGATAAATCAAAATTCATACCACTGGGTTGTAAGCTGCCCAAGCGAAATATGAGATGCTGTTCCTCCAATTTGTGTTTAGCCTCACTCAGACAATGAAGGAGACCTAGGACTGAAAGGTCTGTGGAGGAATGGGAAGGAGAATTAAGGTGTCCAACAACTGGGAGATCAGGTTGGTTCAGGCGGGCTGAGCGAAGGTGTTCCGCGAAACGATTGCCCAGTCTGCGTTTGGTCTCGCCGATGTATAAGAGTCCACATCTTGAAAAACAGATACAGTAGATGAGGTTGGAGGAGGTGCAAGTGAACCTCTGCTTAACCTGAAAGGAATGTCGGGGTCCCTGGACAGAGTCAAAGGAGCAGGGATAGCGACAGGTGTTGCATCTTCTGCGGTTGCAGGGGAAGATACCTGGGAAGGGGGTGGTTAGAACTAAAACAGGCAATTAGAAAGGCCAAAAGGGGCCACAAAATGGCTTTGGCGACTCAGAATAAAGAAAATTCCAATGCTTTTCATACCTACATTAAAAACAAGTGAGTAACCAGGGAGAATGTAAGACTGTAAGGATAGAACGTGCTTAGAGTCAAGAGGTACTAAACAAATAATTTGCATCTGTTTTCACCAAGGAGAAAGACATGGAGGACATTGAGATCAGTGTGGGGAATACCAATATGCAAGGGCAGTTTGAGATTAAGGAGGAGTGTTGGGGCTCTTGAAGAGCATTAAGGCTGATAAATTCCCAAGGCCTGATGGAATCTATCTCAGATCATTGAGAGAGGCAAAGGAAGCTAAATCAGGAGATTTGATGAAGATCTTTGCATCTTGTCTAGCCACAGGCGAGATCCAAGAGGACTGGACGGTAGCTAATGTTGTTTCTTCATTTAAGAAGTAGAGAGAATGCAGGGAATTATAGGCCAGTGAGCCTCACAACAATGGTAGAGAATCTATTGGAGAGGATTGTTATTGGAGAGAGAGAATAGGTTAATTAGGGACTGTCAGCATGGTTTTGTACATAGCAGGTCATGTGTTATTAATTGATTGTTGTTTGGGGGGAGGTGACAAAGGTGATTGATGTGGATAGAGTGGTGGATGTTGTCTACATGGATTTTAGTAAGGCATTTAATAAAGTCCCCCACGGTAAGCTGATCCAGAAAATTAAGATGCTTGGCATTAAAAGTGACTTGTTGTATGGATACACTCTTGGCTTACTAATAGGATTGTGGAGTAAGACAATATTCAGGTTAGAAGTCCATGAGCAATGGAGTTCTGTGGGGATCTGTGCTGAGATCTCTGCTGTTTGTGATGTATATAGATATAAATTTAGATGGGATGTAAATGTAGATGGGTTGATTAGTAAGATTGCAGATGAGTCCAAGATTGCTGGGGTCACAGACTGTGAGGAAGGCTACTAAAGTATAGAGTGGGATATAGACCAGCTGCAGATTGGGCAGAGAAATGGCAGGTGGAGTTTAAGCTGAGCAAGTAAAGTATTTCTTTGGGAAGTTGAATGTAAGGGGAAATATACAATTAATGGCTAGACCCTGAACAGCATTGAGTCCAAGTCCATAACTCCCTGAAAGTGGGAACACAAGTACATAGAATGATAAAGAATGCATATGCTATGTTTCTTTCATAGGCCATGGAGTGTAAGCATCAGGAAGTCATGATGCAGCTTTATAGGATTTTGGTTAGGATGCATTTGGAGTATTTTGGAGCATTGTGTGCAGTTATTTTAATGCATGAACAAGCCTATCACTCGCAATTTTAAATATATATGTATGTAAGTCAATCATGAACAGACCTCATTATCTCATCTGTGAAATATTGGTGAATCTCTGCTGTACAACCTCAATGGCTAATATACTGTTTTCCTGGTTTGTTGTGTGCATTAAAGGCTTGACTTCAAATTGAGTCTATACAAAACTCTGCACAATTTATCTTTCTTCATTTTCTGCATTTCAATTTGGTTTGAGATGAGGGCCAACATTTCATTAATCTTCATGAGTATTTTTGCACTTGTCACCTGCAGCTGCAATGATGATTCTCCTCGACTTCTAAAGGCTATTATTCATGATTCTGATGCAATGTCCTGTTTAATACAACTTTCACTATGCATTTAAGGCGATTTCTGCTTTTGGCTTTTCCAAAGTCAAACTACAAGAGCCATAGTTGTTCACAACTTAGTGGATGCCTCGAAGTGCATTGTAACTGTAAAGAGACTCCTATTCTCTCCACAAGATTGAACCAGGGCAGGTTGGATAACAACAAACAGGAGATTAAGCATCCTCAATTGGAAGATTCACTTCTACTCAGTCTTTATAGATACATTAAGGCAGAGGCTTAGCAGGATAGTCCCCAGACCTAAAGAACAAATAGTGAATGGAGAGGGAGCAAGTAGTTCAACAATTTGGTGTGGCCAGTACAAAAAGTAGTTTGAGGAATTTGAGGAAGGACATTCTTGCTATTGAGGGAGTGCAGCATAGGTTTATAAGGTTAATGACTTTAGAGAGCTTGGAAAAGTGCTGAAAAGTAGGACCTCCAGGGTGGTTATCTCTGGTTTGCTTCCAGTTCCTCGTGCTGGCGAGAGCAGGAAGAGGGAGATACAGGACCTGAATGTGTGGCTGGGGAACTGGAGCAGGGGGCAGTGATTTAGATTCTTAGACCACTGGGATCTGTTTTGGAGTAAGGGGGAACTGTACAAAAGGGACGGATTGCACCTTAACAGGTGGGGGACCAGCATTCTGGCAACACATGTGGTTTTAAACTAAATAAGGGGGGGGGGGGTGTCAAATGGGATAGTCAAGGATGGAATTAAAGGTAAAGGGAATAAAGGGATAGTTAATGACCCCAGAATTAATGGGAAAGAAAGCTCACAAAGGGATAGGAGAGTATGGCCAAGTGTAGTAGGGATCGATGTGAATAGTGAGATGCGTAAGGAATTAAAAGTATTGTATTTGAATGCGTGAAGTATAAGAAGTAAAGTAGATGAGCTTGAGGCTCAGATAGAGGTTGTTAGATATGACATTGTGGGGATTACGGAGACGTGGCTGCAGGAGGATCGGTCTGGGAGCTTAATATTCAGGGTTATACATCCTATAGAAAGGACAAGCAGGTGGGCAGAGGAGGGGGTGTAGCTCTTCTGTTGAGGAATGGAATTCAGTCCCTTGCGAGGGAAGACATAGGGACTGATGAGGTAGAGTCACTGTGGATTGAGTTGAGGAATTGCAAAGGCAAGAAGACACTAATTGGTGTTATCTACAGACCCCCAAATAGTAGCCCGGATGTAGGGTGTAAGTTGCAGCAGGAGTTAAAACTGGCATGTAATAAAGGTAATGCCACTGTGGTGATGGGTGATTTCAATATGCAGGTAGACTGGGAAAATCAGGTTGGTTCAGGACCCCAAGAAAGAGAGTTTGTAGAGTGCCTCCGAGATGGATTCTTAGAGCAGCTTGTAATGGAGCCGACCAGAGAAAAGGCAATTCTGGATTTAGTGTTGTCCAATGAACCAAATTTGATAAGAGAACTCGAGGTAAACGAACCGCTTGGAGGTAGTGATCATAATATGATTAGTTTGAATCTGCAATTTGAAAAGAAGGTTAAATCAGAAGTGGCAGTGATGCAGGTGAACAAAGGGGACTATGAAGGCATGAGAGAGAAGCTGGCCAAGGTAGACTGGAAAGGGATACTAGCAGGAATGACGGTGGAACAGCAATGACAGGAATTTCTGGGCATAATCCAGAAGATACAGGATGATTCCATTTCAAAAAGGAAGAAAGATTCTAAGGGGAGTAGGAGGCAACCGTGGCTGACAAGAGAAGTTAGGGATAGAATAAAACTAAAAGAAAAGATGTATAACACAGCAAAGAGTAGCCAGAAGCCATAGGATTGGGAAACTTTCATAGGACAACAGAAGGAAACAAAACGGGCAATATGGGCTGAAAAGATGAAGTACGAAGGGAAGCTGGCCAGGAATATAAAGAAGGACAGTAAAAGCTTCTTTAGATATGTTAAGGGAAAAAGAGTAGCAAAGTCAAATGTGGGTCCCTTGAAGGCAGACACGGGTGAAATTATTATGCGGAACAAGGAAATGGCAGAAAAGTTGAACAGGTACTTTGGACCTGTCTTCACTAAGGAAGACACAAACAATCTCCCAGAAGTACTGGAGGACAGAGGATCTAAGGAGGTCAAGGAACTGAAAGACATTTTCATTAGGCGAGAGATAGTATTGGGTAGGCTAATGGGACTGAAGGATGATAAATCCCCTGGGCCTGATGGACTGCATCCCAGGGTCCTTAGAGAGGTGGCTCTAGAAATAGTGGACGCAAAGGTGATCATTTTCCAATGTTCAATAGATTCAGGATCAGTTCCTGTGGATTGGAGGATAGCTAATGTTATCCCACTTTTCAAGAAAGGAGCGAGAGAGAAAACGGAGAATTACAGACCAGTTAGCCTGACTTCAGTGGTGGGAAAGATGCTGGAGTCAATTATTAAAGAGGTAATAATGGGGCATTTCGATAGCAGTAAAAGGATTAGTCCAAGTCAGCATAGATTTATGAAAGGAAAATCATGATTGACTAATCTTCTGGAATTTTTTGAGGATGTGACAAGTAAAATGGATGAAGGGGAGCCAGTGGATGTACTGTATCTAGACTTTCAGAAAGCCTTTGATAAGGTCACGGTGGTAGGGTGTTGACGTGGATAGAAAATTGTTTGGCAGACAGGAAGCAAAGAGTAGGAGTGAACTGGTCCTTTTCAGAATGGCAGGCAGTGGCGAGTGGAGTGCCGCAAGGCTCGGTGTTGGGGCCGCAACTGTTTATCATATATATCAACGATTTGGAAGAGGGAATTAGGAGCAACACTAGCAAGTTTGCGGATGACACAAAGCTGGGTGGCTGTGTGAACTGTGAAGAGGATGTTAGGAGGTTGCCGGGTGACCTGGACAGGTTGAGTGAGTGGGCAGATGCATGGCAGATGCAGTATAATATAGATAAATGTGAGGTTATCCACTTTGGTGGCAAAAACAAGGGGGCAGATTATTATCTCAATGGGATTAGGTTAGGTAAGGGGGAGGTACAGCGAGACCTGGGTGTCCTTGTACACCAGTCACTGAAAGCTGGCATGCAAGTACAGCAGGCAGTGAAGAAATCTAATGGAATGTTGGCCTTCATAACAAGAGGATTTCAGTATAGGAGTAAAGAGGTTCTTCTGCAGTTGTATAGGGCTCTGGTGAGACCACATCTGGAGTATTGTGTACAGTTTTGGTCTCCTAATTTGAGGAAGGACATCCTTGTGATTGAGGCAGTGCAGCGTAGGTTCACGAGATTGATCCCTGGGATGGCGGGACTGTCATATGAGGAACGATTGAAAAGACTAGGCTTGTATTCACTGGAGTTTAGAAGGATGAGGGGGAATCTTATAGAGACATATAAAATTATAAAAGGACTGGCCAAGCTAGATGCAGGAAAAATGTTCCCAATGTTGGGCGAGTCCAAACTTTGGGCTTTACAAGCAACTGGATAGACTCCCTGAAACCTCTGCCCCGGACGACAGATGGCGCAATGGGCTAAGTGTTCGGCTGGCAACCGGAAGGTAGCCGGTTCGAATCCCGCTTGGAGTGCATACTGTCGTTGTGTCCTTGGGCAAGACACTTCACCCACCTTTGCCTGCGTGTGAATGTGTGTGAGTGATTGGTGGTGGTCGGAGGGGCCGTAGGCGCAGATTAGCAGCCACGCTTCCGTCAGTCTGCCCCAGGGCAGCTGTGGCTACAGAAGTAGCTCACCACCAACGAGTGTGACTGAGGAGTGAATGAATAATGCGATGTAAAGCGCCTTGGGTATTAGAAAGGCGCTATATAAATCCAATCCATTATTATTATTATTATTATTAATGCCAAAAGTAGCAGAGGGACATTAAAGGTGGTGTTGAGACCCCACGGTGCCATGCACTGGAACACAAAGAAGCCTGGCACAAGCGACAAAGGAGTGGGCACCTCATAAGCAATCCACCCACGTGCCCACTGGCCCATCATAGTCTGCAGTTCCCATCTTTTTCTCAATAGCAATCTCAGAATCCACCAAACCAGTGTGGTAGTAAATCATCCTCAGTCCCACAAAAAATGAATGAATGTGAGACAATGTTTGCACTAAGCTTAATGTTCAGCAATGAGATTAAAGGCTAGATAATGTTTCACTGATGTTATTTTGATGGAAAATCACTGGTCTTGGGAAACTGCACTAACTCCAATTCTTCTTCATATAATGCCATTTAATCCTTTGTCCATCTGAAATAATGGGGGGGGGGGGGGGAGCCTCATCCTAAAAGAGTGATCTTTAATTCAGTAGCATTCAGCGTTTCACTTGAGTGTAAGCCTAGACTGTGTACATACAGTAAGTGTCTGAATGGGGTGTAAATAATCTCACAGACAGGAATACACACTTAAAAGAAGTTTCAAGTTGTTCTACAATCATAAAGAAGGGAAAATGTTTACTCTTGTGCCTATCCATCTCTCTAAATGTTAGCTACACATTGGTGTCACTGGTGATACCCAGCAGACTTGAGGTCAGGTTCAGGGAAGCAGTTCTGAATAGTTTCTTTATCTATACCCTTAGTAAGCTACAAATATAAATGCAAACAGCCATGTGCATCTCCAAATGTACTAGCTCCATTCCACTTGTGCTGACATTAGACAAACGGCTCATTTTATATCAACTGTGATTGATCGGCATTTCCACTGCACATTACTGACCTGAGGCCACAGAGAACACTCGTCTTCATTCAATCAAGTTGGTTTTATGGTATCAGCTTTCCAGCTGCCAAGAAGGAATGAATAATGAGCAACAGTTATGCCATTTTTATTTAAGTGTTCAGTCTGTGAACTCCTCCATAACTTGTCGCATCATACATGGATTAATAACAATGATGCTAGTGACCCGAGGCACAGTATATTTTTTATCTTTGTGTTCCCAAGCTTCATGCCCATGTTACACTGCACAGACCATTTTCAACAAATGTCACAGCAATCTGTCTCTACCATTTTAGACTGGTATTCTGCTTGGTAATTTATTTAGCCTCTTGTTCGTTTTGTGGCTTTTGTTGGTGAGATGTAATTTGATCACCCACCACTTGGTGGCAACAAGTCCCATGAGATGAAAAGTAATTGGAAAACAAGAGTGACTCATTTACAAAGCTCAATGCCGGGGTGGGAGATTGCAACCTTCACCTGTTTCGACGAATGCAGTCAACCTGGCGTGCACAATCAAATAAGATCAAATAGAACAAGTTGTCCTACAACTTTAGGCTGTGCACGCCATATGCAAGAAGAAGAAAGCTCAGTGTCAAGTCACTTTTATTCGCCAAACTTAAAAACCTTTTCCATTAAATCTAGAATCTTACCAGTTCACAAATATTACCATGGTTTCAATGATGTTGGTGCAAACTTGCATTATCTTACATTATCTGCACAAAAACAGAGAAGTGATGCCAAGGCGCTGGTCAGGCCGCATTTGGACTACTGTGTGCGAATTTGGGCCCCATATCGGAGGAAGGATGTGTTGGCTCTGGAGAGGGTCCAGAGACGGTTTACAAGAATGATTCCAGGAATGAGTGGGTTAGCGTTTGGCATATGCGTATGATGAGCGTTTGGCAGCACTGGGCCTGTACTCGCTGGAGTTTATAAGGTTGGGAGACCTCATTGAAACTTACAGAATAATGAAAGGCACAGATAGAGTGGATATGGAAAGGATGTTTCCACTGGTGGGAGAGTCTAGGACCAGTCATAGCCTCAGAATTAAAGGGTGTGGGGAGAAATTAGAAAGGAGGTGAGGAGTAACTTCTTTTGTCAGAGGGTAGTTAATCTGTGGAACTCACTGCCACAGAGGGCTGTGGACACCAAGTCAGTGGATATTTTTAAGGCAGAGTAAACAAATTCTTGATTAGAACGGGTGTCAAGAGTTATGGGAAGAGGCAGGAAATGGGATTAGGAGACAGAGATCAGCCATGATTGAATGGCAGAGTAGACTTGATGGGCCGATTGGCCTAATTCTATTCCTATAACTTGTGAACTTGTGTGAACTTACCTGGGGTCTTTATGTAGGCACTTGATTGCAGCATTGGGTCTGTGGATGTAAACTTTGGGCTTTACAAGTGACAGATAAAGGCTCCAATCTTAATGCAAACTGATTATATGTTGTAAAGGTCACCACACAACTTAAATCTTTAAACTTTTAAATTAAATTTAAATTAAAGTAAACCTTTAAGGATTCAATGATAAAACTTTAAAAAATGTATTCACTTTTTGGGAGCTGGGGATCACTGGCCAGGCCTGTATTTATTGATCATCTCCAATTATTCTTGAGAAAGTGGTAGTGAGGTTTTTAATTAGTATGCTGTCCCTCAATTGCAACTGAACAACAATGGCAGTTCCCAATAGTATTCTGCATTGCCTCTCCCCCCATCTCCCATGAAGGCTCCACTATCTGACAGCACATTTAGGAGCAACTGAGTAAAAATCCTCTCCGATTTAATATTGGAAAGGCTAATCCTTTGTCTTCCACCCCATCTCAAACGTTGTTCCTTTACCATCCTCTTCCTTGACATCTGACAGAAGGTGAACCATAGTATTTACAACCTTAGTGAATCCCAGCACCAGCTTTCATTCACAAATTTGTGCCATTGATTAGACTAACTATTTTATCTTCCTTAGCCATTCAGCTCGGCACTACTTAGCTCTGTTCTTGAAATCCCTATCTATGTCCCTAGATTTGACTAATCAAATAGACTTCTGGCCAACCTTCTTGTCCTACTCTGCAAAGCTGACATCATGCAATGGACCTCAGCAGTTGTTCATAACTTGCTCTAAGCTTTGTTCACCCACCAGTCTACAATAGCTCCAGGTTAAACATTTGCTCCAGGTAAGTCCATTATTTTTAAATCCCTGTGCTGAATGCCCTGCAGGACAGGGTTTTAAAAATAATGGACGTAGCAAATGCTTAACCTAGAGCCATTGTAGACTGGTAGATGAACAAGCTCAGGGCTAGTTCGGTTTTCATGGCAATCCAATAGTTTCATGGTTAATGTCAATGAGATGACCTATATATAATTCCATATTTATTTAATTATTAAGATTGTATGGCAGTTCTATCTCTCTTTAGACTTTAGACTTTAGAGATACAGCGCGGAAACAGGCTTTTCGGCCCATCAAGTCAACGTCACTCCGCCATCACCCCATACACTAACACTATCCTGTGCATTAGAGACAATTTTAAAACTTACTGAAACCAATTAACCTACAGAACTGTATGTCTTTGGAGTGTGGGAGGAAACTGGAGCGCCAGGAGAATACCCACGCAGTCACAGGGAAAATGTACAATCTCCGTACAGACAGCACCCGAAGTCAGGAATGAACCCGGGTCTCTGGCACTGTAAGGCAGTAACTCTACCACAGCGCACTGCTCTACCTCTCTATAACCCCCCTGCGCTTCCTCTCTCTCTCTCTCTCTATCCCCTGCTCTTCCTCTCTCGCTCTCTCTCGGTTTTGTTTCCATTCCAAGGACTTTATTCAACAAATGCATATTACAGTGTATCAAGCAGTCATTATAGTACAATGGTGCAATCTTTATCTACAATGCTCTCGACCCCCTGTGGCAACCAGCGTTCACGGAAGGCCTCCAGAGTCCCCGTGGGCACCGCGTTTTCCCTCTCCAGGGACACGCGAGCGCGGACGTAGGCCCGGGGCAGGCAGCCGACTCTGGTGTGACCATCGACTGCCCGTTGCCTGGACCTGCGAATGGCCATCTTGGCCAGGTCCAGGAGCAAACCGACATGGAGATCCCACCTTCCCAATTGGCCCTCCACACTCCCTGCCCTGGGCCCAAACACCATGATCGTGGCACTAAAATGCAACCAAATCTTGAGGAGCAGCCCTTTTGGATATTCGTACAGGGGCAGCAACCTCACACACTCCATATACACATGGAACACGGTCTCTTCCTCGCCGCAGATGTTAAAGGCGGCTGGCGAGTCCGTGAACCGACTCAAAAGTTTATTACGCACCACGGCTATGTGCAACACTCTCCACCCCATGTCCCCAATGTAAAGGGGGAGGACTCCCTTGTTGAGAGACCTCCACTGGGGACCGCCCCCGCCATCAGGTGGTAACACGGACCGCCATGGCATGTCCGGACAGAAGACGAAGGTGAGGAGGTGTGGAGTGTGCAGGAGCATCCTGTACAGTACACGTCTCTCCACATCACGGAACGGCACGCAGGGTATCTCGGAAAGGCAGCTCATGTTGTGTAGAGCCGGCTCCCGGGAAATATTCCAGAGCCTGGGCCCGATGAGCAATTCCGGCAGAGCGGGGGTAAGCTCGGTCGGAATCACTCTGAGCACACACCTCTCCTCGACACCCACCATGACAGGGTGAGGACCGGCCCACCTCGCAGTTACAACATCACCCTCCCCCTGAGGAGCAACACGCTGGCTAAAGATGACTAGATTCCTCACTCTTAACACATCACGGTAGAAGCTAGGCAGACCCCGTGTGGCGGGTCGACTGATGCCCGCCACCGGGAGCCGCAAAACCCCCTTAGGCAACGTCCCCGGCGGAAACAATACGTGACCAGAATGTGCCATCTGGGAGGGTGCAACGCATACATGTACCTCCGCAGAGTCCTGAGACGGAGAGCCGCCACATGGATACGCATGCATACCAAGGACTGGCCACCCTCCTCTAAGGACCGCTGCGGAAATCCAGTGCTTCCTATCTCCCCAAAAGAAACCCACTAGCCTCTTCTGTATCGTGGTTGCAAAGATAGAGGGCAGGACAAGAGTAGCCAACCGGTACCATAACATGGAGGCCACCAGCTGGTTTATGACCAGCATCCTACCCTGGAAGGAAAGAACTCTACGCAAGCCTGACCAGCGTCCCAGCTGGGCAACGACTTTCATCTCCAGCTACTGCCAGTTTGCCGGCCAAGCATCCTCAGTGGGACTCAGGTCGACCTCCAGGTAGAGGAGGTGCGTGGTGCTCCATGCATAAGATGTCATCTCCTCCGGTAGGGAATCCACCTGCCACTGGCCCACTAAAAGTCTGGTACACTTACTCCAGTTGACCCTGGCGGACGATGCAGCCAAGAAAACCTGCTGGCATTCACGCATCCTTTGCAAGTCAACAGGGTCAGTGAACCTCATGAATATGAGGTATATGCCATGGAAAAGATCTGAAGGGAGCAGACTTTGATGATTTGTTCATTGGTTTGACTTGATTTGTTGTAGTTGCATCAAGACTCAATATGAGTTTTTTTGTTTGTGCAAACACCTGCTTGTATCTGGATTAAGGCTATCTGTTCTGTATTACATTGGTGGTCTGTTTCACCTGCTGGTTCCATAATGAGCTCTTTGTTTGGTGTATAAGGTGTTAAGGCCTCTCAGAGACTTAATTGACAAATTAGACAATGGAATTACAAGGATGAAATCAAACATTCCCATGGCTTGATTCCAATGCTTGTGAGGTTAGAATGAAATGCATGCACCATTGCTTCTGTATCTGGATCAGTACTTTCCAGAATGTCACTTAGACTATTTTCAGAATGCACTGTCTCATAAACCGCTGGAAACAACAATATTAAAGCTAATCAAACCGAATGGTCCTGCATTTGCTTTGCTTTTTAGTTGTGACCTCTTACTCGAGCCAAAGGTTAGCTAATAAACTGTTGGTAATTTTTCAATTTTCATTTTAATTGTTGTTTTTAGCTGACTAGAATGTAACGTGGATAAGATTAGCCAGGAATATTTATACTGAAAACAATAGGTCCATGCTTTCAGATGTGTTCTTCACCAAAGCCACAAAGTTGATACTTCCCCACTGTTGAGTTCAAAACTGAAATGAGCTTTGCAAAATTCAAGATGTGGAATTCAGTGCTCAATGTTGTGGGGAAAAGCTAACAAATCTACTTGTTGGAAGTGATGCTACTGCTGAGGAATAACTGATTGGCAATGTAATGGCCAGGGTTGTAGTGACCATGCAGCCTTGCATTAGTTACAGGGGGAACTAAATCGCCAAGCCAAAAATAAGGCATCTTCAGTTGGGTTCTCTTCTTGGTCTTCAGTGAGAAGGACAGATCTGAGAGGGTTAAAACCATTGTTTGTGATTTCGAGCTCAGTGACTGGTGATGATTCCATATTCCACATTGATGGGTTTGTAGACATTTTGTAAAAACATTTCCAGTAGTCATTTTCCACTCTGATGTCTTCAGCTGTGTTCTCTTCACTTCCTGGGGTTTATTGCTTGAGTGCAATGAAGACATCTTCATTGTCCATGTAGCATCTGACAAACCCATACTTGGCTTGTAGGACAAGGGGCGTAGGGCTCTATCAGTTTGTGTTTGTAGGCCCTATCTTGTTCCACAGTGCTGATTTCCTAGCTTGCAAAGATAGATGTCAACAGCATGTAGTGCTTCATAAATACGTACACTCCTAAAATGCAAGTACAAAACTGACACAACAGGAAATCTGTTCCTGCTTCACTGCTTCTGGAACCATTTTTCAATTATTTAGAATGCCATTTATTGTCATTTAACACCAAGGTTCAACGAAATTTCGTTCCTGCAGTCATAACAGCAACAAAAAAAACCCACACAATTAACACAATTCCACACAAACATCCATCACAGTGAATCTCCAAACACCTCCTCACTGTGATGGAAGGCAAAAGACTTATCTCTTCCCTGCTCTCTGTTCTTTATTCTTCTCCCGCAGTCAAACTGCTGCATCGAGCTGATCGAGGCTCTTGATGTTGGAGCCCCCATTCAGGCCGCGCCAGGCGATGCAAGGCCGCGCTCCGGGTCTTGATGTTGGAGCCCCCGGTAGCGACAGCAAGTCCAGCGGCCATTTAAAGCCGTGCCGGGCGATGTTAGACCCCGCTCCAGGCCATCCTCAACCCCACAACTCGAGCGGGAGAAGTTGCCGTTGCGGGAGCCCCGAAAAGCGGTCTCCCACCAGGGACCCGCGAGCTCCCGATGTTACCGACCACCGGGCCGGCGGCTGGAGCTTCCGAATTTCCGGGGTCGGGTAGCAGCCGCGCGCCACCACAGCTCTCCACGCTCCGAACTCGGTCAGCTCCGCGATGGTGAGTAGTCCGCAGGCTCCGCGACTGGAGCCCCAGGTCGCTCCGGTTGGAGGCCGCTCCACGGTGCTAGGCCCCAACGACAACGGAGACCCGACAGAGAAAGGTCGGGTCTCCCGTGCAGGGAAGAGATTTAAAAGTTTCCCCACCCACCCCCCACACATACCCAGCTAAAAAAAAAACACTATACACTACACTCAAACGAGACAAAAAAATAAAAAAAAGACAGACGGACTGCAGAGGCCGCTGCGACGTGAGTCGCGCCGCCTACACAAATATATTATGTAATTGAATGTAAAATAAATCCTTCTCAGTATGTTATTTTCCTATTCGGTGTATGTTTGAGCATGTGTAAGCAAATGAATAAAATGCAACTGACCATTTGTGTATGGTCATTTGCTTGTAAAGGAGACCTGACCACTTAGCCCACTATTTGTAAGTTTGGTGTCTGGACAGAAGACAAAGATAAGGACTGTGAGTGAGTCCTTAGTTCCAGTACTCCTACAGTTCTATTGGCAGAATGGCCAACATTTTGAGCCAGAATGACTGATATTAAATGTGGCCACAGGATCTGAAGACAGCAAATGAAAAATTAAATTAAAACAAGCAGTGTTAAACTCTATCACTGAGGCATCAGCTTGTGTCAATGCATAGTGATTATATACATATTGGCCCAAGAACAGTATTTTTAATAATGAATAAAAATGAAAGAAAAACACTATCCTTTAAAAAAATGGGCTGTGAGAAAGGAAAGATACACGAAGGCATGGAGTATATAAATATTGTATGAGCCACAAAAAAATAATATAAATTACTTTAAAATTGTGTTTCCTTCCTTTGCAAACCCAGGTCCTACCTCTTAAAAAGAAAGTAGTGGTTATAAGTAGGTTTGGTAACATCTTGAACCTGAAATTCTTTTATTCAAACGTCTGTACAGCTTCCCTCCTCCCTGTCCCCAACATCAGAGATTATTGTGTATGAAAAAATTACAGATGCTGGTTTAAACCAAAGAGTGACACAAAATGCTGGAGTGACTCAGCAGGACAGGCAGCATCTCTGGAGAGAAGGAATAGGTGATGGTTCAGGTTGAGACCCTTCCTCAGAGAATATCAGCCTTTTTACCAAACAGAGGGAGATACTTTGACGTGCAGCCCTGTGCTGAAACAGGAGCAGAGCTGGGAAATATTGCGTGCTTGGAAGAAGTGAGTCTAGTAATGCCACAGTTATGAGGTCAGAAGAAAATGTTGAGGTGAGATATGACACTGAAGTTCAGAATAACTGGTTTACTTTCAGGCAAGGGCCAGGCAAAGGGATGGAGGTTGAAATGTAGAAACAAAGAATTGCAGATGCTGGTTAATACACAAAAGGACACAAAGTGCTGCATTACTCCAGCACTTCTTGTTGTCCATTGGAGTTGAAAGCTGGGAGTTAGACATTGAATGAAAGACAAAGGCTTCAGTCTCCTCAATATTTGATGGACTGCTAAGAAGAGCATGTGATTGGAAATTTACTTCCAATAATCCACATATTACAACAGATTTGTGTTTTTTGCGTGTTCTAGATTGCTATTCAGAACACCTGAACAGACAAGGTTCATGGCAGGATTAGTCGATAAGAGTATGTGGCTTAATTTGGAATCTGAAATAAACTGCATTGGCTAGTTCAAGATGAACCATTCAAAGCACTCTAAAGTATGGATGGAGAAACTGAAACCCAAACATAAGGAGACTTCTGCAAAGTCTCCTACTGTTTTCCCAATTAAGCCATGAAGCTGGAAAGGAAAAGGATTTGGAAAAGCATGGTTACCCTAACACGAATACACAACATGTAAATCATATAGATATTTGAGACAGATCATGTCAGACGTAGGCAACTGTGTGGATTAACAGACCTTATGGTGAATGTCACCAGGGCTGTGGAACTCAAATAATATTTGGTGGTATGATGTACCTCCAGGTTATGGTAAGGAGCGGATGGGCAGTGGATTTGCAGAGGACTGAAGTTGTAACTAAACTCCTGTCAACATTTTTTTTAAAAGGCCATTCAAAGTGACATGGGGTAAATGTAAACCAGAGGACTGGGAAACCGTCAGGCACCAGCAGCAAAAGACTAAAGCACTCGGAAGAAAGAATAAAAATTAATTTTGAGAAAACCTGCAAGTACGGTAATATTAAAACAAAACATAAGTGTTTCTGTAGAAATGTACCAAGGAAGAAGGTGGCTAAGGTGATTGTGGGCCCTCCAGAAAATGAAGCTAGGGAATTAATAACATCAAACAAGGGAATGGAAGCTGTGATAAATCAGTCCTTGCACCAGTCTTCACCATGGAAAACATTACAAATATCCTAAAAAGTAACAAATGGGCTAGTGAGTAAATACTGTGGTAGAATTTGTAAAAGTCTACTTGAAAGCTTACACCACCAGACTCAAAATCTCAAAACTTCTGAATGGCCCTTCCATAAACTACAGTACTATCTGATTCATCTCTACCCAACTGTAGACATTGGACTTTGTCTATGGAACTGAAGCGCTACAATATTGAGAACTATATTCTGCACTGTGTATCTTCCCCTTTGCTTTCCCTATTGTAACTCGAGTTTGACTTAATTGTATTCACGTATGGTATATCTGATCGGTTTGTTTTTACGTGCAAAACAAAGCTTTTAACTACCTGGATACCTGTGACAAATATATATCTAAACCTAAATGTAAACTCATTGGACACAAAGATGGACATGTTGCCTGGACTTGATGGCCTGCACCAGATTCTTTAAAGGAAGTAGCTGTAAAGATAATGGACTTAAGGGCCTGTCCCACGAGCATGTGACTGCATGCGGCAAGCGCGACCAAACCGTAAGCGGGGGCCGCGCGGGGGTCGAGTGATTGACGTGAAGTTCGAACGAAGTCCGTGGGAAGTTCGCGCGTGATGTACGGGGTCAAGACGCTGCGCACGCCCGTCGAGGCGGTGCGTACGGCGTCGAGGCGGCTGTGGCCGGCAGGCCGTTGCCGCGCGGAAATTTTGAACAGTGTCAGTTTTTCGGAGCCCCGCGCGATGTCGGGACCAGCTCCGCACAACTCCATACGGCTCTGGCGATCGAAGTGGGACCGGCCCCGCGAGGCCGTACGGCTCAGGCGACCACGTTAGGTCGCGCTTGCCGCATGCAGTCGCATGCTCGTGGGACAGGCCCTTAATTGGTTGAAGTTATTCCAAACTCACTGAATTCTCAGTCGAATGGAAAACTACAAATGTGATCCATTTGTTCAAGAAGAGAGGAAGACTAAAGGCAGGAAACAATGGGCCAGTTGGTTTGGAATCTATCATGGGCAAGATGCTATATTCAATAATTAAAGAAGACTAATCATTCAGGGAAGCTTAATATAATTTAAAAAGTCAGCATGATTTTATGAAAGGCTTGAAAAATATACTTGTTTTCTTTGAGGATGGAACTGGGAGAGTTGATAGAGGGGAACTTATAGATATGATGTAGTTAGATTTCTTACAGGCTATTCACAAAGTGCCACCGGTGCACAAGAGCTTGTGGAAGTGCCATTATGATTGAAAACTTTTCACATTAAAAAACAAGTGTTGCAACAAGTGTCTTTCAGGTGGAAGGGTGTAATTAATGTAGTGCCCCAGGAATCAGTTCTTGGTCTCAGTTGTTAACTGTTTATATTAATGACCTGGAGGAAGCAACAGAATGTAAAATCTCAAAATTTGCCCACAACCCAAAAATAGATGGAAGCTATAGTCTTTTTTTAGTTTAATTTAGTTTATTGTCATGTTTACCAAGGTACAGCAAAAAGCTTTTCATTGCGCGCTATCCAGTCAGCGGAAAGACTGCACGTGATTACAATCAAGCCGTTCAGAGTGTACAGATACATGATAAAGGGAACAATGTATAGTGTAAGACAAAGTCCCGTTAAGTCAGATTAAAGATAGTCCAAGTGTTTCCAATGAGATAGTGTGATCATTTGACCAACATTAAATTTTCATCGTTGATTATAAATATTTTCTTTGGTTTCTTCCCATCAAATTTTTAAACTGCATTTTATAAAATATACAGATTATCGAAGAAACACAAAAATATAAGCTACTTTACATTCAAAATCCAAAATTATATAGAGAGAAAAGGTCATCATTTGGAAATGGCCATACTCATTTTGTAACCTTCATTTAGTTCCTGGTAAACACAAAACCAGACATAAACCAGACATGAGCCATTAGGGGCGCAACATTGATAGCAGCCTCTGCCTACAGTCTGTCTGTTTTTTCTATCTTTTTTTATTTTAGCCTGTCTTAACAGTATGTTTTGGAGGTTTCTTTAGTTTTTCTATGTGGGGGGGGGTAGGGTAAGGGGGAAACCGTTTCCCAGTCACTTCCTGGCAAGGATGCGACTATTCTCCGAGTCGAGTCCTCGCCCCCTCCTCGCGGCCTTCCAACTGGATTGGCGTGGCCTTTCCTGCCGGGGACTGGACCAGAGCATCAGCAGCGGCGGCGCAGCGCTGGATTCATCGCGGAGCGGGCGATGCCTACCTGGATCGCCGTTTGAAGCTCTGGAGCATTGGGCCTGCTGCTTCAACATCGTGGAGCTGTGGTTCGTAGAGCTACCAGCGCGGGCGGCGCTGACTCAAAATCGTGGAGTCCTGGGATCCCTTTGCAGAGGGCCGCCAGTGTGAATTTCCGCCCAGCGCGGCCTGTGGAATTCGGGAGCCGTGGACTCAGGTAGGAAGTGGCCGATTTGGAGGTCCAAGCCGCTGAGGTTGTTCTCCCGTTCCGACGTCGGTATTCCATCATCCCGGCGAGCGGGCCTGAAGATCGGGCCACCCGTAGCGGCGACTGCGGAGGGCTCGGGAGGCCCTGACCACGGGTGAACATCAAAGAACATCAGAGGAAGATGACTGAACTATGGTGCTTCCTCATAGTGGGAAACTTTGATTCTGCTGTGTGGGGATGTTTTATGTTGGAGTTAATCGTGTGTTGCGTTCTTTATTTTATTCATATGGCGATCACACATTTCATTGTACCAACTGGTACATGTGACAAATAAATGTATCTTGTATCTTGTAAACTTCTGCCAAGTGAAATTAGTTCATCTTAATTGTAGTTTCATCAAAACGGTTAGAAACTGTTTTATTTGAGACATTCCTATTTCAATTAGAAACATGGTCATGTGCTTTCCTAAATGTTTCAGGTTATATTTGGTTACATTTCAGCTATTATTCATCCAGTTAAGAGTTTATTTTTTAACTAAACACAGAAGTTAACTTTTCACTGCTGTGATATCTTCATTTCATAATTGCTAGGATGGTCTTGTGGGGCTGAGTGGCCTCTTTCAATGCAAAGTATCTCTATGATATATCATCTCTATGTTTTATCACAGTTCTGATAATCTCCTAATAGTTTTTCCAGAGTTACACCCAATTAAGCGCGTTTTGAAGTGTGGTCTCACTTGTAACATAGGTAACAGTTGGGAGCAATTCGCTCTCCCAATACTTTTCGTTTAGTTTAGTTTACAGATACAGCGCAAGACAGGCCCTTTGGTCCACCGAGTCCACGCCGACCAGAAATCCTCGCACATTAACACTATCCTACATTAGGGACAATTTTTACATTTATACCAAGCCAATTAACCTACAAACCTGCATGACTTTGGAGTGTGGGAGGAAACTGAAGATTTTGGAGAAAACCCACGCGTTCATGGGGAGAACGTACAAATTCTGTACAGACAAGCACCTGTAACCAGTATCGAACCCGTGTCTCTGGCGCTGCAAGCGCTGCAAGCGCTGTAAGGCAGCAACTCTACTGTTGCGCCATCATGCCGCCCTAGTTGAGGTTTGCAGTACAGAAATAGGTACAAAATATCTAGGACATCCAGGCATGAAAGTAAGTTACACTATTTACTGGTGATACTGCTGATTTAAATCCAATTGTACTGATTGCATGGGTTATTTTCTCATTAGTACCGTGCACTAACTTACTGTCACCACTGAAAATATCCAAACTGAGCTATTCCTGATAAAGAATGGACCAAATGTTAAAAAGATGGCTAAGGGATTAAAATACATATAATCAAGGGCAGCATCCTAACCTAACCTGAATCTGTCTAATGCAATTATTATAAAGGTAAAGAACAGCATGGGTGGGTGATCCATTCACTAGGTCTACTATTTATATACGAGATAATCTGTCTTATTTTAACAGTATTTGGGAATAGCCAGCACTGGAAGCAAGCAGGTTAGGTTGAATCTTTGCAGTGAGTACTCCCTGCAGTACTGGTAGTTGTCTCGGATAAATAAAAATGTTCCCTCAAGTCCAGCAAGATAACATGAAAACCAGAAACTCAACACTCATCCTAATCACTATATTTATTTGCCAGACCACCTCCACTCTGTGAGCACTGGCTCCTTCCAGCCTCCACTGGACTTTCCCTCAAAAGCCGGACCGTCACATGCCATGCACAGATCGCCTACCACTATTTTATTTCACCTAACCAACTATTATGCCTATCTGCCATAGATACACCTACCTCCCCGCCATTATCATTGTTACCTGCATCACCACTGAACCAGCTGTGCTGGAATTGGATTAGGTAATGTATAACCACCGCGATAACAATCCAATTCAACCACCATCTGCCACCCCAACTAACATCAGATCCCTCCAAATGGCATCCCATCCAACACTCTGCCACATGAGCTTTTTTAATACACCTGACTGCTCATGTGGGACTTTGCCTTATGAGAAGGCCTCAAATCTGAAATACCTACAGCCTGTCACAGGTCACTGTATGGTAGCAATGATTAGCAGAGCACCAGGGAAGCCTCTTATTGATTTTCTGAACACAAAATAGGCACTTGCACAAAGATCCTGCACATGGACTAAAACGCAGAAGGAATATCTTTAATAACTAGTTACTGAACCATGTGATTAAGATCATTCATTCAGGACAGTAACCCTACAAGAGATTAAATTGAATCCAAATGATAAGATGCAGCCAAGCAGAAGAATTGTACAGAATGACAGCAAACTTCAGCCATTTAATCAAATAGTGCATTTTGAATGAATAAATATTTAAGGACTTATATTAGTTTTGTCTGAATTTGGTTCATGTTGAAGAACAGAGAGGCAATCTCTTGAAGCAGACTCGATTTTGAGATATCAAGCAGCTTTATTCTCAGTTCGCAGTTCCCAAGGGTGCACAGGATATAACTCGAGAGAAAATCAGTTCGAATTATTTTGCTCTGAGTGAGGTGACTCAAGCAGATTTCTCAAGGGGACAATTGAAGATCATGATATCAGTGGTTCTGAGAGAGAATTGAATGGACATTTGGTGAGAAAATCAATATGAAGGACATAAATAGTGAACTGTGTATTGTGCTTTTGAACTCTGAACAGAGATAGACACCTTCGCTGCAGATGTGTACTCCTGCATTTTGATAATATAGAATAGAAATATACTGGGTAGAAAAGCCTTTATGAAAACTCTTTGAAAGTGTTACCTAATTAGTTCTGCTCCCCTGTACTTTCCCATAACCCTGTAAAATATGCATTATCCATATGAAGGAAAGATCAGTCACCTTTCTTTAATGACTTATGAGCTGGGCTCAAATTATTAACTTCTATAAAACAAATTAAATTCAGTTGCTAACAGCTGACCTCTAATAAATCTCTTTACAAAATGTCTTGAGTTGCAACTTCAACTGATCAGACGAACTGCTATTTTAACAATGAAATCAATCAAATCCCATTAATAAGCTAGAAAGTTTGAGCACATCAGTGAGAGCAATTCAGAAAATATCTATAATTGCTTATTTTCAAAACGTCAAAAATCATTGTGGGAAATGTGTATTTCAGAGGTTATTATAATTACTAAGAAATGACTGATCAAACTTTACTGTTGCAGACACCAGTCACAATATGAGCACAACATATCATGGTAAGTACATTTAAAATTATCCAACAATTTTACTGCAATGACATCCTTGGGTAATTGTACTTGAGAACTATTCTTCAGTGGCCTTTCTTCTGCTTTCATTGTTATTAAAACTAATTTAGTTTACCAGTCAAAATTTAGGAAATTATTTTGAATTCAGTATTAGCTAATTCGATCTCAGAATGTCAGATAATATGACATTCCGCCAGAAGTTGTAATAATTTGGTAGCTAGAGCTACATTCAGTATTTGACATGCTCTTTTTTCATATTTAATATTTTTTTCATGCAGTACCTGCTACTTGCTGGCTCAAGACCAAGAATGCATTCCAAGGCTTCAGGCCTGAAGTGCTCACCACAGCCAAGTTTCTGCCAAAAACCCTCTGACCAATGCGTAAAAGAGAGTCAAGAGTGTTTTATTGTAATATGCCCCGAAATGGAACAATGAAATTCTTTCATGCAGCAACACAACAGATATGTAAGCATAGTACTCAAACAAACAACAATAGTGCAGAGACAAAAATAATGCCCTCAGGTTGATGTACTTCGGAGCTTATTTGGAGGTTGTAGTGTTTAATAGTCTCATAATTGTTGGGAAGAAATTGCTTCTGAACGTGGATGTTACAATTTTAAAGCTCAACAGATACCGGAAAACTAATAAAAATAAAAGTGCAGGTAACATCAAAGAAATGAGAAACAAAGCTGATGTTTAAGGTTGACACAAAATGCTGGAGTAACTCAGCGGGTGAGGCAGCATCTATGGAGAGAAGGAATGAGTGACGTTTTGGGTCAAGACCCTTCTTCAGACTGATGTTGGGGGAGGGGACGGGACAAAGATAGAAAGTAGGCAGAGACAGTGGGATTAGTAGGGGAACTGGGAAGGGGGGTTGGAGGGAGAGAGAAAGCAAGGGCTGTCTGAAATTAGAGAAGTCAACGTTCATGCCGCTGGGGTGTAAACTACCCAAGTGAAATATGAGGTGCTGTTCCTCCAATTTGCGCTGGGCCTCACTCTGACAATGGAGGAGGCCCAGGACAGAAATATCAGATTGGGAATGGGAAGGGGAGTTGAAGTGCTGAACAACCGGGAGATCAGGTAGGTTACGACGGACTGAGCAGAGGTGTTCAGCGAAACAATCGCCGAGCCTGCGCTTGGTCTCGCCGATGTACGACGGACTGAACGGAGGTGTTCAACGAAATGATCGCTGAGCCTGCGCTTGGTCTCGCTTTAATCAGAACTCATATAATTGACCTGAGGTGTTAACTCTGTTTCTCTCTCCACAGACGTCACCTGACCTGGTGATATTTTCCTAGTTTTCTATGGTATATCATTTCAATGTTGGGAATGTCTTTCATCCTGAACTTATGTTTTATATTTCAATGACATTTATGGATAGTTGTTAATTATATTCAATATGTTAATTTTACACTAACATTTCTTCCAAATCTTCCAATTCCTATTGTAGTAGAAGAAGCTCTCTCCAAACTAATCCATTACAAGACTGCAATTAAATCAGATTATTTTTAAACAAGAGATGTACAGAGCCTTTGTCTGCTGATTAGATCTGATGTCCTGAACCGAGCCCACAGTATGAATTAGTTGAACATATATGGTACATTGTAGCAGGGCAGGTATCAAATAAATGCTGCTCAAGGATTGATGTCACCTTGCACGCAGTGCTTACATGAGGCACCTGTGAACAATGTATCCTGAACAACACAGTTCACTTTGATGAGTGGCACAATGGATGCTTCAATTGTGATTTTCATTTGCAATTACACACACGATGGATGCCCATAATAAATACATACATGCACAACATTATTAAGTGTCCACAGCAATGCTCCTGATTAATCAGGTTATTAGCCCATTTTTTATTTGACAAAAACCTCCCTTAATGGTCATTTATCGAAACATATGTGCTCCTTCAGCACATTACCATGATTCACTTATATCTATCTGACGTTCGAAACAACTTCCTAAGAGTAATTTTATTTCAATAAACATGTGATTCAGCCAAGGTGAAGCTGCAATTCTAATTCATGTCTCCATAAATAAAGAAGTGATACCCGATGTTTTAGCGAGCTTAAAGATAAATGTATCCCAGGGCCGAACGAGGCTGCTAAGGTAAGCAGAGGAAGAGATTGCTGGGGCTGAGATTTTTAAATCATCGCTGGCCTCAAGTGAAGTACCAGGTGGTTGGAGGGTGGCAAATGTGGTCCTCTTTTTCTAGAAGCAAAGCCAGGGATCAAAAACCAGAAGAGGTGTGGTTTGCTGTTTGGGATAGTTACCTCTCTCTCATACACATCTACAGATGCGTAAGATGAATATCAGTAGCAGGAAAATCACTGGAAAAAGCATTCTAAGGGACTAGATTAATAGTCACTTGGAAAGGAGTCAAGAGTGTTGTATTGTCCTATGTACCGAAACAGAACAATGGAACTCTTGCTTGCAGCACCACAACGGGTTTGTAAATACAATACTCAATAAATAATATAATAAACAAATAAAAAAAGATAAATACAATTAAAAAATAATGTAATGCAAAAACAAAACAAAGACAAAGGTCCCTAGTACAACCAAGGTGGTTCATAGTTTAGTTGGAGCTTGTAGCTTTTTGCCATATCAGTGGTAGATTAAAATTTAAGGTGAGTGGAAAGAGAATTAGAGGGGATCTGAGAAAGACCTATTTCACCCAAAGAGTGGTGAGTATCTTGAATTCACAGCATGAGAGAGAGGTGGAAGTGGAGGCAGTCAGCATTTAAGAAGGTTGAGACAAACACAAATAATCTGGTCATAGCAGGCTGCAGGCCACATGCTGGAAGATGGAATTAATACAGATGGGTATCCATTGGCTGCTGTAGGACATGGTGGGCAGAATGGTCTGGTTCCATGCAGTGTGAACCTATGACAATGTTAATTCTGGCCAACACTAAAATTGAGTAAAGGCTTCTGGGCTGCTAGGCCATTTGGTCAATTTAAATGTGCCTTCTACAGAAATGGGACAAGCTGCAGAATGGTGGCAGCTTGTCTAGAGCCCAGATAAGAGTTGTAGGGAAAGAATGGGACATCTGCAGATTCTTACAATAGGTGTAAATTGCATGAAACGGACATACACATTGTAAATGTTGTTGCAAAGCTTTACTTTGTTAGATGTTGATTGGGTTAAGTGTTGAGCCTTGTCTGGGTTTCTTGAATATCTGGGCAAATTTTGCTATGTTTGCTTCCTTCCAGAAGCTCCGTTTGAATACAATGTATTGATTACTGTATTAGATGGTGAAGGAAATGTCTATCATATACTGTGTTAATCGATATTTGTTATTGGACTGTAAAGAGACCAACCTCATATGGTTCGGCCCCTCAATGTTTGGGGACCTATAAAAAGGTAGCTCCCACGACGTCCTATGTCGATCATCTGGGAGAACGCTTGGGACTGCGTGACCTTTTGGAGTGTCTCTGCTTGCACGAGGCTAGAAGGGCTTGGCCAAGCAGATACAAGGATCGAACCCGCGGTGGTTAGGTATAGTAGTAGGGAACTGTTATTGTGTTTTTCCAAAATAAAGTTTAGATGCGCAAGTGCTTGACTCAGTATCTTATTGACTGAAACTAGACTGGGGGAAGCATAGAACGAGCTATTTGCAACTCCATCACTCTTTCTGAATTGCTTTGAAATATCTAGTGTTATGAAGCTACATAAATATGTTTTACATTTATTTCAATTGTTTTGTATCCAGAGGAATTATATTAAAAGTATAGCTGAATGTCAAAGTGATTTGGAGCATTCAGCAAAAAAACAATGTTAGGTTTCGCCATTGAAATGGTATATCAACAATATAATATGTGGCCGCAGGCAATATATATATAGCAGATAAACAAAGTGCTGGAGTAATTCTGGGTCAGATGGTATCTCTGGAGAACATGGATAGGTGAATCAGATAAACTGGCTTAATAAATATACAAATAGCTGCCTTCATCAATAATGATTTGATGACATTACAACTGGTCATTTAATTGGTTCTGAGGAAAATGTATTTGTTATAGCTAAGATTCATTGTGTGCATTTTACTGATGTTGGCACAAAAGCATGGATTAAAAAATATATTTTCCAGATTTAGAAAAAATAGGATCTGCTATACAAATTATTAGTCAGGTAGATTTAATCATATCTCAAAGATTCTGAAAAAACAGGTTTATTATTTATCAAGGTTAACTTCAGATTCCTTATGGAAACTCCACATATAACAAATAGATAAAAAATAAGTGATACTTGACAGTTAACTAAAAATGAAATGATTTATTTCCTGTTGTTTTAACCTTGTAACTTTAGTTCTCTCTTGATAGGTTGCATACAGTCACTAATGTGCACAAAAGAAACTGCTGTTATGAATACATGGATTAGTTAAGACTCAAGGCTTGATTCCATAATCGGATTTGAGTTGAATGCATCTTGTCAATCAATGCTGTAGCATAACCGGGAGTATTCTCAATTAGTATTATATATTTAAATTATAATGACACATCCTCTTTACTATATAATTGGAAGCTACTTAACATCTTAATGGGTGAGGTTGCTATTATTTCTCTACTCTCCGTCTCTGAGAGTGTCCACTTATACTGAAGTGGACAGCAGCTAGGAACAACAAAGTCAGACCAGTCTGAAGAATGGTCTCGACCTGAAACATCACCCATTCCTTCTCTCCAGAGATGCTGCCTGTCCCGATGAGTTACTTTTGTGTCTATCTTTGGTTAAACTTGCAGTTCCTTCCTACACAACAAAGTCTTTAATCTGTCTATCGATGTACCTGGGAAATGCTGAGTTACTAAAGAATTACTACACAAGAAAAGAAGATTTGTTTTTTGAGGCATTTTTATTCTTGACCTAGACTAAGCCTGTGAGAGCTTTCCACAAGGGTCACTGAAGGATAGCTGGCACCCTGTATGACTGTCCCTTCCTTCACAGGCTGCGGCCAGTTGTACTATATTAATGAGATCAGACAATCCTTCCCAATACAATAATTAAATCTGAAATCTTACTCCAGCATCATTACTTTAGCTAGATGAGTCACTGGAGATTTCAGTCAAATGGTTAATTTTAACCAGGTATAACAATGTGGAAACAAAACTGAAAAGTTAATTACCAATTTAGAAACTGCACCTAGATCTGGCGTTTCTGCATACAGTGGGTTCATTGACCATGTTGTAGTCTGTCAGTCAGCAGAGATTACTGCTCCCCTGTTTGCTTTAGGACTTGCACAACCTACAAAAGGCACCTCAGAAGCATTGGAGAGGCACCATCAATATGTTCTTGTTGACATCTTCTTCAAGGCTAATCTCCCCTTAGGGCTTGGTTACGCTCAACTAATTCCAGTGAGTACGTCGGGCACCAGGCTTGCAAAACAAGCATTACTCTAAACTCTAGTATAACATGAAACAGAGAAAATACTTCAATATCTCCTTGAGAAAGTGTATTGATCTGCTGAGGCATCTGGGGTGGCACTGATCTCCTGAAGGGATATGGGGATAGGGCAGGAAAAGGAAGAAGGTCAATCCCAATCCTGTTAAATGGAAAAACAGATTTGAAGGGCCAAATGGCTCCTGTTTCTATTGTTCTTAAATACTAACCTGCCCTGCTGGGGTATCTTTACCATAAGGAATGCAGCAGTTCCTGTCGGAGATAACCATAACCCTCACCTATCATCGGCACCCATATTGCAATAACTTTTTTTTTAATTGTCAAGGACTATGTCATTGTACAAGTCTCCTTGGAATCAACATTTTCTTCAAACATACACTTTCATACATTGTAAAATCATTTTCCTCTGTAGGCTCTTCTATTATTGGGCTTAGTGTCCATCTGAAAATGAATAATGAAACATTGAGTAAAACAATTCATGTTTGACTGAAAAACATTGCAATTAAATTGTAATTAACATTCAATAAATATCCTGTTGTATCAAAGCTGACCTTTTGTTTTGTTCGTACATTAAATGCTTCATGGAGTGAACCTCGCCAATAACTGTATCTTGAAGTATGTTCAGTGCAAATGCTGCAGGATTTTTGACATTGATGTTAAGTCTACATTGATTGCAAAGGTGAGTATGGATTATACTTGTTTGGGGGGGGGGGGGAGGCGGCTGGTGGTTGATTGTGGATATGTTGCAGGTATGTTCATATGACCAAGATCTTCCTTGTAGGCTAATAATTATGCAATCATACAACAATATAGAGATTGCTAACTACACTGATATTGTCAATTCCATGCAATAGGCACTCTGGGTTTGACCTATTGCAGACCTATTCTGCAATTTATGTCCCTTTAGATAGCAGCTTAATGTTGTGACTATGGTCTTCACTGGTACAGTATCAAGCTAATCGTCAGTCTTCTTAGATCACAGTTCAGATTGAGTGTGCATGTAAATGATTTCTGTCTTTCTCAACAACATACTTTCAGTTCAATGTAACTATGCCTGTGTGATATTCACTTCCTTTCTCTCTTATTCCATCAATGTTTCACAATTTATAAGGAGAACCTTTGCGCTGTGAAATGGCACCATCACTAGAACTCTTCCACAACACACACAATTGAATATCAGATTTAAATCATTATGTGGATTGCGTAAAAGCAGAAAGCTATTGTTGATAAAAGTAAGTAAGGTTTTATGCCGTTTGTTAACCAGGAGATGTCAAATTAGCATTTTAATGTACACATTAAAGGAATTCAAGTAATTTAATGACAATTCTGACAAATTAGCAATAAGCAGAACCGAAATTAGTCACCCGGTGCTCCGCTTAAGATAAAGCAATAGTCTATACTTACACTTAGATGTCACCACATCTATTGTGTACAGTATATCCAACATTTTCTGGCCTAGACAACTTGTGCAACATTTCTTTGCTTTCTACAACCTATTTTCTATGAATTCATTAAGAAAATAAGGAACTTCCCATGTTGATTGCAAAGTCTGCAATTTCCCTTCAGATTGTCAGTATGAATCAACAGGAAAAGGCAGCTGGACAAGTACAGTGCCATCCAAAGTATGTAGCAGCAACCCTTGAGGACGGTGTAAGCCTCTGTTTTTTATGTCCTCCTTTCACCCTTTTTGTTTGAAATCCACTGACATCTTAACCAAATGATGAGTTTCAATGGAAAAACTCATTGAACTTTTCAATTATGGGATCATTATAACAATTTAAGGTGTGTTCCACCTCCTGCTGGTCACACTCATTAATGCGAGTCTGTGGCCCTTTTGCACAACCAAACCATAGTGCTGAGAATAACGGGTTTATGTATCAACCAGAGAAAGCAAATGGAGGTTTGGTTAAGAAGGTGGGGAATGTATCAAGCAAGCACACAAGCGTAAATGTCTGGGATGAAACTATTTTCACCTTTTGCTGTTAAAATGGGCTTGCCAACCACAACCACTGGGAGATATTGGGGATCTGTATCCTTTCCACTTGACAACATCTTTGCTGTAAAATTATTCCAGAACTGAACACTATATTCTAAATTCTAATATGTCTTATCTATTGAGTGAAAAAAAAAAAAGCCTTTCAATCAATCCTTTATAGTAAGACTGTGACCCCCCTAATGCTAGACTCCTCACTGTACCTGGCCTGTTGAAATCTCCAAGGATTTTGCATGCTTCACTGAGATCAGTTCTCAGAAAAGCATGATAATTGGTTAAATTAAAAATATTTCCAGCTGCCAGAGACTCTGATCCTGTGAGATTATGTTTAAAACTTGCAGTATGTGAAAGCCAGGGCACTAATTTAGGATGTTGGAATTTGGGACAGAACAACTATATTTAATTTTTCAAGAAGCTGTGAAAGAATTTTCAACAATTAGTATGTGGGTTTCATTCAATGAGAACATTCACCTGCAAGAGAGTAAATAAGATTGATATTAAATGGCTCGATCTGCATAAGAAGAGACAGGACATATAATTACTAAAACATTAAATGTAGGTTTGAAAGGAACAGGGATCAAGATAGCTCAGAAATTCTCTCAGAAGTTCAAAAAGAAAATGAGCATAAGGTCTGGGGATGGTGAGAGAGCTAACGTGAGCAGAAGGAAGAGAATCTACAGTAAACACAAGACAACAGGAGGAGCGTTTATGGTTTTGCAGAACAGACTGTGACCACTGTGTGAAGTAAAGCTTCTTTGTACAGGATTCAAATTATTTAATAAATCTGTTGAGCTTGGTCTGCTGTGATCTGTCTTGGTCTGTCGTGATCACAAGCAAATATCCAAATTTATTTTTAATTTAATTTATTGAGTAAGCTACAAACTATTGTAAGAACCCACTAAACAGTCTGGCCTTTATGTGACTGCAAATTTTCCGATGCAGTTGGCTTTTTAAATTTATCTTCATTTGTGGGGTGGGGTGGGAGCTTTAAGCAAATTTCTTCCTTGCCACATTTAAAATCGGTTGATATTCCATCTCCAGCTCTGGGCTGCAGTTCTGAAGGCTGGAGATGAAGGGAGAGCTGGAGATGGAATATCAACCGATTTTAAATGTGGCAAGGAAGAAATTTGCTTAAAACCCTGGAGTCAGCAGGGACAAACTAGGTCTCTGGTCAAATAAACAAATATTCTTTTGAGGCCATAGTGTTGGATAAAAGTCTGACTTATCTTTAGTTTAGTTTAGAGATACAGCGCGGAAACAGGCCCTTCGGCCCACCGGGTCTGTGCTGACAAGCCATCCCTGCACATTAACACTATCCTACACCCACTAGGGAAAATTTTTACATTTACCAAGCCAATTAACCTACAAACCTGTACGTCTTTGGAGTGTGGGAGGAAACCAAAGATCTCGGAGAAAATCCACGCAGGTCACGGGGAGAATGTACAAACTCTGTACAGACAGCACCCGCAGTCACGATCAAGCCCGGTTCTCCGTCACTGCATTCGCTGTAAGGCAGCAACTCTACCGCTACGTGATGTGAGAAAACACCGTTGTAGGGAAGATAATCACTTAAAAGGAAATAGAAGAAGAGGAAGAAAGTAAAGAGGATAGATGCACCGCATCAAAAAGAAAAGTGGTTTTGTCAAAGCAACTCTTTCAGGATGTAATTGGAAGAAAATTACATGGAGAATGTAGAAAACTTCCAGGTTGTTTTGGACAGGTTGAGGGAATAGGCAGGCATTTGCCAGGTGCAGTACAATGTGGGTAAAGGTGTGGTTATCCATTATAGTGGCAATAAAGGAAGGGAGATTATTATCTAATTAGTGAAAGATAGGAAATGTGGGAGGTGAAATGTGACCTGTATGTCCTTATACACCAATCATTGAAGAAAAGCATGCAAATTATCTGCTGGGCATCACAGCAAGAGGATGGCTCGCTGCAATTAGACCACACCTTGTTGAGGTTGCACCTTAAATATTGTGTGTATTGTTGATCCACTGATGGCCAGAAAGATTAGGAACAGGGATTACAGGCTAAAGATAAGAGGTACACTAATTAAGACTGAGGTGTGAAGGCATTTCTTCTTCCAGTGAGTGGTGAGCCTGCGGAATTGTCTAGAGTCATACAGCATGGAAACAGGCCCTTCAGCCCAACTTGCCACACTGGCCAACATGTCCCAGCTACACGAGTCCCACCTGCCCATGTTTGGCCCATATCCCTCCAAACCTGTCCTATTCCATGTACCTGTCTAACTGTTTCTTAAAAGTTGGAATGGTCCCTATCTCAACTACCTCCTCTGGCAGCTTGTTCCATACAACCACCACTCTTTGTTTGAAAAAGTTTCCCCTCAGATTCCTATTAAATATTTTCCCCTTCACCTTAATCTTTTCCACTTCACCTTCCCCTGTCTACTACAGAAAGTAATTGAAGCCACAGCATGAAGTATGTTCAGGAAGGTGTTAGAGAATGAGAGAGATTGAGTGATGGAGAGACAGCTGTACTTTAGGTTTGAATGACCAGTCACTATCCCATAGAATAGTAAGCAGGCTCAAAGGGCCTACTCCTGCTCACATTTTCCACACTTCCATGTCTCTATGTTTATAACCACCTACACCTGCCCCTCAATGGCATTAACAACGTTCTGACCATCACAACGACCAGGTGTTGAACAGTTGCACTGGTCTTGGTAACAATCATAGAGTCATAAAATAATAGTCATACAGCATGGAAATAGGCTCTTCGGTCCAACTTGTTCCCGCATACCAAAATGTCTCATCTAAGTTTGTTGAATTTATATGCACATGACACATATCCCTCTAAACCTTTTCTATCCATGTACCTGTTATCTATATCCTATGAAGGAAAGCACAGAAAAATAATCCTTTGAAGCTTACTTGATTGTACATATTTCTCTCAACATTTTGATAGTCTCCTGAAGTGTGTTCCTTTGTATACTGTAAATATCACCATGCTCAACTGTCCTTCTGCTGACCTGAAAATGAATCTTGAAAAGTCATTGAGTAAAACTGAATGCTCCAACTGAAAGGGCCTTTCAATTAAATTGTAATTAACTTTCAACAAATATCCTGTATCATCAAAAGTGACATTTTATTTATTCAGACACTAAATGCTTCCATTGATGGTTTAAATGTTCATCGCATTCATCAATTAATTGATTGGCACCAAGCCACTTGTTTATGGGGACCAAAGATTGTAAATACCCTCATGTACGTTCATAAGTCACAATTAATTGGAACCTGAGTGAATTTTCTCTGCTCATAGCTGAGAGGGCAGAAGCTACTGCAAATACTAATTTGGATGTAGCAGCAGAAT
>CM075982.1:55199955-55261184 GCA_038087875.1 Malacoraja senta | reverse complement strand
CCGGTGAAATCATTATGGGCAACAAGGAAATGGCAGAAGAGTTGAATAGGTACTTCGGATCTGTCTTCACTAAGGAAGACACAAACAATCTCCCAGATGTACTGGAGGATCTAAGGGGGTAGAGGAACTGAAAGACATTTTCATTAGGCGAGAAATAGTATTGGGTAGGCTAATGGGACTGTAGGATGATAAATCCCCTGGGCCTGATGGTCTGCATCCCAGGATCCTCAGCGAGGTGGCTCTAGAAATAGTGGATGCATTGGTGATCATTTTCCAATGTTCAATAGATTCAGGATCAGTTCCTGTGGATTGGAGGATAGCTAAAGTTATCCCAGTTTTCAAGAAAAGAGCGAGAGAGAGAAAACGGGGAATTACAGACCAGTTAGCCTGACTTCGGTGGTGGGAAAGATGCTGGAGTCAATTATTAAAGAGGTAATAATGGGGCATTTGGATAGCAGTAAAAGGATTAGTCCAAGTCAACATGGATTTATGAAAGGAAATCATGCTTGACTAATCTTCTGGAATTTTTTGAGGATGTGACAAGTAAAATGGATGAAGAGGTGCCAGTGGATGTAGTGTATCTAGACTTTCAGAAAGCCTTTGATAAGGTCCCGCACGGGAGACTGATGACTAAAATTAGAGCACATGGTATTGGGGGTAGGGTGTTGACATGGATAGAAAATTGGTTGGCAGACCGGAAGCAAAGAGTAGGAGTGAACGGGTCCTTTTCAGAATGGCAGGCAGTGGCGAGTGGAGTGCCGCAAGGCTCGGTGTTGGGGGCGCAACAGTTTATCGTATATATTAATGATTTGGAAGAGGGAATTAGGAGCAACACTAGCAAGTTTGCGGATGATACAAAGCTGGGTGGCAGTGTGAACTGTGAAGAGGATGTTAGGAGTTTGCAGGGTGACCAGGACAGGTTGAGTGAGTGGGCAGATGCGTGGCAGATGCAGTATAATATAGATAAATGTGAGGTTATCCACTTTGGCGGCAAAAACAAGGGGGCAGATTATTATCTCAGTGGGGTTAGGTTAGGTAAAGGGGAGGTACAGCGAGACCTGGGTGTCCTTGTACACCGGTCACTGAAAGTTGGCGTGCAGGTACAACAGGCAGTGAAGAAATCTAATGGAATGTTGGCCTTCATAACAAGAGGATTTCGGTATAGGAGTAAAGAGGTTCTTCTGCAGTTGTATAGGGCTCTGGTGAGACCACATCTGGAGTATTGTGTACAGTTTTGGTCTCCTAATTTGAGGAAGGACATCCTTGTGATTGAGGCAGTGCAGCGTAGGTTCACGAGATTGATCCCTGGGATGGCGGGACTGTCATATGAGGAAAGATTGAAAAGACTAGGCTTGTATTCACTGGAGTTTAGAAGGATGAGGGGCGATCTTATAGAAACATATAAAATTATAAATGGACGGGACAAGCAAGATGCAGGAAATTTTTTCCCAATGTTGGGGGAGTCCAGAACCAGGCGCCACAGTCTTAGAATAAAGGGGAGGTCATTTAAGACTGAGGTGAGAAAAAACGTTTTCACCCAGAGAGTTGTGAATTTATGGAATTCCCTGCCACAGAGGGCAGTGGAGTCCAAATCACTGGATGGATTTAAGAGAGAGTTAGATAGAGCTCTAGGGGCTAGTGGAGTCAAGGGATATGGGGAGAAGGCAGGCACGGGTTATAGATAGGGGACGATCAGCCATGATCACAATGAATGGCGGTGCTGGCTCAAAGGGCCGAAGGGCCGAATGGCCTCCTCCTGCACCTATTTTCTATGGTTCTATGTTTCTATGTCTTATCAGGGAAGTGCACTGACCCACAGGATTCAATCTGGTTACTCCTGATACCATCCTGTTTTAACCATTGTCAATGGAAACAATAATTCAATGATCATATGCACAAGCCTGAATGATCCAGATAGCTTTATCTCAGGACAAAGTGTGGCTTCACTCTGTTCACATATATACTAAGGAGATTTTTATTTTCCAGAGCCAATTCTGGATTCAGAACAAAGGCTCGCTCTGCCCTCTCAGACAAATGGGCATCGGCTGTGACAACATAATCAGCAAAGGAAAAAAATGAACCACAAGACAGATGCAAATTCAGTGTAAAATATAAATGACAGTAGCACTACAAACTGTGTGAAACATACCTTATTGAGGTTCCAAAGCAAATAAAGTCCTGGGGTTTTAACTGTGTTGAGAAGCCATCAATTTGTAATGCGTGAGAGCATTTCTCATACAGTTAGACATGGAATTATAATCATACAACACAGAAACAGGCCCTTCAGCCCAACTAGGAGCAGGGAGGTTCTACTGCAGTTATACAGGGTCTTGGTGAGACCACACCTGGAGTATTGCGTAGTTTTGGTCTCCAGATCTGAGGAAGGACATTATTGCCATAGAGGGAGTGCAGAGATGGTTCACCAGACTGATTCCTGGGATGTCAGGACTTTCATATGAAGAAAGACTGGATAGACTTGGCTTATACTCGCTAGAATTTAGGAGATTGAGAGGGGATCTTATAGAAACGTACAAAATTCTTATGGGGTTGGACAGGCTAGATGCAGGAAGATTGTTCCCGATGTTGGGGAAGTCCAGGACAAGGGGTCACAGCTTAAGGATAAGGGGGAAATCCTTTAAGACCGAGATGAGGAAAAACTTTTTCACACAGAGAGTGGTGAATCTCTGGAACTCTCTGCCACAGAGGGTAGTTGAGGCCAGTTCATTGGCTATATTTAAGAGGGAGTTAGATGTGGCCCTTGTGGCTAAAGGGATCAGGGGGTATGGAGAGAAGGCAGGTACGGGATACTGAGTTGGATGATCAGCCATGATCATATTGAATGGCGGTGCAGGCTCGAAGGGCCGAATGGCCTACTCCTGCACCTATTTTCTATGTATCTATGTATCTAACTCACCAGTGCCAAACAAGACGCCCCATCAAGTTTGTTCCATTTGCTCACATTTGGCCCATTTCTCTCTAAACCTTTCCTATCCATTATGTAACAAAGTTCATGTAAACATTGTTGCCGTGTGGAATTGAAAACGTATGCGATGGATGGTAGATGTTAGAACAAGTTAAAAATATTGATTTTCTTCAGTTATTGGCCAATTCTGAGGCTGCATTGCACTCTGTACTAAGAGAACAATGAGTATTTTGTTCCACTCAGTGGCAAGGCCTTGAGCATCCAAATGCTGGGGATTTGGTCCCAGATATCTGAATTTTCCACCGTGTTAACAACGCATTCCCAATCACTAACACCAGAAAGCAAAAGTGCTGATCCTGAGAGCTGAATTAGTCATCCTCTGCTCAACATCAACATTAAGCCTCTTCTTTTCCTGAATGTACTTACAAAATCTCTCAGAATTTCCATCATATTATCTGTCAACCTATCTCTCAGACCAAACATTTGTTTGATCTCCTGAGTTTCTTGTTAAGTATGGTCCTTGGTTCCAGAAATCTCACGTGCTGCTGGTGAGATAGAGGCGAAAGAGGGGGGGGGGGGGGGGGGGGGACTGTGTTACTGATTAAGAAGAATGTCACCACAATCATTCAAGATGACATTACTTTCGTCCAGCTATATGCCTTGAGGCAAATTAAAAAAGGACGATCACTCTGTTGGAAATGTACTATCAGCCCCCAAATAGTTAACAAGAATTAGAAGAACAAATGTGCTGGGAGAGAGCAGGCAGCTTCAAGACTAATAGGGTTGTCATGGTAGAGGATTTTAACTTTCCTAATTTAGACTGGGACTGCTGTGGTGTCAAGGGCTTAGATGGCTAGAATTTGTCAAATGTGCTCATGAAATTTTTCATAGCTAATCTGTAGAGGCCCTACAAGGGCCTACTTGAGTAGGCCCTACAAGAACCTACTCTTAGGAAATTGAAAAGGATAAGTGACTGAAATGTCAGTGGGAAAGCCTTTTGGGACCAGCGACCACAGTTCTATTAGCAGTTCTAAAATAGTTATGGATAAGGACAGGGCTGGTCCACAGGTCAAAGTTCTGAATAGGGGCAAGGTCAACTTTGATTGCATTAGACAGGAACTTGCAAACTTGATTGGAGTAGATTGTTTGCATGCAAAGGGAGGTACTGCAAGTGGAATGTTTTTGGTGAGAGTTCAAAGCATGCATGCTCTTGTTAAAGTGAAGGACAAGGCAGGTGGGAAATAAAGGAAGCCTGGATGACAAGATAAATTGAGGCTCTGGTCAGGAAAAAGGAGGCATGGGCCAGCTGTAGGAAGCTGAGATCAAGTGTATCCCTGGAGGAGTTTAGGGGACTGAGGAACATACTTAAGAAGGAAATCAGGAGGGCAAAAAGGGAACAAGAGATACAGTATCTCTAGCAAATAAGATGAAGGAGAATCCAATAGTATTTTATAAGCACATTAAGGGAAAGGGGTAACTATGGGGAGAATGGGGTCCCTCTGAAATAAAAGCAGTCATCTATGTGAGGAGCCTTAAGAGATGAGCAGGGTCTTTAGTGAGTATTTTATCTTTATTTTTAATGTGGAGAAAGACGTTAAGACTGGGGAACTTGGGACAGTTAATGGGGATGCATTGAGGACAGTCTGTATTATGATCGACGAGGAGGTGGATGCCCAAAAGCACATGAAGGTAGATAAGTCTCCTGGGCCTGATCAGATAAACCCAATAACACCGTATGAAGAGAGAGAAAAAACTGCAGGAGCACAGACGGAAATATGTGTATCATCATTAGACATGGGAGAGGTGCCGGATGATTGGAGGGTGGCCATTGTTGCACCTCTATTTAAGAAGGGTGGCAAAGAAAAGCCTGGGAAAGCCAGTGAGCCTAACATCTGCCGTAGCTAAGTTACTGAAGAGGATTCTGAGGGTTAACTGTATGTGAATTAGAATAGACACCAGCTGATTAGGGATCGTTAACATGGTTTTGTACACGGGAGATCTTGTCCGATCAATTTCATTGAGGTTTAAAGATGTAATTAAGAAGGTTGATGAGGGCAAGGCTGTAGACTTTGCCTATATGGACTTCAATGACACCTTTGATAATATTCCGCATGGTAGGGTGTTGAGAAGGTTGGACGGGGGAGCTAGCTGCCTGGGTAGAGAATTGGCTTCATGGAATGAAACAGAGGGTGGTGGTAGAAATTCATTTTTCAGACTGGAGGATTTTGACTAATGATGTGCCTCAGGGATTGGTGCTGTATGTGGTTTATATTAACGATTGAGAAGAAAATGTGGTAGACACAATTAGTAAGTTTGCAGATGACAATAAAATAGATGGCATTATAGATAGTGTGAGGTGTTGCGTTTTGGGAAGTCAAATCAGGGCAGGACTTGCACAGTGAATGGTAGGGCCTTAGACTGTGTTGTAGAGCAGAGAGATCTAGGAGAAAAGGTGCACAGTTCCCTGAAAATGGGATCACAGTAGCGAGGTTGGAAAATAATGCTTTTGGTGCATCGACCTCGGGGTATTAAGTATAGAAGTTGGTTATTATGTTACAAGTCTAGATTGTATCATCGACGATGTTGTTGAAGCTGCATGTGGAGTATCGTGTTCAGTTTTGGTCACCCTGCTATAAGAAGGATGCTGTTAAGCTGGAAAGAGTGCAGAGAAGATTTACAAGGATTTTCCCAGGACTTGAGGGCGTGGGCTACAGGGAGAGATTGGGCAAACTAGGACTTTAATCCTTGGAGGGCAGGAGGCTGAGGGGTGATCTTATAGAGGTGTTTAAAAACTTAATGGGATTTGATAGGGTAAATGTGCAGTTCTTTACCCAGGGTAGTAGGATCAAGAACAAGCAGACATATGTTTACAGTGAGAGAGGAACAATTTAATACTGTGGTCGCTGGCTTGAAAAGTCACTTGCCCTTCCCAATTTCCTAAGAGTAGGTCAAGCTTTGCCCTCTTCCTTGAATGGCCCTCTACATACAAGATACATTTATTTGTCATAATTGGCTAAAGAAACTTTCCTGAACACATTTGACAAATTCCACCCCATCTAAGCCATTGACAGGAGGGCATTCCTAGTCTGTATTGGGAAACTTAAACCCCCCTACTATGACAATGTTATCTTTATCCTGTTTGTTTGTTGTAAGTCAACAAATTAACTCGTCTCATGTCACTCAGGGAATGTTATTTGCATTGATTGCAAAATTCTGTTTTTTTTGGCAGTTTGAAAAGCTAATTAAACACTTTCATGCCAACAACAAATTCAGCATTAACATTTCACAATGTTACCAAGCTCGGTGGAACCAACATTGCATCTTCCTGAGCACAGCTATTCATACAAAAGGAAATTAATTCTTCAGAAATTCCTGATGTTCACATCCTATATTAAAATGACATTAAAACCCCATGAATTGATGGTATCAGAAGCTTTGTCAATATTTAATTCTGAATGTCACATCTGTCCATTTATTCTGAGTTAATTGTTGCTGATTTACTGCACGTCTTGAGAATCAATGCTTCCCAGTCATCCAATATTGGCTCCGAAAACATGTATGACTGCAGAAATCTCTGTGCAAACCTAGTTGCAAGAAGCCTAATGGTGAGTTGGAGAAATAAAGAGCGATTATTTGGATTATTAACCAAATTGTTTATAAAATGAAACTTGTCATGATAATTCCACTGTATTCATTGAAGAGTTACATGATGTTGATTAAAAAGGAGTAGCACTGTGTTAATTTGCAGGGAAAAGGTTTAGATGAGAGTGAAAACTCACATGAGTATACCAGTTAAGATATGGAGTGCAATAGAAAGATATATTCAAGCATTTGGGAAAATCATGCACTTTTACCAAAATCTATTGGCAAATTTTTGGCATTTTTTGGCACAGGAGCTACTCGTCCTGTACCAAACAGAGACTGAGAAAGAGTACAGGAAGGAGATTGAGAACCTTGTGTCCTGGTATCGAGACAACAACCTTTCTCTCAATGTCAGCAAGACAAAGGAGAAAGTGATCGACTTCAGGAAGTGAAGCGATACCACATACCCCAGTTTGCATTGAAGCTACCAAAGTAGAGATGGTTGAACACTTCAAATTCCGAGGCGTAAATATCACCAACTACTTCTCCTGGACCACCCATATTGAAGCAATGGCCAAGAAAGCACACTAATGCCTCTACTTCCTTGGAAAGCTTAGGAAATTTGGTATTTGTCCACAACAACTCTCACCAACTTCTCCAGATGCACCGTAGAAAGCATTTTATCGGGATGCATCACTGCTTGGTTTGGGAGCAGCCTCATCCAAGACAGCAAGAAATTGCAGTGAATTGTGGATGCAGCTCAGACCATCACACAAACCACTCCCATTGACTCCATTTATCCTCACTCTGGCCAGCAGCATAATCAAGGACGAATCGCACCCTGGCCACTCCCTCTTCTCCCCTCTCCCAAAGGGCAAAAGGTAAAGAATGTATAGAAAACGCACACCTCCCGATTCAGGGACAATTTCTTCCCTGCTATTATCAGGCAACTGATGTATCGTACCACAACTAGAGATCAGTCTTGAACTACGATCTACCTCACTGGTGACCCTCGGACTATCTTTGATTGGACTTTATTGGCTTTATCTTGGGCTAAATGTTATTCCCCTATCATGCATCTGTACACTGTGAATAGCTCAATTGTAATCATGTATTGTCTTTCTGCTGACTGGTTAGCACGCAACAAAAGTTTTTTGCTGCACCTTGGTTACACGTGAGGAGAAACTGAACTGAAAAGACAAATAAACCTGAGGATTGGTTGTAAGGATACCAAATTGAAAGAACACCTGTTTGAAATCTGACAGGTGTACAGATTGAGAAAATAAAAACACAATAGTCCTCTGTACTCTTTGTAAAACATTTTATTGATTACATAATTAGCAAAATTCCATTATGATTTATAAAATGTTTATGTTGAAGGCAAAAGAAAATCTAATAAGCAGATTACCTTGTAACAATAATAAGAACGTTACCCAGTCAAAGTTTATATTTAAGTCACACAATGAAATTGCTGTTTCCATTAAAATAACACATGTCATCATAGTTCTTGACCTCAATGTACATTCCATTGTTTGACTGGGCAATTTCTAAAGCTAATTTAAACGTAAGTGCTGAAGGCATTTGCATTCGTAACCTAACCTGCTTCATAGCTTGGAAAACACTTCTTAAGTGCTGTCATTGTTATAATGCAAGGAAATGCAGGAACAACCCTGTCACGCCAACAATGTAATAAATGGCCAAGGTTTCATGATAGCATTTACAATTACAGGCAAAATACTTTTGAACTGCACTAACATGCCAATTTTTATTTTATGCTCATGTTAATGGATTGGGCTTGGAATTAACTTCCAAAATAAGAGTGCAGCAACAAGGAACTGCAGATGCTGGTTTGCACAGAAGGACACAAAATGCTGGAGTAACTCAGCAGGTCAGGCAGCATCTCTGGAGAACATGGATAGGTGACGTTTCAGATTGGATCCCTTCAGTATTGAAGCGTCCAGACCCAAAACATACCAATCTTTGTTCTCTAGGTGTTGCCTGACCCGCTGAGTTACTCCAGCACTTTGTGTCCTTTTGTTTCCAAGTAAGAGGATTGCTTCTGAGAGAAAACTTTAGTAATTTGGTTCAGTGTCTTAACATTCTTGAATAGCTATTACTGCCATGAAATGACTTGACCTAATATTTAATTGCTTACTGTCTTTAAATGATACATGTGCAAAGTTGTTAAGCAGCAACTACGTGATGCCTGCCTCATGTATAAAGAGGTCCACACACGGTGGCCTCTGGTGGACAATGAAGCCTCTCAGATAAGCTGCATCTTAAGTGGAATATAACAGAAGAAAAGCAGGACAAATGCAAATGCAGAGGCCAGATGTTTGGAAGCAATCTTAATACTCAGAAGCTGGAGGCTTGGTAAGAAAACAGGTTAACATTCCTGGCCTGCTACTTACAACACAGCTTTGTCTCAGGATGACTGGAATGATATTTCACAAGCCGCCTATAAACTAACCACCCCACCCCACACCCTGACTACGCTTGGCCAACCCAAGAAAAAGATAAATGTTCCTGTTATATATTTGTTTCATTGAATGACAACAAGGCATAGATAAGTAGAAAATAGAAGACTGTGCAGATATGATTAATTGGGGAAGTTAGGAACATACCATGTGAACTTCTACATGTTCTTACTTATGTTCCTGACCAACAAATAATAAAAAAAATAAAGCACTGCAGATGCTGGAAATCTGAAATAAAATCAAAAAATGTTGGAAAGACTCAGCAAGTCAGCCAGCAACTGATCATCATGTTCTTAATTATAATGTATGATCTCACCCCAATCTCTGACATTGCATCAGTTGACTAGACCCATTAAACCACAAGCTTTCTGTAGTCTCAATGCTTCCCTATTGCCTTTTGCCCTTTTTGATGATCCTTGTGTTGCAGGCTGCCAGTGTATCAAAAAGCTGAGCTGTCAGACAGGAAGCACCAACAAAAATACTAACAGGTGTTCTGAAGTTTTATGAGAAACACAAGCCTCTTCCTTCCCCCTGGTTTTGTCTGTTCATAAGAGCACAAAATAATGGAACAAGGCTACACAACAGTGGTTCATTTTATCACAAAAATATAATTTATCATTGAAGTACTTTTTAAGAGACAAGGGAATGCAAGATTTAATCTCTGCTGAGTTTCCCAGTCTTTTTTAAAGGTGCATTCTCAGATACAGCATTTCTTTCAGTATGATTGGCACTATTGAGAAGATGGTTTAATAATAACATTTTTGGAGCCCTTCAGATCTTTCAGCTTGTTGCAGTCGAAGTCCACAATAATTTTTCTCAGGCCTGATTTCTGAGGTGTGAATTTTGCCCTTACCTTTACTTCCTGGCCTGGGCTAATTGACCCCCTGGAATAAAAGAGGGAAGTTAAACAATGCTTGTTTTTATTGCAAAGATTGACACAAAATGCTGGAATAACTCAGCGGGTCAGGCAACATCTCAAGACAAAAGGAATAGGGGAAGTTTCGGGTCGAGACCCTTCTTCAGACTCTTCATCAGTCTACGCCTCTTGTTTTTATTGCAACGTATGACAACTGAACCATCCTACCAACAACTAGAGAGCAGTCCTGAGTTACTATCGACCTCATTGGTAACCCTCGGGCTATCTTTGATCGGACTTTATCGTACTTCATCTTGCACTTAATATTATTCACATTATTGCCTTTATCATGTATCTGTACATTGTGGATGACTCGATTGTAATCATGTATCATCTTTCCACTGACTGGTTAGCATGAAACAAAAGCTTTTCATTGTACCTCGGTACACGTGACAATAAACAAAATTCAAATGTATCAATTCAATTCTGAAAAATAATCAACTCATTAACCATTACTGTTTTATATCAGACAAACTGTGAACCAATGAGTCGACCAATTTGGTGCACGCAACATTCTACATAACACATCTCAGCAATCAAAGGACTATACTCCTACAAACACTTTCCTGGAATAATTAGAAGCGAATAGTTAATGAACCGTGCGTGTGCTGCATTCACTCTGAAGAAAAATCTTTGAAACAATATCTGTCTGAAAAGTATCTTCTGATTTTTGCCTCATTGGCCGTGTTACACATTGAAAATTGCAAAATTCCACCAAGTGCCCAGCAGTTGCACATTTAGGCTAAAGTTGACAGTGAGCTGGTCAAAGAAAGGAGATGTTTATGCAATAAAAAAGAAACAAGAATAAAGAAATAAGCATGCTATATTGTACTGGCCATACTTTTCACTTTTTCTTTGAAGTTTGATTCCACTACAGTCAATAGATTTAATTTCAGAGGCATAGCACAATTTACTGATGTCATTAAAACAATACATAGTGCTACTGATTAGCAATGAATTTCCAGCCTAGTCTATTTTATTGAACTGTTTGATGGGTAAATCTTGGGCAAGATTCTGAGAGAAACGTCCTGCATTTCACTCATTTATGTGGCCTCGGAGTCAGATGAGACTGATATAATGCTTTAAATCAGGCCTCCAACAATGGATGTGGACCACAGCCAAGCATTGGTTATAGGTGAGGCAGCTCCAACTAAGCCAAAAAAGTACTTTACACAGACCCCGACAAGTACACATTCTACTTACGGGCACTGAAGCAGCTGTTCTTCAGTGAGGCCAGCTCCCTCTACATGAAAGATCCCATTACATAGTTCCTCCGGCAGCGGGTTAGTAAAGCAAATTTCCGCCACGATTTCTCGATACTGTACTGGTTCTCCTATGATCTGTGGGAGCAAAATCTTTGGTTAATTCTCATCATATTTTGTTCTGCACAAACTGTTAAACAATTGCTTTCAATTAAAATATCACACATTTCTTAAATAGGCAAAAATTTCCTTTTGATGATCATCAATTTTCCAAATTTTATTTGCTTTGATTTCCTGCCACATTGAATAATTATTTTACAATGTGCTATTTATTATCCGTTGTGGTTATTGCATTTGATTGAGGAATATACACATAGCATTTAAGATTCCAAGGACTCTTGGAATGGCACTAGGAATGAAAGGCTGGAAGTAACAGCAATGTTAGGGCAAATGGGGAAAGGTAGTACATGGGGTGAGTGTAATGTAATGAAAAGGAAATTGCTTGCAATGGAGAGTGAGCCCAGTATAGAATGTATTCAATGTCTCTAGGAACATAAAGCCCCTGTCCCACTTTCCCGAGTTACTCACAAATTCTCCCAAGTTTTCCATTTGATTCAAACTCGGGGAATGTCCGTAGCGAGTCCGTAGCGGTTCCTAGGAGTCCGTAGATATTTCGTAGCGGCTCGTAATGCCAGCCGTAGGTACTCGGGGCATCAGGTAAGTCGGGACGTTTTTTCAGCGTTGAAAAATGTCCACGAGTAAAAAAAATAGCCCTGAGTACCTACGGCTGGCTATTACCGTAATTCTCTGAGTTTGAATCAAGGGGAAAACTCGGGAGAATTCGTGGTAACTCGGGAAAGTGGGACAGGGGCTTAAGGAACTAAGCATTAATCAAAAAAAAAATACGGGAACAGTTGGTGGGTTTAAAAATGGATAAATTCAAAGGATCCAATGATTTTCATCCCAGCGCATAAGGAAACGGTTTGAAGAGAGTTTCAATAACGGTAACTACTGAGATGGTGGAAGTTCTAGCTATCAACTAAAGTTCTGCAGATTTCAGAATAGTTTCCGCAGATTGGAGGGCACAAATATGACTATTTTATATATAATGGGAGAAAGAAGCAACTTGTCAACTGACATCAGCTGCAGGGGAATTACTGGAATCCATAATTAGGGCTGTATTAACAAGCAGCTTGAAAAAAATAATAAGATCGAGAAGGGAAAAATATGCCTTTATTAAAGGAAAATCATGTTAGATTAATCTGCTGGAGATCTTTGAGGATGTATCTGTTAATTGATATAACAGATGATGGGTAAACCACTGGCCATGGTCTATTTGGGTTTCTGGAAAGTGTTCAATTATGTCCCTCACAGTAGGTTGATCAGTGCACATGGAATCAGGGGTAATGTAGTGACATAGATTGAGAATCAGTCATTGTAGAGAATGCATAGAGAGTGACTAAATAGTTTGTTCTGTGCTTGGTGGACTGTGACTGATGAGCATCACAGGATTGCTTGGGGACAGCTTTGTATTATATGTATCATGATTTCATTGGTAGGACATAATGTCATAGTTCTCCCATAGTAAACATATGGGAGTTTAAATACAGAGGACGCAAAGAGGTTACAGGGTGATATAGTACACTGAATTGCAGGGACATAACAGATGGAATACAAAGAGGAAAAATGTGAAGTATTCTACAATGGTACACATATTAAAAAGTGTTGTATTTGTTAAATGGCGAGAGATGAAGTAAAGTTGATGTTCAAAAATATCTTGATGGTTGTACATAAATTGCCGAAAGCCAACATGCAGAAGCATCAAGATCAAGGGAGCAACAGTGTTGTTACTTTTCTTGAAATAATGTATTGAGAGGATTTGAATACAGGTTGTAAGGAAGTTATATTGCAATTGATGGGTCCACACTTGGAATGTTGTTGAAGACACAGCGAACAGCAGATGCTAGATTACATTAAAATACACAAAACTGCTAGAGTAACTCAGTGGGTCAGGCTGCATCTCTGGAGAACATGGATTGTAAAAATTGAATTCTCTAATTTCAGATAACATGCCCCTCCATCCCACTGTCCAACCCCATATACCCTAGCTTGAGATTCATGTGAATGAGGGTTTGATGCTCAGAAGCCACATCCACTCTCTTTATTTGGCATCACACACCATTGCATCATAGTCATATAGCAGTGAAACACTTTGACACCATGCTGACTATCAACCACTTATCTTTACACCAAATCTACATTATTCTCTGCACATTCTCAAATATTCCCCCAGATTCTCCCATTCACCTGCATGCTGAGGACAATTTACAGTGACCAATTAATCCTCCATCCTGGGACGTGGGAGGAATCCAAAGCATAAGGGGACATCCACATAGTCCAAACGGACAGCACAGGAAGTCACGGCTGAATCTGGACCAACTGAGCTCTTTTTGGCAGCAGCTCAACTAGCTGTGTCTTCGAGCCAGCCAGCAACATTTGGTGTGGTTTACCATATATGTCGTGTTAAACAACAGCTTCAGTTAGCAAGATATAATATAGAGCACCTGATCCCCTGGGCTATCGATATTCAAAGATAGTTTCTCTTCAGACATGAGGCTCAGCAGGATTTCACCAAGCAGACCACTTGATGTCTCAGAACTGCATGTTTTTCCATTCAATCATAGAAAATATAAAAGAATTTGCAATAAGATGATAATTCCTATTATATCCCCCTGGTAATGTTTACCTTAATGTTCAGTTCTGGATTCTGCAGTGTGATCACTTTTTTGGCAACCATGACATCATTTGTGTCATACTCTATAACAAGGCTCGTGATGCAAATCTGATTGTGTTCTGTTATGGACTTGCTGTAGTCTGAATAACGCACCTGAAAGGTCTCGGTTTTTACTGAAGAAAAGAAATAATACATTAAATATATTTTACTGAAAAACATTCTTCATTTTCTTGCTTTCTCATTGCTGTTCTGTTGCATTGTTTAGTTTTTAAGTTTAGTTTAGTTTAGAGATATAGTTCGGAAGCAGGCCCCTCGACCCACCGAGTCCGTGCCAACCAGCAATCCCTGTACACTAACACCATCCTACATACACTAGGGACAATTTATAATTATACCAAACCAATTCATCTACAAACCTGTATGACGTTGGAGTCCAAAGGCCCATATAACTCGAAACCTATCCTATCCATGTACCTCTGCAAATGTTTCATAAACACTGTGAAGGTATCTCCTCCGGCAGCTTGTTCTGTTCACCTACCACCCTTTGTGTAAAAATAAATTCCCCTCAAGTTCCTATTAAATCTTTCCTCCCTCATCTTAAACTTGTGTCCTCTGGTTATTGATTCCCCTACTCTGGGTAAAATAATCTGTACATTTACCCTATTTATTTCCCTCGTGATCTTATACGCCTCTATAAGATCACCCTTCATCCTCCTGCGATCCAACGAATAAAGTCTTAGCCTACTCAACCTCTCCCTATAGCTCAGGCCCTTGGATCCTTGCAACAACCTTGTAAATCTTTTTTGCATCCTTTCCACTTTGGCAACATCTTTCCGACAACATGGTGCCCAACACTGAATGCTTTACTCTAAATGTAACCTCACCAATGTCTTTTACAACAGCAACATGACCACTCAACCGATATACTTGTGACATCACTTTCAAGGAACTATTGTATGTAGCTGCACTCCTAGATCCCTCTGCTCTACAACACGCCACAGACCCCTGACATTCACTGTGTAGGTCCTGCCCTGGTTAGACTTCCCAAAAAGCAACACCTTGCACTTCTTTTATTAAACTCCAACTCACCTGCCCAACGATCAAGATCCTGCTGCAATTTTTGACAACTACCTTCCCTACTTACAATAACACCCACATGAGCATCATCTGTAAACTTACTAATCATGCCTAGTACGATCTCATCCAAATTATTGTTATAGATGACAAACTACAATGGACCTCATACAGAATGCTAAGGCATACCACTAGTCACAGGTCTCCAGTCCAAGAAACAGCCTTCCACTATCACCCTCTGCTCCTTCCACGGAGCCAATTTTCTATCGAGTAAGCTAGCTCTCCTTGGAGATCCTAACCAAGATTTACCCATACTCTTAACATGAACATGCCGGTGCTGGATGTTTCTCAGCACACTTTTAAAACATCCCACTTTCAGGGCAACCTTTTTTCTTCAAACAACCTACTCCAATCAGCGAGGCCCTGTCTAATACAATTAAAGTTGTCTTTGCCCCAATTTAGAATTTTAACTATTTGGCCCTCCCTGTATGTATCCATAACTATCTTAAATCTAATAGAACAGTGGCCACTGGTTCCAAAAAGCTCATCCACGAACACTTCATCCACTTGTTTTCTAAGACTAGATCAAGTGTTGCCCTCTCCCATGTATGGCCCTCTACATTACGCCTGAGGACATTTTCCTGAACACATTTGACAAATTTTGACCAGTTGAAACCAAAAAGGAAGAAAGATTCTAAGGGGAGTAGGAGGCAACCGTGGCTGACAAGAGAAGTTAGGGATAGAATAAAACTAAAATAAAAGATGATAACACAGCAAAGAGTAGCCAGAAGCCAGAGGATTTGGGAAACTTTCATAGGACAACAGAAGGAAACAAAACGGGCAATACGGGCTGAAAAGATGGAGTACGAGGGGAAGCTCGCCAGGAATATAAAGGACAGTAAAAGCTTCTTTAGATATGTTAAGGAAAAAAGAGTAGCAAAGTCAAATGTGGGTCCCTTGAAGGCAGACACGGGTGGAATTATTATGGGCATCAAGGAAATGGCAGAAGAGTTGAATAGGTACTTCGGATCTGTCTTCACGAAGGAAGACACAAACAATCTCCCAGATGTACTGGAGGAGAGAGGATCTAAGGGGGTAGAGGAACTGAAAGAAATTTTCATTTGGCGAGAACTAGTATTGGGTAGGCTAATAGGACTGAAGGATGATAAATCACCTGGGCCTGATGGACTGCATCCCAGGGTCCTCAGGGAGATGGCTCTAGAAATAGTGGACGTATTGGTGATCATTTTCCAATGTTCAATAGATTCAGGATCAGGTGATTTATCATCCTTCAGTCCCATCCTTCAGTTCCTATGGATTGGAGGATAGCAACACTAGCAAGTTTGCGGATGACACAAAGCTCGGTGGCAGTGAACTGTGAAGAGGATGTTAGGAGGTTGTAGGGTGACCTGGACAGGTTGAGTGAGTGGGCAGATTATTATCTCAATGGGGTTAGGTTAGGTAAGGGGGAGGTACAGCGAGACCTGGGTGTCCTTGTACACCGGTCACGGAAAGTTGGCGTGCAGGTACAGCAGGCAGTGAAGAAAGCTAATGGAATTTTGGCCTTCATAACAAGAGGATTTCAGTATCGGAGTAAAGAGGTACTTCTGCAGTTGTATAGGGCTCTGGTGAGACCACATCTAGAGTATTGTGTACAGTTTTGGTCTCCTAATTTGAGGAAGGACATCCTTGTGATTGAGGCAGTGCAGCGTAGGTTCACGAGATTGATCCCTGGGATGGCGGGACTGTCATATGAGGAAAGATTGAAAAGACTAGGCTTGTATTCACTGGAGTTTAGAAGGATGAGGGGGAGATCTTATAGAAACATATAACATTATAAAAGGACTGGACAAGCTAGATGTAGGAAAAATGTTCCCAATGTTAGGCGAGTCCAGAACCAGGGACCACAGTCTTAGAATAAAGGGGAGGTCATTTAAGACTGAGGTGAGAAAAAACATTTTCAACCAGAGAGTTGTGAATTTATGGAATTCCCTGCCACAGAGGGCAGTGGAGGCCAAATCACTGGATGGATTTAAGAGAGTTAGATAGAGCTCTAGGGGCTAGTGGAGTCACGGGATATGGGGAGAAGGCAGGCACGGGTTATTGATAGGGGACGATCAGCCATGATCACAATGAATGGCGGTGCTGGCTCAAAGGGCCAAATGGCCTCCTCCTGCACCTATTTTCTATGTTTCTATGAAACCCTTTGCACTATGAATGGGTAAGTTAGAAACACCTACAATGATACTCTAATTAGTCCAGCAGCTGCCTGCAATCTCCTGCCATATTTGCTCTTCCATTAACAAATTGGGGGCCTGTATGTTTACAAATACACAGGACTAGATGTTAAAAGTCCAGAGTGCCAAATATCAATTTACTCCCGATGGTGATGGGAGCCTTCTGCACTCAACTATGCTCCTCCGATGTTGAGAAAGGCTAGGCAGACATATCATTGGTGTTATCAAGTGGGCACCTACTTTCATCGACGTTTCGCTGATTGAACCGACGACGTCTCCAGTAGGCTCAGCGGTGCATTTTGGCATCCCAGAGCCACCCCCCTCTGCATCTGTCTAGTCGGAAGTACATTTCCAACAAGTTGATCATCCTTTTCTTATTTCTCAGATTCATCCATATAACCTTGCTGGACGAATCATCAGTAATATCATCTCTGACCATTGCCGTGATCATGCTTAATCCATCTGCTCCTCTTTTACTCCCACCTCTATCTCTCCTGAAGCATCTGTACCTTAGAACATTGAGCTGCCAGTCCTGTCCCTCTCTTAACCAGGTTTCTGTCATGGCTACTTACGTCCCAGTCGCATGTACCCATCCCCGTGCAGTTCGGAAGTTCTTTATTTCCTAGGATTTATTTCAATTATCTTCACAATGATTCAAATATTAAGCTCTTATACCACCCTCACAATCGCAACATTACCTTCCTGAGGTCCAAGTTTGAAGCTCTCCAAATGTTTCCATCCACACTCCTGAATTGGTTTCCCATTGTGCAAGATGGTTTGGGCACAGAACACGAGTTTGCAATTCTTCACCGCTGAAGTGTTATTTGTAACAACAACAGAGGTCTCAAAATTCTTTCCATTCTGGTTGGCTTGGCTTGCATTCAGCTTTACCTTTATAGTTTTCACCTCCAACGTGGTCGGTAAATTGAGTTTCGCATCTGCTTTATTGTAAGTATCCCTTTCCTCCTTTGAACCTTTTTTTAAATTGAATAATTGTTGCATATGTTAGAACAGTAAGAAATGTTCCTTCCCTTTTCGTGCAGAATTTCCCATGAGGAAAGTAAGCACCAGAAACATCATGGAGAATAAGATTTGTTTTAATGTTTAAAGTTAAAAAGCACTCTCCTCCTACCAAAAGTTCTAAAAAAATTCTAAATACCTGATGTTTATAGATTTATAAGAAGCAGCATTGTTATTAACTTTGCCATGTCATTCATCATTATTATATGGGTAGAACTTGTTCATCATGTAGATCTGGATTTCCCTCTAGTCTACCACTCATTTTTGGCCGTACGGCAGCAGAAAAATGGACTGGTCCAGAAATGTATGATTCACTGCAGAGTCACATTTACACATGGCACACCTCAGTCATATTGGTGGTGAGGCCACTGTTTGAAAATTCAGTGTCTGAGGCTTAGAGAGTGGGTGCCACTTAATTGACCCTTCCCTTGTGGTAGAAACCAAGTAAAAAGCACACAAAGGATCGGGTCAGGGATGTCACGAATGAATGTGGTAGGGGGAAGGGGTTGAGGTAGGCAAGGGTTGCAGATTGGAAAGGGGGCATCATGATCAGACCATGGGTCAGATGCTGGTCAGCAAGGAGCAATCACAGGTCTGTCGTGCTTGGGTTGGCGGTGATTGGAATTAGTGTGAACTGTGCTATGCTGGAAGCCACTTGTGGATGTGCGGGAGGTCTGCAGGTTGGTTCAAGCGATCAATGATTAGGCTGTGACCATGGGGTAGTGTATGTATGTGGGGAGGGACAGGTTGATCTGGAGAATGGTCATCCATATGGTTTGACACCTAGGGGTAGTGTTGGGTGCTTGAAGGAGATTTAATGAAGTCAGCCTTTTTCACCTTCAGTGGGGAGGAAATACCATTGGCTTTTCACCATCCATAGCTAGCAGGAGATGGTGCTAAATATCGTTCATGCAACTTGACATAATATGGACTTTGGGTAATATCCTGGAGATAAGGGTGTGACTCAATTACTCTATCTCTCTATTAAACTCTGTCTTCAAAGAGGCAGTCAAGTCAGGGCTCTCACTTAACTTTTTTTCTCTGTTGCTAGCCGAGCAAACTAGGCAGCTTTTTAGGTTGCCAAATGACAGTTTAGGTGGTCATTTAAGACAGCTGGCATAATGTGTGATAATGTGCTCGGGCGAAGTGCGTAGTTACCAGTTGGAATTATGCTCAATGAAGCATTCACATATTATTTCTGCTTCAAATAAAGTCACAAACTAAACATATTCACCAATCAAGACATGACATATACCACAATGACATGCAGCAAAATTACAATACAGTATCTCAACTCTTTTTACACGTTCCAATGAATGCAATTTCTATTATTTCTTTCCACTTCCAAACAAAAATGTGGTTGGATTATTCAGCGTATGATTAACCTCGGTGAGACCAAGTGCAGGCTTGATCTCCCGGTGGTTCAGCACTTCAACTCCCCCTCCCAATCCGAATCCGACCTTTTAAATCCTGAGCCTCCACCATGGCCAGAGCGATGCCCACCGCAAATTGGAGGAACAGCACCTCATATTTTGCTTGGGTAGTTTACACCCCAGCGGTTTGAACATTGGCTTCTCCAATTTCAGGTAGTCCATGCTTTCTCCCTCCTTCCCCTCCCATTCCCAGCTCTCCCACAGCCTGACTCTGCCTCTTCCTTTCTCTTTCTCGCCCCCCCCCCCCGACATCAGTCTGAAGAAGGGTCTCGACCCAAAACATCGCCTATTCCTTTGCTTCACAAATATTGCCTCACCCGCTGATTGTCTCCAGCTTTTTTGTCTGCCACCCATTCACACAAGTTCTGTTATCCCACTTTCCTCACCCACTCCCTACACATTAGGGGCAATTTTACAGAGACAATTTAACCTACAAAGCCAATGCATCTTTGGGATGTGGGAGGAAACCCACACGCTTGCAGGGAGAATGTGCAAATTCAACACAGACAGTGCCCTGAGGACAGTATTGAACACAGATCTCTGGTGTATGAGGCAGCAAGTCTACCAGCTGTGCCACTATATTTTGTTTTCCAGCACACAACAAATTATACGTTGATAACTTTGGTTACAAAAAAAATAAACTATCCATTTTCACTTAAATCTCTAAGACGCTATGCCCCCCTTTACAGCTACTGTATGTTTTAATTCAGTTCAAGACTATGGGGCAGTACATTGGACATAAAGTTGCTGCGTAAAAGTGCCAGAGACATGGAATTGATCCTGAATATGGGTGCTGTCTGTATGGAGTTTGCTCCTTTTTCCTTTGATCGCATGGGTTTTCTCCGGGTGCTCTTATTTCCTTCCACATTCCAAAGGTGTGCAGGAACATTTTTCAGACCCAACCCAAAACATAATATTTTCCTTTTGTCCAGAGATTCTGTCTAACCTGATCAGTTACTCCAGCTTTTTGTGTCTATCTTCGGTTTAAACCAGCAACTGCAGTTCCTTCCTACACACACGATACAATACGATAGAACTTTATTAATCCCAGGAGGGAAATTGTGTGTGTGTGGGTATATATATATATTATACACACACACACATACATATATATATAGTTATATATTCAAATATATATATACACTGTTTTGTTTTCTCGTTTATAACATTGTTTACAGAGTACTATGTTTACATATTCTGTTATGCTGCTGCAAGTAAGGATTTCATTGTTCTAACTGGGACGTGAGAGAATAAAACACTCTTGACTTGACTTACGTCGCTAATGTGTGGGTTAGGACTAGTGTACGGGTGATCAGTGGTTGGCGTGAACTCGGTGGGCTGAAGGGCCTGTTGCCGTGCTGTATTTTTAAATTAAACTAAAAACACTAAAACCGGAGGGAGTCTAAAAAATGGTCCCTACCCGAAACGTCACCCAATTTCTTCTATCCAGAGATGCTGGCTGCTCCATGGAGTTCCCCCGCACATTTAAAGCATGGAATAGTCTTCACCCTAGCATAGTTACCCAACCAGACGCAACTAAATTTAAGGTAGCTCATTTTTCCCAAGAACCCTTTTTTGCTTAAGTCCACCCTCCAGCACCTCCAGTTTAAATTCCATTTGGAATATTTTTGGAGGACCAGGAAACCAAGAAGCGAGGGTTACTCCCGGGAGTTACTCCAGCTCCAGGAAGTGATTCCGCATTGGGCTTCAGCGGACACGGCGAGGCAGCAACTGGACAGCAATGGCAGCCAGATCTCCCTCAATGCAAATGGAGGGAGAAAGTGCCCGGCGCCGACCAGTAGCCATGGCAGTGCGCATGTGCAGGGCGGCCGATGATGTGCTGGCCGTGGCTGTGCGCATGTGCAAGGTGGCTGCCCATGCCGGCGGATGAGGAGTGGCCGGAGAGCGGAGACCCGGTGGTACGGACACGGATGGCAGGCGGAGACGGAGAGTGACAGAGAGAGAGATAGAGAGGGGGGCCAAGCTGTGCAAAATGACATGGCTTTTAGGATGCCGGCGGGACTTTAGGTGGCCATTGGCAACCGGGCAACCGTTAATTTTGAGCCCTGCGATTAATCAATCTGTGATCATTATTATCACCTAAACAAAATAGTTTGGAGGTCCTTCTCTCCTTTTATAACATTTGAATTTCCACCTGGTTGCCTATTTTTCTCTGGCAACTTCAACTTTGCGCACAAATCTATTAGCCTTCGATCCAACATAGAAAATCATGCAGTCACAGTACAATTAAGTACATACCACTGTATGGATGCCAACTCTATGAAAGAGTGGGCAAAATAGTTCCACTCCTTTGTCCCCTCGCATGGCCCCAAAACTTTCCCCTTGCTCCAGTAAATAATAGATATGTCCAAATACCAGTTAATCATTAATATTACATCAATTCATTTATGGTTTTAAATATGTTTCAACCAGCTGGCTTTGAAATGTCTCCTGTAACTTTTAATATGTATGTCAGTTTAATATCAGCATCCTCACTGCTTACCTTCTGCGTATTTATAATTGTGTGTAAGATCCTCGCGTTCATCTCTGCCAACAGCCTTTGTACTGATGTGCTGACCAACTAATTGATGGTTGACACTAATTTGTCTTTTTGAACCATCTTTATAGACTAGCCATGACACGTAATCAGCATTGACTTCAGCAAAGACAAATGGGGTATCATATTTCAGATCAACATCTCCATTTTTAATGGCGTTGAGAGGAGACGGCCCACAGCAGAACACACCTGTAAGGAGCAATGCTTAACATCACTACAGCGACAATAATGCACAACTGAACAATGTTAATCGTGTATAATACTTGGAATTGCCAAAGATTTTGTAAGTTTCAAAGCTTCATGCACGAATGTTGTTTACGAGTTTGACTTTCCAGCTTAAGTAAGGATAAATCTTGTAATGGACAAAGTGAACCAAGTTGATTCATTTTCAAGGGTTGGTTCTATAATTAAGTGAACAGGATTTATGCTCTCTAAAGTCTCAAAGAAAGAGATGCGACTTTATTGGAACATCTAAAATTCTTACAGAGGTTGTCAGGGTAAATGCACAGTAAATGGAACATATCCCAAGTTGCCTTGGTGCCTGCTTGAATTGATCAATATTACATTTTCAAATGCTCTGTATCTTTAATAAAGACATAAGACACGGGTGTTAGAAGGCAACACTTTTATCATTATGTATTTCCTAGTTAAAAGAGTTTGAGCAGAAACCAATCAACTGGATCCTTTCACTTTCATATTCACTTCCCCATTATGTTTACAGGGGATGTAAAAATAAGTCCTTATGTAAGAAACGTGTTCATGAAAGACATATGGAATGCCTTATATCATCTACAATTACCTTCACTCCTTTCCTGTGGAGTTGGGTCCAGAACCTGCCAACCATCATAGCCTGGCTTCAAGTCAGGGCGTGTCATCCAACACTCTACCCAACAGTGGTAGTTCCTTCAGAAATACAAGGGTATAACAACTTATAATATTAATAAATTGATGAAGAAAATGTTCTTTTTTCAAAGTTAAAATTCATCACATGACAAAATGTAAACTGTGAGAATAAATCCAGTGCTATGTATTTTTTAATTTAATATTTTCAAAGATATGTTCTTCCTACTCTTTGTAAGCCATCAAATTAAAATAAATCATTCTTCTTAGTCTGAAGAAGGGTTTAGACCTGAAACATCACCTATTCCTTCGCCCACTGAGTTTCTCCAGCAATTTTGTTTACCTTCCTTCTAAGCCCATTTTTATTGGGATCACGGAGACATGGCTCCAGGGTGACCAAGGCTTGGAGCTGAACATCCAGGGATATTCAATATTCAGGAGGGATAGACAGAAAGGAAAATGAGGTGGGGTAGCGTTGCTGGTTAGAGAGGAGATTAACGCAATAGAAAGGAAGGACATTAGCTTGGAGGATGTGGAATCGATATGGGTAGAGCTGCGAAACACTAAGGGGCAGAAAACGCTAGTGGGAGTTGTGTACAGGCCACCTAACAGTAGTAGTGGAGTTGGGGATGGCATCAAACAGGAAATGAGAAATGCGTGCAACAAAGGTAAAACAGTTATAATGGGTGACTTCAATCTACATATAGATTGGGTGAATCAAATTGGCAGGGGTGCTGAGGATGAGGATTTCTTGGAATTTATGCGGGATAGTTTTCTAAACCAACATGTAGAGGAACCAACGAGAGAGCAGGCTATTCTAGACTGGGTATTGAGTAATGAGGAAGGGTTAGTTAGCAGTCTTGTTGTGCGTGGCCCCTTGGGCAAGAGTGACCATAATATGGGTGAGTTCTTCATTAGGATGGAGAGTGACATTGTTAATTCAGGAACAAGGGTCCTGAACTTAAAGAAAGGTAACTTTGAGGGTATGAAATGTGAATTGGCCAAGATAGACTGGCAATTGATTCTTAAAGGGTTGATGGTGGATATGCAATGGAAGGCATTTAAAGACTGCATGGATGAACTACACCAATTGTTCATCCCAGTTTGGAAAAAGAACAAATCAGGGAAGCCGTGGATAACAAGGGAAATCAGGGATAATATCAAAACAAAAGATGAAGCATACAAATTAGCCAGAAAAAGCAGCCTATCAGGGGACTGGGAGAAATTCAGAGTCCAGCAGAGGAGGACAAAGGGCTTAATTAGGAAAGGGAAAATAGATTATGAAAGAAAACTGGCAGGGAACATAAAAACTGACTGCAAAAGATGTTATAGATATGTGAAGAGAAAAAGACTAGTTAAAACAAAGGTAGGTCCTTTGCAGTCAGAAACAGGCGAATTGATCATGGGGAACAAGGACATGGCAGACCAATTGAATAACTACTTTGGTTCTGTCTTCACTAAGGAAGACATAAATAATCTACTGGAAATAGCAGGGGACCGGGGGTCAAATGAGATGGAGGAACTGAGTGAAATCCAGGTTAGTCCGGGAAGTGGTGTTAGGTAAATTGAATGGATTAAAGGCCGATAAATCCCCAGGGCCAGATAAGTTGCATCCCAGAGTACTTAAGGAAGTAGCCCCAGAAATAGTGGATGCATTAGTGATACATTTTCAAAACTCTTTAGATTCTGGAGTAGTTCCTGAGGATTGGAGGGTAGCTAATGTAACCTCACTTTTTAAAAGGGAGGGAGAGAGAAAACTGGGAATTACAGACCAGTTAGTCTAACATCGGTAGTGGGGGAAATGCTAGTCAGTTATTAAAGATGGAATAGCAGCACATTTGGAAAGTGGTGAGTTCATTGGACAAAGTCAGCATGGATTTATGAAAGGTAAATCATGTCTGACGAATCTTATAGAATTTTTCGAGAATGTAATTAGTAGAGTGGATAAGGGAGAACCAGTGGATGTGTTATATCTGGACTTTCAGAAGGCTTTCGACAAGGTCCCACATAAGAGATTAGTATGCAAACTTAAAGCACACTGTATTGGGGGTTCAGTATTGATGTGGTTAGGGAACTGGCTGGCAGACAGGAAGCAAAGAGTAGGAGTAAACGGGTCCTTTTCAGAATGGCAGGCTGTGACTAGTGGGGTACTGCAAGGCTCAGTGCTGGGACCCCAGCTATTTACAATATTTATTAATGAACTGGATGAGGGAATTGAATGCAACATCTCCAAGTTTGTGGATGACACGAAGCTGGGGGGCACTGTTAGCTGTGAGGAGGATGCTAGTAGGCTGCAAGGTGACTTGGATAGGTTGGGTGAGTGGGCAAATGCATGGCAGATGCAGTATAATGTGGATAAATGTGAGGTTATCCACTTTGGTGGCAAAAACAGGAAAGTAGACTATTATCTGAATGGTGGCCGATTAGGAAAAGGGGAGATGCAACGAGACCTGGGTGTCATGGTACACCAGTCATTGAAAGTAGGCATGCAGGTGCAGCAGGCAGTGAAGAAAGCGAATGGTATGTTAGCATTCATAGCAAAATGATTTGAGTATAAGAGCAGGGAGGTTTTACTGCAGTTGTACAGGGTCTTGGTGAGACCACACCTGGAGTATTGCATACAGTTTTGGTCTCCTATTCTGAGGAAAGACATTCTTGCCATAGAGGGAATACAGAGAAGGTTCACCAGACTGATTCCTGGGATGGCAGGACTTTCATATGAAGAAAGACTGGATAGACTCGGCTTGTACTCGCTAGAATTTAGAAGATTGAGGGGTGATCTTATAGAAACTTACAAAATTCTTAAGGGGTTGGACAGGCTAGATGCAGGAAGATTATTCCCGATGTTGGGGAAGTCCAGAACAAGGTGTCACAGTTTAAGGATTAGGGGGAAGACTTTTAGGACCGAGATGAGAAAATCATTTTTTACACAGTGGTGAATCTGTGGAATTCTCTGCCACAGAAGGTAGTTGAGGCCAGTTCATTGGCTATATTTAAGAGGGAGTTAGATGTGGCCCTTGTTGCTAAAGGGATCAGGGGGTATGGAGAGAAGGCAGGTACAGGATACTGAGTTGGATGATCAGCCATGATCATATTAAATGGCGGTGCAGGCTCGAAAGGCCGAATGGACTACTCCTGCACCTGTTTTCTATGTTTCTATGTTTCTATTTTACAGATCACTTGTTTTTCACCTTTTCAAAAATTCCAACCTATTCCCTGAAGGAAACCTTCACAAAAATCATGAAGCAAACTTCAGTCTTCCAGAAATGAATTTTGACCCGGTGATATGTGTATTTACATGTTGAGATGTAGCTGAGCTGGTTTCCTATTGATTATTTAGATTTGGATTTAAGTTTTTCAAACATAACCTTCGGAATCCATCTGGGTGTCCAGATTACAGTCAAAATTCTTAGCTGGATTATTTTTAGTTCAGAAGTTATGTGAATGGAAAAAATTGCAAGACCTTGACTCATATTATAGGGACTGGGATGTATGCACTTGGGTCCTGTTGCAGACTGAGGGTCAATTGGAGGTCACTCAGTGTATGAGGCTGTTAGACGTCTTATTTACTCTGTGTCCCAAGAACTTAACTATCCCAGAAGACCTCAAATCTCCTTGGCCAATTTACTAATACCTTCCTTTACAAGTAGAAGTAATATAACTTTTACCTATGGCAATTATATATGTAAGACCTCCACGTTACAAGTGATCTCCACATCCACCTAAATGGCCTCAATTAATAACCAAGTCATAAGAATCATTCATTTAGGGAGGCACTGATCTATGTCTGCCCATAATGTTCCTTTTAGCACGTTAATTGTGGTTCAATAGCTTGCCCAACATCTCCCAATAGCTCAGGCCCTCAAGTTCTGGCAACATCCTCATAAATCTGCACTTTTTCCAGCTTAATGGCATTTTTCTTATAGCAGGATAACCAAAACTGAACACAATACTTTCAATGCATTCCAAACGCCTTCTTCACCAATCCAACTGCGATGCCACTTTCAAGAAATTATGTACCTGTACTCCTGAATTCCTCTTGTCTGATCAGTTTAATTCACACAGAGTAAAGACAGTTGTTAGTAATGAGCCATTCCTCACTTGATATCTTGGCAATAATGAAAATTAATCAAGATCATTTTGATCTGGGAATCAGATGTATAAAAAGGAACCTTTATTATAAATCTCTCCCAAATATTGAAAGGTTAGGTTAGATTTGGCTGAGTGCTTAATTCAACACCTTTCAACACCTTTAGCTTGATTGGTTAAAGTCAAAACTATCAACAATGATTATTATCTTTACCACTTTTGGAGCAGAGGGTACATTAAGGTGAGGGCAGAGTAGGCTAAGGTCAGTTTCCATTAACCCTTGCTATTCCTACCATAAGGTGACAATTGGGCATGTTCTGATTTAAGCAGTTACCCCAAAACTTGATAATTCCAAACAAAACTCAAAGAAAGTATACATAATCCATTCTTTTTTTTTAAACGGACATATTATTGGGCTCTGCATGGCCTAGAAATGCAATACTGCCCACAGAGGATGTAATTGGTCATACAATATCATAGACACAAGGTTTTTGACTATTGCATACCCAAGATGGAGGAGGCAAATGAGATAGCAGATACTCCTGAGAACCAGGTCTTTGGATGAATGGCCAGTCTATTGGTTAATCGCACTGGGACCTGAGGCTATGAGAGGTCATGGCCCATTGTTTGCAAGTTCAGATCATGTAGAGGAGACACTGTGGTGGTTGTTCATGTTAAAATGTATTGTGTGTGTTCTGCTGCTTTTTATTGGTATGACTGTATGGCAAATGAAATTCCTCATATGTTGCAAAACATACTTGGCTAATAAAATATGATTATAATTATGATTATGATAATAAAGGTCACCATCAGGTCGATGATTAATGATATATATTGATCTTGTGGCGGCACCTGGTGGTAAGCCAAGGGCAGAATGAACCATCGGCTCTAGATGGCGGCATCTTGGTGTGGGTGGCGCTAGTTGCGAGGTCGGTACCTGAGTTGGTATTTAAGGCCGGGCAACGCCCGTGACCTGGGGGAGTGGGGAGCTGTATTGGAGAGAATAAACACATCTAGTGCACACAACTCATGTCCGACTAGTTTTTGGCTGGACTCCTGCAAGTCCCCGCTACAATCTCATCCATATAAATTGTGCTTCTCTTATACGTTTTTAATTTTCATTATATGCTTTCAGTGTATGAGTGGTTGTACCTGCAGAGATGTAACTCACCACATGCTATCTTTTGTTAAGTCCAATGGTCTTCCACTCTCATCGCAGAAGTTATCAATTTTCAAATCTTGCCCCCTGTCATGGGCTGAGTTGAAATTTGTGATGTGTCGAGTGGCAATTCCGAAACATCTCAAAACTGGAGCAGAGCAACAATTATTAGGAAGACTTCAATGCAAATGAAATTTGAGATCTGTTTGAGCCAATAAGGTGAGCTCCCCCCCCTACTACCCCCCTCCCTCAACCACCTAACCCTGCCCCATCTCAACCCTCCGATTTGCTCAAAGTACCTTAGTGACTGGAAGAATAATCGCTGCACATTTAGTTCATGTTGCATTAAGAAACACTGTTTGTTGGAACATCCACATCAAATCATGATTTAGTTTTGTTCTTTATCCCTGAATAATTTCCCATGCTCTATCATACCAGCTGTTTAACACTTAAAATGGGGAAACAACAAATGAACTCAAAATTCACAAGGTCTCTCTTTAGTTAGGATTGAGCTTCAGAGGAACACTAAAAAATGGAAGTTACAAAGAAGACACCGAGTCTGAAATTTCCACAAGGGTAGAGAGCCGTGGACGCAGCCTAGAACATTACGCAAACCAGACTCCCCAACATTGCCTTTATCGACACTTTGAATGCACCACCCACTTTATTAATAATTTGGGGATTTCCTGAATCTGCACCATTTGCTGGAAATAATGGAAAGGTCTGACTGACATGGCTTTATCTTACAAGATATGCCTTACTGAGTTACAAATTCTATAGAACCTGTTCCAATTTTTAATCACAGAAGAATATTGACCCATTTATTTACCTGACAGTTGAATTCAAATTCTGTTTGATGACCATAATAAAACATAATATATAAATATAGATTACATAACATTAAAAAATTCTGCCAGGCTAACATGACTGGCTTTTCTCTCGGCACATCATTTCTCAAATGTGCACAATAATAACACTGGTCTTCGAAATCTACAATCCATTATACTTTATGTATTTGCAAATCACTCTCACTTCATGTATTTTCTGTTTTTTATATTCCCCTCATCATTGTTATGAAATCATATCATGTTAGTACTTTCATGGTTGTAAAATGACTACAACACTGCAACACATTACGTTAAAGCAATGTAAGAATTTGTCTTCCATCCTGTGGTAGACAAAAAAACTAGAGAAAGACTCAGAACGTTTGCTGATTCCATGGTTTCACAGTAATTCTATGATTCAGAGCTAAAGGTGAACAGTTCCAAAAGCTGGAAAACCACAGTTTTAATACATAGCTCCTAAAACATGACAGGGTGAGAGGAGCTTAAACCATAGCATGAAACCATAGCATAGCATGAGAGCAGCATGAAAGAGCTTTCATATCTGCAATAACCCCAGGCCTCAAAGTACATTTTAAACAATTTCCCATGGAATGTGCTTCACTTTGCCTTATTGTTAGTCAAATAATATTTTTTGAAACAGGTTTAAATAATGGTTTAAATAAAAATATTACAAAAATCTTTATCGAAACAAAGGATTATTTGAAGTTTGTAGGTAGTGTATCCTTCTCACTTGTAAAATATATTTCTGTTGTTGTGCTGCAGTGTGGCATATACAAAACTTGCTTATATCAGGAGCATCAAAGAAATACAACAATTTCTAGTAGCAAATTACTCTTAATTAAACCTGAAGCTTGAAATATTGCAGTAATTTTCCTTGTGACAGTTTCTTAAGGAAGTAGTGATCCCCATCAATTTTAAAGTCATAGAATGTGTAATTAAAATAAGCTTCAAATCAATAAACGGGATCAAAAGGAAATAATTACAGCTTCTGAGATGCTGACTGAACAGAACAGCAATGCCAGCATCCAGAGTAGATGTGTGCGAGGTGCTGGATGCACTCACACTGTTGAGAAGGTCCCAAGGGATAAAGAAACCAGTGCTTGGCATAGAAATACACAGTCGTTGTAAGTATCTCAATTAATATGTTGCTCAATTCATGCTGTTCATAATGTTTTGTGTATATAAGTTCTCAATGTAATGTTCACCTATTTATACAACGTTGCTTTTTAATTTTAATTTTGTTTTGTTTAAAATGAAAGTAGTGTAATATATGTTGATTGGTTTGTGGTTTACATATATTTAACTGTTAAGTGTAACTTTTCACAATAGATGTTGGAAGCTCAAATGGAAGTATAAAAATGTGTGAAATCATAACAGAGATAATGAGGTGTGCATGCCTCAGTGACTTGGGATCACATCAGTTTCTTGAATAAAAGCTTTGCAGTTCCATGCTAATTCCAGACATTAATTCTTATAGTTTTTCATCATCACACACCATTGGAGAGAGTTACATACCTGTGCAGGCAACTGCGGCAAACACCCAACATTGCCCATAGCGGACAGGCCGACACCCTGATTCATTCCATTTGCGAAGGATAGAAATGCTTCCATTCCACTGTGTTGGAGCTATTCCACCTGAATAGTCACTGCTCCAATTACCCATTAATATCCCATTATCATCATTGCAATTCACCTGTAAAGAAGTGAGAAATTGTAATTCTTTGCACAATTATTCAAATAAAAAAATATTGAGTTTAAGAATGTGAGATAAATCTTTGAAGATTACGCTATAAGCAAGGTATGTATGTGGATTCTAGGTCTGTGAGGTACTGTATTGCTGAATTTAACTATGATCAACTGTAACATAATTAATTACATGTTAGAGGCTCAAATGGAATTGTAAAAATGTGTAAAATCATTGCAAAGATAATGATGTTTCAGTGGCTTCGGTTCATATGAGTTTCTTGAACCAAAGCTTGTAGTTCCATGCTAATTTCAGATGTTAATTATTTTCTCATATTATTTGCCCTGCTTGGTTTATATGGCAGTAAAACTTCCTTGGAACTTCCTTACAAAGAAAATAAACTGGTAATAATTGAACTGGTGATTAATTGCCAATGACATTTGAATTTTAGACTTACACCTATCCACTTTAGAACCAGTGGTTTGAACGGGAATCCTAAAGTTGCTTTGTAAAACTACTGGTAATTGTTTCAAGTAACTTAAAATGATGAAAGCAACCCTCAGGGGTGCAGGATTCCTGCCAGAGCATGTGGGCATCTTCAATTTTCAGGTACAGAGAGAAGAGTGGGAACAAGCAACAGTTTTTATTGACATAAGCTTGGTGGAATGCCTCAAAAACTCAAGTTCAGTTTCTTGCCAACAATCTTTGTGGAAAACAAATTGTTTGATTGGTTTGTATGAGCAACCATACCCAGCTTTCATGTCTCTTCCGTTTTACTCTGAAATTTGATTGCCTTTGAAATAATAGACTTATTATGAGTTATCTTTTCATAAATGTCCTTTATATAAATTTAATTATGGCGGTGAAAGTTTCAATGTCTTACCAGGTTAATACAGCAGGGACAATGAATAGGTCCATCAAAATGTATACGTAGACATTTGTTAAGGGCTTTTGGTTTATCCCTGAGGAGTCTATTAAGTTATTGATAGCAATGACTGGCTTGTATGACACCAGGCTTCATGCTTACCACAGCAGATATAATCCTGCTGATGTAAATAGGATCATTTCTTTTGGAGAAATCTTCTTTTGGATTATCAATCGAGTTTTTGCTGTTGTTCAAGAGTTTCAGGCAAATATCCACAATGCCATGTTCAAACTGAAAGTTAAGAATCAATAATAAAATGCACAGTAAGTGTCTATTTTACATTATGGTCTGGTGTATTTTCCAATGCATGATATCATGGTTGTGACCCATGACTGTGTGTCCATGCTCATCCTTGGGGGTGAATTTCAAAATGGGTGACAACATTCTTTCTTCTTATTTTCCATCCATGCCATGACCTTATCCATTTATTTAGCCCGTCTACATCCTCCACGCAGCCCATACTAACATAACATCCAGATGTGTATCATCAGCAAACTTAGACATATTACACTTGATCCCCACAATCATATGATTAATACAGATTGTGAACAGTTGAAGCCCCAGCACTGATCTCAGCAGAGTCCCGCTGCTCACAGCTATCGAAAAGGAAAATTCTTATTTATTACTAATCTGATGTTCTGGCCTTTAATCAATCGTCAATCCACAGTGTAATACTAATTATCATGCAGTTTGTTTATTTAATGGTTTTTTGTATGGTACCTTACTTGAAGTCCAAATACACAACATCTGTCGGTTCCCCTTTATCTTTTTTTGTTAATTATAACCATAAAAACCTCATACCGATTTGTCAATATAAATCTTTTCATAAATTCATGTTGTCTTTCTGCACTCCTATTCTTATGTCCCAACTGCTCTGTTTCACTTCCTTAAAAATAGTTTCCAATACTTTCCCTACTCTGCTGTTAAGCTGGGTGTCTACGACTTCCTAAATTGCTCCTACCACCTTTCTAAAATAGTAGAAGCACGTTTAATGCCTTACCAGTTTGTGGGAACTATTCTAGAATCTATGGAATATTGGAAAGTTGACCACCAGTACATCCATTATCTCCAAAAGCACATTTGTTAAATCACTTGGATACAGGTCATAGGGATTTATCACCTTTCTGTCCCATTAATTTCTCCAGTCTGGCTTTTCCAGGTCCCCACTTACACCAGACGAGTAGTCTTCCATTATTTTCGGGAAGTTTGCTACTTCTTCCATAAACACAGGAACAAAATATTGGAAATGTATCTGTTTTTTTCTAACATGATTATCCCTCTCACTAAATGGTCTGTATTGATGATTGCTACCCTTATACTTACACATGTAGCTTACACTTGTTTTTAAGTTTCTTGTATGCCTTCCCTTTCCTCATCAATGCCATGGTTCATGTCTGCTCAACTCTGAAATGATCCCACTCCTCAGATTTACAGTTGGTTTTGGCTTAAAGTTGTGAATGAGATCACCTCCGCTTCTTCTGAACCAGTCTTACCCAATGGACAACACTTATTCCAAACAATCTATCTGGTGAATCTACACTGCACAGATCTTCAGACCTGTAGATCTTTAGGTAGGATCAAACTAGCATAAAAGTGGTGCAGATGCAGTATCACCTAAACTGTATTTCAGTTAATCTGAATTGTTTTTATTCTTCAACTGTTTTGCAGTGAAAGTTCAATTTCTATTTGCATTCTTAATTGCCGGCTGTACTTGGTTGTTAACTTTCTACATTTTCATGAATAAGTACAGCAACATTTCCCTGAACATCACACTGCTTCTTTTCTCTATTTTCTCTATTTTCTACCAAAATCAACAACCTGATTTATTGCACAATAAATGCAATCACACATCTTCTTTCTTTATCAATTGTCTTTATGCGGTTGCCCATAATTTATACCCTCATCTTATCTCATGGTTTTTTTGCCAGTTTTTCCTTTCAAACATTAAACTCTTTTTTCATATTGAACACGTAAATGAAATTTATTTTTAGCTTTTCCAATAATAAACTGACTGATCAAAATCCATGGGAAGTAAAAAATACAGAAAAGTGGGAATTGATCAGTTGTTAGGTATATGCATTTGTGAATGTGTGCATGTTTGTGTGCATGCATGTGTGTTGCATGTGCATATGTTTATGTAAACATGTATGTAAACATGCATATGCATACATACACCAAGATGTATATGTGAATGGGTGTGCATTTGTGTGCATGCACATGTTTGTGCGTGTGGGCATATGCATGCGAGTGCATGTGTACGTAATTGTGTTGATGTGTTATTTATGTGTCTGTGTGCATGTGTATGGCTATGTATTTGTGTGTGTATGTATTTCCATGTGTGTGCGCACATCTGTGTGTTTGCATCCATTCCTTCTGCTTCTTTGATGTATACTTCACTCACACTAGTAAAGTTTTCATTACCTGTCCAAAATTCCAGGCTGAGAACGAAATATATTTATGTGTACCAAAATATGTAAACCCCTGATCATTCAGCACATATTCTCTGCGTTTATCCTCAGTATCCAGGAAAACAGCATCAGCTGAAATTTGAATATAAATTAGTGGGATTAGCCAAAACATATCCTCACACATTTACTTTCATAAACATCTGTATACTATGTTGATTTTTTATTCTGATGCAAAGCCATCATTTGTTCTCATCCCGATCTTCCATTAAGGTGATGGGGAGGAGGTGTGTTCATGAACTGTGATAGTTGACGGGGGAAGGTTTTGAATAGTGGATAAGGGACTGAGACCTCATGATCCTAAAGGAACAGCAATATATTTTTTAATGCTAGGATAATATATGAGTTGCAGTTGGTGGTGGAAGAAAGGAAGTCCATGACCTTCTGAGTGGTAAAGCTAAGCACTTTGGTAAAGCTCACAGATGAACCGCACATTTCCAGGTCAATGCCTGGTGGTCTATTTTGTCTTATTCTTATTATATTTTAACAGTTGGTTGAAGCCATTTATGATTCTACCTGTGATGCATTAAGGGAAACTGACTTGGAGAATTTATTTTGCATATTAATGCCAAATAAGTTGACAACATTGTATTACCTTGAACAGCTGCCAATATCACAAACAAACCTTCACAACAATGCCTAACAAAGTTAAGCAAGCTTTGGTCAGCTAGGCACAAGGTGGTCATGGTGATGCAGCAGTAGAGTTGCTGCCTAATAGCGAATGCTGCGCCAGAGACCTGGATTCGATCCTGACTACGGGTGTTGTCTGTACGGAGTTTGTACGTTCTCCCCGTGACCTGCGTGGGTTTTCACAGTTCCCTCCCATACTCCAAAGACATACGGGTTTGTGGGTTAATTGGCTTGGTAAATGTAAAAATTGTCCCTAGTGGGTGTGGGATAGTGTAAATGTGCGGGGATCGCTGACCATGGGGCAAATATTACAGATTGCTCTGCCTTTGAGATATATATTTTGATAATTTCACACAATATTGTACCTGAGCACCAGGGGTTGAAGAGCAGGATGAATTCTCCCAGATTAAACATTTTAGATTGGCCCTTTGTTGAGCACACCATATTCAAGGAGTAGTGACCAATCTTGCTGGTGAACGGTGAGCAAATGGACAGGGTTAACTGGTTTCCAACGTTGCTTACAAGGGCAGCATTCCATGAATTTTCAGCCAGTGAATTTGAAAGTGGAAATGTGATTTTTTCAAATGCCCCTGAAGCCTCCACACCTGGAAAAAAAAAAGGATTTTTGAATTTCCAAAAATGAATTAGACTGCCACCTCAAATTATGTCAAAGTTCATCAATGGGTTGCTCAAAATAAATGTGATATTTGATCTTTGATAAATCTAATCTATTTACCAATTAATTACTGTAGGCTTTACATGCACAATTGAATTTACATTTGTTTACATTCGCTACTCGATTAAAATCATTTGTATCTTCACTTGCCATTTTTCTTTTATCTCTTCTCACTTTATATCTTAATTAGTATACAGTTCCTTAGCTTGAGTCCCTAACTCATCAGTGCCACCAAAGACATTGGTAGACTGCCAAGGTGAATAACAATCCCTCTCAATGTGAGAATAATTCATCTTATCAACATCTATTATCCATTTTTATTCATGGGGTGAAAAGAGTTGATTATCTATTTAGTGTTTCCTGTTATGCAGGACTAAACTGCCTCAGAAACCTGTCACACGTTGTTACTCCCGAGAGTAGCCACTGCTTTTCATGTAATCTCACTTGTAGGGAAAGTGGACCTGTTCACTGTTGTCACTAGAAGTTTCAATTTTCAATCTAGTACAAATGCATTATGGAACACTTCAGATTGAATGGACCAGTTGAAGGGCAGCTTTTACTCAGTGGGAGCATTTCTGTGTTCAGATCACAGAAAGACTTCAAGCTCCATATCAAAGATGTTACCATACGATTTTAGCTGGGGAAGTGATGGCTGCAGGGTCCTCATTTGTCCCATGTGGGTTGGAATTCCATGACACGGGGACTCTGGACATGGTGATTAGTATCCACTGGCTCCCAATGCACTCGGGAATACTATTTCTGTGAATTTCAATCCCACATGGTGCTGCAAGTCAGGTGTTTCATTCATGCCAGTGGCGGCTGCATTAGCATTAACTAAAAGGAAATCACCTGAGTAGTTCATTCTGAGTAAGTCATTCCTATCCAGCCAGATACGTATCCTCTAAGGTAGTAAAACACTCTTCATTTGTAGACAGGAAGAATTCACATGGACTCTGGGTTTTACCTTCAGAACAAACTTTCTTTATTACAAATTGCCAAATTTGTGAGACAACCGCCCTAGCGCAGATACAAAGCATATGTCGTTTTTTATGCTACCCATTATCTACTTTCCCCCATTATCTCTACCCCACATACACAGTGAGTACATAAGATAAAGGAATTCATGATTAACATACTGTACTCTAATGTGTTGTGTGCTATGAAAGCGGTAAGTAGTTCCGTGTTACCATATACTGTATGTGCAATGCTAAGTTCACCTTCAGGTCACTTTACTTGCAACTGGTCACAGAGTGGTATTATCCAGTTTCAACCAGGTTTTAGTGCGGAACCACAGCCAACATTAAGGATCATTTTACTATCTGCCTTTGCCACTGTCTACTTCAATCTATTGTCAGCCTTGACACATTGTGTCCCTTTAAACTACTAAAGACCCTGGGCTAGTCCCAGCAATCATCGCCCTCCAAATCTATGGACCTTGCACTATGGATCAGGCCCACCTCCCTTGAAGCCCTATTCTCCAGATCACCACTAACGCCACAACTCTCTCCGCACCACCAACCAAACCTATCGAGAACTAATTATACCCACCAAATTAACAAACCTAACACCAAACTAGCAATACCAAATCCTGACCAGTGTTTTTTGAACACACCTATACATCAATCTGGCACACCCGCACCCTGACTCCTCTTCCCATCAAACAGGCCTGATCCACCCTTACAATGCCCAATCATCTATACCGCTCACTTTAGCCTATTGAACAGCCCCAGATCAAGATTTACATTGTGCTCTTTGCATGTTTTGCAACAGTGGAGCAGACAGAGGAAGTCTGTTCACCAGTGTTTGACACTCTGTGCCTCCTTCACTGCTGAATTAGACAGAGACGACCCTCAAATAAAACATTTCTTGGTTCACTGAGAACTGTCTGGTTTATGTATCTTTAGGACATCAACTTCATGCCAATCCAACAGTGATCTTTTAGTGCAGGAATGCAGAACGCCTTTTGAAGGGCTGAGGTGTGAGCCGTCTAAAATGATGGGCATCAGAATGGGCACCAGATGTTTGGTGTGCCATAAAGCAGGAACCTTGTTTTATCCTCCCTTGTTTAGTTTAGCCAGTTTTCCACCACTATCCTTTACACCGCCAACTTTATGGTGAAGCTGAGGATCCAGTGGCTGAATAGATCAGGGGCCGCGGAACATTTTTGAAAGTGGGGGGGGGGGGGGGGCCGAGTGATCACTGACCTTGGGGGTTCCCGGCGAGGGAGTGGAACGACCGAGTGAAGGGAGGGTGTGGGAGGGGGGGTCCACCCTCCCACGGTAGGGACGATTTGAAATTTGATGTATTAAAATCATGTTTTGGTGCATTGTGGAAGTATGATTTCAATGTTTTTTGTTTGAAGTATTTTTAAGATAATACAGGGCCTACATGAGAGATAGGAGCAGGTGATTATTATTTTTGTTATTGCTCAACCTCCAAAAACTGGGGGATAATTATACAGGCCAACCCCCACCTCAAAAAGTGGCGGGATATATCACCCATACCCCCCCCCCCCCGCCCAGTCGACGTCAGTGCCTTCCACGGTACCGAAAATTTGACAACAAAACTTTTAAATGTGTTATAAATTCAAGTGGTTTTTTTTTGTTTGTAGTTGGAAAAAGGGACAATAAATAATCATAACATTTCCTGATTTTGCAAAGTCATACAAATTATGTTTTGCTTGGGGAAACAAATCAGTATTTTGAAAATATGCGTTCTCCTTTTGACATATAGTTCATTTTGAGTTGAATTTAGAATCATTAAACCATGACATTAATAAAGGGGGTATATTTGTGGAAACTTTACTTTTTTTTAAGTTAAACTTTCGAGAAATCTAAAATGCATTAGAAATACACATTTCTGGGTCTCTTGCCCAGATTAGGTGAATCGAGGACCAGAGGACAGATTTAAGGTGTAGGGGAAAAGATTTCATAGGAATCTGAGGGGTAACATTTTCCACACAAAGGGTGGTGGGTGTATGGAACAAGCTGCCAGAGGAGGTAGTTGAGGTAGGGACTATCCCAACATTTAAGAAACAGTTAGACTGATACATGGATAGGGAAGGTTTGGATGGATATGGACTAAATGCAGGTAGTGTAGCTGGGACATGTTGGTGGGTGTGGGCAAGTTGGGCCAAAGGGCCTGTTTTCACACTGTATCACTCTATGACTATATAATACCTCCACCGTGCATGAATGCTTCAAAATCAAGTGATCGAGTTTTATTGCCATATACTCAAACATAGAAACATAGAAAATAGATGCAGCAATTGGCCATTCGGCCCTTTGAGCCAGTACTGCCATTCAATATGATCATGGCTGTTCATCTAAAATCAGTACCCCTTTCCTGTTTTTTTCTCCATATCCCTTAATTTCATTAGCCCCAAGAGCTAAATATAACTCTCTCTTGAAAACATGCAGTGAATTGGCCTCCACTGCCTTCTGTGGCTGAGAATTCCACAGATTCACAACTCTCTGGATGAAGAAAGTTTGTCCTCATCTCAGTCCTAAATGGCCTACCCCTTATTCTTAAAGTGTGACCCCTGGTTCTGGACTCCCCCAACATCGGGGAAATTTTTCCTGCAGTTACAGTAATTGAAAATCTAGCAGGCAAGCAGGATGCTTTCTCCAACCACCTCCATTTGAAGGCCACTATCTTCCACCGCTTCTACCCAGTGCTTGGTACCTACTTCCAGCAGCCACTGGTTGTCCTTCAGGATGCACCGAGCCGCAGCCTGGTTCATGCCGGTCTGCAGTGCGAATTCGGCGCAGAGAATCTCACGGCAGTGGCGCAATGCTTCCGACGCCCCCAACAGCCCAGGACTCTTGCACTGAGGCTGCTCCATGGCCAGAGCTGCAGTAAGCGACTCACCAGCCCAGCAAACACTCGCCAGCCCCAGCTCCCCATCCGCATTTGCCCCCGCCGCTGCTTCTGCTTCCATCCCTCCCTCCGCCGCGGCTCTCCAACACCCACGACCAGATTGCTCAGAGCACAGCAGCACCTCGTCCAAAGTCAGAGACATTGAAATATGTCTCGCCAAAAAAAGTGTGGGGGGGGGGGGCTGCAGCCCCTCCGGCCCCCCAGGTTCTGCGGCCCATGTCAACCAAAAATTTCAGCAGTCTTCAATACACATTAGCACCATTTATTTAACTGTGATTGACTTGCTTTGCAGGAATCTTTGTAGATTAAAACTAACCATATGTTTAGTTTTAACTGCAAGAACTCACAACAAACAATTTACTGAATATTGTTTTCTGTGAAATATGTTGTTTGCACCATTGACTGACATGTAGGAGTTTAACCTTCTAATCACAAAGATAATGTTTATTTTAACACAGCCAACATAGGAAGTAAGGTTGTTGCTTTTGGGCTTTAGTTATTTGAATCCTCTAATATCACACTGGGTTTACAGAAGTGAAGCAGGTTACTTCACCCAATTGATGGGTGCTAGTATTAATTTATTTCATGAGTCCCCTCCCGCTAATTCTATTGATACCATCTGCTCTCCTTCCCTTCGTTCTGTAGTTATCTCTTTTTCACTTAATAAAATCCATCTCATTCCTCACATTCTCCATGTTCCCATCATCTTCCCACCATTCTCTGGGTAAAGAAATGAATGCTCTGAACAAGCTACAGTATAAGACGCTGGGGGACTTTCACTTCCGAACTTTTTGTATTATTACTGGGCAGTGCATATTAAGAATATAATTTATTGGTTGGACAGTCCTACCCAACAGACAGAATGGATAAGAATGGAGAAAGAGGATTGTTCTCCTTGTAATATAGGAGCGATCCTCTTCTCCCCGATAAAACTGAACAACACAATATATAAGAATAATCCAATTATCCACAATACAATAAGAATTTGTAAACAAATAAAATTAACTTTAAAATTAAGAAACCTATCACTGTTAATGCCAATAGTGAATAATCCTTCATTTAAACCATCTCTCACCGATAAAACATATAACCAATGGGAAAGAATGGGAATTAAAAGGATCGGTGATATGTATGAAATGGGAAATCTGTTATCATTTCAACAATTACAATTAAAATTTAAGCTGAAAAATAGCCAATATTTTAAATACCTTCAGATCTGTGACTTCATGAAGAAATATATACAAAGATATCAAACTTTAACTTTAGATCAACTGGAAGAAGCAATTAATATTAAGGCTGACACACAGAAATTAATATCATATTTATATAATAGTATTTTAAACATAGAACTACCATCGACAGAGGCAGAGGAGATTGGGAACGAGAATTAATGGTAAAAATCATGAAGGAAACATGGGAAAAGCATTTGATATATATACACAAATGCTCGATTAACGTAAGACATAACTTAATTCAATTCAAAATTCTACATAGATTATATTATTGAAAAACAAGATTGATTAAATTTTATCCAAATACTTCTCCCATTTGTGATAAATGTTTATCTCAAAATGCCACTATAACACACTCATTTGATTCCTGCATAAAACTTCATAAATTCTGGAGCGACATCTTTGAAATATTTACAAAATTATTCAAGATAAAAATGGAGTCTAACACTGAAATGATTATATTTGGAGTAACGGAAGATGGGAACAAACTGAACACATTTCAAAATTCATTTTTTAATTATGGGTTAATAACGGCAAAAAAACATATACTTGAATTTTGGAAAAATACACCCATACCAACGCTCAAAATGTGGATTTCAAACATGTTGGAAACCGCACATCTTGAAGAAATGCGATTCCTCCTAACAGACAAAAGGCCAATTCTTAACGAGTTGGTCTCCATTTATCGACTTCTTGGAAGCATATGGTGCAACAAAATCGTAGAAACCAACTGTTTCAGGACTGTTCAGGAAGGATGGTCAAGCATATAAATAACTATCTCCTACAATCTCTTACTCTCTACTTCCTCTTTTTCTCTCTCTTCTTCCCCTCTTTCCTCCCTTTTCCTTTTCACACATCTAGACATCACACACTTTTCTATCTCTTTATTACCTATTCTTTCTTTTTCTCTTTTATTGTTAAGGGAAAAAAAAAATATGAAGCTGTCCATAAAATGTAACATGTCAATATATATTAGGCACCTTGTGCCACATTATTGTACTTACTTCTAATAAAATTAAAATAAAAAAATAAAAAAACAAGCTACAGTATAAAGGGCCTGTCCCACTTTCCCGAGTTATTCATGAATTCTCCTGAGTTATTCACAAATTCTCCAAAGTTTTCAAACTTGCAGAATGTTCATAACGAGTCCGTGGATATATCGTAGCGGCTTGTTATTACAACCGTAGGTACTCGGGGCATCAGGTAAGTCGGGACATTTTTTCGGCCAGATGAAAAATGTCCACGAATAAAAAAATAGCTCAGAGTACCTACGGCTGGCATAACGAGCCATTACGATATATCCACGGACTCCTACGGCCTCCTACAGACGATACGAACATTCTGTGAGTTTGAAAACTCGGGAGAATTCGTGAATAACTCAGGAGAATTCATGAATAACTCGGGAAAGTGGGACAGGCTCTTATCACATAATAAAATTATATTTTTCAAAGCTAATATTAGTGCATTGGAATGTACAGAGTACATATAAATTTCAGAAATGATTCATAAGTGTATGATATTGCAAATTTAGAAATTAAGTCATAGCAAAATAAGAAGATATTAAGGCATATGAGTAAACATTTGTAAGAAAGATAGATTTTAAGACACTACTTAAATGGGAACAGAGAGGTAAAGAGGCACGGAGAATTAGGGAGAGAATACCAGAGTATAGTCATGGAAGCTAAAGGCTGGGATGTTTGGGGATTATAGTTTCAGATATCCTAGGGGATTTTAGGGTAGGAATAGATTACCAGGATGGGGCAAGTGTATAAAGGTACTTAAAAAAAAGTGGTAATTGTGTCTACTTCTGTAGCTTCCTCTAGTAGCTCATTCCAGAATCAGACTGCACTCTGAGTGAGAAAGTTTCCCTAAGATCCTTCTTAAATCTATCCCTTCTCACCTTAAACCTATGCCTTCTAGTTTTAGAATCTCTTACCCTGGGAAAAAACTGTGAACATACACCTTGTCTATAACTCTCATGAGATTGTACACCTCAAAAAGATCATTCTTCAGCCTCCTAAGCTTCAAATAAAAATGTCCCAGCCTATCAAACCTCTCCCTATAACTCAAGCCAGCTAGCCTCGGTAAACAGTGAATTTGTTCTGTGCCCTTTCCTACTTAATGACATCCTTCCGAAAGCTAGGCAACCAGAAGTTCACACAGCACTCCGTATGGTTCAGCAATGACTTGTACCGCTGCATCATGATGTCCTAGCTTTAACGCTCAATATCCTTCTCAATGCATGCCATTTAGCTTCTTCATCACACTGTCCACCTGGCTCGCCACTTTCAAGGAACCATGTACCTGTACTCCCAGATCTCTCTGTTGTACAACACTCTCCAAGGTTCAACCATTTACTGTGTAGGTTCTGTCCTGGTTTGACTTACCAAAGTGCAACAAATACTCGTCGGAGTTAAACTCCACCTTTCTACCTGATCTAGATCATATTGTAAATTTAGATATCCTTCCTCACTGGATTACTGTAACACTATTTTTAGTGTAGTCTGCTTATATACAATGTTGGCAGCATACCATTGGTCACAGGTCTCCAATCAGGAAAGCAACTCTACACAACTACCAAAGATAGACATAAAATTCTGGAGTAACACATCGGGACAGGTAGCATCTGTGAAGAGAAGGAATGAGTAATGTTTCGCAACGTCACCCATTCCTTCTCTCCAGAGATTTTACCTGTCCGCTGAGTTACTACAGCATTTTGTGTCTATCTTCGGTTTTAACCAGCAACTGCAGTTCCTTCCTGCACAACTACCCTGCACAACTCCTTCCTCCAAGTCAATTTTGAATCCGTTTTGACCCGCAAAATTCCTCCAGCAGTTTATTTTATGACAAAAATAGAAACTATTTTGCTCAATGCTGCCAGTGTGAGCTGTACTCACACAGGCTGATCAGGTTGCATTTGTTGACTGGAAAAAAATATGTTTCAGTTCAATGCGCTTCCATCAGAACCTAACAGAACTTGATGGCAACCCATCAACTTGAACTGCTGACTGTTTCCCTCTCTGACCATGCTGCTTGACCTGCTGAGTATTTGCAACATTTGCTCTTTTTTTTCAGTAAAAAGCACAACCTGGTCATCATCGAACTGTGATATTTAATAGTAAGAAATAGTCTTGTGTTCCCATCATTGCAATAGAGACTGCATTAGAGGTACTACGTGCCCTAAATTGTTCTGGGATGCCTTCTGCAAAGCTCTACGTAAATACAAGCTCATTCCTTAACTCTGAGCAATACCAGACCATTACAAATTGCACTTGAGCCTATATTTGCCTCCTTTACCTGTTTGCACGATGAAGGAGACCTTGTCATCATTTGGCTGGTATCCCCTGATCATGAAATTCACAGTGATGGTGAAACGACTACCCCGCCTCAGAACCAGTCGTTCGAAGCCGAATTCGTCCGCATTGTGCGCTGTGTTATTCACTTTGTACTGCAAATCTGTACTTGCCACTGCCAAAGCTGCGAAAACATGCAATCAAGAAGGGTATGTTACAAAAAAAGGTTCCCAAACCCTGATTGAATTTATACTTCATTTCTTGTACACGTGACAAAACGATGGTTATTTATTGCACCCGTTATTCGAATGCAAGCACAACAATTTCTAGCACAGTATTGCGCAGTATCTGGAATAATTTCGAAAAATTCAACGTTTTAAAATAAAAATACGTTTTCGCTTTTAGCGTAAGTGTTTATAGGATAAATACACCATTCAAACACGTTCGGTACTAATGGTCCTAAACGGCCCTTTTGACCGTTCCATGAAGTTTACTCACTTTGAGACATTTTTCTCCAGGGATGTATCCGCTAATATTGCCGTCCACTCGTACTCTGCGAACTCACGGTCTGGACCAAGAGCTCTATGATGTTTGGTCCGGACTGGAAACTTTTATAGTCAAATCTACGCGCCCCACCTCAACTTGTCATGAATCGAAAGTGTAACCGAGTACCATGACGGATGATGTATGCAAATCAAAATTTCCTGAAGTTGTGGAAAGTTCACAACTTTATGAAACAGCTTTAAGAACTCCCTCTGGTGGTACATACGTGAAAACTTGAGACCCTTCAATATCGCTGTGTCACCCTCTCCCCTGACTCTCAGTCGGAAGAAGGGTCTTGACCTGAAACATCACCCATTCCTTCTCTCCAGAGATGCAGCCTGACCCCCAGACTCCAGCAGTTTGCGTAAACCGGCATCTGCAGTACCTTTTTACACATTCCTCTGCCCATATACGTCTGCCTTTTTTTTTTCCATATTTCAAAATAGACTTTAGTCAGGTAATAAATATATACGTCTGCCTTTTTTTTTTCCATATTTCAAAAGAGACTTTAGTCAGGTAATAAATATATACAATACATGAACCGTGCAAAAAAAATTAATCGGACATTTTCGGAGGCTACACAGACCTTTTTATAATGTTTACATACGTTGCTCAACTTTCACAAATGGACCCTAGACTGTGGCCCTCCCCCACCGAGCCTTGGCGTTGGCTGCACCAAAGCTTCAGTGCATCCCTCAGCATGTACTCCTGCAGTCTGCAGCGGGCCAGTCGGCAACATTCCCCGACGGACATCTCGCTCTGCTAGGTGGTCAACAACGCTCGAGCAGACCAAAGAGCATCGTTCACTGAGTTGATGACCTTCCAGCAGCACTCGATGTCCGTCTCTGAACGTGTCCCTGGGAACAGTCCATAAATCACAGAGTCCTCTGTGACGGAGCTGTTCGGAATAAGCTGTGACAGGGACCCTTGCAAACCTCTCCAGACTCTCTTTGCAAATCCATACTCTGCAAAGAGGTGGGCAACCGTCTCCTCTCCATAGCAGCCATCCCGTGGGCAGCGTGCGCTGATAGTGGGGCAGGAAGGATCTGACTAGGATGGCTCCCCTCACCGCCAGCCAAGCCAGGTCTTGGTGCTTGTTGGTGAGTTCTGGCGATGAGGCATTTTGCCAGACAAGCTGGGCAGGCCCCAGGATCTATGGAGTCATTTCCCTGCAGGACGTTCCGTGCTGACCACTGCCGGATGGACTTATGGTCAAAGGTGTTGGTCCGGAAGAACCTTTCCACATACGACAGATGGTGTGGCAATGTCCAGCTGACTGGCACATTGCATAGCATCTGCCCATCCTTTGTAACACTGGGGACAGGTAGAACCTCAGCCGGTAGTGACACTTGGTCCCCAGTGCCTTGGCTCTCAGCTCTGCCTGATGCAGCCACACACGAAGGTGGCTATCATGGTGAGGGTGACGTCAGGCACATTTTTACTCCCGGTGTCTGCCGACTTGTGCATTGTGGCCCATCGCATCCTCGACCCCCAGATGAACTGGAAGACGGCCCAGCAAGACCATACCAACAGTAATCTTGGGGGAGATTCTTGTATGGTTTATGCAGGGTCGACACAGGAAGGATGTCTCCTCTGATCAAGGCTGTGAAGGACCAGGGACCCAATTGCAGAATAAGGATTAAGAGGAGGAAACATTTCTTCACTGGCAGGATGGTGGACTTTTGAAATTCTCTCCTTCTTCAGAGGGCTGTGGAGGATTAGTTGTGTTCATGCAAAACAGATTTTGATAGATTCTGCGACATTAAGAGGATTAAATGATAAGGGATCATCTTGGCAAAGAGCATCGAGGTAGATGATAGATGAAAGGTGGAGTAGGCAGAATTGACTATTTCTGCTCCTGTTTAGTTTAGTTTAGCTTAGAGATGGAGCGTGGAAACAGGCCCTTATTCCCACCAAGTCTGCGCCGATCAGCAATCCCCAGGATGGTGGCCCATTGGTAATGACGATGGCGGGTTGTGCAGTCTCAATTCTGGTGAGTTCTGACAAGGCTCACGAGTCTAGAGAAGAGGGTTGCACAAAAACCTGTGCGTGAATGAGTTTAAGGAGGAGAAGCTGTTGCACTGTAACAACCCCGTCCTCAGGGCCGCAGAGGTCAGAGTCCAGTGGAATGAAAAATCATCACGGCTGGAGATTTCATACACTAGCACTATCCTACACACTAGGGTCAATTTACAATTTTAGCAAAGCCAATTAACCTACAAACCTGCACATCTTTGGAGTGTGGGAGTAAACTGGAGCATCTGTAGAAATCCCATGCGGTCATGGTGAGAGGGAGTATATACTACATGCAAACAGCATCCGCAGATCAGGATCAAAATCAGGTCTCTGGCACTGTAAGGCAGCAACTCTACTGCTGCGCCAATGTGCCGCCCATGCTCTTATGATATCTTTCGAGAAATATTTGAGCAGATGGCTGAAAGTTTGCTTAAAGTGGTAGGTTTAAGGAGTCGCATAAAGGAAAATAGATCAAAAAAGCAGGCAGTTTTAGGGAAAGAGTTCTAGAACTAAGAGTTTTGGTAACTAATGGCATGGCTGCTGCAAAAGTAAACTTGTTCAACGTCAGCAAAACCAAGGAACTAATGAGGAATTGAGGTATATTGCCCCCTGTGTCTGCTCTGCTATTCAACAAAATCCCCTGCCTGCAATGTAATTTCCTATTTCCTCCATAATCTCCTACACTGTTCAAGAATTGATCACTCTCCATGTTCAGTGCATATTAGCTAAAGGTTAGACTAGAGAACACGTGGCTGTTTCCTTTGAAGTGAGTGGCCCAGAGTAAATTTTGTTACATTGGATCACAGCAGGCTTAGATAGGGTAAAAAACAAGTTCACAATTGTAGATTGTTTGGGAGCTGGTGGATTCTATGTGAAGGGAAAAAAATGTAAATATGCTCTCTACAGCTTACCCCCTTAGTCTAGCTCAGTAAAAACACTGAGTAGACTAGTCTAGTTCAGTAAAAACACTGAATCAACTAATTCTTTATTCTCACTAACACAAACAAACTTCCTATATGATACCTAACCACACCGCGGGTCCTATCCTTGTCTCTACTCGTCCAAGCCCTTCAGCCTCGTGCGAGGAGTCACCTCAGGCAAGTCAGCACGGTCCCAAGTGCCACCACAGAAGATTGACCCCGATCCATGTGGTGTCTCCTCTTTTATAGGGTATTGGACACGTGGCGCAAAACTATATGGGGGTGGGCAGCCCCTACAAGCCAATCACAAATATCGATCATATAATACATTTATTTACAGTTCCCTAACCCAATCACAAAGTACCCCAATACATTGTTTCCACAGAAGGTACTAGATGGAAGACAGTTCACCAAAGTAAAGAAACATTTCCCAAGGTGGTATAAACAATTTGAACAAGGCTTCACACTTTAACCAAACACAAGATATCAGCACAAACTCTCTGCAACATAATTAACAATATTTTACAACACTCCATCCTATGACCAATCATAATCATGCATTTTCAAACCTGCTCAGCTCTTCTGCAATACCCTCATACATTTTAACAATAAGAAGGACATCTGGACCTCACCTTATCCTCAACTTCCTCCCAGGGTCCAGATATCGTGGAGCCATGACTCATAGCTCTGCAACTTTCACAGAGAGAGCACAAGCAGGCTTTGCAAATACAGAGATTCTCCATTTTGTGACATCTTTTATTTGGCCAATATTATCATTCCCCTCTTTTATCATTTATGATAACCCTCTTATCATTTATGATAATCAAAACACAACAGTAACTTCACTCTATCCTAACAGGAAGATGCTGATGTAATCTCTCAGAATTTCATCAAGCTTCCCGAGTTTTCATGGGCGTAGCTTCATGATTCCTGTCTGATGAGTCTTCACCTCCCGAGTTTACATGGGCATGAGTCCCCTCCATCTATCCTGTCAGGTGCATCTGTCTTTGACTTCGCAGAGTATGAAGTTTCTAAGAGAATCTCGAATAAAATAAGTTAGCAGCCTATTCTCCCACTGATCACTTGTACAGGGTCTTGGTGAGACCACACCTGGAGTATTGCGTACAGTTTTGGTCTCCTAATCTGAGGAAAGACATTCTTGCCATAGAGGGAGTACAGAGAAGGTTCACCAGACTGATTCCTGGGATGTTAGGACTTTCATATGAAGAAAGACTGGATAGACTCGGTTTGTACTCGCTGGAATTTAGAAGATTAAGGGGGGATCTTATAGAAACGTACAAAATTCTTAAGGGGTTGGACAGGCTAGATGCAGGAAGATTGTTCCCGATGTTGGGGAAGTCCAGAACAAGGGGTCACAGTTTAAGGATAAGGGGGAAATCTTTTAGGACCGAGATGAGGAAAACATTTTTGACACAGAGAGTGGTGAATCTCTGGAGGCCAGTTCATTGACTATATTTAAGAGGGAGTCAGATGTGGCCCTTGTGGCTAAAGGGATCAGGGGGTATGGAGAGAAAGCAGGTACAGGATACTGAGTTGGATGATCAGCCATGATCATATCGAATGGCGGTGCAGGCTCGAAGGGCCGAATGGCCTACTCCTGCACCTATTTTCTATGTTTCTATGTTTCTATGATACTCTTGCAGTGGTGGAGATACACCCATGCATTTCTACCTTCTACCTTCACTGCTGTTGGAGTCGTTAGGAGAACCTGGTAAGGTCCTTCCCAGCGAACCTCCAACCCTTTCCTTACCCAATTCTTTACAAGGACATAGTCTCCAGGCTCCACCTTAGTAGAAGCAGTTAACAAGGGCAACTCACCATACGCTGCTCTTACCCTACAGAGTGATTCTCTCAAAGCTCGAGTCAAAGCTAGAATGTAGTCGGTCATCTCCGTGGTCATATGATGGAAATTTTTATTTTTTGATTCCAAGGTGTTCTTAGGAGTATACCATAAACAATTTCAGCTGGGCTCAGTCTAGATTTCCCTGCAGGTGTGACTCTCATTTGAAATAAAGCTATCGGAAGTAATTTAATCCAACTAATTCCAGTCTCTGCCTTCAATTTAGCTAATTTAGTTTTAAGGGTCTGATTTGACCTTTCTACAAGTCCAGCAGCCTGTGGTCGATAAGCACAGTGTAATTGCTGCTGGATGCCCAACTGTTCACAAATCTCTCTATTAACTTGCCCAATAAAATGTGGACCATTATCTGAACTAAGTCGAATAGGGATTCCAAAACTAGGGACAATTGTTTTCATTAACACCTTGACAACAGTAGCCGCTTTATTATCAAGGGTTGGATAAGCTTTGATCCACCTGCTAAATGCATCGACTTTAACAAGTACATATCTGTAACCCTGGCACCTTTCTAATTTGATGTAATCCATCTGTAATGTCTCAAAAGGGCCCATGGGCAATGGTGTCTTTCCATCTCCACAACCTGCTTATTTCCCTGGATTGTATTTCTGGCAAATCAGGCAACAACTACTTACTTTTTGAGCTAATGTTTGTAACCTTGGATGCCACCAAGTAGCCAAAAGAGTATCTCCTACTGTTCTTGCACCGCAATGAGTTGCATAGTGCATGCACGCTATAACCCATACTGCCAAAGAATCTGTCATGCAAGTTTGCCCTCCCGGAGTGGTCCAGAGTCCTGTCATACAGTCCAGTGTACACACAAGTTGCTTCCATCATTCTTTATCCCTTTCAGTAGCCTCCTCCTGCAACTGAACAATCTCTTGTATGGTTGAATTGGCTTCTCCATCGGGACCTGTTAATTAAACTTTTAGTCTGCCTCATCATCTTTGGTACCACCATCATATGTTCCCGGGATATTACTTTTGCTGCCTGATCGGCACTACGATTTCCAATGTCTGTTGGGGGTCTGTCCTCTTGTGCGTGCACTACATTTCATAACTGAAATTTGTCTGGGTAGCATCGGGGCCTTTAATATATCTGTCACCAATTGTTTGTTTGATATTTGAGTCCCCGCTGAGGTAAGAAATCCTCCATTTCTCCATAATTGTCCGAAATCATGCACTACTCCAAATGCATATCTAGAACCTGTATATATGTTTACCCTTAAAATTTTCCCCATAATGCAAGCCCTAATTAAAGCAAAAAATTCAGCCTGTGCTGAATAAGGTGACTCAAAGGCAGCTGCTTCTACATTTCCCCCATCTTGATTAATAATTGCATACCCAGACAATTTCTCACCCCAGGGTCCAATGGATGCACTCCCATCTACGTACAATGTCATGTCTGTGTCCTCTATAGGGGCGTCTCTCAAGTCCTCCCTCACTGATGTCTCCTCCTCGATCATAAACAAACAGTCATGTCCCGCCTCTGACTGCTCCTCTGGGATTGAAACAAGAAAAGATGCTGGGTTAATAGTTGTACAATGCCTAAACTGAAGCTTCGGGTTGTTTAATAAGTAGATTTCATATTTGTTCTGACGTGCCATTGTTAGGTGCTGAGTCTGGAGTTGTCCTAACAAGGCTGCCACTGAGTGCAAACTGTAAACTACTGTCTCCTGCTGTAGGGTCAAATTTGCAACAGACTGTAAACTATTATAAATGGCGGTTATAATTTGGGTGCATAGTGGGTGTCCCCTTGCTACTGGGTTCAGTTTACTTGAATAATAGGCCACTGGCCTATGACTATCCCCAGGTTTTTGAGTAAGGACTGCCTTCGAACACTCAGAGAGAATGGTGCAATAGAGTTGGAAGGGTCTGTCGTAAAGTGGTCTTCCCATTGCTGGGGCCTGCATCAGTGATTTCTTTAAGTTCTCAAAGGTCGCTTGCACTTCCTTAGTTAGTTGAAATCCATCCTCTTTACTTGTATAGGGTGTCAGCTCTTTAGTTTCTAAAGCTATGTTAGGGATCCAAGGTCTACACTAATTAACCATACCCAGCCATTGCCTCATTTGTTTTGCTTCTTTAGGAATCGGGAATTCACAAATTGGTTCGAGTCTGCTTTTTTCTAGACTCCTTTCTGTTGCCGAAATTATGACTCCTAAAGATTTTACTTTCTCCTGGGCCATCAGCACTTTCGACTGGGAGACCACATATCCCAAATTAGCCAGAAGATTTAGTAATTGTGCAGTATCTTCACGGGTGCTTGATTCATCTCTGCTGGCCACTAATAAGTTATTGACATACTGCACGAAGGTAGATCTTCTTCTAAAATTTTAAGTACTCAATTGTTCTTGTAGACATCTGGAAAATAAAGTAGGCAAACTGGTTTGTCTAATAAACAAATGCCTTCATAACTGCTTGCTACACCCTACCAGTTTCAGTGACTGGGGTACTCAAACAACCCAATCCCTCTTCTCAATATATCACCATTTAAGAAGTGCCATGCCTCTCTCAAGAACTGATCGAGGTCACTTGTTAAGCTATTATTCCAGATCATAAAGTCACTTTTACTTGGAAACTTAGTCAAATCTCTGCATTTAAAAAAAACGTTACTTGGGGGATTATGACAGACTTGTAAAGTCTGCTATTTTAAAAGAGAACTAGACTAAGTGGGACCCGTTGGGTCCCAGCTTCACACGGGAGGGCTGGTCCCCCAACGCAATATTCCACCTCTCCACCAATTCCAATATATACACTCAATATACACTCACACACACACAGACTGACACACAGACACACACACTCACACACTCACACACACTCACACACACACACATACACACACCCTCCACCTCACATATACACACAACCACACAAACACTCACACACATACACTCACTCAGACACACACTCACTCACACACTCACACACTCACTCACTCACACACTCACTCACTCACGCACAGACTCACACACTCACACACACACATTCACACAAGCACTCACACATACACTCACACACACTCACACACACACTCACACACACTCACACACACATACACTCACACACACATATACACTCACACACATATACACTCACACACACACAGACTCACACATATACTCACACACACACACATACACTTACGCACACGCAGATTCACACTCACACACACATATACACACACATACACTCACACACACACACACACATACTCACACACACATGTACACTCACACACACATACACTCACACACACACACATACACTCACATACACACACATACACACACATACACTCACACACACAGATATACACTCACACACACACATACACTCACACACACTCGCACACACACACCCTCTCACACACACACATACACTCACACACACATTCACTCACACACACACATACACCCACACACACACGCACATACACTCACACACACAGACTCACACACACACAGACTCACACACACACATACACTCAAACATACACTCACACATACACTCACACACACACATATACACTCACACACTCACATGCACTCACACACACACATACACACTCACATACACACTCTCACACACACTCACACTCACACTCACACACACTCACAAAACTATATATATGACAGTAAACTTTCTTGAATCTGCTCATACGGCAGAGCGCGGCCTCTCCACTGTGGGGCTTCCGCAGTCAGCGCCACGTCTGCAATCAGCGTGACCTCTGCACTTACCGGAAATTACGCAATCAGCGCGACCTCTGCACTCACCGGAAATTACGCAATCAGCGCGACCTCTGCGCTCACCGGAAATTACGCAATCAGCGTGACCTGTCCACTAAGCGGAAGTCACAAAATGAGCGGGACTTTTGGACTAAAGACAGTCGGACCTAATAAAGCATTTATTCCTTCCAAACACAGTCGGATCTAATAAAGCATTTATTCCTTCCAAACACAGTCGGACCTAATAAAGCATTTATTCCTTCCAAACACAGTCGGACCTAATAAAGCATTGCAGTTTCCAGTACAGGCAGGGCAGCAGGCCAAACAACTCATGGCATTGTCATTTCATTTCATTTCATTTCCAATTAAGCATTGCACTTTCAAGCACAGGCAGGGCAGCTGGCCAAACAACTCACGGCATTGTCATTTCATTTCCAATTAAGCATTGCAATTTCAAGCACAGGCAGGGCAGCAGGCCAAACAACTCATGGCATTGTCATTAAGGGCTAACAAATGATTTATTGCAAGTACATTGCAGACTCACAGTTCAGTTGATTCACAGCTTAGAATGCTAGTCGTGGCCTCTCCCTCGCGATCTTGCAGAATGACTGACTCACGTCCAGGCATCCGTGGTTGTATAGTCCTGCCCCTCCCTCTGGAAGGGGCGTTACCTTCATTGCAGTGATTGACAGGCAAGAGGACCAATCAGCTGATCTCAAGGTTTTTTAAACACTCATAACTTTTTTATTTTTCATCGATGGGAAAAATCCTCAGGGCTGGCTCAGCGGAGGAAGACTGTGAGTAAGATGGACAAAAATCACAGCGATACAGGGTAGCGTGTTTTCTAAAATCAATATAGAGCACAGACAGAAAGTGGTCAAGATGAGACTTTTAATTATATAGATGAGATATAATTGAATATATTTCTTTCCCTCAGGGTTGAGGTTCCATGTCAAGAATCCACAAATGCATTCACATTGTGGAATTTATCCCATTAAAAGCACTCAATAACCCAATGAGCTCAATAACTTTGCTGACACAGGTTTTCAGAAAATTAATTCTCCCCCTACAATATGGATAAACATATGCATCGAACAGGTCATCTGATGGGCAGGATGCAGCAAGTGTTTCACTTCCTAGCATTCAATTAGACTGTGATGGTGTGCTTTACACAGACAAACACAATATTGGCAAGAAGGACAGAGATACAAGGACAGGGATCACCCGCTACAATGAATGTACACCGGGACATTAATTCGACTTCTGTTGTAGAGACATATTAAACAGATGCATATTATTAATGTTTATCCATGTACATTTAAAGGTGGAAACCTTAAGATGCTGGGATTTTGAGTGATAAAACAAACTGTGGGTTAAACATAGCAGGACCAGCATAATCAGTGAAGGAAAATGGATAGATCCTCTTTCTTCTCGATGGCAGAAGTGAAATGAGAGCATGGTCAGGGTGGTATGAGTCCTTGATGATGCTTTTGAAGACAGCGCCTCCTGTAGATCCCTTTGATGATGGGGAGGTCAGTACCCGTGATAAACTGGGCAGTGTTTACCACTTTATGTAATTTCCTTCTTTCCTGGATGTTTGAGTTGCTGAACCAGGCCATGATGCAACGTCAATATGCTCTCTACTGTGGAACTGTAGACATTATTGAGAACATTCGTCGACATACCAAATGTTGTCAAACTTCTAAGGAAGTAGAGGTGTTTATGTGCTTTCTTTATGATTGCAAGAATGTGCTGTGTCCAGGAGAGATCTTCAGAGACCTTCAGAGTCATACAGGAATGGAAACAGGCCCTTCATCCAAGTTGCCCATGCTGACTAAGAAGCCACATCTACACTAGTCCCACCTGCCTGCATTTGGCCCATATCCCTTGAAAACATTCCAATCATTGTACCTGGCCAAATGTCTTTTAACTTATTATAGGCAGGGCCGGATTTACGTATAAGCTTGACAAGCTTAAGCTTGGGGCCTCGAGATCTACGGGGGCCTCGCAGAGCCGGATTTACCACTAGGCTTCATAGGTTGAAGCCTAGGGCCTCGAAATCTAGGCGGCCTCCGGCCAAGGCAGGACACCTGCCGTTCAACTCTGGGCGGGCCCCCCTCTCTCTCTCTCTGTCTGTCACTCTCTGTCTCCGCCCGCCATCCGTATCCATGTCCGGACCGCAAGGGACGAATTGACCAGGGAGTTACGGAGGGTGCGGTCTCTGCGGAAAGCCAACAGTGGAGGAGATGGGAAGATGTGGCCAGTGGTGGGATCCCATTGGTGCACAAAATAGCTGGAGAAAATCAGCGAGTAAGGCAGCATCTATGCAGCGAAGGAATAGACGACTTTTCGGGTCGAGACCCTTCTTCAGATTGATGTCGGGGGGGGGGGGCAACTTAAAAAGCTGCCAAGGTTGTCCGGCTGACAACAGAGAAACAAAATTGAGAGCCCTGCAAGGTGTATAATATTTTTGACACTGTCATAGGCCTTTCTTACATATGCTGTCACAACGCACTGTAGTCTCTAAACAACCCTTCAGTAATTTTCCTTGCCCTCCACTTCAGAATAATAGTGTTTTAAACCAATAACTCGACACTAGCACTGGCAATAAATAAATAAATAAAAAGTGCAGTTTTCCAGCCCCTTATCTCATTGGCCACGCTAGGCTGCAAATCGGTGTCAATCTGGTGGACCATCTTCCTCGTGGGGGTGGAGGATTGGGAGGGGCCTCACAAGTGGAACAGCTTAGGGCCTCTCTTCATCTAAATCCGGCCCTGATTGTAGTACCTGACTCAACTGCCTCGTCTAGCAGCTTGTTCCATATACACAATACCTGCTGTGTTAAAAGTTGTCCCTCAGGTTCCTATTAAATCTTTTCCCTATAACCTTGCACCTATGTCCTCTTATTCTGGATTTCCCTATTCTGGTAAAAGACTCCACCTTATATATTCCCCTCATGATCTTATACACCTCTATAAGATCACCTCTCATCCTCATGCACTCCAAAGATTAAAGTCCTAACCTGCCCAAATCTATCTCAATAGCTCAGGCTTTCATGTACTGGCAACATCCATGTACATCTTTACTGCATTCTTTCCAGCTTGACAATATCTTTCCTCTAGCAGGGTGACCAAAACTGAACACAATACTCCAGATGCAGCTTCATTAATGTCTTGTACAACTGTAACATAACATTCCAACTTCTATACAGGGTTTCCCCCTCCCTGACTCTCAGTCATGAAGGATCTCGACCTGAAACATTACCTATTCATTTTCTCCAGAGATGCAGAATTATTCCAGCATTTTGTGTCTATCCTTTTCGCTCAATACCCTGACTGAAAATGGCCAATGTGCCAAAAAAATGCTTGACCAACCATCTACCTCTGACACCATTTTCAAGAAACTATGTAACTGTACTCCTAAACACCTCTGCTCTACAACACTCCCCAAGGTCCTGCCGTTCACTGCAAAGGTCCTGACCAGGTTTGACCTCCAGAAATGCAACATCTTGCACTTACCTGCATTAAACATCATTGACCATTCATCAGCCACTTTTCCCGTTGATCAAGAACCTGCTGTAATCTTTACAAACCATCTTCGCTATCTACCCACTTTAGTGTCATCTGCAAACTTACTAATCCTGCCTTGTACATTCTCATCCAAATCATTGATATAAACCACAAACAGCAATGGGCTCAACACCGATCCTTGTGGCACAACACTGGTCACAGGCCTCCAGTCCAGAAAACAACCTTCCACCAGTACCCTCTGCTTCCTTCCATGAAGCCAATTCTTTATCCAGTTGGCCAGCTCTCCCTGAATCCATGCGACATTCCTGAGCAACCTACCGTGCGGAACCTTATGAAATGCTTATGAAATGCTCTAATCTCCAACCATTTTGGTAACATCTTCAAAAAACTCAAATCAGTTTCATGAGACACGATCACCACTTACAAATCCATGGTGACTGGATAAGTTGTGTGTGGAACAAAATTTGCGTGCAAATTGATGGAGGCATCCATGAATGACCACGATAAGCTTAGAAAAGCTAAATGGAGAGATGCTATTCTTATTAGAAGATAGTCTAAGGGCTTGAAGACACTGATGTAATGAACCAACGGGAGATGAGGGAAAAAATGTTTACAGTAGGGACTAATGGCAAAAAGTCAAATCTATGACCTAGTGGAATGGGGAAACTAGCAACATCATTAGACTAAACTCACCTTACAGCTTTCATATTTTCTGTTAACAATCTGTCTTATTAAGCAATTGGATTAGCTGTGTGGCAATGATGGAGCATATTTCTGATAATTATAATTCTATATTTTGGGAGGGAGCCAAGCTACTCTGATTTGCCACTTAGGTTTCCACCTTCAACTATAATGTCAAAGTTGTCATCAGAGTGTCTGCCCTGTGTCTTTTTAGCAACCATGGGCGGAAATCCTGCGGGGGGGAGAGGGGGATGCCCCCCCCCCCCATGTTTTGAGAGGTGGGGAACAATCCCCCCCATGTTTTGTAATCTGGATTTTAAAACTCTGTGAAATAAACATCTATTAAAAATCTCCGCTTTCCGCGAGACAGTGGGGGTGGGACTGATGATTGAGGGCGCCGATTGGATGAGAGAGACGTCAGTCAGCAGGCAGTGGGGGAGGGGGGAACATGTTGATTCAGCGCGATGATTGGAGGAGGGAGGTGCCGGTCAGAGGCGGAAGTAGGGGGGTGGGACTGAGGATAGAGTGCGGTGATTGGAGGAGGGAGACGACCTGGTGGAGCAAAGATCATAGAGCGGAGTTTGAATCGGCTTGTTTGAGGGGCTTTTCATCGCCCGGCCCAGCGGGGCTTAAAATCAGCCTCGCGGTCAAATTGCTGCGTCGAGGTGATCGACGCTCCCGATGTTGAAACCCCCGCCGGGCAATGAAAGGTCCTGCGAATGGGCCAATTGAAGCCACACGCTTCGGGCGGACTAAACTACTGTTGCTGGAGTTCGGAATCGGTCACCAACCAGGTCAGCTCCCGATGTTACCGTCCACAGGGCCTACGGCTGAAGCCTCCAAAGCCTCGCTCGTGTGTGTGTGTGTGTGTGTGTGTGTGTGTGTGTGTGTGTGTGTGTGTGTGTGTGTGTGTGTGTGTGTGTGTGTGTGTGTGTGTGTGTGTGTGTGTGTGTGTGTGTGTGTGTGTGTGTGTGTGTGTGTGTGTGTGTGTGTGTGTGTGTGTGTGTGCTCGCATGCGGCGCTATGAAATTGTGTCCCCCCATGTTCTGATAGTGATTTCCGCCCCCTGTTAGCAACACCAAACACCATTTTGACCCAGGCTCATGGCAGTGTTCTTACAGCCAGATATGGCACCATGTAAAAGTGGTTTACTTACCACAATAGAAGATAGAAGATAGATAGAAGATAGAATGCCTTTATTGTCATTCAAACAAACAGAGGTTTGATCGAAATTTTGTTCCCTGAGTCATAACAGCAAAATAAACATAACACACAATTAGCACAGTTTCACACAAACATCCATCACAGTGAATCGCCAAACACCTCCTCACTGTGATGGAAGGCAAATGTCTTATCTCTTCTCTGTTCTTTGTTCTTCTCCCATGTCGAGTCGATCGAGGCTCTTGATGTTAAAGCCCCCGGCGGACGATGGTAAGTCCCGCGGCCGATTAAGCCGCACCGGGCGATGTAAGGCCCTGCGACGGGCTGATTCAAACCCCGCGATTCGGGGCGGGCGAAGATGCCGTTGCGGGAGCTCCCGAAAATCGGTCTCCCACCAGGGACCTGCGAGCTCCCGATTTTACCTTCCACAGGGCCTGCGGCCGAAGCCTCCGAAGCTCCACAGTCGGGTCGCAGCCGCCGTGCCACCACAGCCTCCGAGTCAGCCAGCTCAGCGATGGTAAGTGAGTCCGCAGGCTCTGCCACTGGAGCCCTCAGGTCGATTCCAGTTGGAGGCCGCCAGCTCCACGATGTTAGGCCCCAGCGAAATAGAGACACGACAAGGAAAAGGTCGCGTCTCCGTTTAAGGAAGAGATTAAAAAGTTTAAAAGTTTCCCCCACCCATCCTCCCCCCCCCCCACACACACACACACACACATATACACAACTAAAAATAAACCGAAAATATACTCCTAACAAGAGGATGTCTCATAGCGGCTCGTAATGCTAACGGTAGGTATCGGGAAATCCGGTAAACTAGTGATGTTTTTTCAACACTGTGAAAAATGTCCACGAGTAAAAAAATACTTGTGATGAAAACAATTGTTACTTTTTACTCGTACGAGCCGCTACGAGACATCCACGAACTCCTACGGACCCACTACGGATATTCTCTGAGTTTGAATCGGGGGAAAACTCGGGAGAACTCTTGAATTACCTCGTACAGTGGGACAAGCCCTTTAGCGTACGGGGATCACTAGTCAGCACGGACTCAGTGGGCTGAAGGGCCTGATTCTGCACTGTATCTCTAAACTAAACTAAACTAAACTTGCTCCACTATTCAACAAAATTGTAGAAGATCTTTACCTTGAAACCACTTTCTGGTACTAGCCCCACATTCCCTAATTTTCTCAATATCTAACATCTGTCAGTCTCTGTCTTGAAGATTGAGCCTCTAAAGATTCACTTGCTTCTAGGTGACGAGATATCTTCTTCTCATTAATAGTTGGGCCTGGGATACTGCCATGAGGAGTTCCTACATGAATGTCCTGGGTCTGGGTTGAGTATTCTCCAACAATCATCTTCTCCCATATGAAATATAACAACCATTGGAGCAGTTTCCACTTAATGCTTTTGTTTTCCCAAAACTCCTTGATGGCACACGCATTCAAATGCTGCTTTGATGCCAAGAATTATTTATCTGGTGTTCAGCTTTTTGATCCATGTTTCACCAATGCTGGAGTAAGTTCTGAAGAAGAGTGGTCTTGATTAAACCCAAACTGGGCACTGGAGAGCTGGTTAATGGTTATTTCCATTTAACCGGACTGTAAATGACAATTTCATCATACTATTGATTATTAATAATGGATAGATTGGTGGTAACAAGTTGGATTAGGTTTGTTCTGCTATTTGTGGACAGAACACACATGGGCAATTTTTCACATTATCGGATAAACATTGGTATTTTTAAAGCAGAAATTGATAGGTTCTTGATTGGTAAGGGCATCAAAGGTTACAGGGAGAAGGCAGGAGAATGGGATTGAGAGGGAAAAATAGATCAGCTATGAGCGAATGGTGGAGCGATCATGATAAGCCAAATAGCCTGATTCTGATCCTATCTCATGTTCTTATGATCTTTAAATGCCAAAGTTGTAATTGTACTGGAACAGCTTAGGTAGACTTGCATCTTGCTTTGGTATGAAGAACTTCAATACTGGTGTCTGGTATCATAGCCGCTGCTGTTCCCATTGCTCTCGGCTATTTTTTTTAAATATCAATTGAAGTGAATTTAATTAGTTTCTATTGGACTCGGGGACTCAAGGATTTGGGGGCAAATCTATTGATGATGTATTGAAATCAGGACTATCTAGCCAAGAAATGTTGTCAAATAACATCTGGAAATTGGTGAGACTTTGATTGGGTTTGAAACCTGGGCCCTTACAACCATCATGCATACTATGCACATTTTTCTAATACTTTCACCATTATGTCTCCCTTCATTTGGCCATTTTAGTATTTTACCCTTGGACAAATGGACAAATCTTTAGTACATATGAGAATGGACCACATTTCCTCTTTCCTCATGAGAGAGTGGATTGGTTGATGAGACCTTTCTGTTTAGAAATAAATTGAGGAGTAACAGTTACTAAGGTTTCCAGTTATATTAGCTCAATACTTTGCTTAAATGCGGTTTCATCCCATTGGTAATTTCTACCATCCATTGATAAGTAGCTTTGTATAGGAAGGAACTGCAGATGTTGGTTTAAACCGAAGATCGACACAAAAAGCTGGAGTAACTCAATGGGTCAGACAGCATCTCTGTAGAAAAGGACTTGATGACATTTCAGGTCGAGAAGGGTCTCAACCCGAAATGTCACCTATTGTTTTTCTCCACAGATGCTGTCTGACCCACTAAGTTACTCCAGCGTTTTCTGTCTAAAGAGTAGCTTTGCTCGTTATTTGGTAATGACTTTGCCAACGTTATCACAAGTTTGAAGAAATAGGAATAAATGTGTTGCTGATGTAGAATTAAGAACCTGTGCCAATAAATGCGGTTTGTCTGAATTTAATTGAGTTCTATAAAAAAGCAAAGATGAGATGATTAATGATGTATCTATGACTTTTAA
>CM075982.1:54891917-55199755 GCA_038087875.1 Malacoraja senta | reverse complement strand
TGACATCATTTGTGTCATACTCTATAACAAGGCTCGTGATGCAAATCTGATTGTGTTCTGTTATGGACTTGCTGTAGTCTGAATAACGCACCTGAAAGGTCTCGGTTTTTACTGAAGAAAAGAAATAATACATTAAATATATTTTACTGAAAAACATTCTTCATTTTCTTGCTTTCTCATTGCTGTTCTGTTGCATTGTTTAGTTTTTAAGTTTAGTTTAGTTTAGAGATATAGTTCGGAAGCAGGCCCCTCGACCCACCGAGTCCGTGCCAACCAGCAATCCCTGTACACTAACACCATCCTACATACACTAGGGACAATTTATAATTATACCAAACCAATTCATCTACAAACCTGTATGACGTTGGAGTCCAAAGGCCCATATAACTCGAAACCTATCCTATCCATGTACCTCTGCAAATGTTTCATAAACACTGTGAAGGTATCTCCTCCGGCAGCTTGTTCTGTTCACCTACCACCCTTTGTGTAAAAATAAATTCCCCTCAAGTTCCTATTAAATCTTTCCTCCCTCATCTTAAACTTGTGTCCTCTGGTTATTGATTCCCCTACTCTGGGTAAAATAATCTGTACATTTACCCTATTTATTTCCCTCGTGATCTTATACGCCTCTATAAGATCACCCTTCATCCTCCTGCGATCCAACGAATAAAGTCTTAGCCTACTCAACCTCTCCCTATAGCTCAGGCCCTTGGATCCTTGCAACAACCTTGTAAATCTTTTTTGCATCCTTTCCACTTTGGCAACATCTTTCCGACAACATGGTGCCCAACACTGAATGCTTTACTCTAAATGTAACCTCACCAATGTCTTTTACAACAGCAACATGACCACTCAACCGATATACTTGTGACATCACTTTCAAGGAACTATTGTATGTAGCTGCACTCCTAGATCCCTCTGCTCTACAACACGCCACAGACCCCTGACATTCACTGTGTAGGTCCTGCCCTGGTTAGACTTCCCAAAAAGCAACACCTTGCACTTCTTTTATTAAACTCCAACTCACCTGCCCAACGATCAAGATCCTGCTGCAATTTTTGACAACTACCTTCCCTACTTACAATAACACCCACATGAGCATCATCTGTAAACTTACTAATCATGCCTAGTACGATCTCATCCAAATTATTGTTATAGATGACAAACTACAATGGACCTCATACAGAATGCTAAGGCATACCACTAGTCACAGGTCTCCAGTCCAAGAAACAGCCTTCCACTATCACCCTCTGCTCCTTCCACGGAGCCAATTTTCTATCGAGTAAGCTAGCTCTCCTTGGAGATCCTAACCAAGATTTACCCATACTCTTAACATGAACATGCCGGTGCTGGATGTTTCTCAGCACACTTTTAAAACATCCCACTTTCAGGGCAACCTTTTTTCTTCAAACAACCTACTCCAATCAGCGAGGCCCTGTCTAATACAATTAAAGTTGTCTTTGCCCCAATTTAGAATTTTAACTATTTGGCCCTCCCTGTATGTATCCATAACTATCTTAAATCTAATAGAACAGTGGCCACTGGTTCCAAAAAGCTCATCCACGAACACTTCATCCACTTGTTTTCTAAGACTAGATCAAGTGTTGCCCTCTCCCATGTATGGCCCTCTACATTACGCCTGAGGACATTTTCCTGAACACATTTGACAAATTTTGACCAGTTGAAACCAAAAAGGAAGAAAGATTCTAAGGGGAGTAGGAGGCAACCGTGGCTGACAAGAGAAGTTAGGGATAGAATAAAACTAAAATAAAAGATGATAACACAGCAAAGAGTAGCCAGAAGCCAGAGGATTTGGGAAACTTTCATAGGACAACAGAAGGAAACAAAACGGGCAATACGGGCTGAAAAGATGGAGTACGAGGGGAAGCTCGCCAGGAATATAAAGGACAGTAAAAGCTTCTTTAGATATGTTAAGGAAAAAAGAGTAGCAAAGTCAAATGTGGGTCCCTTGAAGGCAGACACGGGTGGAATTATTATGGGCATCAAGGAAATGGCAGAAGAGTTGAATAGGTACTTCGGATCTGTCTTCACGAAGGAAGACACAAACAATCTCCCAGATGTACTGGAGGAGAGAGGATCTAAGGGGGTAGAGGAACTGAAAGAAATTTTCATTTGGCGAGAACTAGTATTGGGTAGGCTAATAGGACTGAAGGATGATAAATCACCTGGGCCTGATGGACTGCATCCCAGGGTCCTCAGGGAGATGGCTCTAGAAATAGTGGACGTATTGGTGATCATTTTCCAATGTTCAATAGATTCAGGATCAGGTGATTTATCATCCTTCAGTCCCATCCTTCAGTTCCTATGGATTGGAGGATAGCAACACTAGCAAGTTTGCGGATGACACAAAGCTCGGTGGCAGTGAACTGTGAAGAGGATGTTAGGAGGTTGTAGGGTGACCTGGACAGGTTGAGTGAGTGGGCAGATTATTATCTCAATGGGGTTAGGTTAGGTAAGGGGGAGGTACAGCGAGACCTGGGTGTCCTTGTACACCGGTCACGGAAAGTTGGCGTGCAGGTACAGCAGGCAGTGAAGAAAGCTAATGGAATTTTGGCCTTCATAACAAGAGGATTTCAGTATCGGAGTAAAGAGGTACTTCTGCAGTTGTATAGGGCTCTGGTGAGACCACATCTAGAGTATTGTGTACAGTTTTGGTCTCCTAATTTGAGGAAGGACATCCTTGTGATTGAGGCAGTGCAGCGTAGGTTCACGAGATTGATCCCTGGGATGGCGGGACTGTCATATGAGGAAAGATTGAAAAGACTAGGCTTGTATTCACTGGAGTTTAGAAGGATGAGGGGGAGATCTTATAGAAACATATAACATTATAAAAGGACTGGACAAGCTAGATGTAGGAAAAATGTTCCCAATGTTAGGCGAGTCCAGAACCAGGGACCACAGTCTTAGAATAAAGGGGAGGTCATTTAAGACTGAGGTGAGAAAAAACATTTTCAACCAGAGAGTTGTGAATTTATGGAATTCCCTGCCACAGAGGGCAGTGGAGGCCAAATCACTGGATGGATTTAAGAGAGTTAGATAGAGCTCTAGGGGCTAGTGGAGTCACGGGATATGGGGAGAAGGCAGGCACGGGTTATTGATAGGGGACGATCAGCCATGATCACAATGAATGGCGGTGCTGGCTCAAAGGGCCAAATGGCCTCCTCCTGCACCTATTTTCTATGTTTCTATGAAACCCTTTGCACTATGAATGGGTAAGTTAGAAACACCTACAATGATACTCTAATTAGTCCAGCAGCTGCCTGCAATCTCCTGCCATATTTGCTCTTCCATTAACAAATTGGGGGCCTGTATGTTTACAAATACACAGGACTAGATGTTAAAAGTCCAGAGTGCCAAATATCAATTTACTCCCGATGGTGATGGGAGCCTTCTGCACTCAACTATGCTCCTCCGATGTTGAGAAAGGCTAGGCAGACATATCATTGGTGTTATCAAGTGGGCACCTACTTTCATCGACGTTTCGCTGATTGAACCGACGACGTCTCCAGTAGGCTCAGCGGTGCATTTTGGCATCCCAGAGCCACCCCCCTCTGCATCTGTCTAGTCGGAAGTACATTTCCAACAAGTTGATCATCCTTTTCTTATTTCTCAGATTCATCCATATAACCTTGCTGGACGAATCATCAGTAATATCATCTCTGACCATTGCCGTGATCATGCTTAATCCATCTGCTCCTCTTTTACTCCCACCTCTATCTCTCCTGAAGCATCTGTACCTTAGAACATTGAGCTGCCAGTCCTGTCCCTCTCTTAACCAGGTTTCTGTCATGGCTACTTACGTCCCAGTCGCATGTACCCATCCCCGTGCAGTTCGGAAGTTCTTTATTTCCTAGGATTTATTTCAATTATCTTCACAATGATTCAAATATTAAGCTCTTATACCACCCTCACAATCGCAACATTACCTTCCTGAGGTCCAAGTTTGAAGCTCTCCAAATGTTTCCATCCACACTCCTGAATTGGTTTCCCATTGTGCAAGATGGTTTGGGCACAGAACACGAGTTTGCAATTCTTCACCGCTGAAGTGTTATTTGTAACAACAACAGAGGTCTCAAAATTCTTTCCATTCTGGTTGGCTTGGCTTGCATTCAGCTTTACCTTTATAGTTTTCACCTCCAACGTGGTCGGTAAATTGAGTTTCGCATCTGCTTTATTGTAAGTATCCCTTTCCTCCTTTGAACCTTTTTTTAAATTGAATAATTGTTGCATATGTTAGAACAGTAAGAAATGTTCCTTCCCTTTTCGTGCAGAATTTCCCATGAGGAAAGTAAGCACCAGAAACATCATGGAGAATAAGATTTGTTTTAATGTTTAAAGTTAAAAAGCACTCTCCTCCTACCAAAAGTTCTAAAAAAATTCTAAATACCTGATGTTTATAGATTTATAAGAAGCAGCATTGTTATTAACTTTGCCATGTCATTCATCATTATTATATGGGTAGAACTTGTTCATCATGTAGATCTGGATTTCCCTCTAGTCTACCACTCATTTTTGGCCGTACGGCAGCAGAAAAATGGACTGGTCCAGAAATGTATGATTCACTGCAGAGTCACATTTACACATGGCACACCTCAGTCATATTGGTGGTGAGGCCACTGTTTGAAAATTCAGTGTCTGAGGCTTAGAGAGTGGGTGCCACTTAATTGACCCTTCCCTTGTGGTAGAAACCAAGTAAAAAGCACACAAAGGATCGGGTCAGGGATGTCACGAATGAATGTGGTAGGGGGAAGGGGTTGAGGTAGGCAAGGGTTGCAGATTGGAAAGGGGGCATCATGATCAGACCATGGGTCAGATGCTGGTCAGCAAGGAGCAATCACAGGTCTGTCGTGCTTGGGTTGGCGGTGATTGGAATTAGTGTGAACTGTGCTATGCTGGAAGCCACTTGTGGATGTGCGGGAGGTCTGCAGGTTGGTTCAAGCGATCAATGATTAGGCTGTGACCATGGGGTAGTGTATGTATGTGGGGAGGGACAGGTTGATCTGGAGAATGGTCATCCATATGGTTTGACACCTAGGGGTAGTGTTGGGTGCTTGAAGGAGATTTAATGAAGTCAGCCTTTTTCACCTTCAGTGGGGAGGAAATACCATTGGCTTTTCACCATCCATAGCTAGCAGGAGATGGTGCTAAATATCGTTCATGCAACTTGACATAATATGGACTTTGGGTAATATCCTGGAGATAAGGGTGTGACTCAATTACTCTATCTCTCTATTAAACTCTGTCTTCAAAGAGGCAGTCAAGTCAGGGCTCTCACTTAACTTTTTTTCTCTGTTGCTAGCCGAGCAAACTAGGCAGCTTTTTAGGTTGCCAAATGACAGTTTAGGTGGTCATTTAAGACAGCTGGCATAATGTGTGATAATGTGCTCGGGCGAAGTGCGTAGTTACCAGTTGGAATTATGCTCAATGAAGCATTCACATATTATTTCTGCTTCAAATAAAGTCACAAACTAAACATATTCACCAATCAAGACATGACATATACCACAATGACATGCAGCAAAATTACAATACAGTATCTCAACTCTTTTTACACGTTCCAATGAATGCAATTTCTATTATTTCTTTCCACTTCCAAACAAAAATGTGGTTGGATTATTCAGCGTATGATTAACCTCGGTGAGACCAAGTGCAGGCTTGATCTCCCGGTGGTTCAGCACTTCAACTCCCCCTCCCAATCCGAATCCGACCTTTTAAATCCTGAGCCTCCACCATGGCCAGAGCGATGCCCACCGCAAATTGGAGGAACAGCACCTCATATTTTGCTTGGGTAGTTTACACCCCAGCGGTTTGAACATTGGCTTCTCCAATTTCAGGTAGTCCATGCTTTCTCCCTCCTTCCCCTCCCATTCCCAGCTCTCCCACAGCCTGACTCTGCCTCTTCCTTTCTCTTTCTCGCCCCCCCCCCCCCGACATCAGTCTGAAGAAGGGTCTCGACCCAAAACATCGCCTATTCCTTTGCTTCACAAATATTGCCTCACCCGCTGATTGTCTCCAGCTTTTTTGTCTGCCACCCATTCACACAAGTTCTGTTATCCCACTTTCCTCACCCACTCCCTACACATTAGGGGCAATTTTACAGAGACAATTTAACCTACAAAGCCAATGCATCTTTGGGATGTGGGAGGAAACCCACACGCTTGCAGGGAGAATGTGCAAATTCAACACAGACAGTGCCCTGAGGACAGTATTGAACACAGATCTCTGGTGTATGAGGCAGCAAGTCTACCAGCTGTGCCACTATATTTTGTTTTCCAGCACACAACAAATTATACGTTGATAACTTTGGTTACAAAAAAAATAAACTATCCATTTTCACTTAAATCTCTAAGACGCTATGCCCCCCTTTACAGCTACTGTATGTTTTAATTCAGTTCAAGACTATGGGGCAGTACATTGGACATAAAGTTGCTGCGTAAAAGTGCCAGAGACATGGAATTGATCCTGAATATGGGTGCTGTCTGTATGGAGTTTGCTCCTTTTTCCTTTGATCGCATGGGTTTTCTCCGGGTGCTCTTGTTTCCTTCCACATTCCAAAGGTGTGCAGGAACATTTTTCAGACCCAACCCAAAACATAATATTTTCCTTTTGTCCAGAGATTCTGTCTAACCTGATCAGTTACTCCAGCTTTTTGTGTCTATCTTCGGTTTAAACCAGCAACTGCAGTTCCTTCCTACACACACGATACAATACGATAGAACTTTATTAATCCCAGGAGGGAAATTGTGTGTGTGTGTGGGTATATATATATATTATACACACACACACATACATATATATATAGTTATATATTCAAATATATATATACACTGTTTTGTTTTCTCGTTTATAACATTGTTTACAGAGTACTATGTTTACATATTCTGTTATGCTGCTGCAAGTAAGGATTTCATTGTTCTAACTGGGACGTGAGAGAATAAAACACTCTTGACTTGACTTACGTCGCTAATGTGTGGGATAGGACTAGTGTACGGGTGATCAGTGGTTGGCGTGAACTCGGTGGGCTGAAGGGCCTGTTGCCGTGCTGTATTTTTAAATTAAACTAAAAACACTAAAACCGGAGGGAGTCTAAAAAATGGTCCCTACCCGAAACGTCACCCAATTTCTTCTATCCAGAGATGCTGGCTGCTCCATGGAGTTCCCCCGCACATTTAAAGCATGGAATAGTCTTCACCCTAGCATAGTTACCCAACCAGACGCAACTAAATTTAAGGTAGCTCATTTTTCCCAAGAACCCTTTTTTGCTTAAGTCCACCCTCCAGCACCTCCAGTTTAAATTCCATTTGGAATATTTTTGGAGGACCAGGAAACCAAGAAGCGAGGGTTACTCCCGGGAGTTACTCCAGCTCCAGGAAGTGATTCCGCATTGGGCTTCAGCGGACACGGCGAGGCAGCAACTGGACAGCAATGGCAGCCAGATCTCCCTCAATGCAAATGGAGGGAGAAAGTGCCCGGCGCCGACCAGTAGCCATGGCAGTGCGCATGTGCAGGGCGGCCGATGATGTGCTGGCCGTGGCTGTGCGCATGTGCAAGGTGGCTGCCCATGCCGGCGGATGAGGAGTGGCCGGAGAGCAGAGACCCGGTGGTACGGACACGGATGGCAGGCGGAGACGGAGAGTGACAGAGAGAGAGATAGAGAGGGGGGCCAAGCTGTGCAAAATGACATGGCTTTTAGGATGCCGGCGGGACTTTAGGTGGCCATTGGCAACCGGGCAACCGTTAATTTCGAGCCCTGCAATTAATCAATCTGTGATCATTATTATCACCTAAACAAAATAGTTTGGAGGTCCTTCTCTCCTTTTATAACATTTGAATTTCCACCTGGTTGCCTATTTTTCTCTGGCAACTTCAACTTTGCGCACAAATCTATTAGCCTTCGATCCAACATAGAAAATCATGCAGTCACAGTACAATTAAGTACATACCACTGTATGGATGCCAACTCTATGAAAGAGTGGGCAAAATAGATCCACTCCTTTGTCCCCTCGCATGGCCCCAAAACTTTCCCCTCTCAGGAGATATTTTTCCCTTGCTCCAGTAAATAATAGATATGTCCAAATACCAGTTAATCATTAATATTACATCAATTCATTTATGGTTTTAAATATGTTTCAACCAGCTGGCTTTGAAATGTCTCCTGTAACTTTTAATATGTATGTCAGTTTAATATCAGCATCCTCACTGCTTACCTTCTGCGTATTTATAATTGTGTGTAAGATCCTCGCGTTCATCTCTGCCAACAGCCTTTGTACTGATGTGCTGACCAACTAATTGATGGTTGACACTAATTTGTCTTTTTGAACCATCTTTATAGACTAGCCATGACACGTAATCAGCATTGACTTCAGCAAAGACAAATGGGGTATCATATTTCAGATCAACATCTCCATTTTTAATGGCGTTGAGAGGAGACGGCCCACAGCAGAACACACCTGTAAGGAGCAATGCTTAACATCACTACAGCGACAATAATGCACAACTGAACAATGTTAATCGTGTATAATACTTGGAATTGCCAAAGATTTTGTAAGTTTCAAAGCTTCATGCACGAATGTTGTTTACGAGTTTGACTTTCCAGCTTAAGTAAGGATAAATCTTGTAATGGACAAAGTGAACCAAGTTGATTCATTTTCAAGGGTTGGTTCTATAATTAAGTGAACAGGATTTATGCTCTCTAAAGTCTCAAAGAAAGAGATGCGACTTTATTGGAACATCTAAAATTCTTACAGAGGTTGTCAGGGTAAATGCACAGTAAATGGAACATATCCCAAGTTGCCTTGGTGCCTGCTTGAATTGATCAATATTACATTTTCAAATGCTCTGTATCTTTAATAAAGACATAAGACACGGGTGTTAGAAGGCAACACTTTTATCATTATGTATTTCCTAGTTAAAAGAGTTTGAGCAGAAACCAATCAACTGGATCCTTTCACTTTCATATTCACTTCCCCATTATGTTTACAGGGGATGTAAAAATAAGTCCTTATGTAAGAAACGTGTTCATGAAAGACATATGGAATGCCTTATATCATCTACAATTACCTTCACTCCTTTCCTGTGGAGTTGGGTCCAGAACCTGCCAACCATCATAGCCTGGCTTCAAGTCAGGGCGTGTCATCCAACACTCTACCCAACAGTGGTAGTTCCTTCAGAAATACAAGGGTATAACAACTTATAATATTAATAAATTGATGAAGAAAATGTTCTTTTTTCAAAGTTAAAATTCATCACATGACAAAATGTAAACTGTGAGAATAAATCCAGTGCTATGTATTTTTTAATTTAATATTTTCAAAGATATGTTCTTCCTACTCTTTGTAAGCCATCAAATTAAAATAAATCATTCTTCTTAGTCTGAAGAAGGGTTTAGACCTGAAACATCACCTATTCCTTCGCCCACTGAGTTTCTCCAGCAATTTTGTTTACCTTCCTTCTAAGCCCATTTTTATTGGGATCACGGAGACATGGCTCCAGGGTGACCAAGGCTTGGAGCTGAACATCCAGGGATATTCAATATTCAGGAGGGATAGACAGAAAGGAAAATGAGGTGGGGTAGCGTTGCTGGTTAGAGAGGAGATTAACGCAATAGAAAGGAAGGACATTAGCTTGGAGGATGTGGAATCGATATGGGTAGAGCTGCGAAACACTAAGGGGCAGAAAACGCTAGTGGGAGTTGTGTACAGGCCACCTAACAGTAGTAGTGGAGTTGGGGATGGCATCAAACAGGAAATGAGAAATGCGTGCAACAAAGGTAAAACAGTTATAATGGGTGACTTCAATCTACATATAGATTGGGTGAATCAAATTGGCAGGGGTGCTGAGGATGAGGATTTCTTGGAATTTATGCGGGATAGTTTTCTAAACCAACATGTAGAGGAACCAACGAGAGAGCAGGCTATTCTAGACTGGGTATTGAGTAATGAGGAAGGGTTAGTTAGCAGTCTTGTTGTGCGTGGCCCCTTGGGCAAGAGTGACCATAATATGGGTGAGTTCTTCATTAGGATGGAGAGTGACATTGTTAATTCAGGAACAAGGGTCCTGAACTTAAAGAAAGGTAACTTTGAGGGTATGAAATGTGAATTGGCCAAGATAGACTGGCAATTGATTCTTAAAGGGTTGATGGTGGATATGCAATGGAAGGCATTTAAAGACTGCATGGATGAACTACACCAATTGTTCATCCCAGTCTGGAAAAAGAACAAATCAGGGAAGCCGTGGATAACAAGGGAAATCAGGGATAATATCAAAACAAAAGATGAAGCATACAAATTAGCCAGAAAAAGCAGCCTATCAGGGGACTGGGAGAAATTCAGAGTCCAGCAGAGGAGGACAAAGGGCTTAATTAGGAAAGGGAAAATAGATTATGAAAGAAAACTGGCAGGGAACATAAAAACTGACTGCAAAAGATGTTATAGATATGTGAAGAGAAAAAGACTAGTTAAAACAAAGGTAGGTCCTTTGCAGTCAGAAACAGGCGAATTGATCATGGGGAACAAGGACATGGCAGACCAATTGAATAACTACTTTGGTTCTGTCTTCACTAAGGAAGACATAAATAATCTACTGGAAATAGCAGGGGACCGGGGGTCAAATGAGATGGAGGAACTGAGTGAAATCCAGGTTAGTCCGGGAAGTGGTGTTAGGTAAATTGAATGGATTAAAGGCCGATAAATCCCCAGGGCCAGATAAGTTGCATCCCAGAGTACTTAAGGAAGTAGCCCCAGAAATAGTGGATGCATTAGTGATACATTTTCAAAACTCTTTAGATTCTGGAGTAGTTCCTGAGGATTGGAGGGTAGCTAATGTAACCTCACTTTTTAAAAGGGAGGGAGAGAGAAAACTGGGAATTACAGACCAGTTAGTCTAACATCGGTAGTGGGGGAAATGCTAGTCAGTTATTAAAGATGGAATAGCAGCACATTTGGAAAGTGGTGAGTTCATTGGACAAAGTCAGCATGGATTTATGAAAGGTAAATCATGTCTGACAAATCTTATAGAATTTTTCGAGAATGTAATTAGTAGAGTGGATAAGGGAGAACCAGTGGATGTGTTATATCTGGACTTTCAGAAGGCTTTCGACAAGGTCCCACATAAGAGATTAGTATGCAAACTTAAAGCACACTGTATTGGGGGTTCAGTATTGATGTGGTTAGGGAACTGGCTGGCAGACAGGAAGCAAAGAGTAGGAGTAAACGGGTCCTTTTCAGAATGGCAGGCTGTGACTAGTGGGGTACTGCAAGGCTCAGTGCTGGGACCCCAGCTATTTACAATATTTATTAATGAACTGGATGAGGGAATTGAATGCAACATCTCCAAGTTTGTGGATGACACGAAGCTGGGGGGCACTGTTAGCTGTGAGGAGGATGCTAGTAGGCTGCAAGGTGACTTGGATAGGTTGGGTGAGTGGGCAAATGCATGGCAGATGCAGTATAATGTGGATAAATGTGAGGTTATCCACTTTGGTGGCAAAAACAGGAAAGTAGACTATTATCTGAATGGTGGCCGATTAGGAAAAGGGGAGATGCAACGAGACCTGGGTGTCATGGTACACCAGTCATTGAAAGTAGGCATGCAGGTGCAGCAGGCAGTGAAGAAAGCGAATGGTATGTTAGCATTCATAGCAAAATGATTTGAGTATAAGAGCAGGGAGGTTTTACTGCAGTTGTACAGGGTCTTGGTGAGACCACACCTGGAGTATTGCATACAGTTTTGGTCTCCTATTCTGAGGAAAGACATTCTTGCCATAGAGAGAATACAGAGAAGGTTCACCAGACTGATTCCTGGGATGGCAGGACTTTCATATGAAGAAAGACTGGATAGACTCGGCTTGTACTCGCTAGAATTTAGAAGATTGAGGGGTGATCTTATAGAAACTTACAAAATTCTTAAGGGGTTGGACAGGCTAGATGCAGGAAGATTATTCCCGATGTTGGGGAAGTCCAGAACAAGGTGTCACAGTTTAAGGATTAGGGGGAAGACTTTTAGGACCGAGATGAGAAAATCATTTTTTACACAGTGGTGAATCTGTGGAATTCTCTGCCACAGAAGGTAGTTGAGGCCAGTTCATTGGCTATATTTAAGAGGGAGTTAGATGTGGCCCTTGTTGCTAAAGGGATCAGGGGGTATGGAGAGAAGGCAGGTACAGGATACTGAGTTGGATGATCAGCCATGATCATATTAAATGGCGGTGCAGGCTCGAAGGGCCGAATGGACTACTCCTGCACCTGTTTTCTATGTTTCTATGTTTCTATTTTACAGATCACTTGTTTTTCACCTTTTCAAAAATTCCAACCTATTCCCTGAAGGAAACCTTCACAAAAATCATGAAGCAAACTTCAGTCTTCCAGAAATGAATTTTGACCCGGTGATATGTGTATTTACATGTTGAGATGTAGCTGAGCTGGTTTCCTATTGATTATTTAGATTTGGATTTAAGTTTTTCAAACATAACCTTCGGAATCCATCTGGGTGTCCAGATTACAGTCAAAATTCTTAGCTGGATTATTTTTAGTTCAGAAGTTATGTGAATGGAAAAAATTGCAAGACCTTGACTCATATTATAGGGACTGGGATGTATGCACTTGGGTCCTGTTGCAGACTGAGGGTCAATTGGAGGTCACTCAGTGTATGAGGCTGTTAGACGTCTTATTTACTCTGTGTCCCAAGAACTTAACTATCCCAGAAGACCTCAAATCTCCTTGGCCAATTTACTAATACCTTCCTTTACAAGTAGAAGTAATATAACTTTTACCTATGGCAATTATATATGTAAGACCTCCACGTTACAAGTGATCTCCACATCCACCTAAATGGCCTCAATTAATAACCAAGTCATAAGAATCATTCATTTAGGGAGGCACTGATCTATGTCTGCCCATAATGTTCCTTTTAGCACGTTAATTGTGGTTCAATAGCTTGCCCAACATCTCCCAATAGCTCAGGCCCTCAAGTTCTGGCAACATCCTCATAAATCTGCACTTTTTCCAGCTTAATGGCATTTTTCTTATAGCAGGATAACCAAAACTGAACACAATACTTTCAATGCATTCCAAACGCCTTCTTCACCAATCCAACTGCGATGCCACTTTCAAGAAATTATGTACCTGTACTCCTGAATTCCTCTTGTCTGATCAGTTTAATTCACACAGAGTAAAGACAGTTGTTAGTAATGAGCCATTCCTCACTTGATATCTTGGCAATAATGAAAATTAATCAAGATCATTTTGATCTGGGAATCAGATGTATAAAAAGGAACCTTTATTATAAATCTCTCCCAAATATTGAAAGGTTAGGTTAGATTTGGCTGAGTGCTTAATTCAACACCTTTCAACACCTTTAGCTTGATTGGTTAAAGTCAAAACTATCAACAATGATTATTATCTTTACCACTTTTGGAGCAGAGGGTACATTAAGGTGAGGGCAGAGTAGGCTAAGGTCAGTTTCCATTAACCCTTGCTATTCCTACCATAAGGTGACAATTGGGCATGTTCTGATTTAAGCAGTTACCCCAAAACTTGATAATTCCAAACAAAACTCAAAGAAAGTATACATAATCCATTCTTTTTTTTTTAAACGGACATATTATTGGGCTCTGCATGGCCTAGAAATGCAATACTGCCCACAGAGGATGTAATTGGTCATACAATATCATAGACACAAGGTTTTTGACTATTGCATACCCAAGATGGAGGAGGCAAATGAGATAGCAGATACTCCTGAGAACCAGGTCTTTGGATGAATGGCCAGTCTATTGGTTAATCGCACTGGGACCTGAGGCTATGAGAGGTCATGGCCCATTGTTTGCAAGTTCAGATCATGTAGAGGAGACACTGTGGTGGTTGTTCATGTTAAAATGTATTGTGTGTGTTCTGCTGCTTTTTATTGGTATGACTGTATGGCAAATGAAATTCCTCATATGTTGCAAAACATACTTGGCTAATAAAATATGATTATAATTATGATTATGATAATAAAGGTCACCATCAGGTCGATGATTAATGATATATATTGATCTTGTGGCGGCACCTGGTGGTAAGCCAAGGGCAGAATGAACCATCGGCTCTAGATGGCGGCATCTTGGTGTGGGTGGCGCTAGTTGCGAGGTCGGTACCTGAGTTGGTATTTAAGGCCGGGCAACGCCCGTGACCTGGGGGAGTGGGGAGCTGTATTGGAGAGAATAAACACATCTAGTGCACACAACTCATGTCCGACTAGTTTTTGGCTGGACTCCTGCAAGTCCCCGCTACAATCTCATCCATATAAATTGTGCTTCTCTTATACGTTTTTAATTTTCATTATATGCTTTCAGTGTATGAGTGGTTGTACCTGCAGAGATGTAACTCACCACATGCTATCTTTTGTTAAGTCCAATGGTCTTCCACTCTCATCGCAGAAGTTATCAATTTTCAAATCTTGCCCCCTGTCATGGGCTGAGTTGAAATTTGTGATGTGTCGAGTGGCAATTCCGAAACATCTCAAAACTGGAGCAGAGCAACAATTATTAGGAAGACTTCAATGCAAATGAAATTTGAGATCTGTTTGAGCCAATAAGGTGAGCTCCCCCCCCCTACTACCCCCCTCCCTCAACCACCTAACCCTGCCCCATCTCAACCCTCCGATTTGCTCAAAGTACCTTAGTGACTGGAAGAATGATCGCTGCACATTTAGTTCATGTTGCATTAAGAAACACTGTTTGTTGGAACATCCACATCAAATCATGATTTAGTTTTGTTCTTTATCCCTGAATAATTTCCCATGCTCTATCATACCAGCTGTTTAACACTTAAAATGGGGAAACAACAAATGAACTCAAAATTCACAAGGTCTCTCTTTAGTTAGGATTGAGCTTCAGAGGAACACTAAAAAATGGAAGTTACAAAGAAGACACCGAGTCTGAAATTTCCACAAGGGTAGAGAGCCGTGGATGCAGCCTAGAACATTACGCAAACCAGACTCCCCAACATTGCCTTTATCGACACTTTGAATGCACCACCCACTTTATTAATAATTTGGGGATTTCCTGAATCTGCACCATTTGCTGGAAATAATGGAAAGGTCTGACTGACATGGCTTTATCTTACAAGATATGCCTTACTGAGTTACAAATTCTATAGAACCTGTTCCAATTTTTAATCACAGAAGAATATTGACCCATTTATTTACCTGACAGTTGAATTCAAATTCTGTTTGATGACCATAATAAAACATAATATATAAATATAGATTACATAACATTAAAAAATTCTGCCAGGCTAACATGACTGGCTTTTCTCTCGGCACATCATTTCTCAAATGTGCACAATAATAACACTGGTCTTCGAAATCTACAATCCATTATACTTTATGTATTTGCAAATCACTCTCACTTCATGTATTTTCTGTTTTTTATATTCCCCTCATCATTGTTATGAAATCATATCATGTTAGTACTTTCATGGTTGTAAAATGACTACAACACTGCAACACATTACGTTAAAGCAATGTAAGAATTTGTCTTCCATCCTGTGGTAGACAAAAAAACTAGAGAAAGACTCAGAACGTTTGCTGATTCCATGGTTTCACAGTAATTCTATGATTCAGAGCTAAAGGTGAACAGTTCCAAAAGCTGGAAAACCACAGTTTTAATACATAGCTCCTAAAACATGACAGGGTGAGAGGAGCTTAAACCATAGCATGAAACCATAGCATAGCATGAGAGCAGCATGAAAGAGCTTTCATATCTGCAATAACCCCAGGCCTCAAAGTAAATTTTAAACAATTTCCCATGGAATGTGCTTCACTTTGCCTTATTGTTAGTCAAATAATATTTTTTGAAACAGGTTTAAATAATGGTTTAAATAAAAATATTACAAAAATCTTTATCGAAACAAAGGATTATTTGAAGTTTGTAGGTAGTGTATCCTTCTCACTTGTAAAATATATTTCTGTTGTTGTGCTGCAGTGTGGCATATACAAAACTTGCTTATATCAGGAGCATCAAAGAAATACAACAATTTCTAGTAGCAAATTACTCTTAATTAAACCTGAAGCTTGAAATATTGCAGTAATTTTCCTTGTGACAGTTTCTTAAGGAAGTAGTGATCCCCATCAATTTTAAAGTCATAGAATGTGTAATTAAAATAAGCTTCAAATCAATAAACGGGATCAAAAGGAAATAATTACAGCTTCTGAGATGCTGACTGAACAGAACAGCAATGCCAGCATCCAGAGTAGATGTGTGCGAGGTGCTGGATGCACTCACACTGTTGAGAAGGTCCCAAGGGATAAAGAAACCAGTGCTTGGCATAGAAATACACAGTCGTTGTAAGTATCTCAATTAATATGTTGCTCAATTCATGCTGTTCATAATGTTTTGTGTATATAAGTTCTCAATGTAATGTTCACCTATTTATACAACGTTGCTTTTTAATTTTAATTTTGTTTTGTTTAAAATGAAAGTAGTGTAATATATGTTGATTGGTTTGTGGTTTACATATATTTAACTGTTAAGTGTAACTTTTCACAATAGATGTTGGAAGCTCAAATGGAAGTATAAAAATGTGTGAAATCATAACAGAGATAATGAGGTGTGCATGCCTCAGTGACTTGGGATCACATCAGTTTCTTGAATAAAAGCTTTGCAGTTCCATGCTAATTCCAGACATTAATTCTTATAGTTTTTCATCATCACACACCATTGGAGAGAGTTACATACCTGTGCAGGCAACTGCGGCAAACACCCAACATTGCCCATAGCGGACAGGCCGACACCCTGATTCATTCCATTTGCGAAGGATAGAAATGCTTCCATTCCACTGTGTTGGAGCTATTCCACCTGAATAGTCACTGCTCCAATTACCCATTAATATCCCATTATCATCATTGCAATTCACCTGTAAAGAAGTGAGAAATTGTAATTCTTTGCACAATTATTCAAATAAAAAAATATTGAGTTTAAGAATGTGAGATAAATCTTTGAAGATTACGCTATAAGCAAGGTATGTATGTGGATTCTAGGTCTGTGAGGTACTGTATTGCTGAATTTAACTATGATCAACTGTAACATAATTAATTACATGTTAGAGGCTCAAATGGAATTGTAAAAATGTGTAAAATCATTGCAAAGATAATGATGTTTCAGTGGCTTCGGTTCATATGAGTTTCTTGAACCAAAGCTTGTAGTTCCATGCTAATTTCAGATGTTAATTATTTTCTCATATTATTTGCCCTGCTTGGTTTATATGGCAGTAAAACTTCCTTGGAACTTCCTTACAAAGAAAATAAACTGGTAATAATTGAACTGGTGATTAATTGCCAATGACATTTGAATTTTAGACTTACACCTATCCACTTTAGAACCAGTGGTTTGAACGGGAATCCTAAAGTTGCTTTGTAAAACTACTGGTAATTGTTTCAAGTAACTTAAAATGATGAAAGCAACCCTCAGGGGTGCAGGATTCCTGCCAGAGCATGTGGGCATCTTCAATTTTCAGGTACAGAGAGAAGAGTGGGAACAAGCAACAGTTTTTATTGACATAAGCTTGGTGGAATGCCTCAAAAACTCAAGTTCAGTTTCTTGCCAACAATCTTTGTGGAAAACAAATTGTTTGATTGGTTTGTATGAGCAACCATACCCAGCTTTCATGTCTCTTCCGTTTTACTCTGAAATTTGATTGCCTTTGAAATAATAGACTTATTATGAGTTATCTTTTCATAAATGTCCTTTATATAAATTTAATTATGGCGGTGAAAGTTTCAATGTCTTACCAGGTTAATACAGCAGGGACAATGAATAGGTCCATCAAAATGTATACGTAGACATTTGTTAAGGGCTTTTGGTTTATCCCTGAGGAGTCTATTAAGTTATTGATAGCAATGACTGGCTTGTATGACACCAGGCTTCATGCTTACCACAGCAGATATAATCCTGCTGATGTAAATAGGATCATTTCTTTTGGAGAAATCTTCTTTTGGATTATCAATCGAGTTTTTGCTGTTGTTCAAGAGTTTCAGGCAAATATCCACAATGCCATGTTCAAACTGAAAGTTAAGAATCAATAATAAAATGCACAGTAAGTGTCTATTTTACATTATGGTCTGGTGTATTTTCCAATGCATGATATCATGGTTGTGACCCATGACTGTGTGTCCATGCTCATCCTTGGGGGTGAATTTCAAAATGGGTGACAACATTCTTTCTTCTTATTTTCCATCCATGCCATGACCTTATCCATTTATTTAGCCCGTCTACATCCTCCACGCAGCCCATACTAACATAACATCCAGATGTGTATCATCAGCAAACTTAGACATATTACACTTGATCCCCACAATCATATGATTAATACAGATTGTGAACAGTTGAAGCCCCAGCACTGATCTCAGCAGAGTCCCGCTGCTCACAGCTATCGAAAAGGAAAATTCTTATTTATTACTAATCTGATGTTCTGGCCTTTAATCAATCGTCAATCCACAGTGTAATACTAATTATCATGCAGTTTGTTTATTTAATGGTTTTTTGTATGGTACCTTACTTGAAGTCCAAATACACAACATCTGTCGGTTCCCCTTTATCTTTTTTTGTTAATTATAACCATAAAAACCTCATACCGATTTGTCAATATAAATCTTTTCATAAATTCATGTTGTCTTTCTGCACTCCTATTCTTATGTCCCAACTGCTCTGTTTCACTTCCTTAAAAATAGTTTCCAATACTTTCCCTACTCTGCTGTTAAGCTGGGTGTCTACGACTTCCTAAATTGCTCCTACCACCTTTCTAAAATAGTAGAAGCACGTTTAATGCCTTACCAGTTTGTGGGAACTATTCTAGAATCTATGGAATATTGGAAAGTTGACCACCAGTACATCCATTATCTCCAAAAGCACATTTGTTAAATCACTTGGATACAGGTCATAGGGATTTATCACCTTTCTGTCCCATTAATTTCTCCAGTCTGGCTTTTCCAGGTCCCCACTTACACCAGACGAGTAGTCTTCCATTATTTTCGGGAAGTTTGCTACTTCTTCCATAAACACAGGAACAAAATATTGGAAATGTATCTGTTTTTTTCTAACATGATTATCCCTCTCACTAAATGGTCTGTATTGATGATTGCTACCCTTATACTTACACATGTAGCTTACACTTGTTTTTAAGTTTCTTGTATGCCTTCCCTTTCCTCATCAATGCCATGGTTCATGTCTGCTCAACTCTGAAATGATCCCACTCCTCAGATTTACAGTTGGTTTTGGCTTAAAGTTGTGAATGAGATCACCTCCGCTTCTTCTGAACCAGTCTTACCCAATGGACAACACTTATTCCAAACAATCTATCTGGTGAATCTACACTGCACAGATCTTCAGACCTGTAGATCTTTAGGTAGGATCAAACTAGCATAAAAGTGGTGCAGATGCAGTATCACCTAAACTGTATTTCAGTTAATCTGAATTGTTTTTATTCTTCAACTGTTTTGCAGTGAAAGTTCAATTTCTATTTGCATTCTTAATTGCCGGCTGTACTTGGTTGTTAACTTTCTACATTTTCATGAATAAGTACAGCAACATTTCCCTGAACATCACACTGCTTCTTTTCTCTATTTTCTCTATTTTCTACCAAAATCAACAACCTGATTTATTGCACAATAAATGCAATCACACATCTTCTTTCTTTATCAATTGTCTTTATGCGGTTGCCCATAATTTATACCCTCATCTTATCTCATGGTTTTTTTGCCAGTTTTTCCTTTCAAACATTAAACTCTTTTTTCATATTGAACACGTAAATGAAATTTATTTTTAGCTTTTCCAATAATAAACTGACTGATCAAAATCCATGGGAAGTAAAAAATACAGAAAAGTGGGAATTGATCAGTTGTTAGGTATATGCATTTGTGAATGTGTGCATGTTTGTGTGCATGCATGTGTGTTGCATGTGCATATGTTTATGTAAACATGTATGTAAACATGCATATGCATACATACACCAAGATGTATATGTGAATGGGTGTGCATTTGTGTGCATGCACATGTTTGTGCGTGTGGGCATATGCATGCGAGTGCATGTGTACGTAATTGTGTTGATGTGTTATTTATGTGTCTGTGTGCATGTGTATGGCTATGTATTTGTGTGTGTATGTATTTCCATGTGTGTGCGCACATCTGTGTGTTTGCATCCATTCCTTCTGCTTCTTTGATGTATACTTCACTCACACTAGTAAAGTTTTCATTACCTGTCCAAAATTCCAGGCTGAGAACGAAATATATTTATGTGTACCAAAATATGTAAACCCCTGATCATTCAGCACATATTCTCTGCGTTTATCCTCAGTATCCAGGAAAACAGCATCAGCTGAAATTTGAATATAAATTAGTGGGATTAGCCAAAACATATCCTCACACATTTACTTTCATAAACATCTGTATACTATGTTGATTTTTTATTCTGATGCAAAGCCATCATTTGTTCTCATCCCGATCTTCCATTAAGGTGATGGGGAGGAGGTGTGTTCATGAACTGTGATAGTTGACGGGGGAAGGTTTTGAATAGTGGATAAGGGACTGAGACCTCATGATCCTAAAGGAACAGCAATATATTTTTTAATGCTAGGATAATATATGAGTTGCAGTTGGTGGTGGAAGGAAGGAAGTCCATGACCTTCTGAGTGGTAAAGCTAAGCACTTTGGTAAAGCTCACAGATGAACCGCACATTTCCAGGTCAATGCCTGGTGGTCTATTTTGTCTTATTCTTATTATATTTTAACAGTTGGTTGAAGCCATTTATGATTCTACCTGTGATGCATTAAGGGAAACTGACTTGGAGAATTTATTTTGCATATTAATGCCAAATAAGTTGACAACATTGTATTACCTTGAACAGCTGCCAATATCACAAACAAACCTTCACAACAATGCCTAACAAAGTTAAGCAAGCTTTGGTCAGCTAGGCACAAGGTGGTCATGGTGATGCAGCAGTAGAGTTGCTGCCTAATAGCGAATGCTGCGCCAGAGACCTGGATTCGATCCTGACTACGGGTGTTGTCTGTATGGAGTTTGTACGTTCTCCCCGTGACCTGCGTGGGTTTTCACAGTTCCCTCCCATACTCCAAAGACATACGGGTTTGTGGGTTAATTGGCTTGGTAAATGTAAAAATTGTCCCTAGTGGGTGTGGGATAGTGTAAATGTGCGGGGATCGCTGACCATGGGGCAAATATTACAGATTGCTCTGCCTTTGAGATATATATTTTGATAATTTCACACAATATTGTACCTGAGCACCAGGGGTTGAAGAGCAGGATGAATTCTCCCAGATTAAACATTTTAGATTGGCCCTTTGTTGAGCACACCATATTCAAGGAGTAGTGACCAATCTTGCTGGTGAACGGTGAGCAAATGGACAGGGTTAACTGGTTTCCAACGTTGCTTACAAGGGCAGCATTCCATGAATTTTCAGCCAGTGAATTTGAAAGTGGAAATGTGATTTTTTCAAATGCCCCTGAAGCCTCCACACCTGGAAAAAAAAAAGGATTTTTGAATTTCCAAAAATGAATTAGACTGCCACCTCAAATTATGTCATTGAAAGTTCATCAATGGGTTGCTCAAAATAAATGTGATATTTGATCTTTGATAAATCTAATCTATTTACCAATTAATTACTGTAGGCTTTACATGCACAATTGAATTTACATTTGTTTACATTCGCTACTCGATTAAAATCATTTGTATCTTCACTTGCCATTTTTCTTTTATCTCTTCTCACTTTATATCTTAATTAGTATACAGTTCCTTAGCTTGAGTCCCTAACTCATCAGTGCCACCAAAGACATTGGTAGACTGCCAAGGTGAATAACAATCCCTCTCAATGTGAGAATAATTCATCTTATCAACATCTATTATCCATTTTTATTCATGGGGTGAAAAGAGTTGATTATCTATTTAGTGTTTCCTGTTATGCAGGACTAAACTGCCTCAGAAACCTGTCACACGTTGTTACTCCCGAGAGTAGCCACTGCTTTTCATGTAATCTCACTTGTAGGGAAAGTGGACCTGTTCACTGTTGTCACTAGAAGTTTCAATTTTCAATCTAGTACAAATGCATTATGGAACACTTCAGATTGAATGGACCAGTTGAAGGGCAGCTTTTACTCAGTGGGAGCATTTCTGTGTTCAGATCACAGAAAGACTTCAAGCTCCATATCAAAGATGTTACCATACGATTTTAGCTGGGGAAGTGATGGCTGCAGGGTCCTCATTTGTCCCATGTGGGTTGGAATTCCATGACACGGGGACTCTGGACATGGTGATTAGTATCCACTGGCTCCCAATGCACTCGGGAATACTATTTCTGTGAATTTCAATCCCACATGGTGCTGCAAGTCAGGTGTTTCATTCATGCCAGTGGCGGCTGCATTAGCATTAACTAAAAGGAAATCACCTGAGTAGTTCATTCTGAGTAAGTCATTCCTATCCAGCCAGATACGTATCCTCTAAGGTAGTAAAACACTCTTCATTTGTAGACAGGAAGAATTCACATGGACTCTGGGTTTTACCTTCAGAACAAACTTTCTTTATTACAAATTGCCAAATTTGTGAGACAACCGCCCTAGCGCAGATACAAAGCATATGTCGTTTTTTATGCTACCCATTATCTACTTTCCCCCATTATCTCTACCCCACATACACAGTGAGTACATAAGATAAAGGAATTCATGATTAACATACTGTACTCTAATGTGTTGTGTGCTATGAAAGCGGTAAGTAGTTCCGTGTTACCATATACTGTATGTGCAATGCTAAGTTCACCTTCAGGTCACTTTACTTGCAACTGGTCACAGAGTGGTATTATCCAGTTTCAACCAGGTTTTAGTGCGGAACCACAGCCAACATTAAGGATCATTTTACTATCTGCCTTTGCCACTGTCTACTTCAATCTATTGTCAGCCTTGACACATTGTGTCCCTTTAAACTACTAAAGACCCTGGGCTAGTCCCAGCAATCATCGCCCTCCAAATCTATGGACCTTGCACTATGGATCAGGCCCACCTCCCTTGAAGCCCTATTCTCCAGATCACCACTAACGCCACAACTCTCTCCGCACCACCAACCAAACCTATCGAGAACTAATTATACCCACCAAATTAACAAACCTAACACCAAACTAGCAATACCAAATCCTGACCAGTGTTTTTTGAACACACCTATACATCAATCTGGCACACCCGCACCCTGACTCCTCTTCCCATCAAACAGGCCTGATCCACCCTTACAATGCCCAATCATCTATACCGCTCACTTTAGCCTATTGAACAGCCCCAGATCAAGATTTACATTGTGCTCTTTGCATGTTTTGCAACAGTGGAGCAGACAGAGGAAGTCTGTTCACCAGTGTTTGACACTCTGTGCCTCCTTCACTGCTGAATTAGACAGAGACGACCCTCAAATAAAACATTTCTTGGTTCACTGAGAACTGTCTGGTTTATGTATCTTTAGGACATCAACTTCATGCCAATCCAACAGTGATCTTTTAGTGCAGGAATGCAGAACGCCTTTTGAAGGGCTGAGGTGTGAGCCGTCTAAAATGATGGGCATCAGAATGGGCACCAGATGTTTGGTGTGCCATAAAGCAGGAACCTTGTTTTATCCTCCCTTGTTTAGTTTAGCCAGTTTTCCACCACTATCCTTTACACCGCCAACTTTATGGTGAAGCTGAGGATCCAGTGGCTGAATAGATCAGGGGCCGCGGAACATTTTTGAAAGTGGGGGGGGGGGGGGCCGAGTGATCACTGACCTTGGGGGTTCCCGGCGAGGGAGTGGAACGACCGAGTGAAGGGAGGGTGTGGGAGGGGGGGTCCACCCTCCCACGGTAGGGACGATTTGAAATTTGATGTATTAAAATCATGTTTTGGTGCATTGTGGAAGTATGATTTCAATGTTTTTTGTTTGAAGTATTTTTAAGATAATACAGGGCCTACATGAGAGATAGGAGCAGGTGATTATTATTTTTGTTATTGCTCGACCTCCAAAAACTGGGGGATAATTATACAGGCCAACCCCCACCTCAAAAAGTGGCGGGATATATCACCCATACCCCCCCCCCCCCGCCCAGTCGACGTCAGTGCCTTCCACGGTACCGAAAATTTGACAACAAAACTTTTAAATGTGTTATAAATTCAAGTGGTTTTTTTTTGTTTGTAGTTGGAAAAAGGGACAATAAATAATCATAACATTTCCTGATTTTGCAAAGTCATACAAATTATGTTTTGCTTGGGGAAACAAATCAGTATTTTGAAAATATGCGTTCTCCTTTTGACATATAGTTCATTTTGAGTTGAATTTAGAATCATTAAACCATGACATTAATAAAGGGGGTATATTTGTGGAAACTTTACTTTTTTTTAAGTTAAACTTTCGAGAAATCTAAAATGCATTAGAAATACACATTTCTGGGTCTCTTGCCCAGATTAGGTGAATCGAGGACCAGAGGACAGATTTAAGGTGTAGGGGAAAAGATTTCATAGGAATCTGAGGGGTAACATTTTCCACACAAAGGGTGGTGGGTGTATGGAACAAGCTGCCAGAGGAGGTAGTTGAGGTAGGGACTATCCCAACATTTAAGAAACAGTTAGACTGATACATGGATAGGGAAGGTTTGGATGGATATGGACTAAATGCAGGTAGTGTAGCTGGGACATGTTGGTGGGTGTGGGCAAGTTGGGCCAAAGGGCCTGTTTTCACACTGTATCACTCTATGACTATATAATACCTCCACCGTGCATGAATGCTTCAAAATCAAGTGATCGAGTTTTATTGCCATATACTCAAACATAGAAACATAGAAAATAGATGCAGCAATTGGCCATTCGGCCCTTTGAGCCAGTACTGCCATTCAATATGATCATGGCTGTTCATCTAAAATCAGTACCCCTTTCCTGTTTTTTTCTCCATATCCCTTAATTTCATTAGCCCCAAGAGCTAAATATAACTCTCTCTTGAAAACATGCAGTGAATTGGCCTCCACTGCCTTCTGTGGCTGAGAATTCCACAGATTCACAACTCTCTGGATGAAGAAAGTTTGTCCTCATCTCAGTCCTAAATGGCCTACCCCTTATTCTTAAAGTGTGACCCCTGGTTCTGGACTCCCCCAACATCGGGGAAATTTTTCCTGCAGTTACAGTAATTGAAAATCTAGCATGCAAGCAGGATGCTTTCTCCAACCACCTCCATTTGAAGGCCACTATCTTCCACCGCTTCTACCCAGTGCTTGGTACCTACTTCCAGCAGCCACTGGTTGTCCTTCAGGATGCACCGAGCCGCAGCCTGGTTCATGCCGGTCTGCAGTGTGAATTCGGCGCAGAGAATCTCACGGCAGTGGCGCAATGCTTCCGACGCCCCCAACAGCCCAGGACTCTTGCACTGAGGCTGCTCCATGGCCAGAGCTGCAGTAAGCGACTCACCAGCCCAGCAAACACTCGCCAGCCCCAGCTCCCCATCCGCATTTGCCCCCGCCGCTGCTTCTGCTTCCATCCCTCCCTCCGCCGCGGCTCTCCAACACCCACGACCAGATTGCTCAGAGCACAGCAGCACCTCGTCCAAAGTCAGAGACATTGAAATATGTCTCGCCAAAAAAAGTGTGGGGGGGGGGGGGGCTGCAGCCCCTCCGGCCCCCCAGGTTCTGCGGCCCATGTCAACCAAAAATTTCAGCAGTCTTCAATACACATTAGCACCATTTATTTAACTGTGATTGACTTGTTTTGCAGGAATCTTTGTAGATTAAAACTAACCATATGTTTAGTTTTAACTGCAAGAACTCACAACAAACAATTTACTGAATATTGTTTTCTGTGAAATATGTTGTTTGCACCATTGACTGACATGTAGGAGTTTAACCTTCTAATCACAAAGATAATGTTTATTTTAACACAGCCAACATAGGAAGTAAGGTTGTTGCTTTTGGGCTTTAGTTATTTTAATCCTCTAATATCACACTGGGTTTACAGAAGTGAAGCAGGTTACTTCACCCAATTGATGGGTGCTAGTATTAATTTATTTCATGAGTCCCCTCCCGCTAATTCTATTGATACCATCTGCTCTCCTTCCCTTCGTTCTGTAGTTATCTCTTTTTCACTTAATAAAATCCATCTCATTCCTCACATTCTCCATGTTCCCATCATCTTCCCACCATTCTCTGGGTAAAGAAATGAATGCTCTGAACAAGCTACAGTATAAGACGCTGGGGGACTTTCACTTCCGAACTTTTTGTATTATTACTGGGCAGTGCATATTAAGAATATAATTTATTGGTTGGACAGTCCTACCCAACAGACAGAATGGATAAGAATGGAGAAAGAGGATTGTTCTCCTTGTAATATAGGAGCGATCCTCTTCTCCCCGATAAAACTGAACAACACAATATATAAGAATAATCCAATTATCCACAATACAATAAGAATTTGTAAACAAATAAAATTAACTTTAAAATTAAGAAACCTATCACTGTTAATGCCAATAGTGAATAATCCTTCATTTAAACCATCTCTCACCGATAAAACATATAACCAATGGGAAAGAATGGGAATTAAAAGGATCGGTGATATGTATGAAATGGGAAATCTGTTATCATTTCAACAATTACAATTAAAATTTAAGCTGAAAAATAGCCAATATTTTAAATACCTTCAGATCTGTGACTTCATGAAGAAATATATACAAAGATATCAAACTTTAACTTTAGATCAACTGGAAGAAGCAATTAATATTAAGGCTGACACACAGAAATTAATATCATATTTATATAATAGTATTTTAAACATAGAACTACCATCGACAGAGGCAGAGGAGATTGGGAACGAGAATTAATGGTAAAAATCATGAAGGAAACATGGGAAAAGCATTTGATATATATACACAAATGCTCGATTAACGTAAGACATAACTTAATTCAATTCAAAATTCTACATAGATTATATTATTGAAAAACAAGATTGATTAAATTTTATCCAAATACTTCTCCCATTTGTGATAAATGTTTATCTCAAAATGCCACTATAACACACTCATTTGATTCCTGCATAAAACTTCATAAATTCTGGAGCGACATCTTTGAAATATTTACAAAATTATTCAAGATAAAAATGGAGTCTAACACTGAAATGATTATATTTGGAGTAACGGAAGATGGGAACAAACTGAACACATTTCAAAATTCATTTTTTAATTATGGGTTAATAACGGCAAAAAAACATATACTTGAATTTTGGAAAAATACACCCATACCAACGCTCAAAATGTGGATTTCAAACATGTTGGAAACCGCACATCTTGAAGAAATGCGATTCCTCCTAACAGACAAAAGGCCAATTCTTAACGAGTTGGTCTCCATTTATCGACTTCTTGGAAGCATATGGTGCAACAAAATCGTAGAAACCAACTGTTTCAGGACTGTTCAGGAAGGATGGTCAAGCATATAAATAACTATCTCCTACAATCTCTTACTCTCTACTTCCTCTTTTTCTCTCTCTTCTTCCCCTCTTTCCTCCCTTTTCCTTTTCACACATCTAGACATCACACACTTTTCTATCTCTTTATTACCTATTCTTTCTTTTTCTCTTTTATTGTTAAGGGAAAAAAAAAATATGAAGCTGTCCATAAAATGTAACATGTCAATATATATTAGGCACCTTGTGCCACATTATTGTACTTACTTCTAATAAAATTAAAATAAAAAAATAAAAAACAAGCTACAGTATAAAGGGCCTGTCCCACTTTCCCGAGTTATTCATGAATTCTCCTGAGTTATTCACAAATTCTCCAAAGTTTTCAAACTTGCAGAATGTTCATAACGAGTCCGTGGATATATCGTAGCGGCTTGTTATTACAACCGTAGGTACTCGGGGCATCAGGTAAGTCGGGACATTTTTTCGGCCAGATGAAAAATGTCCACGAATAAAAAAATAGCCCAGAGTACCTACGGCTGGCATAACGAGCCATTACGATATATCCACGGACTCCTACGGCCTCCTACAGACGATACGAACATTCTGTGAGTTTGAAAACTCGGGAGAATTCGTGAATAACTCAGGAGAATTCATGAATAACTCGGGAAAGTGGGACAGGCTCTTATCACATAATAAAATTATATTTTTCAAAGCTAATATTAGTGCATTGGAATGTACAGAGTACATATAAATTTCAGAAATGATTCATAAGTGTATGATATTGCAAATTTAGAAATTAAGTCATAGCAAAATAAGAAGATATTAAGGCATATGAGTAAACATTTGTAAGAAAGATAGATTTTAAGACACTACTTAAATGGGAACAGAGAGGTAAAGAGGCACGGAGAATTAGGGAGAGAATACCAGAGTATAGTCATGGAAGCTAAAGGCTGGGATGTTTGGGGATTATAGTTTCAGATATCCTAGGGGATTTTAGGGTAGGAATAGATTACCAGGATGGGGCAAGTGTATAAAGGTACTTAAAAAAAAGTGGTAATTGTGTCTACTTCTGTAGCTTCCTCTAGTAGCTCATTCCAGAATCAGACTGCACTCTGAGTGAGAAAGTTTCCCTAAGATCCTTCTTAAATCTATCCCTTCTCACCTTAAACCTATGCCTTCTAGTTTTAGAATCTCTTACCCTGGGAAAAAACTGTGAACATACACCTTGTCTATAACTCTCATGAGATTGTACACCTCAAAAAGATCATTCTTCAGCCTCCTAAGCTTCAAATAAAAATGTCCCAGCCTATCAAACCTCTCCCTATAACTCAAGCCAGCTAGCCTCGGTAAACAGTGAATTTGTTCTGTGCCCTTTCCTACTTAATGACATCCTTCCGAAAGCTAGGCAACCAGAAGTTCACACAGCACTCCGTATGGTTCAGCAATGACTTGTACCGCTGCATCATGATGTCCTAGCTTTAACGCTCAATATCCTTCTCAATGCATGCCATTTAGCTTCTTCATCACACTGTCCACCTGGCTCGCCACTTTCAAGGAACCATGTACCTGTACTCCCAGATCTCTCTGTTGTACAACACTCTCCAAGGTTCAACCATTTACTGTGTAGGTTCTGTCCTGGTTTGACTTACCAAAGTGCAACAAATACTCGTCGGAGTTAAACTCCACCTTTCTACCTGATCTAGATCATATTGTAAATTTAGATATCCTTCCTCACTGGATTACTGTAACACTATTTTTAGTGTAGTCTGCTTATATACAATGTTGGCAGCATACCATTGGTCACAGGTCTCCAATCAGGAAAGCAACTCTACACAACTACCAAAGATAGACATAAAATTCTGGAGTAACACATCGGGACAGGTAGCATCTGTGAAGAGAAGGAATGAGTAATGTTTCGCAACGTCACCCATTCCTTCTCTCCAGAGATTTTACCTGTCCGCTGAGTTACTACAGCATTTTGTGTCTATCTTCGGTTTTAACCAGCAACTGCAGTTCCTTCCTGCACAACTACCCTGCACAACTCCTTCCTCCAAGTCAATTTTGAATCCGTTTTGACCCGCAAAATTCCTCCAGCAGTTTATTTTATGACAAAAATAGAAACTATTTTGCTCAATGCTGCCAGTGTGAGCTGTACTCACACAGGCTGATCAGGTTGCATTTGTTGACTGGAAAAAAATATGTTTCAGTTCAATGCGCTTCCATCAGAACCTAACAGAACTTGATGGCAACCCATCAACTTGAACTGCTGACTGTTTCCCTCTCTGACCATGCTGCTTGACCTGCTGAGTATTTGCAACATTTGCTCTTTTTTTTCAGTAAAAAGCACAACCTGGTCATCATCGAACTGTGATATTTAATAGTAAGAAATAGTCTTGTGTTCCCATCATTGCAATAGAGACTGCATTAGAGGTACTACGTGCCCTAAATTGTTCTGGGATGCCTTCTGCAAAGCTCTACGTAAATACAAGCTCATTCCTTAACTCTGAGCAATACCAGACCATTACAAATTGCACTTGAGCCTATATTTGCCTCCTTTACCTGTTTGCACGATGAAGGAGACCTTGTCATCATTTGGCTGGTATCCCCTGATCATGAAATTCACAGTGATGGTGAAACGACTACCCCGCCTCAGAACCAGTCGTTCGAAGCCGAATTCGTCCGCATTGTGCGCTGTGTTATTCACTTTGTACTGCAAATCTGTACTTGCCACTGCCAAAGCTGCGAAAACATGCAATCAAGAAGGGTATGTTACAAAAAAAGGTTCCCAAACCCTGATTGAATTTATACTTCATTTCTTGTACACGTGACAAAACGATGGTTATTTATTGCACCCGTTATTCGAATGCAAGCACAACAATTTCTAGCACAGTATTGCGCAGTATCTGGAATAATTTCGAAAAATTCAACGTTTTAAAATAAAAATACGTTTTCGCTTTTAGCGTAAGTGTTTATAGGATAAATACACCATTCAAACACGTTCGGTACTAATGGTCCTAAACGGCCCTTTTGACCGTTCCATGAAGTTTACTCACTTTGAGACATTTTTCTCCAGGGATGTATCCGCTAATATTGCCGTCCACTCGTACTCTGCGAACTCACGGTCTGGACCAAGAGCTCTATGATGTTTGGTCCGGACTGGAAACTTTTATAGTCAAATCTACGCGCCCCACCTCAACTTGTCATGAATCGAAAGTGTAACCGAGTACCATGACGGATGATGTATGCAAATCAAAATTTCCTGAAGTTGTGGAAAGTTCACAACTTTATGAAACAGCTTTAAGAACTCCCTCTGGTGGTACATACGTGAAAACTTGAGACCCTTCAATATCGCTGTGTCACCCTCTCCCCTGACTCTCAGTCGGAAGAAGGGTCTTGACCTGAAACATCACCCATTCCTTCTCTCCAGAGATGCAGCCTGACCCCCAGACTCCAGCAGTTTGCGTAAACCGGCATCTGCAGTACCTTTTTACACATTCCTCTGCCCATATACGTCTGCCTTTTTTTTTTCCATATTTCAAAATAGACTTTAGTCAGGTAATAAATATATACGTCTGCCTTTTTTTTTTCCATATTTCAAAAGAGACTTTAGTCAGGTAATAAATATATACAATACATGAACCGTGCAAAAAAAATTAATCGGACATTTTCGGAGGCTATACAGACCTTTTTATAATGTTTACATACGTTGCTCAACTTTCACAAATGGACCCTAGACTGTGGCCCTCCCCACCGAGCCTTGGCGTTGGCTGCACCAAAGCTTCAGTGCATCCCTCAGCATGTACTCCTGCAGTCTGCAGCGGGCCAGTCGGCAACATTCCCCGACGGACATCTCGCTCTGCTAGGTGGTCAACAACGCTCGAGCAGACCAAAGAGCATCGTTCACTGAGTTGATGACCTTCCAGCAGCACTCGATGTCCGTCTCTGAACGTGTCCCTGGGAACAGTCCATAAATCACAGAGTCCTCTGTGACGGAGCTGTTCGGAATAAGCTGTGACAGGGACCCTTGCAAACCTCTCCAGACTCTCTTTGCAAATCCATACTCTGCAAAGAGGTGGGCAACCGTCTCCTCTCCATAGCAGCCATCCCGTGGGCAGCGTGCGCTGATAGTGGGGCAGGAAGGATCTGACTAGGATGGCTCCCCTCACCGCCAGCCAAGCCAGGTCTTGGTGCTTGTTGGTGAGTTCTGGCGATGAGGCATTTTGCCAGACAAGCTGGGCAGGCCCCAGGATCTATGGAGTCATTTCCCTGCAGGACGTTCCGTGCTGACCACTGCCGGATGGACTTATGGTCAAAGGTGTTGGTCCGGAAGAACCTTTCCACATACGACAGATGGTGTGGCAATGTCCAGCTGACTGGCACATTGCATAGCATCTGCCCATCCTTTGTAACACTGGGGACAGGTAGAACCTCAGCCGGTAGTGACACTTGGTCCCCAGTGCCTTGGCTCTCAGCTCTGCCTGATGCAGCCACACACGAAGGTGGCTATCATGGTGAGGGTGACGTCAGGCACATTTTTACTCCCGGTGTCTGCCGACTTGTGCATTGTGGCCCGTCGCATCCTCGACCCCCAGATGAACTGGAAGACGGCCAGCAAGACCATACCAACAGTAATCTTGGGGGAGATTCTTATATGGTTTATGCAGGGTCGACACAGGAAGGATGTCTCCTCTGATCAAGGCTGTGAAGGACCAGGGACCCAATTGCAGAATAAGGATTAAGAGGAGGAAACATTTCTTCACTGGCAGGATGGTGGACTTTTGAAATTCTCTCCTTCTTCAGAGGGCTGTGGAGGATTAGTTGTGTTCATGCAAAACAGATTTTGATAGATTCTGCGACATTAAGAGGATTAAATGATAAGGGATCATCTTGGCAAAGAGCATCGAGGTAGATGATAGATGAAAGGTGGAGTAGGCAGAATTGACTATTTCTGCTCCTGTTTAGTTAGTTTAGCTTAGAGATGGAGCGTGGAAACAGGCCCTTATTCCCACCAAGTCTGCGCCGATCAGCAATCCCAGGATGGTGGCCCATTGGTAATGACGATGGCGGGTTGTGCAGTCTCAATTCTGGTGAGTTCTGACAAGGCTCACGAGTCTAGAGAAGAGGGTTGCACAAAAACCTGTGCGTGAATGAGTTAAGGAGGAGAAGCTGTTGCACTGTAACAACCCCGTCCTCAGGGCCGCAGAGGTCAGAGTCCAGTGGAATGAAAAATCATCACGGCTGGAGATTTCATACACTAGCACTATCCTACACACTAGGGTCAATTTACAATTTTAGCAAAGCCAATTAACCTACAAACCTGCACATCTTTGGAGTGTGGGAGGTAAACTGGAGCATCTGTAGAAATCCCATGCGGTCATGGTGAGAGGGAGTATATACTACATGCAAACAGCATCCGCAGATCAGGATCAAAATCAGGTCTCTGGCACTGTAAGGCAGCAACTCTACTGCTGCGCCAATGTGCCGCCCATGCTCTTATGATATCTTTCGAGAAATATTTGAGCAGATGGCTGAAAGTTTGCTTAAAGTGGTAGGTTTAAGGAGTCGCATAAAGGAAAATAGATCAAAAAAGCAGGCAGTTTTAGGGAAAGAGTTCTAGAACTAAGAGTTTTGGTAACTAATGGCATGCTGCTGACTGTCAAAAGTAAACTTGTTCAACGTCAGCAAAACAAGGAACTAATGAGGAATTGAGGTATATTGCCCCCTGTGTCTGCTCTGCTATTCAACAAAATCCCCTGCCTGCAATGTAATTTCTATTTCCTCCATAATCTCCTACACTGTTCAAGAATTGATCACTCTCCATGTTCAGTGCATATTAGCTAAAGGTTAGACTAGAGAACACGTGGCTGTTTCCTTTGAAGTGAGTGGCCCAGAGTAAATTTTGTTACATTGGATCACAGCAGGCTTAGATAGGGTAAAAAACAAGTTCCCAATTGTAGATTGTTTGGGAGCTGGTGGATTCTATGTGAAGGGAAAAAAATGTAAATATGCTCTCTACAGCTTACCCCCTTAGTCTAGCTCAGTAAAAACACTGAGTAGACTAGTCTAGTTCAGTAAAAACACTGAATCAACTAATTCTTTATCTCACTAACACAAACAAACTTCCTATATGATACCTAACCACACCGCGGGTCCTATCCTTGTCTCTACTCGTCCAAGCCTTCAGCCTCGTGCGAGGAGTCACCTCAGGCAAGTCAGCACGGTCCCAAGTGCCACCACAGAAGATCGACCCCGATCCATGTGGTGTCTCCTCTTTTATAGGGTATTGGACACGTGGCGCAAAACTATATGGGGGTGGGCAGCCCCTACAAGCCAATCACAAATATCGATCATATAATACATTTATTTACAGTTCCCTAACCCAATCACAAAGTACCCCAATACATTGTTTCCACAGAAGGTACTAGATGGAAGACAGTTCACCAAAGTAAAGAAACATTTCCCAAGGTGGTATAAAACAATTTGAACAAGGCTTCACACTTTAACCAAACACAAGATATCAGCACAAACTCTCTGCAACATAATTAACAATATTTTACAACACTCCATCCTATGACCAATCATAATCATGCATTTCAAACCTGCTCAGCTCTTCTGCAATACCCCTCATACATTTTAACAATAAGAAGGACATCTGGACCTCACCTTATCCTCAACTTCCTCCCAGGGTCCAGATATCGTGGAGCCATGACTCATAGCTCTGCAACTTTCACAGAGAGAGCACAAGCAGGCTTTGCAAATACAGAGATTCTCCATTTTGTGACATCTTTTATTTGGCCAATATTATCATTCCCCTCTTTTATCATTTATGATAACCCTCTTATCATTTATGATAATCAAAACACAACAGTAACTTCACTCTATCCTAACAGGAAGATGCTGATGTAATCTCTCAGAATTTCATCAAGCTTCCCGAGTTTTCATGGGCGTAGCTTCATGATTCCTGTCTGATGAGTCTTCACCTCCCGAGTTTCATGGCGTGAGTCCCCTCCATCTATCCTGTCAGGTGCATCTGTCTTTGACTTCGCAGAGTATGAAGTTTCTAAGAGAATCTCGAATAAAATAAGTTAGCAGCCTATTCTCCCACTGATCACTTGTACAGGGTCTTGGTGAGACCACACCTGGAGTATTGCGTACAGTTTTGGTCTCCTAATCTGAGGAAAGACATTCTTGCCATAGAGGGAGTACAGAGAAGGTTCACCAGGCTGATTCCTGGGATGTCAGGACTTTCATATGAAGAAAGACTGGATAGACTCGGTTTGTACTCGCTGGAATTTAGAAGATTGAGGGGGGATCTTATAGAAACGTACAAAATTCTTAAGGGGTTGGACAGGCTAGATGCAGGAAGATTGTTCCCGATGTTGGGGAAGTCCAGAACAAGGGGTCACAGTTTAAGGATAAGGGGGAAATCTTTTAGGACCGAGATGAGGAAAACATTTTTGACACAGAGAGTGGTGAATCTCTGGAATTCTCTGCCACAGAAGGTAGTTGAGGCCAGTTCATTGGCTATATTTAAGAGAGATGTGGCTCTTGTGGCTAAAGGGATCAGGGGGTATGGAGAGAAAGCAGGTACAGGATACTGAGTTGGATGATCAGCCATGATCATGTCGAATGGCGGTGCAGGCTCGAAGGGCCGAATGGCCTACTCCTGCACCTATTTTCTATGTTTCTATGTTTCTATGATACTCTTGCAGTGGTGGAGATACACCCATGCATTTCTACCTTCTACCTTCACTGCTGTTGGAGTCGTTAGGAGAACCTGGTAAGGTCCTTCCCAGCGAACCTCCAACCCTTTCCTTACCCAATTCTTTACAAGGACATAGTCTCCAGGCTCCACCTTAGTAGAAGCAGTCAACAAGGGCAACTCACCGTACGCTGCTCTTACCCTACAGAGTGATTCTCTCAAAGCTCGAGTCAAAGCTAGAATGTAATCGGTCATCTCCGTGGTCATATGATGGAAATTTTTATTTTTTGATTCCGAGGTGTTCTTAGGAGTATACCATAAACAATTTCAGCTGGGCTCAGTCTAGATTTCCCTGCAGGTGTGACTCTCATTTGAAATAAAGCTATCGGAAGTAATTTAATCCAACTAATTCCAGTCTCTGCCTTCAATTTAGCTAATTTAGTTTTAAGGGTCTGATTTGACCTTTCTACAAGTCCAGCAGCCTGTGGTCGATAAGCACAGTGTAATTGCTGCTGGATGCCCAACTGTTCACAAATCTCTCTATTAACTTGCCCAATAAAATGTGGACCATTATCTGAACTAAGTCGAATAGGGATTCCAAAACTAGGGACAATTGTTTTCATTAACACCTTGACAACAGTAGCCGCTTTATTATCAAGGGTTGGATAAGCTTTGATCCACCTGCTAAATGCATCGACTTTAACAAGTACATATCTGTAACCCTGGCACCTTTCTAATTTGATGTAATCCATCTGTAATGTCTCAAAAGGGCCCATGGGCAATGGTGTCTTTCCATCTCCACAACCTGCTTATTTCCCTGGGTTATATTTCTGGCAAATCAGGCAACAACTACTTACTTTTTGAGCTAATGTTTGTAACCTTGGATGCCACCAAGTAGCCAAAAGAGTATCTCCTACTGTTCTTGCACCGCAATGAGTTGCATAGTGCATGCACGCTATAACCCATACTGCCAAAGAATCTGTCATGCAAGTTTGCCCTCCCGGAGTGGTCCAGAGTCCTGTCATACAATCCAGTGTACACCCAAGTTGCTTCCATCATTCTTTATCCCTTTCAGTAGCCTCCTCCTGCAACTGAACAATCTCTTGTATGGTTGAATTGGCTTCTCCATCGGGACCTGTTAATTAAACTTTTAGTCTGCCTCATCATCTTTGGTACCACCATCATATGTTCCCGGGATATTACTTTTGCTGCCTGATCGGCACTACGATTTCCAATGTCTGTTGGGGGTCTGTCCTCTTGTGCGTGCACTACATTTCATAACTGAAATTTGTCTGGATAGCATCGGGGCCTTTAATATATCTGTCACCAATTGTTTGTTTGATATTTGAGTCCCCGCTGAGGTAAGAAATCCTCCATTTCTCCATAATTGTCCGAAATCATGCACTACTCCAAATGCATATCTAGAACCTGTATATATGTTTACCCTTAAAATTTTCCCCATAATGCAAGCCCTAATTAAAGCAAAAAAATCAGCCTGTGCTGAATAAGGTGACTCAAAGGCAGCTGCTTCTACATTTCCCCCATCTTGATTAATAATTGCATACCCAGACAATTTCTCACCCCAGGGTCCAATGGATGCACTCCCATCTACGTACAATGTCATGTCTGTGTCCTCTATAGGGGCGTCTCTCAAGTCCTCCCTCACTGATGTCTCCTCCTCGATCATAAACAAACAGTCATGTCCCGCCTCTGACTGCTCCTCTGGGATTGAAACAAGAAAAGATGCTGGGTTAATAGTTGTACAATGCCTAAACTGAAGCTTCGGGTTGTTTAATAAGTAGATTTCATATTTGTTCTGACGTGCCATTGTTAGGTGCTGAGTCTGGAGTTGTCCTAACAAGGCTGCCACTGAGTGCAAACTGTAAACTACTGTCTCCTGCTGTAGGGTCAAATTTGCAACAGACTGTAAACTATTATAAATGGCGGTTATAATTTGGGTGCATAGTGGGTGTCCCCTTGCTACTGGGTTCAGTTTACTTGAATAATAGGCCACTGGCCTATGACTATCCCCAGGTTTTTGAGTAAGGACTGCCTTCGAACACTCAGAGAGAATGGTGCAATAGAGTTGGAAGGGTCTGTCGTAAAGTGGTCTTCCCATTGCTGGGGCCTGCATCAGTGATTTCTTTAAGTTCTCAAAGGTCGCTTGCACTTCCTTAGTTAGTTGAAATCCATCCTCTTTACTTGTATAGGGTGTCAGCTCTTTAGTTTCTAAAGCTATGTTAGGGATCCAAGGTCTACACTAATTAACCATACCCAGCCATTGCCTCATTTGTTTTGCTTCTTTAGGAATCGGGAATTCACAAATTGGTTCGAGTCTGCTTTTTTCTAGACTCCTTTCTGTTGCCGAAATTATGACTCCTAAAGATTTTACTTTCTCCTGGGCCATCAGCACTTTCGACTGGGAGACCACATATCCCAAATTAGCCAGAAGATTTAGTAATTGTGCAGTATCTTCACGGGTGCTTGATTCATCTCTGCTGGCCACTAATAAGTTATTGACATACTGCACGAAGGTAGATCTTCTTCTAAAATTTTAAGTACTCAATTGTTCTTGTAGACATCTGGAAAATAAAGTAGGCAAACTGGTTTAAGTCTAATAAACAAATGCCTTCATAACTGCTTGCTACACCCTACCAGTTTCAGTGACTGGGGTACTCAAACAACCCAATCCCTCTTCTCAATATATCACCATTTAAGAAGTGCCATGCCTCTCTCAAGAACTGATCGAGGTCACTTGTTAAGCTATTATTCCAGATCATAAAGTCACTTTTACTTGGAAACTTAGTCAAATCTCTGCATTTAAAAAAAACGTTACTTGGGGGATTATGACAGACTTGTAAAGTCTGCTATTTTAAAAGAGAACTAGACTAAGTGGGACCCGTTGGGTCCCAGCTTCACACGGGAGGGCTGGTCCCCCAACGCAATATTCCACCTCTCCACCAATTCCAATATATACACTCAATATACACTCACACACACACAGACTGACACACAGACACACACACTCACACACTCACACACACTCACACACACACACATACACACACCCTCCACCTCACATATACACACAACCACACAAACACTCACACACATACACTCACTCAGACACACACTCACTCACACACTCACACACTCACTCACTCACACACTCACTCACTCACGCACAGACTCACACACTCACACACACACATTCACACAAGCACTCACACATACACTCACACATACACTCACACACACTCACACACACACTCACACACACTCACACACACATACACTCACACACACATATACACTCACACACATATACACTCACACACACACAGACTCACACATATACTCACACACACACACATACACTTACGCACACGCAGATTCACACTCACACACACATATACACACACATACACTCACACACACACACACACATACTCACACACACATGTACACTCACACACACATACACTCACACCCACACACATACACTCACATACACACACATACACTCACATACACTCACACACACAGATATACACTCACACACACACATACACTCACACACACTCGCACACACACACCCTCTCACACACACACATACACTCACACACACATTCACTCACACACACACATACACTCACACACACACGCACATACACTCACACACGCATACACCCACACACACACGCACATACACTCACACACACAGACTCACACACACACAGACTCACACACACACATACACTCAAACATACACTCACACATACACTCACACACACACATATACACTCACACACTCACATGCACTCACACACACACATACACACTCACATACACACTCTCACACACACTCACACTCACACTCACACACACTCACAAAACTATATATATGACAGTAAACTTTCTTGAATCTGCTCATACGGCAGAGCGCGGCCTCTCCACTGTGGGGCTTCCGCAGTCAGCGCCACGTCTGCAATCAGCGTGACCTCTGCACTTACCGGAAATTACGCAATCAGCGCGACCTCTGCACTCACCGGAAATTACGCAATCAGCGCGACCTCTGCGCTCACCGGAAATTACGCAATCAGCGTGACCTGTCCACTAAGCGGAAGTCACAAAATGAGCGGGACTTTTGGACTAAAGACAGTCGGACCTAATAAAGCATTTATTCCTTCCAAACACAGTCGGATCTAATAAAGCATTTATTCCTTCCAAACACAGTCGGACCTAATAAAGCATTTATTCCTTCCAAACACAGTCGGACCTAATAAAGCATTGCAGTTTCCAGTACAGGCAGGGCAGCAGGCCAAACAACTCATGGCATTGTCATTTCATTTCATTTCATTTCCAATTAAGCATTGCACTTTCAAGCACAGGCAGGGCAGCTGGCCAAACAACTCACGGCATTGTCATTTCATTTCCAATTAAGCATTGCAATTTCAAGCACAGGCAGGGCAGCAGGCCAAACAACTCATGGCATTGTCATTAAGGGCTAACAAATGATTTATTGCAAGTACATTGCAGACTCACAGTTCAGTTGATTCACAGCTTAGAATGCCAGTCGTGGCCTCTCCCTCGCGATCTTGCAGAATGACTGACTCACGTCCAGGCATCCGTGGTTGTATAGTCCTGCCCCTCCCTCTGGAAGGGGCGTTACCTTCATTGCAGTGATTGACAGGCAAGAGGACCAATCAGCTGATCTCAAGGTTTTTTAAACACTCATAACTTTTTTATTTTTCATCGATGGGAAAAATCCTCAGGGCTGGCTCAGCGGAGGAAGACTGTGAGTAAGATGGACAAAAATCACAGCGATACAGGGTAGCGTGTTTTCTAAAATCAATATAGAGCACAGACAGAAAGTGGTCAAGATGAGACTTTTAATTATATAGATGAGATATAATTGAATATATTTCTTTCCCTCAGGGTTGAGGTTCCATGTCAAGAATCCACAAATGCATTCACATTGTGGAATTTATCCCATTAAAAGCACTCAATAACCCAATGAGCTCAATAACTTTGCTGACACAGGTTTTCAGAAAATTAATTCTCCCCCTACAATATGAATAAACATATGCATCGAACAGGTCATCTGATGGGCAGGATGCAGCAAGTGTTTCACTTCCTAGCATTCAATTAGACTGTGATGGTGTGCTTTACACAGACAAACACAATATTGGCAAGAAGGACAGAGATACAAGGACAGGGATCACCCGCTACAATGAATGTACACCGGGACATTAATTCGACTTCTGTTGTAGAGACATATTAAACAGATGCATATTATTAATGTTTATCCATGTACATTTAAAGGTGGAAACCTTAAGATGCTGGGATTTTGAGTGATAAAACAAACTGTGGGTTAAACATAGCAGGACCAGCATAATCAGTGAAGGAAAATGGATAGATCCTCTTTCTTCTCGATGGCAGAAGTGAAATGAGAGCATGGTCAGGGTGGTATGAGTCCTTGATGATGCTTTTGAAGACAGCGCCTCCTGTAGATCCCTTTGATGATGGGGAGGTCAGTACCCGTGATAAACTGGGCAGTGTTTACCACTTTATGTAATTTCCTTCTTTCCTGGATGTTTGAGTTGCTGAACCAGGCCATGATGCAACGTCAATATGCTCTCTACTGTGGAACTGTAGACATTATTGAGAACATTCGTCGACATACCAAATGTTGTCAAACTTCTAAGGAAGTAGAGGTGTTTATGTGCTTTCTTTATGATTGCAAGAATGTGCTGTGTCCAGGAGAGATCTTCAGAGACCTTCAGAGTCATACAGGAATGGAAACAGGCCCTTCATCCAAGTTGCCCATGCTGACTAAGAAGCCACATCTACACTAGTCCCACCTGCCTGCATTTGGCCCATATCCCTTGAAAACATTCCAATCATTGTACCTGGCCAAATGTCTTTTAACTTATTATAGGCAGGGCCGGATTTACGTATAAGCTTGACAAGCTTAAGCTTGGGGCCTCGAGATCTACGGGGGCCTCGCAGAGCCGGATTTACCACTAGGCTTCATAGGTTGAAGCCTAGGGCCTCGAAATCTAGGCGGCCTCCGGCCAAGGCAGGACACCTGCCGTTCAACTCTGGGCGGGCCCCCCTCTCTCTCTCTCTGTCTGTCACTCTCTGTCTCCGCCCGCCATCCGTATCCATGTCCGGACCGCAAGGGACGAATTGACCAGGGAGTTACGGAGGGTGCGGTCTCTGCGGAAAGCCAACAGTGGAGGAGATGGGAAGATGTGGCCAGTGGTGGGATCCCATTGGTGCACAAAACAGCTGGAGAAAATCAGCGAGTAAGGCAGCATCTATGCAGCGAAGGAATAGACGACTTTTCGGGTCGAGACCCTTCTTCAGATTGATGTCGGGGGGGGGGGGGGGCAACTTAAAAAGCTGCCAAGGTTGTCCGGCTGACAACAGAGAAACAAAATTGAGAGCCCTGCAAGGTGTATAATATTTTTGACACTGTCATAGGCCTTTCTTACATATGCTGTCACAACGCACTGTAGTCTCTAAACAACCCTTCAGTAATTTTCCTTGCCCTCCACTTCAGAATAATAGTGTTTTAAACCAATAACTCGACACTAGCACTGGCAATAAATAAATAAATAAAAAGTGCAGTTTTCCAGCCCCTTATCTCATTGGCCACGCTCGGCTGCAAATCGGTGTCAATCTGGTGGACCATCTTCCTCGTGGGGGTGGAGGATTGGGAGGGGCCTCACAAGTGGAACAGCTTAGGGCCTCTCTTCATCTAAATCCGGCCCTGATTGTAGTACCTGACTCAACTGCCTCGTCTAGCAGCTTGTTCCATATACACAACACCTGCTGTGTTAAAAGTTGTCCCTCAGGTTCCTATTAAATCTTTTCCCTATAACCTTGCACCTATGTCCTCTTATTCTGGATTTCCCTATTCTGGTAAAAGACTCCACCTTATATATTCCCCTCATGATCTTATACACCTCTATAAGATCACCTCTCATCCTCATGCACTCCAAAGATTAAAGTCCTAACCTGCCCAAATCTATCTCAATAGCTCAGGCTTTCATGTACTGGCAACATCCATGTACATCTTTACTGCATTCTTTCCAGCTTGACAATATCTTTCCTCTAGCAGGGTGACCAAAACTGAACACAATACTCCAGATGCAGCTTCATTAATGTCTTGTACAACTGTAACATAACATTCCAACTTCTATACAGGGTTTCCCCCTCCCTGACTCTCAGTCATGAAGGATCTCGACCTGAAACATTACCTATTCATTTTCTCCAGAGATGCAGAATTATTCCAGCATTTTGTGTCTATCCTTTTCGCTCAATACCCTGACTGAAAATGGCCAATGTGCCAAAAAAATGCTTGACCAACCATCTACCTCTGACACCATTTTCAAGAAACTATGTAACTGTACTCCTAAACACCTCTGCTCTACAACACTCCCCAAGGTCCTGCCGTTCACTGCAAAGGTCCTGACCAGGTTTGACCTCCAGAAATGCAACATCTTGCACTTACCTGCATTAAACATCATTGACCATTCATCAGCCACTTTTCCCGTTGATCAAGAACCTGCTGTAATCTTTACAAACCATCTTCGCTATCTACCCACTTTAGTGTCATCTGCAAACTTACTAATCCTGCCTTGTACATTCTCATCCAAATCATTGATATAAACCACAAACAGCAATGGGCTCAACACCGATCCTTGTGGCACAACACTGGTCACAGGCCTCCAGTCCAGAAAACAACCTTCCACCAGTACCCTCTGCTTCCTTCCATGAAGCCAATTCTTTATCCAGTTGGCCAGCTCTCCCTGAATCCATGCGACATTCCTGAGCAACCTACCGTGCGGAACCTTATGAAATGCTTATGAAATGCTCTAATCTCCAACCATTTTGGTAACATCTTCAAAAAACTCAAATCAGTTTCATGAGACACGATCGCCACTTACAAATCCATGGTGACAGGATAAGTTGTGTGTGGAACAAAATTTGCGTGCAAATTTGATGGAGGCATCCATGAATGACCACGATAAGCTTAGAAAAGCTAAATGGAGAGATGCTATTCTTATTAGAAGATAGTCTAAGGGCTTGAAGACACTGATGTAATGAACCAACGGGAGATGAGGGAAAAAATGTTTACAGTAGGGACTAATGGCAAAAAGTCAAATCTATGACCTAGTGGAATGGGGAAACTAGCAACATCATTAGACTAAACTCACCTTACAGCTTTCATATTTTCTGTTAACAATCTGTCTTATTAAGCAATTGGATTAGCTGTGTGGCAATGATGGAGCATATTTCTGATAATTATAATTCTATATTTTGGGAGGCAGCCAAGCTACTCTGATTTGCCACTTAGGTTTCCACCTTCAACTATAATGTCAAAGTTGTCATCAGAGTGTCTGCCCTGTGTCTTTTTAGCAACCATGGGCGGAAATCCTGCGGGGGGGAGAGGGGGACGCCCCCCCCCCCCATGTTTTGAGAGGCGGGGAACAATCCCCCCCATGTTTTGTAATCTGGATTTTAAAACTCTGTGAAATAAACATCTATTAAAAATCTCCGCTTTCCGCGAGACAGTGGGGGTGGGACTGATGATTGAGGGCGCCGATTGGATGAGAGAGACGTCAGTCAGCAGGCAGTGGGGGAGGGGGGAACATGTTGATTCAGCGCGATGATTGGAGGAGGGAGGTGCCGGTCAGAGGCGGAAGTAGGGGGGTGGGACTGAGGATAGAGTGCGGTGATTGGAGGAGGGAGACGACCTGGTGGAGCAAAGATCATAGAGCGGAGTTTGAATCGGCTTGTTTGAGGGGCTTTTCATCGCCCGGCCCAGCGGGGCTTAAAATCAGCCTCGCGGTCAAATTGCTGCGTCGAGGTGATCGACGCTCCCGATGTTGAAACCCCCGCCGGGCAATGAAAGGTCCTGCGAATGGGCCAATTGAAGCCACACGCTTCGGGCGGACTAAACTACTGTTGCTGGAGTTCGGAATCGGTCACCAACCAGGTCAGCTCCCGATGTTACCGTCCACAGGGCCTACGGCTGAAGCCTCCAAAGCCTCGCTCGTGTGTGTGTGTGTGTGTGTGTGTGTGTGTGTGTGTGTGTGTGTGTGTGTGTGTGTGTGTGTGTGTGTGTGTGTGTGTGTGTGTGTGTGTGTGTGTGTGTGTGTGTGTGTGTGTGTGTGTGTGCTCGCATGCGGCGCTATGAAATTGTGTCCCCCCATGTTCTGATAGTGATTTCCGCCCCCTGTTAGCAACACCAAACACCATTTTGACCCAGGCTCATGGCAGTGTTCTTAGAGCCAGATATGGCACCATGTAAAAGTGGTTTACTTACCACAATAGAAGATAGAAGATAGATAGAAGATAGAATGCCTTTATTGTCATTCAAACAAACAGAGGTTTGATCGAAATTTTGTTCCCTGAGTCATAACAGCAAAATAAACATAACACACAATTAGCACAGTTTCACACAAACATCCATCACAGTGAATCGCCAAACACCTCCTCACTGTGATGGAAGGCAAATGTCTTATCTCTTCTCTGTTCTTTGTTCTTCTCCCATGTCGAGTCGATCGAGGCTCTTGATGTTAAAGCCCCCGGCGGACGATGGTAAGTCCCGCGGCCGATTAAGCCGCACCGGGCGATGTAAGGCCCTGCGACGGGCTGATTCAAACCCCGCGATTCGGGGCGGGCGAAGATGCCGTTGCGGGAGCTCCCGAAAATCGGTCTCCCACCAGGGACCTGCGAGCTCCCGATTTTACCTTCCACAGGGCCTGCGGCCGAAGCCTCCGAAGCTCCGCAGTCGGGTCGCAGCCGCCGCGCCACCACAGCCTCCGAGTCAGCCAGCTCAGCGATGGTAAGTGAGTCCGCAGACTCTGCCACTGGAGCCCTCAGGTCGATTCCAGTTGGAGGCCGCCAGCTCCACGATGTTAGGCCCCAGCGAAATAGAGACACGACAAGGAAAAGGTCGCGTCTCCGTTTAAGGAAGAGATTAAAAAGTTTAAAAGTTTCCCCCACCCATCCTCCCCCCCCCCCACACACACACACACACACACATATACACAACTAAAAATAAACCGAAAATATACTCCTAACAAGAGGATGTCTCATAGCGGCTCGTAATGCTAACGGTAGGTATCGGGAAATCCGGTAAACTAGTGATGTTTTTTCAACACTGTGAAAAATGTCCACGAGTAAAAAAATACTTGTGATGAAAACAATTGTTACTTTTTACTCGTACGAGCCGCTACGAGACATCCACGAACTCCTACGGACCCACTACGGATATTCTCTGAGTTTGAATCAGGGGAAAACTCGGGAGAACTCTTGAATTACCTCGTACAGTGGGACAAGCCCTTTAGCGTACGGGGATCACTAGTCAGCACGGACTCAGTGGGCTGAAGGGCCTGATTCTGCACTGTATCTCTAAACTAAACTAAACTAAACTTGCTCCACTATTCAACAAAATTGTAGAAGATCTTTACCTTGAAACCACTTTCTGGTACTAGCCCCACATTCCCTAATTTTCTCAATATCTAACATCTGTCAGTCTCTGTCTTGAAGATTGAGCCTCTAAAGATTCACTTGCTTCTAGGTGACGAGATATCTTCTTCTCATTAATAGTTGGGCCTGGGATACTGCCATGAGGAGTTCCTACATGAATGTCCTGGGTCTGGGTTGAGTATTCTCCAACAATCATCTTCTCCCATATGAAATATAACAACCATTGGAGCAGTTTCCACTTAATGCTTTTGTTTTCCCAAAACTCCTTGATGGCACACGCATTCAAATGCTGCTTTGATGCCAAGAATTATTTATCTGGTGTTCAGCTTTTTGATCCATGTTTCACCAATGCTGGAGTAAGTTCTGAAGAAGAGTGATCTTGATTAAACCCAAACTGGGCACTGGAGAGCTGGTTAATGGTTATTTCCATTTAACAGGACTGTAAATGACAATTTCATCATACTATTGATTATTAATAATGGATAGATTGGTGGTAACAAGTTGGATTGGGTTTGTTCTGCTATTTGTGGACAGAACACACATGGGCAATTTTTCACATTATCGGATAAACATTGGTATTTTTAAAGCAGAAATTGATAGGTTCTTGATTGGTAAGGGCATCAAAGGTTACAGGGAGAAGGCAGGAGAATGGGATTGAGAGGGAAAAATAGATCAGCTATGAGCGAATGGTGGAGCGATCATGATAAGCCAAATAGCCTGATTCTGATCCTATCTCATGTTCTTATGATCTTTAAATGCCAAAGTTGTAATTGTACTGGAACAGCTTAGGTAGACTTGCATCTTGCTTTGGTATGAAGAACTTCAATACTGGTGTCTGGTATCATAGCCGCTGCTGTTCCCATTGCTCTCGGCTATTTTTTTTAAATATCAATTGAAGTGAATTTAATTAGTTTCTATTGGACTCGGGGACTCAAGGATTTGGGGGGCAAATCTATTGATGATGTATTGAAATCAGGACTATCTAGCCAAGAAATGTTGTCAAATAACATCTGGAAATTGGTGAGACTTTGATTGGGTTTGAAACCTGGGCCCTTACAACCATCATGCATACTATGCACATTTTTCTAATACTTTCACCATTATGTCTCCCTTCATTTGGCCATTTTAGTATTTTACCCTTGGACAAATGGACAAATCTTTAGTACATATGAGAATGGACCACATTTCCTCTTTCCTCATGAGAGAGTGGATTGGTTGATGAAACCTTTCTGTTTAGAAATAAATTGAGGAGTAACAGTTACTAAGGTTTCCAGTTATATTAGCTCAATACTTTGCTTAAATGCGGTTTTCATCCCATCTGGTAATTTCTACCATCCATTGATAAGTAGCTTTGTATAGGAAGGAACTGCAGATGTTGGTTTAAACCGAAGATCGACACAAAAAGCTGGAGTAACTCAATGGGTCAGACAGCATCTCTGTAGAAAAGGACTTGATGACATTTCAGGTCGAGAAGGGTCTCAACCCGAAATGTCACCTATTGTTTTTCTCCACAGATGCTGTCTGACCCACTAAGTTACTCCAGCGTTTTCTGTCTAAAGAGTAGCTTTGCTCGTTATTTGGTAATGACTTTGCCAACGTTATTCACAAGTTTGAAGAAATAGGAATAAATGTGTTGCTGATGTAGAATTAAGAACCTGTGCCAATAAATGCGGTTTGTCTGAATTTAATTGAGTTCTATAAAAAAGCAAAGATGAGATGATTAATGATGTATCTATGACTTTTAATATTCAGGTCTTTCATTGGAAGTTAGTTCACAGAAATCCATTAGATAGATAAATATTACTGGAAGTATTAGCTGACTATCAAGTATGGGCTGACTACCAAACACCCGCCTGCACTAATCCTACGTTTAATCCCATTTTGTTCTTTTTTACATTGTTTTCAACTGCTCCCCTCTGCAGATTCCACCACTCACTTGCACTCTATAATGCTTAACAGTGGCCAATTAACCTATTGATTTTGTTAATGGTCTGAAATACTCAGTCAATTGTTGATGCTTGTTTCTTGAACAAAAGCTGAGGCCTTTTCTCCTTTTAAATGAAAATAGTTTGTGAAGTATGAAGACTTCCCTCGGTATTGGTTTGATTCTTCTTGCACTTCTAATTAGAACAATAAAACCCATACAGAAGTCAAATGGGTTATTTCGACTGAAATTGCTGTACGTGAGTCGTGTCTTGTATTCCATTTGCTCCTTTAAATCATTTTCACCAGTTAACAGAGAATGATTTTTTTCTGTGGTGATAACATATTACAAAATCATAAACTGCTTCAAAAGCATTCTGTTTGTGCTCCAGTGTTCCAACATGCTATATTTCATACCAAATGCAAAAATGGAAAAAATGTCCTCCCGGCATTCTGATCATCATGTTTAAGACCATTTGTACTCATTCACGCATTGCATCCACAGAAATGAAGTTTTCAACCATTGTTTTTGAGCTGATTTCCTGGAACCCAACAATGAAACATTTTAATATAAATATAAATAAATCTATTAAAAATAGATTATTTTTCAATACTGCTGTCTCCCAACAGAACAGAAGCATGAATATGATAAACGAGAGGATGGGAGGAATAGTTGCATCGTGTCATTCTAGGAGCAGTTTATTCTGGGTGATGAATGTACTCTACTCCCAGGCAATTTCACAGCCATGGCAGCAAATAAATAATAGGATATGGGAAAACTGACAGGGCTTTCAGCTAATAAAGGAGCTTTGGTGAAGGGTTCAGAAGAGGAGAAATAAAAAGATTTAATGGGAAAGAGCAAGGCCACAGAACACAATAGTACTGTGGGAGATAATAAGTAGAGTGAGATGAGCGGAATCTGAGAACATAGCACAGCACAAGAACAGGCCCTACAACCCACAACGTCGGTGCCGATCATGATGCCAAGACCATCACATTTACCTGCACATCACCCATACCCCTCTATTCCCTGCATATCCATATGCCTATTTAAAAGTCTTTTAAATGTTACCAATGTATCTGCTTCAACCACCACCCCCGCACATATCATTTAAAGTTCTGGTATTAGTGCATCTCAAACAATACAGGCTTTGCCCTTTAGGTGTTCTCTGAACTCTGTGTACAAAGGCATTGGTTCAGTGAGACAATTAGGAGGCTTATTCCTTGAAGATATTTATCATGGAGATTCTGGGAGAGAACCGCCTGCTCTGATCCATGATGCACATAATGTCAACCATATGCAAGAAGGTTACTATTGTGCTGAGCTGTAGAGTTTAGAGATACAGCATGGAAGCAGTCTCTTCAGTCCACTGAGTCCACGCCACCCATCGATCACCTGCACACCAGTTCTATGCTATCCTACTTTTGCATCTTACACACTAGAGGCAATTTACATCAGCCAATTAACCTACAAACCTGCACACCTTTGGAATATAGGAGAAAGCTGGAGCACCCAGAGGAAACCCACGCAGTAACAGGGAGAACATACAAACGCTGCACAGCAGCATCCATAGTCAGGATTGAACCAGGGTATCTGGTGCTGTGAGGCAGCAGCTCTACTGCTGTGTCAGGCCCGTGCAAAGCTTTTCAAAAAGGGGGGTGGCATGACAGGATTTTCAGAACCAGGGTTGGTTTACAGGGCAAGGCCAATGAATGCCCTTGCATTAGTAGTAGTGGTAAATGGCAATATACATTCAGGAGCACCTGTTCCGTTGTTTTGCACAATACGCAAGCATTGCCACTTTCATTTTACTGCACATCTTGTACGTATATGTGACAAATAGACTTGACTCACCTTGACTTGACGACAAGTGATTTCCTGTTGTTCACAAACAAGGCACAAGGTAGGCAAAAGACGCCATCCACATGATCGCTATATACAAGCCAGGGATATGCTCGAAACCAGTCAGGGTTAAATATTCACCAGCATCCATTCTTATACAAGGCACCATATTTGTATGTTGGACCCAGTTTAAAGTGATTCTGTATGAGGTACAGCTTCTGAGAGGTTGGCAATAGCTTTAGCAGCTTCTTCATTGGTTGTGGTAGAGGGGGAGGGGGAGGGGGGAGAGGAGGGGGGGGAGAGAGGTGGGAGGGGAGAGAGAGAGAGCTGGGGGAGAGAGAAAGAGGAGGGGGAGAGAGAGAGAGGGAGGGGGAAAGAGAGAGAGAGAGGAGGGAGAGAGAGAGAGGAGGGGGAGAGAAAGAGGAGGGGGAGAGAGAGGGAGAGAGAGAGGTGGGGAGAGAGAGAGATAGGAGGGGGAGAGAGGAGGGGGGGGAGAAAGAGGAGGGAGAGAGAGAGGAGGGGGGGAGAAAGAGGAGGGGGAGAGAGAGGGAGAGAGAGAGGTGGGGAGAGAGAGAGAGAGGAGGGGGAGAGAGAGAGAGGAGGGGGGAGAGAGAGAGGAGGGGGGGGAGAGAGAGGGGGAGAGAGAGGAGGGAGAGAGAGAGAGAGAGAGAGAGAGAGAGAGAGAGAGAGAGAGAGAGAGAGAGAGAGAGAGAGAGAGAGAGAGAAGGGGAGAGAGAGAGAGGGGGAAAGAAAGAGAGGAGGGGGAGAGAGAGAGAGAGGGGGAGAGAGAGAGAGGAGGTAGTATAAACAATTTGAACAAGGCTTCACACTTCACAAGATAACAGCACAAACACTGCAACATAATTAACAGTACTTTACAACACCCCCCCCTATCTGACCTAATCATGCATATGCAACACCTCTTAGCTCTTCTACAAAACCCTTATACATATAAACAAAAGGAGAGACATTTGGACCTCGCCTTATCCTCAACTTCCATCTAGGGTCCAGACTCCTTAGAGCGTGACTCACAGCTTGCAACCTTCCACAGAAAGTGGACAAACAGGCTTTGCAAATACAGAGATTCTCCATTTTGTGACATATTTTATTTGGCCAATATTATCATTAACAGGACTTAAGACATGACATGTATTCAAAAATTTTTTACTGATAGGCAGCATATATGTGAAGTTTTCACAATTCTTGTAAGAACTCATGATATAGAATCATAAAACATTTGTTTTTTACTGCACCAAGGAGATCTTCCAACTCCATCTTCTGCCTAGCTTCCACAGCAGCAACATCATCAACGGACTGCTGCATTACTGCAGACAGATCCATGATGACCATGAAAACATGCAGATTTTTGTAATATTAAAATTATATTAAAAATATGCTGCAAAAAGAGTCACAAACTTTGGAATTCATATTTTTTAGTATTGTTATCAAGGCAAAGAAAGCAGTTCCAATTGTTTGATATTATTTGAAATTATTCATGAGGAAAAAATATAATAGCTCTAAAATCTACCTGAATTTTACAATCTCATTAAAGATATTCCCCCTTTCCCTCTCCCCTCCCCCATCTCTCTTCCCCTTCCCTTCCCTTCCCCTCTCTCTCTCCCCCTCCCCCTCTCACATCCCCTCCTCTTTCTGGTGGGTGGGGAGATGAAGGTGGCGTGGGCCCAGGGGGGGGGGGGAGATGATGGTGGCATGGGTCCAGCGGGGGGGGAGATGGAGGTGTTGTGGGTCCAGTGGGGGGGGGGGAGATGATGGTGGCGTGGGTCCAGCAGGGAGGGGAGATGAAGGTGGTGTGGGCCCAGCGGGGAGGGAGATGAAGGTGGCGTGGGCCCAGCGGGGGGGTTTTGAAGGTGGCGTGGGCCATCGGGGGCGGTGGGGGTGGCGTGGGCAGAAGATGGCTTGGGCCCCGGTGGCGGGGGGAGGCGAGGGCAGTGGGCCCCGCCGCAGCGGCGTCTGGTGTTGGGTTACAGCCGCTCCCGCCCGGCGACAGGAGGACGGTCTCCTGGTCGCCTGACTGGCCGTTGGCGAGGCTCCGACGCCGCGGATGAAATCGCGGGACCGGGCAGGCGGGCAGACGGTGGGCAGACACCGCACCACGCACCACCCCCCCCCCCTCGGACACCGCGGATGGAAATGCTGGACCGGCCGGCCAGACACCGCACCCCGCACCCACCCCCCGGACGCCATGGATGGAAACGCTACACCGGGCGGAAATAAAACTGGGCGAATTTCGGGCGATTTTCCACAAAGTGGAAATGCTGATTGTGCTCCGATTAACAAAAAAAAATTCTGGGGATTTTTTCTTACTCTGGGGAAAATAAGGGGGGTGCGGTCGCACCCCGCGCACCCCCCCCCCTTCGGACTGCCATGTGTGTCCTTGTACACATTAAGCTCCTTCCAGGTAGTCAGTGAGGACAGGCACAACATTGCACTGAGATGGCCAATGGGCATTTGGTTAGCAAACATACATTCCTTAGAAGGCTTCAGAAGTTCAGCATGTCCCCAACAACTCTCACTATCTTCTGCAGAAGCACATAGAAATCATTATATCGGGGTGCGTTACATCATGGTTTGGGAACAGCTCCATTTAAGACCACAAGAAAATCCAGAGATTTGAGGATGTAATGGGAGTAATTTTGCCTGTGGGAGTAATTGTTTCCTTTTTGATACATTTAATCAAACCTCAACAAAACCTCTTCAACAGAGGAACTGAAGAAATGGAAAATAACTACATTGCTGGAATTGTGATTTTTCCATTTCATTGTCCCCCAGCCACAATTTTCAGTTTTTCAAGTCATAAGGTTGACAAATTGCAAGTGTAAAGCACTGAGGAAAAGGTCCAGCTGTTGTTCCTTTGTTTCTGTAAATCTCTACCAAAGTAGTTGGAAAGCACCAGCTTGGTGCCTCGCTAACTCTAGTCCATGTACGTAATGATTGTTCAACTGGCTTGAAAGATGGCAGAGTTAGACGGACTTTAGGCAGAGTAGAAACATGGTCTTCGACCCACCCAGTCTGTGCCTACCAACAATCACCCCTGTACACTCATTTTAACAATTTTTACTGAATACAATTAACTTACAAGCCTGTACGTATTTGGAGTGTGGGAGAAAACCCAAAGAAAAGCAACAAGTCACAGGGAGAACTTCCTTCAAGGTCGCATACACGGGTGCAGACAGTTTTGGGGATTCTTTCCTTTTCCCACAATGTTGCTTCCATAGTCCTGTTGGATTCCCAACTGTATCTTCTTCTCCATTCCCACTCTCAACAGAACCAAATTTATTTCTCTCCGGTGATAGGGCTCTCTAATGTCATTTCACTCAGACCCTCCTTTATTCGGGGGCATGTACAGGTCGACTCTGCACCTTACGTTAGGCCCCAGCTTACTTTTTCCATCGCCCTCATTTTCCAAGTACCCTCATGTTGTTACTGCCTTTCCTACTTTCTGCCCACTAGCTGTCCCTGTATGGCTAGAATTGGACCTTGTAACTGTGATGGATCACTTTGCACTATTCTATTCATCACTTCTGTAAATAACACCTCATTATCAGGCCTGTCCCAGGTATCCATGTACCTAGGTACCCTCGTGTATGGAAAATTCCTGCAATCTCTCCATCCCAACCTATACATTCTGCAAGGGCGGGCTTCATTTTCCCAGACCACAGGAGAGGGATGGCGGTGCTTTACCGGTTCTGCTCTTATATCAAATAGGTTTTCCTGCCCGCCTCTTTCAAGTAAGCTTCTATTTTATTGCACTGTCTGCGCTAAGACCTCCCAATTGCCGTAGTTCTCAATCTGAAATGGAGTTGTCATTGCCTCTCAGAACCTATATCCCTGAGAACCATGTAGTCGATGATTCTCCCCGATGCTCCTTCTCTCCTGGCACCGTTAGTGCCTCCCAGTCCTCAGTGAAGTCCCAACTACAGAAATTCCCACAGTCTTGTTTTACCCCATGTGTAGTGCAGATTATTCCATGGTCTGGTTGGGTAACCCATCGTGGCTTCCTCATATAATTCAGTTCTTGGTTATGTTTTGTTTCAATCAAGGCTGTTCTTCTAATCATAGCTTACGTCCAACTGGTGGCCTTACCTAAATAACTTAATCATGCTTTCATTAGTCACACAACCACTTTACCAGAAAAACAAGCTAACCACGATATGTTCCAATAAATAATTACACAATTCTACGCCTAAAATTAATCCTGGGTAGCAAGGACTATCCATTTAAGTCCTGACTTCTGACAATCTATAGACAGTTGAATAGATCTGGTCAGGGCTGCCATGAACATTTTACACTCCGATGTGCTCTGTGATGGTACTCTGCTTTCTGCTTTCCACAGGAATCACTCTCGTCAGGACTCCCAAGTCCACTCATCCCTCTGGCCCGATAAAAGATCACCATCCAAAATGTTGACTTACATATTTTGCCTCCCCATCTCCAGCCACTTTCCCCTCCCACAGTATAAGGTTTAACACCTGTCTTTTCATCTACCTCCCTCACCACTATTAAATAACCTAAACATCTCTTCCAGGTAACACAGAGGTTTACCTGCCCTTACTCCAGCCAGGTCTATGGCATGCATTGCTCACGAAGTGGCCTCCTCTACTTTGCTGATAACAAATGTAGTTCAGGTTCCACCTATCACTTGCCAGTTTCCATCCCAATACCCCCCCCCCCTCATGTACTGCTATATACTATTCCCTCACTGCCCCGATAAAAGGTCCTTTTGCCTCAACAGATGTTACTTGACCCAGTGAGTTCTTCCAGTGTTTTCATGGTTGTAAAACATTTAAGAAGGCCATAATATCAAACAAGCGCCATCTGTTCTTTTCTTTATGAATAGTTGTGAAATTGTTAAGCATGCAGAGAAATTTAGTGAAGAAAGTTAAGGGCTATAGAATTGTGTAGTAAGTATGTAAACATGTATGTATTGATGCTTCTGTCAACTATAATAAGGATCTTTGGTTTTGTAAGAACTGAGTCAACCTGTTGCAATCATTCACCTGCTTCATATTTGAAAAGACAGTGAACAAATTGTGCAATAAGTTTGGTAGATCAATAAGTAGAATACTGGACCGACACAACAGATCAAGCAGCAGCTGTGGAGACAAAAGGTCTAATGTATGTTGATGTTTTTGGTCAAGATCCAGCCTCAGAACTGGGAGAGGAGAGATTGCCAGGTTACAATAGACAATAGACAATAGACAATTGACAATAGATGCAAGAGTGGGCAATTCAGCCCTTCGAGCCAGCACCGCAATTCAATGTGATCATGGCTGATCATCCGCAATCAGTACCCCATTCCTGCCTTCTCCCCATATCCCCTGACTCCGCTAACTTTAAGAGCCCTATCTATCTCTTTCTTGAAAGTATCCAGGGAACTGCCCTCCACCGCCCTCTGAGACAGAGAATTCCACAAACTCACAACTCTCTGTGAGAAAAACTGTTTCCTCGTCTCCGTTCTAAATGGCTTACCCCTTATTCTCAAACTGTGGCCCCTGGTTCTGGACTCCCCCAACATCGGGAACATGTTTCCTGCCTCTAGCGTGTCCAAACCCTTAATAATCTTATATGTTTCAATAAGTTTCCCTCTCATCCTTCTAAACTCCTGAGTACACAATCCCAGCCGCTCCATTCTGTCAGCATATGACAGTCCCACCATCACGGAAATTAATCTTGTAAACCTACGCTACACTCCCTCAATAGCAAGAATGTCCTTCCTCAAATTATGGGACCAAAACTGCACACAATACTCCAGGTGTGGTCTCACTAGGCCCCTATACAACTGCAGAAGGACCTCTTTGCTCCTATACTCAACTACACTTGTTATAAATGCCAACATACCATTCGCTTTCTTCACTGCCTGCTGTACCTGCATGCTTACTTTCATTGACTGATGAACAAGGACCCCCTGATCCTGTTGTACTTCCCCTTTTCCAAACTTGACACCATTTAGATAGTCATCTGCCTTCCTGTTTTTGTTACCAAAGTGGAAAACCTCACATTTATCCACATTAAACTGTATCTGCCATGCATCTGCTCACTCTCTCAAACTGTCCAGGTCACCCTGCATTCTCATAGCATCCTCCTCACAGTTCACACTGCCACCCAGCTTTGTGTCATCTGCAAATTTGCTAATGTTACTTTGAATCCCTTCATCTAAATCAGACACAGCAGTACAAGAAAGATAGGCAATATGTGGGACCTGATGAGCAAATGGGACGTGGTGGGGAAAGGAGAAAAGGAGGTAAGCAGGATGGAAAAGATAAACAAAGGAAGAAAAGCATGTGAGTATGTATGGGAGAACACTGGGAATGTGGGTGACCTGCAAATAGGAAATTCAGTCTCCATACGAGAAATAAAAAGATTTAATGGGAAAGGGCAAGGCCACAGAACACAATAGTACTGTGGGAGATAATAAGTAGAGTGAGATGAGCAGAATCTGAGAACATAGTACAGCACAAGAACAGGCCCTACGACCCACAACGTCGGTGCCGATCATGATGCCAAGACCATCACATTTACCTGCACATCACCCATATCCCTCTATTCCCTGCATATCCATATGCCTATTTAAAAGTCTTTTAAATGCTACCAATGTATCTGCTTCAACCACCACCCCCGCACATATCATTTAAAGTTCTGGTATTAGTGCATCTCAAACAATACAGGCTTTGCCCTTTAGGTGTTCTCTGAACTCTGTGTACAAAGGCATTGGTTCAGTGAGACAATTAGGAGGCTTATTCCTTGAAGATATTTATCATGGAGATTCTGGGAGAGAACCGCCTGCTCTGATCCATGATGCACATAATGTCTTTTTTTTTAAAATAATTTTTTTAATAGAAGTACGGTAGATTACAGTAATGTACAACACGTATATATTAATACATTTTTTGTACCGCTTCACTTTTTAAAACTTTAAGAAAGAAAAAGAAAGAAGTAAGAAAAGTGAAGAAAGTGCGCAAAGGTTGTGAAGTGCAAAAGAGTGTTGGGAAAAGAAAGCCCCTTAGAAAAGAAGTTAGAGAAGGAAGTAAAGTTAGAAAATAGACCCTAGAAAAGAAAGAGAAAGAAAGAAGGAACAATCGCTCTATTATAACTCTTATAACATACTTCATAGAGAAGGAACTACCAACCAAGTCTGTTTTTGTTTTACCTCCCATTACCAGGTCCATGATGCACATAATGTCAACCATATGCAGGAAGGTTACTATTGTGCTGAGCTGTAGAGTTTAGAGATACAGTATGGAAGCAGTCTCTTCAGTCCACTGAGTCCACGCCATCCATCGATCACCTGCACACCAGTTCTATGCTATCCTACTTTTGTATCTTACACACTAGGGGCAATTTACATCAGCCAATTAACCTACAAACCTGCACATCTTTGGAATACAGGAGAAAACTGGAGGACCCAGAGGAAACCAACGCAGTAACAGGGAGAACATACAAACTCTGCACAGCATCATCCATAGTCAGGATTGAACCAGGGTATCTGGTGCTGTGAGGCAGCATCTCTACTGCTGTGCCCTTGTACACATTAAGCTCCTTCCAGGTAGTCAGTGAGGACAGGCACAACATTGCACTGAGATGGCCAATGGGCATTTGGTTAGCAAACATACATTCCTTAGAAGGCTTAAGAAGTTCAGCATGTCCCCAACAACTCTCACTATCTTCTGCAGAGGCACATAGAAATCATTATATTGGGGTGCGTTACAGCATGGTTTGGGAACAGCTCCATATAAGACCACAAGAAAATCCAGAGATTTGTGGATGTAATGGGAGTAATTTTGCCTGTGGGAGTAATTTTTTCCTTTTTGATACATTTAATCAAACCTCAACAAAACCTCTTCAACAGAGGAACTGAAGAAATGGAAAATAACTACATTGCTGGAATTGTGATTTTTCCATTTCATTGTCCCCCAGCCACAATTTCCTGTTTTTCAAGTCATAAGGTTGACAAATTGCAAGTGTAAAGCACTGAGGAAAAAGTCCAGCTGTTGTTCCTTTGTTTCTGTAAATCTCTACCAAAGTAGTTGGAAAGCACCAGCTTGGTGCCTCGCTAACTCTAGTCCATGTCGATAATGATTGTTCAACTGGCTTGAAAGATGGCAGAGTTAGACGGACTTTAGGCAGTGTAGAAACATGGTCTTCGACCCTCCCAGTCTGTGCCTACCAACAATCACCCCTGTACACTCATTTTAACAATTTTTACTGAATACAATTAACTTACAAGCCTGTACGTATTTGGAGTGTGGGAGAAAACCCAAAGAAAACCCACAGGTCACAGGGGGAACTTCCTTCAAGGTCGCATACACCGGTGCAGACAGTTTTGGGAATTCTTTCCTTTTCCCGTAATGTTGCTTCCATAGTCCTGTTGGATTCCCAACTGTATCTTCTTCTCCATTCCCACTCTCAGGAGAACCAAATTTATTTCTCTCTGGTGATAGGGCTCTCTAATGTCATTTCCCTCAGACCCTCCTTTATTTGGGGCATGTACAGGTCGACTCTGCACCTTACGTTAGGCCCCAGCTTACTTTTTCCATCGCCCACATTTTCCAAGTACCCTCATGTTGTTACTGCCTTTCCTACTTTCTGCCCACTAGCTGTCCCTGTATGGCTAGAATTGGACCTTGTAACTGTGATGGATCACTTTGCACTATTCTATTCATTACTTCTGTAAATAACACCTCATTATCAGGCCTGTCCCAGGTATCCATGTTAATACCCTCATGTATGGAATACTCCTGCAATCTCTCCATCCCAACCTGTACATTCTGAAAGGGCGGGCTTCATTTTCCCAGACCACGGGAGAGGGATGGCGGTGCTTTACCGTTTCTGCTCTTATATCAAATAGGTTTTCCTGCCCGCCTCTTTCACGTAAGCTCCTATTTTATTGCACTGTCTGCGCTAAGACCTCCCAATTGTCATAGTTCTCAATCTAAAATGGAGGTGTCATTGCCTCTCAGAACCTATATCCCTGAGAACCATGTAGTCGATGATTCTCCCCGATGCTCCTTCTCTCCTGGCACCGTTAGTGCCTCCCAGTCCTCATTGAAGTCCCAACTACAGAAATTCCCACAGTCTTGTTTTACCCCATGTGTAGTGCAGATTATTCCATGGTCTGGTTGGCATGCATTGCTCGCTAAGTGGCCTCCTCTACTTTGCTGATAACAAATGTAGTTCAGGTTCCACCTATCACTTGCCAGTTTCCATCCCAATACCCCCCCCCCCCCCTCATGTACTGCTATATACTATTCCCTCACTGCCCCGATAAAAGGTCCTTTTGCCTCAACAGATGTTACTTGACCCACTGGGTTCTTCCAGTGTTTTCATGGTTGTAAAACATTTAAGAAGGCCATAATATCAAACAAGCGCCATCTGTTCTTTTCTTTATGAATAGTTGTGAAATTGTTAAGCATGCAGAGAAATTTAGTGAAGAAAGTTAAGGGCTATAGAATTGTGTAGTAAGTATGTAAACATGTATGTATTGATGCTTCTGTCAACTATGATAAGGATCTTTGGTTTTGTAAGAACTGAATCAACCTGTTGCAATCATTTACCTGCTTCATATTTGAAAAGACAGTGAACAAATTGTGCAATAAGTTTGGTAGATCAATAAGTAGAATACTGGACCGACACAACAGATCAAGCAGCAGCTGTGGAGACAAAAGGTCTAATGTATGTTGATGTTTTTGGTCAAGATCCAGCCTCAGAACTGGGAGAGGAGAGATTGCCAGGTTACAATAGACAATAGACAATAGACAATTGACAATAGATGCAAGAGTGGGCAATTCAGCCCTTCGAGCCAGCACCGCAATTCAATGTGATCATGGCTGATCATCCGCAATCAGTACCCCATTCCTGCCTTCTCCCCATATCCCCTGACTCCGCTAACTTTAAGATCCCTATCTAGCTCTTTCTTGAATGTATCCAGAGAACCGGCCTCCACCACCCTCTGAGGCAGAGAATTCCACAAACTCACAACTCTCTGTGAGAAAAAGTGTTTCCTCTTCTCCGTTCTAAATGGCTTACCACTTATTATCAAACTGTGGCCCCTGGTTCAGGACTTCCCCAACATCGGGAACATGTTTCCTGCCTCTAGCATGTCCAAACCCTTAATAATCTCATATGTTTCAATAAGATACCCTCTCATCCTTCTAAACTCCAGAGTATACAAGCCCAGCTGCTCCATTCTGTCAGCATATGACAGTCCCGCCATCACTGAAATTAACCTTGTAAACCTACGCTGCACTCCCTCAATAGCAAGAATGACCTTCCTCAAATTAGGGGACCAAAACTGCACACAATACTCCAGGTGTGGTCTCACTAGGGCCCTATACAATTGCAGAAGGACCTCTTTGCTCCTATACTCAACTACTCTTGGTATAAAGGCCAACATACCATTCACTTTCTTCACTGCCTGCTGTACCTGCATGCTTACATCCATTGACTGATGAACAAGGACCCCCTGATCCTGTTGTAATTCCCTTTTTCCCAAATTGACACCATTTAGTTAGTCATCTGTCTTCCTGTTTTTGTTACCAAAGTGGAAAACCTCTCATTTATCCACATTAAATTGTATCTGCCATGCATCTGCTCACTCTCCCAAACTGTCCAAGTCACCCTGCATTCTCATAGCATCCTCCTCACAGTTCACACTGCCATCCAGCTTTGTGTCAACTGCAAATTTGCTAATGTTACTTTGAATCCCTTCATCTAAATCAGACGCAGCAGTACAAGAAAGGTAGGCAATATGTGGGACCTGATGGGCAAATGGGACCTGGTGGGGAAAGGAGAAAAGGAGGAAAGCAGGATGGAAAAGATAAACAAAGGAAGAAAAGCAGGTGAGTATGTATGGGAGAACACTGGGAATGTGGGTGACTTGCAAATAGGAAATTCAGTCTTCATACTAGTGGGTTGTAAGGTACCCAAGTGAAATATGAGATGTTGTTCTTCCAATTTACATTTGGCCTCTCCTTCACCATGGAGAATGCAGAGGACAGAAGGTAGGTTTGTGAATGTGATGAGAGTTAAAATGAAATGCCACTGGAAGCTCAAGATGGTCATTGCATCTAGAACATGTAGCAAATATTCAGCAGGTCCGACAATGTCAGTGGAAAAAGAAACAGTGGTTTTGGTTGAAAATTGTCCATTAGAACTGGTAAGATGAGAGCAAGGTTATTGTTCTGGTACCATTTAATCAGATGATCGATCCCCCTTCTGTACTCCGACATCAGTATCCATAATTCGTCCAACAACAGTGGACAAAGGAAGTATCTATGTAGGTTGAAGAGATAGTTGTCAAGGTGATCCTATGTTTACAGAGTTGTGTGGTGGATAGATTAATGAGGGTGGTTAGAGAGAGAAACTAAGGAAAATGTCAGGTTAACCCTGTGATATGCAGGTTACAGCTCTTGTCAAAACCTGAAACTAAAAGGACAATAGAGGAAATGCCCAGCCTATGAGTCAGTGCCTGAGGAGAGAGGATAATGGAGCTAATATTACAGATGGATAACCAACCTTAGAAATGGCCAATTCTGAAACAAACACTGAAAGCAAATTATCTGAATGTGATGTTGATAGTTATCTCAAATGTATCTGTGCATTGCTGGAAGAGTGCAGAAGCAATGTACAGTGCTCTGAATTCACCACTCTGCACTTGCTTTTTTATCAGCACAGAGGAGACCAGAACACTGAATGCAAAGCCATAGATTGCAAGAGGTGTAAGTGGAGGAGATTAACCTGTAAGGACTGTTTTCATCCCTGGTTATGAGGTGAAACCAAAGGTATTGCATGCACAGCCGTTGTGTAGATAAATGCTATGAGGTGGTGTGGTTGGTAGAGGTGGAAGTGGAAAACAGAGAATTGTGAAAGGAATAAACCCTTTGCAATGCTGAAGTGCAGGCAAGGGGAAGATGCAACTGGTGATGGAATTTAGTCAAAGCTGGCCAATATTATGAAAATGTATGCACTGAATACGGTGGCTGATGGGATAGAAAGTAAAGACCAAGAGAATGCTATCCTTGCTGTGGCTGGGAGAAGAGAGGGTGAGAACAGGAATATAGAAAATAGAACCTGATGAAGGGCCTCACCTATTCCTTTTCTCCAGGCATGGGCGTAAATCCCAGGTGGAATGGGTGGGACACGTCCCTCCCATGTTTTGAGAGGTGAGGGACAATCGACCGCCCCCCATGTTTTGTAATCTGGATTTTGACATTCGGTGAAAAAAAATCTATTAAAATCCGCGAGACAGTGGGGGTGTCACTATTAAGCACTTGTTAAATGTTTCTACGAACATCGTATTTACACGATGTGTCACCAATTGAATTTTGTCCTTCAAGTATTACTGAAGATATTCACAGAGAATTTCTAAAAGCTGTCTGATGCGGGTACAATTACCATTTGAACTAATTGGATGCATTGGGGGATGGGAAAGATTTAAACGGGTATCGGATTTAAATGGGTCAGGTCATTAAGGACTCCGGTCGATCGATATCTCTCTCTCTCTCTCTCTCTCTCTCTGGGGAATGGGTTGTGGGGAGGGGGTTGGGGAAGGGGGGGTGGGAGAAGGGGGGGTGGGGAAAGGGGAGTGGTGCGGGGAAAGGGCGGTATGGGGAAACGGGGGGTGTGGGGAAAAGGGGGTGTGTGGGGAGGGGAGGTGGGGGAAGGGGGGTGAGGGAAGAGGGGTGGGGGAAGAGGGAGGGGGAGGGGGAAGGGGGTGCGGTGAGGGGTGTGGTCGCAGCAGACGCAGCCTGCACTCTGCTCACCCTGCACCTTCAGCTTTCAGCCTCATGCAGTAGCTCCCGGTCCCACTCCGGTTTCACTCAGAGGCTTCCGGTTAAAGTCAGCAGCTTCCGGCTCGTTGTGCTGGTCTCCACAGAAGCAGCCCACACGCTGCTAACCCTCCGCAAGCTTCTCACTCTCTGCATGCTGCGCTCTCTGCCCGCACGCTGCTCAACACACTCCGCTGCTTCAGCTTTTAATTCTCCTCGCCGCCGTGATTGATAGTGGGTGCCAGAAGGGGCGGTTTGTACGATTTTTAAACCTTCATAACTTTTATACTATTTCACCAATCGGAACAAAACTTATTTGACTTGCAGCAGAGGAGAATGGTGAGTAAGCTGGCAAAATATCGTAGCGCTATGGGGGATCGTTTTTGCGCATATTTTAAAACAACGCAAACCGGAAGAGGACAAGATGAGAGTTTTACTAATAGTATAGAAAGAAAGGATAGATAGATAGATAGATAGATAGATAGATAGATAGATAAATAGATAGATAGATAGATAGATAGATAGATAGATAGATAGATAGATAGATAGATAGAAAGATAGATAGATAGATAGATAGATAGATAGATAGATAGATAGATAGATAGATAGATAGAAGAAGAAGAAGAGTATAGACAGATAGAAGTAGCTGCTTGCAGTGTAGCTGCTGCCACGGTGTACTGCTCCTTGCTGTTTTGAATGTGTTTGTTCGTTTGTGTTGTATGGAGCGAAGGAAATAGGCAATGTTTCGGGCCGAAACCCTTCATCAGACTGACGTGGGGTGGGGGGGGGGGGGGGGCGGAGAGAAGAAAGGAGAAAGGAAGAGAAGGAGCCCGAGGGCTGAGGGAGAGCTGAGAAGGGGAGGAGACAGCAAGGGCTACCGGAAATTGGAGGAGTCAATGTTTATGCCGCTAGGGTGCAAACTGCCCAAGCGGAATATGAGGTGCTGCTCCTCCAATTTCCGGTGGTGCTCACTCTGGCCATGGAGGGGGCCCAGGACAGAAAGGTCGGATTCGGAATGGGAGGGGGAGTTGAAGTGCTGAGCCACAGGGAGATCAGGTTGGTTAATGCGGACCGAGCGGAGGTGTTCGGCGAAACGATCGCCAAGCCAACGCTTGGTCTCACCGATGTAGATCAGCTGACATCTAGAGCAGCGGATGCAATAGATGAGGTTGGAGGAGGTGCAGGTGAACCTCTGTAGCACCTGGAACGACTGCTTGGGTCCTTGAATGGAGTCGAGGGGAGAGGTAAAGCGACAAGTGTAGCATCTTGCGGTTGCAAGGGAAAGTGCCCTGGGAGGGGGTGGTGCGGGAGAGAAGGGAAGAATTGACCAGGGAGTTACGGAGGGAGCAGCCTTTGCGGAAAGCAGACAGGGGGGGGGGGGAGATGGGAAGATGTGGCGAGTGGTGGTGTCACGTTGGAGGTGGCGAAAATGACTGAGGACTATTTGTTGTATGTGACGGCTAGTGGGGTGAAAGGTGAGGACTAGGGGGACTCTGCCCTTGTTACGAGTTGGAGGATGGGGAGAGAGCAGTGTTATTGGGTATGGAAGAGACCCTGGCGAGAGCCTCATCTATAGTAGGGGAGGGGAACCCCTGTTCCCTGAAGAATGAGGACATTTCCGATGCCCTGGTGTGGAACACCTCATCCTGGGAGCAGATGCGGCGTAGACGGAGGAATTGGGAGTAGGGGATGGAGTCCTTACAGGAAGCATGGTGGGAAGAAGTGTAGTCTAGATAGACATGGGAGTCAGTGGGTTTATAGTGGATGACCTCCAATTTCCGGTAGCCCTTGCTGTCTCCTCCTCTTCTCAGCTCTCCCTCAGCCCTCGGGCTCCTCCTCTTCCTTTCTCCTTTCTTCTTCCCGCCCCCCCCCCCCCCACATCAGTCTGAAGAAAGGTTTCGGCCTGAAACGTTGCCTATTTCCTTCGCTCCATAGATGCTGCTGCACCCGCTGTTTCTCCAGCACTTTTGTCTCCCTGCAAACATGTACTGTCCCTGCCTGGTTCAAAGTCTCCACTATTGTCCCTGTACCCAAAAAGGTGAGGATTACTTGTCTTAATGACCACAGGCCTGTCACACAAAATCCGGAGCAGATTTGTAAGAAAATAGTTTGGGAAAGCCCCAAAATAACCTTGATGAGAATCCTCCACTCTGTGAAACCATAGAATGTCTGAGGAAATGGAAAGGGTAGGCAAAGCAGCCTGAATTGGACTCCAACTGAGTAAAATGTTCTTGTAGATGATCAGAGAATCTGTGGATTGACCCAGCCTTAATAACGAAGGGACTTAATACACCAATAATCCAAGGCACATTGTAGCCCTTGGGCCTCAGTCCTAGTACTAATAAATATAGCTACAGTGCATCCAAAAGTCTTGATGGAGGAAGGGGATAAGAGGCTTCCCCTATGGTTTTGAAATGTACTGAAAAATCCAAACATTGGAGCAATCAAGGTCCATGCTGCAGGAGGGAGAAGCAAGCAGGATGATCCCCAAACAAAAGGAGATACAGTTCAGCGGTGGTGGAGTTCAATACTTTTGAAATAAATTACAGGAAGCAAAGCTGATAAATATATAGACTAACCCAGATCCCAAACATAATTGGAAGCAAAAAGATTCTGGAATGAAGGATGCTCCGAGGAAATAGTACAAAACTAGACACATTGCCCTGGACTCTAGGCTCAGACCCAGAAACCTGTCACTAATCAATGATTAGACGGTGAGAATGCTTAGTGGTTGTTGCAGTTCTGGGTAACGTGGGTGGATTTGAATGTAAACATCTGCTTCTTTAAGGCTTGGTCTATTCACAGATTCTCTTAAGATCATCAACATGAACATTTTACCCAGTTGGAGGTTACTAAAGCCTACTGTTTGCCTAAACCCTCCATTTGCACTGAAATTCTAATGTTACACAAAGAACGAGCTTCCAGAGGAGGTGGTGAAGTCAGTTCCAATTACAACATCTAAACGGCATTTGGACTGTTACTTGATTAGAAGGTTGCTGAGGGATTTGGACCTAATGCAAGCAAATTGGATCACCAGAGATTGGCATCACGGTTGGCCTGGGTGAGGTGGTCTTATTCTGCTTGATTCTGTGATTCCCTGAAAAGGTTGGCAGAACATTGCACAACTCTTGTATTCATATAGGTGCTTAAAAATACATTTAATCCTGAAATAAAGTTCTACAATGGCATAGTGGCGCAGTTGCTGCCTTACAGCGCTAAAGACCCGGGTTCCATCCTGACTATGGGTGCTTATTTGTACTCAGTTTGTACATTCTCCCCGTGACCTGCGTGGGTTTTCCCCGGTTTCCTCCCACACTCCAAAGATGTACAGGTTTTGGTAAAATTGTCTTGGCAAAACTGTAAATTGTCCGTAGTGTGTGTAGGATATTGTTAATGTGCGGAGATCGCTAGTCGATGAGGACTCGGTGAGCCGAAGGACCTGTTTCCGCGCTGTATCTCTAAACTAAAACAAAGTCATTAGTCTCTGCCAAACTAATGACCAATTAGCTTGGTCTTGGGTTATTTGTTCGTTAGATTTCAATGTAGCAAGCGTCGTTGCAAAACCAAAGATCCTTATCACAGTTAACAGAAACTAACATATATTTATATGTTTATTACATATTAATTGCTCGATTATTTAATAGTTAATACGTTTTGTCAAGCTTCTAAAAAGTTTCACGATGAGTGTCAATCTAGCCACTATTCTAAATAGTCAGTCCATTCAGTCCATTCAACTAGCACGGGTTACTCCAGCAATAGCTATTAAATCCTCGACCTCTACCACCAAGAAGGACAAGAGCAGAAGGTGCATGGTAATACCACCAATTACAGGTACCAATCCAACCTGTACATAAAATTTGGATTAAAAAATTAGGATTATAATACCTGGGCATAATTCTCCAACAGATATTAGTTGATTGTGGAGTTCAGGTCAAGAATGGTGCAATTTAGAATTGTTATTTAATTATTTTCTTTTGGAAAACTTTGTACTCTTGTTGATGAAGACAACTGGTTTTGATATCCTTGTTAATTCTGGCCAAATTGGAGAGGCCAGGACACTAAAATTGAGTAAAGGATTCTGGGCTGCTAGGCCATTTGGTCAATTTAAATGTGCCTTCTGCAGAAATGGGACAAGCTGCAGAATGGTGCCAGTTTGTCTTGAGCCTAGATAAGAGCTGCAGGAAGAGAATGAAAAATTGCATGGAATGGATTGGATGAATACACATTGTATATAATGTTGCAAAGCTTTACTTTGCTAGATGTTGATTGGATTAAGTATTGAGCCTTGTCTGGGTTTCTTGAATATCAAGGCACATATTGCGATGTTTGTTTCCTCTTCAGGAATTCCGTTTGAATGCATTGTATTAGTCACTGTATTATTGGGTTAGGGAAATGTCTATCATATACTGTTAATTGATATCTGTTATTGGACTGTAAAGGGACCACCCCCTTGTGGTTCGACCCCTCAAGGTTTGGGGACCTATAAAAGACCGCTCCCACGAGGTCCTGTGTCGATCTTCTGGGAGAACGCTTAGGATTGCGTGACCTTCTGGAGTGTCTCTGCTTGAGCGAGGCCAAGAGGGCTTGATCAGGCAGATACGAGGATCGAACCCATGGTGGTTACGTATAATAGTGTAACTGTAATTGTGTTTTGTCAAAATAAAGTTTAGATGCGCAAGTGCTTGACTCAGTGATTCTTGACTGAAACTAGACTGGGAAGAAGCTTAGAATGAGCGATTTACATCCTGACCAGTGACCACTGCCTGAGAAGTTGAGAGGCAAGCCAAGATCTCCAGAGAGGCTTTCATTTTTGAAGATCACTTGAAAGTGAAAAAATGGCTTGTATTGTGTGAAGGTATGGTGCGATGATATTGCGGTTGGCGTGCAAACATGATTGCTTGTAAGCAAAATTCTGTGGGCATTGAAATGCATGGTGAACATGTACTGGAGCACAAGTCCCAGACATATTGCCACTGTGCTGCATGACTTGACGGAAAGAATATTGTGAAAATGTTTGGAGGTGGAGATGGAAGGGGAGAGGGAGAGGGAGAAGTCATCGAAGCACAGAAAAATACTTAGCAGAGAAACTAATTTTGAAGTAATCAAGACAGACATTGTACCATATAGGCATATTTGAAACAAATCAATGATAAAACCATTTTAACCCAAAGACAAGCACAGTTGACAGCTAAGAAGATATTACATTTTGCAACGATTATCTACATGATCGATAACATTCAAAAAAGGAACAACAATTGTTATCGTGTTTATCATTTGCACATGCAATTTGTAGTATTGAGAAATTAAGTAAATGGCATAACTAGGGCCAGGATTTTGCAATGTGCCATAAGTGCCTTTTCATGCCTTTTTTGATGATTTCACCAGGATAATGCCCTTTTCACGATTGAGTGGCTAAATCAGCCTTTTTTTGCCATTTTGCTAAAAGGTCATGCTATTTTCTCTAGTTGTACCGTGATTACAATGACGTTTGCTATGTTAACGTATTCATATTAATGTTATAATATAATATAACATAGTATAACTTACAAGAAAATCTCCACCACCGGGGCAAAACCGGAGGCGCCACCATTGGTCATTCGTTCGTGCCGTTGTCCGCTGGTTCAGTCTTCTCCAAGATCTATTTAAGAAAAATCGAAGGTAGACAAAAAATGTTGGAGAAACTCTGCGGGTGAGGCAGCATCTATGGAGAGAAGGAATAGGCAACATTTCGGGTCGAGACACTTCTTCTGACTGATGTGGGGGGGGCGGGAAAAAGAAAGGAAGAGGCAGAGACAGTAGGACTAGAAGGAGAGCTGGGAAGGGTGAGGGGGAGGAGAAGACAAGGGCAATCTAAAATTAGAGAAGTCAATGTTGATACCGCTGGGGTGTAGACTACCAAAGCGAAATACCCAAGCTTGTCTCCTCACCACATTTACTGCTGGCTCCAGTCGCAAATCTGAGTTTGAGTGATCTGTGCAAGGCATTCATTGATGCTGGAATTCCACTGTGGAAATTGGAAAACAAATCTCTGAGTTTTTTTAGAGAAATACACTGAATTACGGAAAAATTATGTTGACAGCAACTTCAACATTGTTGTGCAGAAAATTAGAGATGAAGTTTCATGCAACAAAATATGGATCTCAATAGACGAGTCAACCGATGTTGTGGGGAGTATGTTGCCAATGTGGTCATTGGTACACTGGAGGCAGGTCAACGATCAAAGGAGTATTTCTTGATATCGGAAGTATTGGAGAAGTTAAACAGCTCAACTATTGCTCAGTTGTTTACATCTTCACTTGCTGTACTTTGGCCAGAAGGTATAAAACACGAGAATGTTCTTCTTTTTGTGACTTAAAGTTTTATTCCCCAAAATGTTGCATTTGACATGCTTAGCTCAAGGACTTCATAGAATTGTCAAGCACATACGTAGCTTGTTTCCAAATGTCTATCGCCTAGTTTCCAATGTCAAGAAAATCTTCCTCAAAGCACCATCACGTGTGCAGTTGTTCAAGGAAATGGCACCCGAGATTCCGCTACTTCCTCAGCCTGTTTTGACTAGGTGGGGTACATGGCTCTCTGCTGTACTCTACTATGCTGCAAATTTTGAAAAGATAAAGGAAATCATCAACTGTTTTGAAGAATCTGCTGCAGTCAGGATCGTCAGTGAAATCATGCAAACAAATTCCCTCCACCGCGATCTTGTGTTTACTGCTTCCAATTTTGCAAACTTCCCACAAGCTATCACTTCCCTTGAGAAATGTGGTGAAATATTAGTGAATAACTTACAGGTTTTCAACAAAGTAACTGACGATATTCGTAAAGTTCCTGGCGATGTAGGCAAAGACATACAAGGAAAATGTGAGAGAGTGATTTTAGCTAACAAAGATCTTTAAGAAATAGAAAACATAGCTAAAGTTCTCAAAGGTAGTTGTAATTTCCACAAGATATTGACATGAATATAGAGTCTGTAGCTTGTTTCGGGTATGCACCAGTGACCTCAGCTGAGGTAAAAAGAAGTTTTTCACAACTGAAGCATATTCTGTCATACAGACGACATACTTTAACACCAGATAATTTGAAAAAAATTCTAGTAATTATGTGCAACCAGGCAACTTTGGTCATTTAATGTAGTATACCTTTATATTATCATTTTTAACCATATTTTGGTGGTGGAAATAAATGCCTTTTTATACCTTTTGTTGTCAATAAATGCCTTTTCGTGCCTTTTTTGAAATTTTATTATGCCTTTTTGCCTGCCTATTTCAGAGTTTTTTAATGCCTAAATATCCTGGCTCTAGGCATAACCAAGGCAAATTTGGTTGAGTTAATTCTAAGAATTCGAACATCTCTAAATTTCTGAGAAACATTTTGACCTCAAGATGGGAGTATGAGTGTTTTGAGTACGATAATACTTTTTGAAATTAGAATTAGGGACTAGAAATGTACGTAGAAAGGCAAAGGGAAAATATTAATTGTATAATGTCTTGGTAAAGATTTTGTGTTCAGGAAATAAATCAAATCGATAAAGAATGAACAGAAGAAGACTGAGACAGTTGAGAGCAACATCCATGGGTCAGCATTCCCCTCTTCCCATAGCTTAGTAGTCTCAGTAGCCCATGTCTCCATAGACACACTTTCCCGGTGTTGATGAACTTGCAATCTTCCTTAATCATTATTTGGAAAGATTAATTCAAGGAATGTGCATCAAATCAATGGCCATTGCACAACAGCCTTTACAACTGAAAATGTGAAATGTTGCACATGGTAGTGATGTTAGCATCGATTTTATTCACATAATGAATACGTTTCCAAAGGGGAACTAAAAATATGTTCTCATCCACTACAAGTCGCACATCCAATGTCAGAATAGGGGTTAGGTTTCATTTATGGATTACTTCACCATTGAAGTGGGGACCACATTGTCGAATGAACATTTCTTGATTTTTTAATAAAAAGTGTAGTATGAATCATGATGGAAGCTTGACAAAGTGGGTTAACTATCATAGAATTGTGTGTTTAATATGCAAACAAAATGGTAACATTTATTGGTGTTTCTGTTAACTGTGATAAAGATCTTTGGTTTTACAACTACCCGCTGACGTGCTACAAAACATGTCCCTTCTAGGAGTGACTTTTGCATGCAGGTTTTGCAATCCGTTAACTGCATGTTATGTTGAAAGTTTGTGAACCAAGATAAACTAGACCAAAGCTGTTTGGTCATTAGTTTGTCAGAACAGTGGGTCGGAGATTGGACGTTGTGAGAGGAATCGACTATTTCTTAATCATTATTTGGAAAGATTAATTAAAGAAATGTGCATGAAATCAATGATTGCCCAACAGCCAATAATTGCCCAACAGCCTTTACAACTGAAAATTTGAAATGTTGCACATGGTAGTAGGAGCATCTGCCAAAATATATTTTTATTTGTTGCACGTCAGCATGGTGTGATGGGCAGGAAAGCCCTTGTAGTTGGATGGAGTGGAACTCCTCTGTGTAGTTTACACTTTCTCCTGGTGAAAGCATGGGTTCCTCCTGGTGCTCATTTCCCTGCACATCCAAAAGACGTTTGAATTTATAGGCTAATTGGCTTCTGTAAATTGTCCCTATTATGTACTTTGACGGATAATACGGCTATAGACCTAGGAATGGAAAAGACCATGAGCAATACATACACTCAACAAGAACCATGCGCACAATCAGCATCTGAGAAGAGGCTTCAGTTCTGCTCTGATTACAGCTGGGAAGAAACTGTCCTTGAATCTGGTGGTGTGTATTTTCACACTTGTAGCGGCACCTACTGGTGCTCGTCGGCATCGAACCCTGCGGTCAGAAGCCGTGCGCACGTGACTCTGGGAGGGGTCGGGTTTCGCGCGGTTTCTGGGCTCTGCCTGCCAGTCGTTCCAGTACCACCGTTGCGATGGGTTGTGTTTTGTGACCAGTGTTATCGGTGAATGAGGATTGTGAATAAATTCTTTTCCAACCTACCGATTGTCATAATTCATTCGCTAAAGGGGCATTTTTTTTTTTAAACGGGGTCACCAATTTAAAAGGAAGATAAGGAGGTAAATTGTTCTCTCAGTGGGTTGTGAGCTTTTGTACTTCTCTATAGACAACTCTGGCAGCTGAATCATTCAAGGATAACTTCGGCTAAAGGGAGTGAAGTATAATGAGGATGGGCCATGAAAGTGGAATTGAAGTCATATTAAAATTTTACTGAATGCAAGACCAGGGACAAGGGATCATCTGACCAAATAGACCATCTGACCAAATCTGTTTCCTGGTTCTCCCATGCCTCTTTATGCCTTTTCTATAAAGTAATTGTCTAATGAACGACAGATCATGTGAATGACTTGACGGTGATAGACCAAATTCATGCTATTTGTGTAAAATAAAGTTATAAGGTAAATGAAAATTACAAAACTTGTCTTCTATAACCACCACACACTTCCGCTGTGAATGAAAAACAAGGAAAAGCTGCCAATACTGGAGACAAAGGACAAAGGACAAAGGACAAAGGACAAAGGACATTTATTGTCACATATACCAATCGGTGCAGTGAAATTTGAGTTGCCATTGCAGCACACAAATAAAATAAACACAACATTATAGAATTTAACATAAACATAAAGAACATCCCCCCACAGATTAACTTTTAGAAGCACTGGTAAAAAATGTACAAATATACAGATACACAAATGCAGAACTTAGAGAGATAGAACTTAGACACTTAGTGGGTAGCACTGAGATGAAGGGTGGTGTATGGACAGCACTGAGCTGAGGGTTAGTGTATGGGCAGCATTGCGATGAAGGCTTGTGTATGGGCAGCAATAAGAGGAAGACTGGTCTATGGGCAGTACTAAGATGATTAGTGCATAACAGCACTGAAATGAAGTCTGGTATGTGGATGGCAATAAGATGATGGCGTATGGGCAACACTGTGTAGTCTCATTTCATCAGACTATTTTTCTCGCATTCTTCAGCATGTGACAGAATTACTGCTGCGGACAGTGTCTTTGGAAATTTTTAAAGAGCTTGACAAGCAGTTAAGAAGAATTCTGAGTGAACCATTGAACTCATTTGAACTGAAATGCAGGCCAGTAGCATCCTCACCAAGTAAAGCATCCCACACATGTGACACTACCAGCAGCTTCCTTCACACAAAAGCTCTTGTGATTTGGTTTTGGTTTATTAGTTCATTACATATTGTCACATATACCAAAATATAGCACATAATATTGTTTTGGGTGCTCTGCAGTCAAATCATGCCAAACATAACCATAATCAAACTATACACAAATACAATGGTGCAAAGAGAACAATAATTGGAGAATATAGTGTTACAGCTACAATGTACAGATAAATAACAGTGCAAGAGATATATTGGGAGATCAGGATTCAACCCTGTTGTGGGTCTGACAAGGAAAGGAAGGTAAACATTAATTGAACATTAATTTATAGCAAAGTGAAGTGAAAGAATACATCAACAGAAACTCATTCCATTCATTTTACAAATCAAACACCTTTGATCATCTTGTATGTGGGTTTTGATGGAAACCACATCCATTGGAACACGCCAGTGCTTCCTTGGCTGCTGCAGCCAGGTTTTTCCCAGTTGTGTAGAATAGGAGGGGGAGTTGAAGTGCTGAGCCACCGAGAGATCAGGTAGGCTAATGCAAACCGAGCGGAGGTGTTGGGCGAAGCGATCGCCAAGCCTACGCTTGGTCTCACCCATGTAGAGCAGCTGACATTAGAGCAGCGGATGCAATGGATGAGGTAGGAGGAAGTGCAGGTGAATCTCTTCCGCACCTGGAAAGACTGCTTAGGTCCTTGAATGGAGACAAGGGGGGAGGTAAAGTGACAAGTGTACCATTTCCTGTGGTTGCAAGGGAAAGTGCCAGGAGAGGGGGTGGTTTGGGTGGGAAGGGACGAATTGACCAGGGAGTTACGGAGGGAACGATATCTGTGGAAAGCAGACAGGGGAGGAGATGGGAAGATGTGGCCAGTGGTGGGATCCCGTTGGAGGTGGCAAAAATTTTGGAAGATTATTTGTTGTATGTGAAGGCTGGTAGGGTGGAAGGTGAGGACAAGGGGGACTCTGCCCTTGTTACGAGTGGGGGGGGTGGGGAGTGAGAGCAGAGTTACGGGGTATAGAAGAGACCCTGGTGAGAGCCTCATCTATAGTAGAAGAGGGGAACCGCCGTTCTCTGAAGAATGAGGACATCTCCGATGCCCTGGTGTGGAACACCTCATCCTGGGTGCAGATGGGGCGTAGACGGAGGAATTGGGAGTAGGGTCTCTGACACTAGGGAAGGATTGATGTGTACCAAGAGGATCATCATTTTAGACAAAAACAAAATACTATTAGTTTGGAGGATTATTCAGAGGTTTGCTTGGATTTATAATCAAGAGCAGAATGGATTACAAAACTTGTCAAACATTTGAAAGGAAAAAAAAAGGATATTTCTGCTTCCTTTACTGTCAATAGGGATATATTTTTTATTGAAAGCAATACGGCTTAAATCAAATAAATTACTGTCAATTACATCATACAGGAGTTGAAGCAACTTCTGGTACCTTGAATTAACTTGTGCTCACTCAGGGTTGTCATTCTGCTGAGCTCAGCCAGTTTTCCCAATTAATACTCACTGATCAAACAAATAATAAATCTCATAAATAAACTGAAACAGAGAATGTTTGTGCCTTGGAACCTCATGATTTTCCTCAAGTAGAAATTGCTTGCTGTTCAAAAAACTATGAATGCATTTTTAAATATATTATTTAACAATAGAAACATAGAAACATAGAAATTAGGTGCAGGAGTAGGCCATTCGGCCCTTCGAGCCTGCACCGCCATTCAATATGATCATGGCTGATCATCCAACTCAGTATCCCGTACCTGCCTTCTCTCCATACCCTCTGATCCCTTTAGCCACAAGGGCCACATCTAGCTCCCTCTTAAATATAGCCAATGAACTGGCCTCGACTACCCTCTGTGGCAGAGAGTTCCAGAGATTAACACTGTGATAACAATCCACAGGGCTCCTAAATGCATTAACTAAAGGTAATCCAAATGAAAGATAGATATAGTACTTTTCAAAATGTTCTAATACACATTAAAGACAATGAATCACTTTTGGTCAGAACTCTCCAGGGATGCTGCCTGACCCATTGAATTAATCCAGTATTTTATGCCTTTTTTGGGTAAATTCACCAGGGATGCTGCCTGACCCATTGGATTACTCCTACATTGTGTGTCTTTTCTTGGTAAAATCTTTAGCGATGCTGCATGACCCGCTGAGTTACTCTTGCATTTTGTGTCTTTTTTTGGTAAATTTTCCAAGGCTATGCTGCCTGACCCACTGAGTTACACTTGCATTTTGTGTCTCTTTTTGGCAAAGAGAAAGGTCGGGACTCGAGAACCTATCCGGACTCTCCAGGGATGCTGCCTGATCTGCTGAGTTACTCTGGCACTTTGCATCCAGTTTTTGGCAATGTTGTAGTGCAGAAAAACAACTGACTGGTTCCACTGTGAGATAGAGATGATGACAAAATAATGGAAGTCACAAAACTGCAGATGCAGAGAGAACACTGATCTCTGTTGAGTGTTTCCAACATTTAGCTGGATTTTTTCATCTTAGATTCCCAGCATTGGCTTTAAAAAAAAAATCTTTTCAGAAATAACAGAACAAGTTGGATAGAACGATCTCTAAAGCATGAGCTGCTGTGTTTATAGGCTGTTGTTCAAGGCCTTTGAGTAATAGGTTAATGAAGGAAATAAGGGAGGAAGAAAACAAGGAACTTATAAAAGCTGTGAAGTTCATGCAGGAGCCATAGGAAATCTCCAGCAGGTCATACGGCATCGATAATGAGAGAAGGATAACCTTACAGCAGTAGGGGACAGTTCTGATCAGAGTGAATGAGTTACCTACAGTTGTTGAATTTGATATTGTCAAAAAAGCTGAGATATGCCTCGAAGAAAGAGAAGGTGCTGTTCCTCACGCTTCATTAAGCATCACCACAAAGGTAATGAGGCCACCATCAGATTAGTCAGATGGAGAATTAACCTGTTCACTGCCAAGTTTCTTTCCACACTATTGGCCATGACCCGAGTATACTCGGGGGAGGCACAGAACACGTTAAAGGCAACTGGAAGTTCAGGGTCATTCAGACTGAATAGAATTCCAGCTGCATTCCAGACATCAATCCGTATTTGAGTTTCTCTGGTGTAGAGGAGACCACATTGTGAGCATTATATTCAGTACACCTGACTGGAAGAGATGCAGTGAATGCCACTTACGTCCCTAGATAGTGGGAAGAGAAGCAGCAGATGGAAAACCAAAAAGAAAATATGCAGATGTTGGAAATCTAAAACAAAGTCTAAATCTGCTGGAAATACTCAGCAGGTCAGGCCACATCTATGGGAAGATACGCAGAATCATTTTTTTTTCAGATCAGAGGTTCCTTCAGAACTGTAGAGTATTGCTGAAGCAGTAAAAAGACATACTCAAATGAGAAAATAAGGAACTTTTAAGTTATGGGGATAGTAAGGGAGAGAAGAATAGAATAATATTTGAGGACCACAGATGCATGGGGAAATAATGGCCCTGGTCTCTCACCTAGTCCTCAGTTCTTCTGTTACACTTATGGGCCTGTCCCACTTATGCAACTTTTTCGGCGACTTCCGGCCCCTGTCATTTGCAGGTTGGCAAAATTTTTCAACATGTTGATAATTCAGCGGCAACCAGAAAGACGCTACGACTCTTTGGGCGACTGAGGAGATACACACGACCATACAGGCGACACCCTGGCGACATGTCGCGGGGTGAAGCCTGTATGGTCGTGAGTAGTCACCCAAAGAGTCGTACCTTGTTCTGGTCGCCACTGGATTTTCAACATGTTGAAAATTTTCGGTGACCTGTAATGACCTATGAGGGGTGCCGGCAGTCGCCAAAAATGTTGCGTAAGTGGGACAGACCCATTACCTTTATTTTTCTGAGGAAGTTCCCAAGTCCAGGGCAAGAATTGATTGTCAGAAATTACCTGTGCCCATGGCTACCACTGCTTCAGAAGATTGAAACAATGGTAGTCTGGGTCGCAGGAGATCATTCCATCATTATCCACACAGTTCCCCGAGAGCTCACCTGACATGCAGCACAAGAGCACGGCTGTACCTCCCCTCCTCACATGCTCAGTAATACACCTGCCACCACCGTTTTTCTAAAGGTATGCTCACCCATTCCCTGCAGCCTGCTGCCCCAGACTAGGGAGAGAGTGTCTTGCAGCTATTCACCATTGGCATCCGTTTATGGTCTATGCGACTGGGAGAAGCCTGGCTGCAGCATGTGGTCCAGTGGCCATCAAAAACCACCAACAGGTTGATCAAGGGTGTTTGATTTGAAAAATGAATGGAATGAGTTTCCATTGATGTATTCTTTCACTTCGCTTTGCTATGAATTAATTTTCAGTGCAGAAGTATAGTTTCCTTGTCAGACCCACAACAAGGTGGAATCCTGATCTCCCAACCTACCTCTTTGTACTATTATTTATCTGTACATTCTTTGTAGCTGTAACACTATATTCTCCACTCTGTTTATATTTCTCTTCGCATTACCTGTTGTATTTGTATACAGTTTGATTGTACTTATGTTTGGCATGATTTGACTGCATAGCACACAAAACAAAATTATGTGCTATATTTTGGTATAAGTGACAATAATAATTAACTAATAAACCAACAACCAAAACAAAAGAGCTTTTGTGTGAAGGAAGCACAGAAGATGCTCTAGCAGCTGCTGGTAGCAGGGCCAGCCTTAGGAGGTGCGGGGCCCAATTGGGAACAATTTTGGTGAGCCCCAGGTTCCCAGTCAAGGTCTGTAGAATCATAGAAATAGAAATAAAGTCTATTATAGACTTTATATCTCTATGGTAGAATGGAAAGTAATCAAAATGTGCGCTTAAATAGAGCCTGCGAGTTAATGGACCAAACAGATCTAAGCTACATTTTAATATAAAATTACATACATGTAAGCCTACAAGTAACAAACAAAATGTACAGATCACCTCTGAAAAGTACATAGTTACAATACCACCTGTTGTAGTGAATGTGAAATGAAAAAAAAGTAATTTAATTAACTAGATCCTGGAAAACCAATAACTATTGGCGAAAAACCAGACCAGGCATTAAATTTTGGGCTTCAGCCCCATCCTACCCATTGGGCTTCTACCCCATCCTAACTTAGTGTTAGTGTTAGTGTTAGTGTTAGTGTTAGTGTTAGTGTTAGTGTGTGTGTGTGTGTGTGTGTGTGTGTGTGTGTGTGTGTGTGTGTGTGTGTGTGTGTGTGCGTGCGTGCGTGCGTGCGTGCGTGCGTGTCTGTGTGTGCGTGTGTGTGTAAAGGAGGAAGGAGAGAAGGGAGTGAGGGAAGTAGAGAAAGAAGGGAGGGAGGAAAGGAGAGAAGAGAAAAGAGAGAGGAAGGAGGGAGGGAAGGAGAGAAGGGAGGGAGGGAAGAAGGGAAGGGAGGGAGAGAAGGGAAGGAGAAAAGGGAGGGAGAAGGCCAGCAGCAGGAGTGGATGCCGGGGTCCGGGCGGACGGGTGTGAGCTGAGGCCGAGGTTTGTAAACGCTGCTCCAACCCCCGGCCCGGCCTGGCCCTCCCTGTATTGTTCACCGCATCTCCCCGGGGAGAGTGAGGTGTGGAGCCAGGGCTGTGTGTGTGAAGCACGGCGACTGGAGGGGTGGGAGCGCTGCCCTGGGACCGTGATGGAATGACCCACTGCCCCCTCTCCCCCTCTCCATTCCCCCTCACACCCCCCTCCCCATCTACCCCTTTCTTCCCCCTCAATCCCTCTACTCTCTCTCCACCCCTCTCTCCCCCCTCCACCCCGGGTAGATCTACCCGAGCCAAGAGTAGATTACTCTGGCGTGGGGCCCCCTTAGGCGTGGGGCCCAATTGAGAGCAATTGGTCTAATTGGCTTAAGGCCGGCCCTGGCTGGTAGGGTCCCATATGTGGGATGCTTTACTTGGTGAGGATGTTACTGGCCTGCATTTCAGTTCAAATGAGTCAAGCAACAGAAGATAACTGCTGGCCACTGAGATACTTTTCAAACCATATGGAGGGCCTCACGTGATTGTAAAACGAATAAGACTTCTACCGTCTAAGATGTAATTCAGGTGATGAATATGATCTTTAACCAAGTCAGTCATTCTCTCAGAATTCTTCTTCCCTGCTTGTCAAGCTCTTTAAACATTTCTAAAGGCATTCTCCGCAGCAGGGATTCGGTCACATGCTGAAGAATGCGAGAAAAATAGCCTGGTGAAATGGGACATCTACACAGTGTTGCCCATATGCCAGCCTTCATTTTATTGCTGCCCACATACCAGCCTTCATTTCAGTGCAGTTATACACAAAACATCTTAGTGCTACCCATACACCAGCCTTCATCTTATTGTGGCCCATACACCAGCCTTCATCTTATTGTGGCCCATACACCAGCCTTCATCGCAACGCGGTTCATACACCACCCTTAATCTCAGTGCTACCCAGACATTGACCTCCATATCTGTGCAGATTTAAAAGCTGCATGACCAACTGAGGTGATGCAAATCAAAATTGATTGTGTGATTAGTTTGTATGAAAATAGATCAATCACATCTGGCTGGTGTCTATAGAGTGGAACATGATAATATTAATTGCCCATGTATTACAGTCATTGGCAGTTCATTCCACAGTTTCATATCAGCTCTCTCAATGCTAATCAAGAATAGATTTAATTGGCTTGGCAAATCAATCAATCAACCTGTAAAAAGATTCATCCTTCACCCCCACCCCTTCCTCATGCCGTTCTCCTGAATAAACAGCATTACATCGATTGGTAATTATCAACTAGCAATATGGATCAGAAAACCAAAGTCATTCCATCTTTGAGCGTATTAACAAGAGCAGACTGGAGACGCTCCAAGAATGTTAATTGTAAACAGAATCCAAAATGTTTAAAGCACTGTAGGCAATATGGAGATGCAATGGTAAGATATTACATATTAGCAACCAGGAATAAATGATTTGTTATATTTAAGAAATGAAAGTAGATGTGCAAAGCAGCAGGCAAGTGAGAAATAAATTACAACAGGCACATCTCTGGAGAAGGAAACATGATTGACATTTCTGTTTGAATAAACTTTGTTTAGAACTGGGAACATTAGAAAATAGATGTATTTAACTTGCAGTGAAGTTGGGGAGGGAGATATGCTGGGGGGTGGTGGTGAATGGAGATCAAAGCAAATGCATATGCAAAACAATCAGACAGGTACATGGATAGGTAAAGAAAATAGGCAACGTTTCGGGCCGAAACCCTTCTTCAGACTCTGAAGAAGGGTTTCGACCTGAAACGTTGCCTATTTCCTTTGCTCCATAGATGCTGCTGCACCCGCTGAGTTTCTCCAGCATTTTTGTGTACCTTCGATTTTCCAGCATCTGCAGTTCCTTCTTAAACAGGTACATGGATAGGACAGGTTTAGAGGTATATGAGCCAAATGCAGGCAGTTGGGAGTAGTGTAGATGGGACCTGTTCGTCAATGGGCAAGTTGGGCCGAAGACCTGTTCCCATGCTGTATGTCCCTATGACTCTATCACAGTGCACAAAATCATCAAGCACACGTTTATATTAATCTTACACTACTCTTATTACATCTTCCATACCAATTAACTGCCCAGAGAATCTACCACTCCCCTACATACTAGGAGCAATTGTACAATGGCTAATCAACTATATGTAGATTTATTTTCCCAATTTAGCATTTCTGTTGTGAATGGAAGAACATCAAATTAAATGACATTTTCCCGACAATTGATGAGTTGAGTAAATTGGCCACATCTAGGACCTTCAAAAAATAGGCAGGACATAGTTGAAAATAGAAAATACTCCAAATGCTGATAATCTGAAATAAAAATAAAAGTGTTGAAAACACTTAGCGAATCAGGCAGCATCTGTGGAAAAAGAAATAGACTTAATGGATCATAGTTCTACAAAAACAAAATGATATGTGTATTAACATTTCGGTCTTGGTGATGGACAGGGCACTGGGAAGGAAGTAGACAACAGTACATCTCTGTGTAGTCAGACTGATAATTATGGGGGGGTTAAAGGCAAAAAAAACGTATTTCTATTACAGCTGCCCGACCCCTTAGATGTTACTGTACTTTGAGGTAAATATATCTTTATTGGAGGTGTGTTTACAGAGGTTTATCTCCAAGTTCAATTTTTTGACTTTACAGTGAATCAGTCACTTTTAAACCAACTTCTGCTATTAACTTATTTTGCTTCTTGCACATCATCGTCCTTCTGTCACTGCCAGATAAAGCAAGTACATCACAATCTTCAACTTGATAATAACTGTAACATGGAATGATATGCTTACCCAATGTCTCATATCAAAGCTAGTTCAACAATTTCATAATTGCTGTCACCATGAGATATGGCTCATGTTTGCTATTTCAATAGCCTGTCCATTTCATTTTGTCTTTGTTTGTAATTACTTCAGTATTTGCTCATTTTCTCAATAACCTTAAAAGTTGTTTTAAACTGAACCTTGCATTCAGGCAAATCAACATCAATGCCAGATTTCCTCACATTTTCTTTCTTGTTCAAATTTGAAACCCAGTTGGATTCATCAAAAAACAATCTCCTTTCCTTGATTTATCAGTCGTAGGATCTTCTATCCGAACAGTCCCATTGGAATAGGCTCAATACAAAAAGCTGGTAGTATAAGTGCATCTTGTCAATTTATTTCCATAAATAAAATATTTTACAGTTGTGGAGAGGGGTGGGAGATTACAAACATCACGTGGTCCGCCCTGTTTCGACGAATGCAATCAACCTGGCATGCATAATCAAATAAGATCAAATAGAACAAGTTGTCCTACAACTTTAGGCTGTGGACGCCATACGCAAGAAGAAGAGTTGTGGAGAAGTGGAGGTTACCACAATTGCCAATGCTTAAAAACATGAAGGTGACAGGCAAAGAAGATCAAGAGAAACTGTTCTCATTGGCAGAGGAGTCAAGAGTTAAGAGTCAATAGTATTTTATTATCATATGTCCTGAAACTGAAAAATAAAATTCTTACTTGCAGCGGCACAACAGATATGTAAACATATACTGTATATACCAGAGGATTGGCAAAAGAACCAACAGTGATACAAGGATAGAGATTCTCTACTGGCACTTAAGACAGTCTAATACAAATTCACTTCACTACAAATGATATCAAGAAATGACTGAGAAAAGACTGAGAAAAAACATCCTAGGCTGTAGCAGTTAAAACCCATACATTTACTAACCAATTCCATTACTGGCATTTACTCAACAATGTGGAACATTTCCTAATTTTCTCTCTCTTTCAGAAAGAGGACAAATCTAATCTGGCTAATTACCACCAAAATCAGCCATCTCAATCATTATGGCCCTGTCCCACGGTACGAGTTCATTCCAAGAGCTCTCCCGAGTTTGCCCTGATTCGAACTCGGAGATTTACAGTAATGGCCGCTCGTCGGTACTCGGGGCTCTCGTGGACATTTTTCAACATGTTGAAAAATCTTCATGAGCCTTCCCGAGCTTACCTGCCGTTAGCAAGTCTTCCCGAGTACCTGCTGTTAGCGTTACGAGCCGCTAAAAGACGTCCCCGAGTCCGACATACCCGCTACGTTCATTCTCCGTGTTTACCACGAGTTAGATTTATTTTTTATCTCGGGAGAGCTCTTAGAATGAACTCGTACAGTGGGACAGGGCCATAGTAAAATGATTGAAGCTGGTGTGGGTAGTGCTATCAAAATGACTACTGCTCATCAATAACCTCATTCCAGTTCTCATCACAGATGTGGACCAAAGAATGAATGCCAGAGAAAAGATGAAAGTGACTTTTCATGACATTAAGGCAGCATTTGTTTGCATCAAAGTACCCTGGAGAAATAGAAAACAATGTACAACAAGGGTGCAGCACTCCGATGGCTGTGGTCAATACATACACAAAAAAAGTGATAGTGGTTGATGGGTATCATTCATCCCAGCCATATCTATATTAATTCCGTCGGCAGTGTCCTGGGTCGAACCATCTTCAGCTGCTTTGTCATTAACCTTCCTCCAATCATTTCAGAAATGAAAATGTTTGCTGATGATGACATAATATGCAATTCCACTTGCAACTTCTCACCAAATAAAGCAGCCTATACTAGTATGCAGCAAGCCATAATAATACAGGCTGAGCCAACGAGCGGTACAACATAATCACCCCACTTGACTGCCAGGAATTGAAACAAAAGACAGTCCTAACATATACCCTCGACATTCAATGGCATTGCCATTACTAAGACTGCCATCAATACCATAGGAGTCAACTCTGGCCAGAAACACAACTGGAACAGCGATGTAAACAAATAGTGGCTACGAGAACAGGTCAGAGCCTGGGTAGCTTGAGAAGGTGGAATCATCTCCTGATACTGCAGCTACAAGGCAGTGTGATGGAATACTCTCCACTTCCCTGGATGATGACAGATCCAATTGCTCTTAAAATGTCTACACCATCTGGAATAAAGCAGCCAGGTTGAGTAATTCCATATCTACCACCTTAAACATTCATTCACTTTCCCAGCAATCCACATTGGCTGCAGTTCGTATCATTCTCCAAATTCACGCAACATACTCACCCAGCTAATCCAAAAGCCCATTAAAAATCAATAACTTCTACCAGCAAGAAGGACTTGGGCCACAGACTCTGGGAATGCTGCCTGGTACATGTTCCCCTCCAGGTTGCACACCATCCTGAAGTGGAAATATTTTGGTAGCCTTTTATTGTCACCAGGTCCAGATACTAGAATCCCCTGACTGACAGTATTGTGGGATTACCTGCAGCTGAAGGGCTGCATTGATTCAAGAAAGTCGCTAACTACCACTTTCCAAGGATAATAGGGCAGGGCAATAAATGCTGCCCTTGCTGATGATATCCAGATCATGGGAAATAAATAAATCAATATAGTGTCACAAAAGATCTCAAAATAAGCACAGCACATTCGTAAACCATAGAACTAGCATTAATTAAGGGTAAAGCTCCTTCTGGCTTAGTGAACATAGATTACTAGAGTAACAGGACATCTCAGAGTCCCTTTGAGCACTGGTAGCGAGAGACCTGATTACAACAAACTAACCTTGGTTGAGAAAAGCCTGGGTTCATTCATTCATATAACTGATTAATAAATCCCAGATTGTGGAGGCCCCTGTATTGTTCCTTGCAACACATCATTTGTTGTCCCCTGACTGCATTCCCATTATCCCGATTGCCTGTAAACACCATCAATCATAGCAAAGGAATGCTGACCAGATTCATTAATTTGAAATTATCACTGAGGCTTTGGGGTGAAAAGTCAAGGGAATTGTATCCTCAGAGCAGATGGAGCGTATAAACGTTTTATCACTGGGAATGTATGAGAGACAGATCATTGTTTTAAAGGAAATCAGAAAAAAAATTGAACCTGCATAATATGCAAGGCAATCATTTGTTGTCACCATTAAATAAAATAGAAGGCTGTCAGCCAAGGCTCCTATTAACCCCCTGGCATTAAGGTCAATCACTAAGTTGATCTTTGCGATTTACCAGATTTCATGGGTTCCTAATGACATGGAATTGATATGTTCACCATCCATTTATTAAAGCCTCTGTTTCAGGCATACCATCATAAAGGCATAGTTTCAGGTTCATACAGCATGGAAACAGGCCCTTCAGCCCAACTTGCCCACACCGACCAACATGTCCCATCTACACTAGTCCCACCTGCCTGCGTTTGGCCCATATTCTTCTAAACCTATTCTATCCATGCACCTGTTTAAAGGTGTCTTAAACTTTGCGATTGTATCTACCTCAACTACCTCCTGAGGCAGCTCATTCAATACTCCCACCACTGTGTGAAAAAGTTACCCCTCAGGTTCCTAAATCTTTCCCCCCTCACCTTAAACCTATGTACTCTGCTTCTCGATTCCCCGATTCTGGGCAAGAGACTCTGTGGGTTCACTGGATCTATTCCTCTCATGATTTTGTACACCTCTATAAGATCACCCCTCATCCTCCTGTGCTTCTAGGAATAGAGTCTTAGCTCAACCTCTCCCTATAGCTCAAACCCTCAAGTCCTGGCAACATCCTCGTAAATCTGCACCTTTCCAGCTTGACAACATCCTTCCTATAACATGGTGCCCAAACTGAACCAGTACTCTAAATGTGCCCTCACCAGCCTCTTATATAACTGCAACATGACCTCCCAACTTCTATAATCAATACTCTGACCGATAATGACCAATGTGCCAAAAGCCTTTTTGACCAACCTAGCTACCTGTGATGCCACTTTCAAAGAACTATGAACCTGCTCTCCTAGATCCCTTTGCTCGACAACCCTCCCCAGAGCCCTACCATTCACTGTGTAGGTTCTGCCCATGCTAGCCCAAAACTGACAGTGTTTGTTCCCTTGGCAGTTTTACATGTTGACATGTTTAATGAAAAAACAAAGATAAATTACATAGGTCAATAGAAAGTGGAAAGCCTCTGTATGTTTTGATTAGATAAAGCATTTAATGTCACAAATCCTGTTCAGCTTTTTCTCTGTTTTCTTTTTGCTGTAAAAGAACACCGTATCTAGTTTCCTTTTTGAAGCAATTTTAATCAATCTATTTGGATAAAGGCGACCTGAACAAACAGTTTTCAGACTTCTGCTGTCCTCATATAAACTCTTGCTTCAAATAACTCTATGGATTAGCAGAATGTACAGCACTAGAGCTGACCCATCAGCTTGCTGGGGTGGAAGATTGCAACCTTCACCTGGTCCGCCCTGTTTCGACTAATGCAATCAACTCGACGTGCACAAACAGAAGATCAAATAGAACAAGTTGTCCTACAACTTTAGGCTGTGCACGCCACACGAAAGAAGAAGAAGCTCAGCTTGCTACATTTCCCATCCTTATGTTTCATGAGATGCAAATCGGCCTCTGATTTTCATCAGACTACGTCATCCCATTTCCATTTAATAATCTTCAGAAATGAGAAATGTAACACCAAAACATTGTTTGTACAAACAAGACCTGTTTTTTTCCCATAGGACAGCCGCGCATCAAAGTATTATTAAATCACTGATGTAATCGAATGAAGCAGCCACTGAATAAAATGCTCAAACTGTCTGCCTGTGGCCTTTGCCTCCCCATCAGTGGTGAAGGTCTGGTTCAGTAACATAAACTCTGCCATCCATTGCTCATTGGAGTCTGGCCAGAGAAAACATTTGTTTCTCAACTTGTCCAAATATTTTCAGTTCATGGAACTGCACCCTGTTGAGTGCAGCTAGTGTTTTCACTAAATGGAAAATTGTTATCTTGTAGACAGGGTTTAACCAGTTAATAACCACAAAATCACGTGACAAAACAAGCTCACCTTTGAAGTCTCTAAAAAAAATCTGTTTGGTTCCACTGAGCACTCGCTTTGCAAAGACGTTGGGCTCTGCCCCTCGCAGTCATGGAGAAGGTAGGCTGGTCTGGTTGATTTCAACTCGACATTTCACCCCTCAGTACTGCCCTTAAGATGACAATATTACAATCAATGTTTTTGAGAAACTGATATATTGCTCTATATCAAAAGTATTCATGCCCACAAGAAAGCCTCTAGACAAGAGCAGAGAAAGTGTCCTGAAGGAGAAAACATCTCGTTGTTCCCCACCCTCCTTACCCAGTCACCACATCCTCCCCTCCACACCCACCAACCACAAATTCTGTACTGAGGATTTGAAGCTGGTGAAAATTCAGAGAACTATTCCAGCTCCCCAAATTGAAACAAAATGATTAATTATTCTTTCACCCTATACATTGAACTCAGAAATGTCAGTGAGGCGTCATGATCATTTTGACAGACCAGAACTACAGATACATTCATTGCAATATATCAGTTTCTGAAAAATAAGTTAAATTTCTTGGTAACGTTTGCTCGTCATTTCTTTTTATAGAATGTGGATGAAGCTGGCAAGACCATATTTTGACTGTCTTTTGTTGAGCTGAAGAAGTGCTGTCTCTGCTGCAACAGAGTATTGTCCATTAGTCAGAGTATTGAGTATATAAGTTGGGAGGTCATGTTGCAGTTGTATGAGATGTTGGTGAGACCGCATTTTGAGTATTGTGTTCAGTTCTGGCCACAATGTTACAGAAAAAATGTTGTCAAGCTGGAAATGGTACAGAGAAGATTTACGAGTATGTTGCCAGGACTAGAGGGTCTGAACTATATGGAGAGGTTGAGTAGGCTGGGAGCACAGGAGGAGGAGGAGTGATCTTATAGAGATGTATAAAATCATGAGAGGAATGGACTGAGTAGATGCGCAGGACATAGGTTTAAGGTGAAGGGGAAAAGATTTAAAAGGAATCTAAGGGGTAACTCTTTCACACAAAGGGTGGTGGGTGTATGGAACAAGCTGCCACAGGAGATAGTTGAGGCTGCGACTATCCCATGTTTAAGAAGCATTTAGACAGGTACATGGATAGGACATATTTGGAGGGATATGGACCAAACGCAGGCAGGTAGGACTAGAGTAGCTGGGACATGTTGGCTGGGGTGGGCAAGTTGGGCCGAAGGGCCTGTTTCCACACTGCATCACTCTAGGACTCTAGGACTCTAACAATCAGGCAATACAGGAAATTCCAGGTATAAATTCTGTGTTCAATAAAGAAATTGATGATTATGATCAAGTAATAGATGATGTTCCTATGATCCTTCTTGGTGATAGAGATTTAGAGATACAGCATGGAAACAGCCCCTTCGACCCATCGAGTCCATGCTAACCACCGATCACCTGTTTACACTCGTTCTATGTTATCCCACTTTCTCATCCACTCCCTACACACCAGGGGCAACTTACAGAGGGCCAATTAGCCTACAAACCTGCACATCTTTGGAATGTGGAGGAAACCGAAGCACCCAGAGGAAACCCATGCGGTCACAGGGAGAACATGCAAACTCCGCACAGAGACAGCACCCAAGGTCAGGATCGAACCAAGTCTCTGGGTATTAAACTTTTTTAAAGTTCAATTTTAAACTTTCAAATTGGGAAATGTCTTTGAAGGGAAATTAATTTTTTTCAAAATAATTTGGAGGCTTCCATTGAGTATAGTAGGAAATGAAAATGTTCTCCAGAACCTCATGAACTTAACTAGAAACAAACGTTTTCATTACTTCTTTCAACACTTCAGAACATTGTCATTTACTTTATAGATAATGGGAGCGATTTGGGTGTGTAATTATCATGATCATATAAGGAAATTCAGTAACTAGCTTGGTAACTCAAACTTCACTGTACCTTAATAGTACACGTGACAATAAATTGAATCTTGAATCTTTAATCTATAACAAGGCTGCAAAAGCATAATTGAGCAATAAAATATGGAAACAGGCCCTTCGTCTCATTTTGTCCATGCCAACCAAGTTAGCTTCCTGGACTCGTCCCATTTGCCCATTTCTCTCCAAAATGTTTCTACCCATGTCTCTGCACAAATGTCTTTTGCAATGAGAAAATAACTGAGCAGTTAGTTTGACTGATTAGTTCCTTGGCGATAAATGATAGCCAGTATATTGGAGAAGCTTAATCAAAGTGATTAGTAATCTCATACAACAAACTGATTGGAAAGGTAAAAAGTTTGTTACAATATTTCATCTACAAGGTGTACCTCCAACAACACAGGAGTAGAGCTTGAACCCACAACAAATTGATTTTGAACTGCTAAGAGTAATATCAGTCTGAAGACTAGTATACGTTCCAGCTGCACCTCTCCCAACTTAAACTGATACCTTTTAATGGCTGTTGAAATCTCACTCAATTTCCCCCCAGCCAGCTTTATGCAACCCAATGTTTCTTGAGTGAAACATAAAGAATATCCTAGTAAGTGGAAATTCACTGTAACTCTCCTGTGCTAAATTCTTTATTAAGGTAATATTTGCCTCGAAATATTTAGCAACCTGGAAGAGAAAACTACTTAAAATAAGTTCCCCCACTCTTCTTCGAAGAAACTGCTCCTGGTTGCAACCTACATGGCTGAGCAAGAATTATTCACAATATCTTACAATGGCTGTATGGTAATTTGAATATCACTGTGCCTTAATTGGTACACGTGACAATAAAAGACCTTTGAAACCTTTGAAACCGTTAAAAGCATTGTTTTCGCTTACACAATCCTCACCACATCCAAAGCTCCAAAGGATGTATCTGTCCAACTGCTACATGTTTGCTGAATTTCTCAACTCTTCCACATAGCATTGTCTCAGTCGTGGGAGCTATGATCAATACCACTCTAGACTGAAAGGCTAAGTAATGTTGCATTCTCATTATATGATAATACAAGCAACATTTCCTCCAGTACACGCATTATGTATACCTCACAGGGTCCAGGAGCACCATTAGACTATCTAATGGACTCAGTAGTTAAGTATAGACTCAACAGGAAGTTCCCTATTCAAAGAGTATGTCATACACTACCTGAACGTCTCATAACAGAACGCAATCAAATTGTTTGCTTTATGCCTTGTCTTATATAGCATTGAATATAATTGGACTAGTATCCAGGGATCTAGACAAGTTACCCAGATATACGAGGTTGAACTAATTTAAATTCATAGAAAGTAAATCCAAAGGGTTTCTACAGCTATATTAATAGCAAAAGGATAACAAGGAATAAAATTGGTCCATTAGAGAGTCAGAGTGGACAGCTATCTGCAGAGCCAAAAGAGATGGGGGAGATATTGAACAATTTCTTTACTTCGGTATTCACCAAGGAGAAGGATATGGAATTATGTGAGGTAAGGGAAACAAGCAGAGAAGCAATGGAAACTATGAGATTCAAAGAAGAGGAGGTGCGGACACTTTTGAAAAATATGAAAACGGATAAGTCTCCAGGTCCTGACAGGATATTCCCTAGGGCATTGAGGGAAGTTAGTGTAGAAATAGCAGGGGCTATGACAGAAATATTTCAAATGTCATTAGAAACGGGAATAGTGCTGGAGGATTGGCGTACTGCGCATGTTGTTCCGTTGTTTAAAAAGGGTTCTAAGAGTAAACCTAGCAATTATAGACCTGTTAGTTTGACGTCAGTGGTGGGCAAATTAATGGAAAGGATACTTAAAGATAATATATATAAGCATCTGGATAAGCAGGGTCTGATTAGGAACAGTCAATATGGATTTGTGCCTGGAAGGTCATGTTTGACTAATCTTCTTGAATTTTTCAAAGAGGTTACTAGGGAAATTGATGAGGGTAAAGCAGTGGATGTTGTCTATATGGACTTCAGTAAGGCCTTTGACAAGGTTCCTCATGGAAGGTTGGTTAAGAAGATTCAATTGTTGGGTATTAATGGTGGAGTAGCAAGATGGATTCAACAGTGGCTGAATGGGAGATGCCAGAGAGTAATGGTGGATAACTGTTTGTCAGGTTGGAGGCCGGTGACTAGTGGGGTGCCTCAGGGGTCTGTGTTGGGTCCACTGTTGTTTGTCATGTACATCAATGATCTGGATGATGGTGTGGAAATTTGGATTAGTAAGTATGCAGATGATACTAAGATAGGTGGTGTTGTGGATAATGAAGTAGATTTTCAAAGTCTACAGAGAGATTTAGGCCATTTGGAAGAGTGGGCTGAAAGATGGCAGATGGAGTTTAATGCTGACAAATGTGAGGTGCTACATCTCGGCAGGACAAATCAAAATAGGACGTACATGGTAAATGGTAGCGAATTGAGGAATGCAGTTGAACAGAGGGATCTAGGAATAACTGTGCATAGTTCCCTGACGGTGGAATCTCATGTAGATAGGGTGGTAAAGAAAGCTTTTTGTGTGCTGGCCTTTATAAATCAGAGCATTGAATATAGAAGTTGGGATGTAATGTTAAAATTGTACAAGGCATTGGTGAGGCCAATTCTGGAGTATGGAGTACAATTTTGGTCGCCTAATTATAGGAAGGATGTCAACAAAATAGAGAGAGTACAGAGGAGATTTACTAGAATGTTGCCTGGGTTTCAGCAACTAAGAGAAAGGTTGAACAAGTTAGGTCTTTATTCTTTGGAGCGCAGAAGGTTAAGAGGGGACTTGATAGAGGTCTTTAAAATTATGTGCGGGTTAGACAGAGTTGACGTGGATAAGCTTTTCCCATTGAGAGTAGGGAAGATTCAAACAAGGGGACATGACTTGAGAATTAAGGGACAGAAGTTTAGGGGTAACATTAGGGGGAACTTCTTTACTCAGAGAGTGGTAGCTGTGTGGAATGAGCTTCCAGTGGAAGTGGTGGAGGCAGGTTCGATTTTATCCTTTAAAAATAGATTGGATGGGTATATGGACGGGAAAGGAATGGAGGGTTATGGTCTGAGTGCAGGTAGATGGGACTAGGGGGAAGTATATTAAAAAATAATAATAATATATATATTTTTTTAAAGTGTTCGGCACAGACTTGAAGGGCCGAGATGGCCTGTTTCCGTGCTGTTATGTTTATATGGTTATAGTATTGTAATGTCGAGCATAAAAATACTGGATTGTTGTAAAAGCTCAACCGGGTGGTCCAGCCTTTCAGAAAAAGAGATGTCTCATCTGGTCTTGTTATGAATCCAGTCCCACCAATGTGATTAACATTTAATTGCCTTCTGGCAAAGTTTAGAGATACAGCATGAAAACAGACCCTAAAGCACGCTGAGTGCACACCAACCACCAATCACACATACACTCATTCTATGTTATCCCACTTTCACATGCTACACACTAGGGGCAATTTTACAGAAGCCAAGTAACCTACAAACCTGGACGTCTTTCGAATGTGAGAGAAAACAGGTGCACCCGGAGAAAACCTTCGCGGTGACAGGGAGAACATGAAAAACTCCACACAGACAGCACCCGAGGTCAGGATCAAACCTGGGTTTCTGGCACTCTGAGGCAGCTGCTCTACCACTGTGTCACTGTGCTGCTCTTAGCTTGGAAAACTTTCAGGTCAGGAGGTAAATTTGTGATGACAATGATGGTCATGTTCCATAAAAGTTTTTTGTTTTTTTAATTGATTTAATTTGACCTACCAATATTGTGACTTGCTTGAAGAGACTGTTGCCATTACAGGCTGATTCTTTAGGTAGGTAGGTCTCCACTGTTATAATGAAGATACATGCCTCTTAATCTGTTCCTCTGACTACTGCAAGGCACCTTTGAGTACACCTTTCCCTATCTTTTCAAAGAACTGACGATGATTTACGAATCATTCAAAGAGTATCATTGTCAACTATTTTTAAATTCTTTATTATAGATTCAATTTTGTAGGCACACAATTATAAGCTAGATCACACATCTCCAATCACCAGCCCTCCAGTTGATTCAGTTTACACTGTCAGGTAATTAGGTTTGTTTGAGTTTTGTGTTCGATTTTGTTACAGTTCTCCCAGGGCCAACCTATGTTATTCAAATGTATGTTGTAATTATTAATTATTACAAGAAAACGAAATGCAGTGGGCTAATAATACAATGAAAAGATATTAATACAAGTTACATCCATAGTGGTTTCAATGCAGTATTGTTCCTCTATGTACCTCTGTGGTTATAACATCAATTTATATTCCCTCAAATAATATGTAAAGAATGAAACACAGACACCGTTTGTTGAATTGTAACATTTATTTTAAAGAGATACATGAAGTAAAGTCACACAATGGGGTAAAATTAGTCCTGTTCGCATCTGTTTTCCATATGGACTAACTTCAGGCAGAACATCCCACGAATGATCTGTATTTCTGTTGGAAGAAAAATAATGCAGGAAACACTCAGCAGGTCAGCAGCAGCAGTGGAAAGGGAGACAGAGTTAATATTTCAGCTTGAGAAATCAAGTGGAAAAAAAGATGGATGATGTTTACGATTTTTAGTATGGCATTTGATAGGCTAATCCAAACGATTAAGATGCATGTAACTTCACAGTAACTTCATCGTATAGAATCAGAACTGGCTTACTGATAGAAGACAGAGGGCTGTGGTGGAAGGACAATATTCAGGCTGGAGGTCTGTGACCAGTGGAGGTCTGCAGGGATCTGTGCTTGGATTTCTGATATATGTAAATGACATGGAGATAAATGTAGATGGGTTGGTTAGTAAGTTTGCAAACAACGCAAGGATTACTGGAGTTGCAGACTGCAAGGAACGCTGTCAAAGGATACAATGGGATATAGATCAGCTACAGAAATGGATGGAGAAATGACAGATGGATTTTTATCCAAGCAAGTGTGAGGTGTTGCACTTGTGTGTCAAATGTAAGGAGAAAGGATACAGTTAATGGAAATACCCTTAACAACATGAATGTACAGAGGGATCTTGGGTCCAAGTCCATTACTCCCTGAAAGTGACAACACAACTAGATAGAGTGGTAAAGAAGGCATATGGTATGCTTTTATTCATGGGTCAGGGCAATGAGGACCACACTCAGGAAGTCATGATGCAGACTTCTCGAACTTTGGTTGGGCTGCATTTGGAATATTGTGCACAGTTCTGGTCATCCAATTACAAGACATAGAGAGAGAGAGAGAGAGAGAGAGAGAGAGAGAGAGAGATAGAGAGAGAGAGAGAGAGAGAGAGAGAGAGAGAGAGAGAGAGGGGGGGGGGGAGCTAAAGAGGGGGGGGTGGAGAGAGAGAGAGACCAATATGATTTTATATTTTGAAGAGGTAACAAAATGGGCAGTGCAGTTTGTGTTAGTTTATGTGGACTTCAGTCAAGCCTTTGACGAGGTCTCATGTTGCGACTGGTTCCTGAGCCAAGAACCCAGCAACCCAAGATAAGTTAGCATGTTGAATCCAAATTTGGCTAATTGATTGGAGAGGATTGGGATTAGAAATCTGTGACCATAGGGTACCATGAAGATTGGTGATGGGACCCTGTCAGTTTGCCATGTACATTAATGATATCAAATGAATACAAAAGGTATGATTAGCAAAATTGAAGATAACAAGAAAATTGATGCTGTTGATGGTGAGGAGGATACTCTTGCATTACAATAAGTTACTGATCAGTTGGTAAAATATGCAGAACAATGAGAGGTATAATTCAATTAAGTGTGAGGTGATGGGTGCAATTTGAGAAGAGTGATAAGGGCAGGACAGTGCATGGTGAGACTGAAGGAGTGTTGAACAAAGGGACCCCTGTTTACAAGTTCCAGGATTTTTGAAGGAAGTAGAGCAGGTAGGTAAGATACTGCAGAAATACAGGATACTTGTTTTCAATAGCCAGGACATGCAATATCACAGCAGGAAGGTGATGGTCACCACACTGTAGGAAGAACATGATAGCACTGTAGAGGGGGAGAGGAGATTCATTGAGATGAAGCATTTCCCCTATGAGTATAGACTGAACAGGGTTGGTTTGTTTCCTTGGAGTGGTCTACCTCATTGATGTACACAAAATCATGAGGACCATAAACAGGGTAGGCACTTTATCACTAACCCAACCCAAAACGTACAGTAGCTCATTTACCGCATCCCCACCCCCCAGTCCTGAAAAAAAACCCTCATCCAACCCAAGGCACTAAGGTGATCAGATCACCATTACAGTCCTGGGTCCAACAACCTCTGTCTCGTTCAGAGCCCCCGGTTCAGGATCACACATTTTTGCTGGCAATAGGGAAGTTTGTGGCACCAAGTTCATAATTGAAAGAGCCGTTGCTGCTAGCACTGCCTAGCCCACCTAATGCATTCCTTAACTGGTCATTCAGTGGATTTATTCAACTGAGTGCGGAATGATTTATTTCGTTTTCTGCATATGCAGGACTGAATTCCTGGCATTGGGCTGTCAAGTCTAAATGATGATAGATGTATGTAATATATTTTACAGAAGTGCACTGACATAATGATGAAAGTAAGTAATGATATTCATTATTACTGAAATATATTTAGCTACACATGGCTGTATGGTATTATTTAGCCACATCAGCCATGCATTTCTATGCTGGGTGCAGTTATTCACAAAGGGAGGAGGTTCATATGGAGATATTCCATGGACCTGAATTCTTCAATGAAGACACAGTGTGGGCTGCCCAGACCACTGCTGTTTAATAATCTGGAACACACATTGCTCATTATATTATCTACACTCGAATCAGCAATTCCAAGCAACGTTTATGTAACTGCAAATATACTCCACCGTAGACTCAAAGACCTTCCTCTGATCTCCTCTAATTATGTACTTAGGAAAAACCATGGGAAATTGCCACTCCAACCAAAGAGTGCGAAATGGGGTCAAGTACTGTTTGCTACAAAAGAGATTGTCCAGCCTAGCCTGCAAATGGCCTAATCAACGAAAAGGTTTTCTTATATTTATTATTTTTTGGGAGGTAGTATTCCTAGCTGCTGGTCTTGACCTTGGAGTTTTGGGAAGTGCAGTCACAGTAGCTTAGGTGAGGAATGGCTGACTTAAGAAAATTGTATCCACAGCATTTGTGTGGGTGGTCGGTTCAGTTCCTGGTCAACGGTGATCCCCAGAATATTAATGGTGGAGGACTTGATGATGGCAGTACTATTGAATGTCAAGGATAGGAAGTTATACTCTCTTATTGAAGATGTTCATTGACCAGCATTTTGCTCAGCAAGATCTATGCAATAGTCATTTCTACCAATGTTGTCACCGATGCACCTGTCACAGGTAGACTGGTGTGGAGAAGGTGAAACAAATGCATCCCTTGTGATGGATCATTCACTACCTAATGTGTTAGCTATGTGCTTTAATAGTTGAGGATTGGATTAGCGGTAGTAATGCACTTGCAGCAAGATGCCCTGCTTTTGATTTGCTCTTTTGGCTATGGCATTCATATAGGTGGCCATTAAAGGTAGGAAACTCAATTCAATGCATTACCATCACCAATAGTAGATAGTTATTTTAGACTCTTTCTTGATGTAGATGGTCACTGCTCGGACTTCTACCATGTAAATGCTACTTGCTTATGCATGAACGTGGTCTAGGTTTATGGTGTGTTAATTTGGTGAGTTTGGTGGAATTGTACATTGTACAATCATCAGCACATGTTCCCACTTCTAATCTAATAATAGAAGGAAGATAGGAGCTCAAGATGGCTGGGTCCAGGATATTGTTCTGAGAAGCTCTGGCAGTGATGGCTTGGATCTATATGGAGTAACCTCCAGCAACCATAAACATCTTCAGTAATATGAACTACACCTCCAAGCCGTGAAGCAGGTGGCAAGAATGTTGCCAGAGAATCCCCAAGTAATCAGACAGCCCTGCTCCCTTTCATAACCTTCTCACCTTCAGCCTCGAGTAGCTACACTTCCAGCCTCAACTTTGTGATCAGAGATGCCTGACAAGCGATATCAGGATAGCAATCTGCCTTTTCCATTACCATCTGTAAAATGGGGAGAGCAGTTCCTCAAACACCTACTGCTTCTCAAATCAGGGAAGCAAACACTGGGAAAAGATTCAGTAAAACTGAGTGCCCTATAATTTTCAGCTCTCCCACCTCAGGTGCCCTGCCATTGAACTACCCAACTCTGCCCCACAACCCTTTCCTCATCTACAAACCTCAGGAACCTGAATGCTCTGGGGACTGCTGTGTAATAAAAAGCTGTAATTCAACAACCTATTAAAATTTATTCTGCGGGGTGGAGTTTGTCGTTCCAAAATTATTTAAAACTAACTTACATCATCTTGTCTTGTGTGTAGCATTCATGGAGAATCAGAGTTGAAAGCATAAAACAGTAACCGGTTGTCAATGAGTAAAATGTGAATGAATGTCCTCTTGTTACTGAGCTGAATGTTTCCTAAATAAAGGTGAACAGGAAAAGCTAAATCTGCTTAAAAATAAAATTGATAAAAGGCCAAGTATTTGAGAATTTTGGGAAATTTATGTTTTCCCAGTGGTGCGCATATTAGTTTACTACTTTGCTCTGAACTGCTTTCTCAGATGTTCCACACCACAAGGCACACGACAGCTAGGGGTGGGTCTATGACTGGGAAAAAGTTGATTCACTATTTCATTTCTCCTTCTCCACCCTTATCATAAGAGCCCAACCTGCTTTCCACACCTCGCCCAATACAGGAAAACACTGATAAAACCAATCTTCCACAGAGCTGTATAACCAGAACTGAAAGTAATTTTTGCTCTTTCACCAATTTTCCTTTCACCAATTACACAACACTGAAACCAAGTATTCATTCTCACTGGCACTGGTGTGTAGAAAGGAACTGTAGATGCTGGTTTAAACCGAAGATAGACACAAAAAGCTGTAGTAACTCAGCAAGACAGGCAGCAACTCTGGAGAGAAGGAATGGGTGACGTTTCGGGTCAAGACCCTTGTTTAGACTGAAGAAGATGTTGCCTGTCCCGCTGAGTTACTCCAGCTTTTTGTATCTATCTCACTGGCACTGGAGTCGATGTTCCATAAAATTGAGTTCAGTTCTCCAGTAGCTGTGCAGCCTGGAGGTAGATGCACCCTTTGTTTACAACATTCATGCTCATCTTTTTCCCCATTTGCCTGCATTTGGAATGTCTCCTGCTATGCATGGCCTATTCAAGTGACTGGCTTAAACAAAGTAATCGCTATTCTTTCATTTCGTCCACTGGCTGTACATTTCATATCACCATCATTCTCAAACACTCACCCTTACACTTCAGATTCCCCTTAAAACTCATTCCTTTCAGCTTAAATCCGTACTTTTTTTAACCCACACCATGGGGGAAAGATTTTGACAATCCACTCTTTAAAAAAAAAATCTTCTCATCTTCCAAACTTCTATTGGGTCATCCCTCAGCATGTTTTACTTCAAGAAAAGGAAGGACTTTATTGGAACACATCAGGAAATTGGATCCATGTACTGGTTTAGAGATATACAGCACAGAAACAGGCTTTTCGGCCCACCCTGTCCACACCATCAACCACATATTTTTATTAATCGTACATTAATCTCATTTTTCATGAACTCCCCCCAGATTCTGCAACTCGTCTACACACAAGGGGAAATTTATGGTGTCCAATTAAACTAACAAGAAGCATGTCTTTGGGATGTGGGAGGAAATTGGAGCACCCAGAGGACGCCCCATAGAATCACGAGGAACATGCAAACTTTACACAGACATCAAAATCAAACCTGCTACTCTGGTGCTACAAGCTGCCTTACTGTGCCTCCCAAGTTTTAAAAACAAGGAGTAAAATATTGGAGGGTTCCACTGTGGAGCCCAGACACAGCAGTGGAGCCCCAATATACGCTCCACATATCCAGGAGCAGTGCTGTCATGTTCTTGTGCATATGCAGGCCACCCATTCAGCAGCAGTGGTCACTACATCTGTGAGACTTGATTCAGTGTGAATTGATGCTACAGTCCCAGCTCAGGGGAGGCTAAGATTTAATGTGGTGGCCCAGGAGTTAGAGTATTGATCCAGAAACATAATTCCAATCCCACCATGGCAACTGGGGAATTTAAATTTATGTGATAAAATCTAATTTACGTTTAAAAAGCTAGCCTTATCAATCACAAGCATGAAACCACAGGATTATTTTCAGAATCCATCTGGCTTCCCAGAATCTATCAGGGGAGGAAATATGATGTCAAAGACACTGTGTATTTACCCAATCTATTCCTCACATGATCTTACATACCTCTATAAGATCCCCCCTCAAGCCTTGTGCACTCCAAGTAATAAAGTCCTAGCCTGCCTCCCAGTCCTCTCCCTACAGCTCAAGCCCTCAGGTCCTGCCAATATCCTCGTAAATCTTCTTTGCACCCTTTCCAGCTTTTCCAGCTTACCAATATGTAAACCCAATCCTAGACTTTCCCCACAAAGCAAGAATTCCCCGCAAAGCAAGCAAAGCAAGAATTTCATTGTCCTGTCAGGGACACATGACAACAAACTCTCTTGACTTGACTTGACTTGATGTTGCTGCAGTAGGATGCGAACAGCTTCATTATCCGAGGAGTCGCAAATGAAGCTGAACATTATGCTATCAACACTGAACATCTCTACATCTGACATGGTGAAACTGATGTCAATGTGTATCAAAAGGAAAATATGTCAGTCGTAGAGTCCTACCACACACAAAAGAACATGGTTGTGGTTGTTAGAGATCAATCATCCCAGATATAGATTATCAATGCACGAGTTCCTCAGAGCAGTATCCTCAGTCCAATTATCATTCTCTACTTCACCAATGACCTTCCATCTATCGTCAGGTACGTTATTGGATGTAGCAAGGCCCACTACAAACTTTAAAGAAAATTATGCACAAGATCTACTAGTCCACAGTGAGAAGCTCTCTTTATTCCATATCTGATGCCATCAAGCATTAGTTCAATGGGATCTATGGTGCCCAGCAGTAGTCATGTCATCAAGCTAGCCAAGCAACGAAGCATGTCAAAGAAATCTCATGAGCAGTTTTTGTTAAATTCATTGCAAAGACCAGCATTTACTTTCCTTCACTAATTGACCCAGAGAAGGTTGCAGCGAGTTGCCTCCTTAGGGAGTTGCTGCATTTCTGGTTAAGGTTTTTCTGGTATAGGTGCTCACCAGTTGTTGACCCGAAATTTGGACCCACTAAAGATGAAGGACCAATGCTGTATTTCCAAGTCATGTTGAGCATGATTGGGAGTGAGTCCTGTATGAAACGGTGTTCCCATGTTCCTGAAGCTCATGCCTCTCTTGGTTGTAAAGGTCACAGATCTCGACGAAGTACCCAAAGCAAGTAACTGCACTGCATTTTGTCGATGTTACCCATTGCTGCTACTGTGTACTAGCGATGAAGGGAGTAACTGTTTAGGGCAGGTCATGGGGTTCCAATCAAGTGGGATGCTTTGTTCTGAATGGTGTTGAGCTTCCTGAGAGATGTTGGTTTAGTACTTCTTCAGGTAAGTGAAGGAGATTCCATGATGCTCCTGAATTGTGTATTGTCGTTGGTGGAAAGGCCTTGGAATATGAGGAATGAAGTCATTTGCCTCGTGATAACCAGCCTGTGACCTTCTTGTGTAGCCACCAAATTATCTGACTGGTTCAGTTATGATTCTGATCACTGGTAATTCCCAGGATATTGATGGTGTGGTGCTCATCGATTGTAATGCAAATGGTCAGAGTCATTAGAAATTGGTCATTGCCTAGTAACTTTGTGATATCTCTCATCTGCTATTTCCTGAATGTGGTTTAGGTGTTCATACATGCAGGTCCGAGGTGCTTCCATTGCTGAGGAATTGCAAATGGAATAAACCTCCCTGAGCTGTCTGGTGTTATCAAAAAAAGAGAAAAGCAATGAGTCAGTGATTCCACTGAATCTGTGAGGTTATATTAAAAAGGCTCAGTCTCCAGTAGAATAAATCTAGTATATAGCAGGTATTAATGTAATGAGTGGGAGGTGTCTAAAATACCAGGTAGTTTGGAGGCCTGTGTGGTTAATTAAAGTTATAAAGATAGGAGGAAGAGGCCAATAATGGATATTAATGGAAGAATCGCTGAGGCATGAAGACCAGGGGTCAACAAAGCACAAAGGTGTGGCTGCAGGAGAATTTGGTGTGGGGTATGGTGCTGATTAAAGGATTTATGGTGAGCCAAGTTAAATGAAAGGTAATGGACAGGAGGCATCCTATGAGGACATACAAGCCTTTAGAAGGGAGGTGTGGAAGGATTCTTCCATCCTTTCACATTCTGGTGCTCATGTATCTCGGTGTCTCTGACATATTGGCTGTCCTATAAAACAACTTGATATGTTCATGGTGCATGAAGCTGCAAGTTCTGCTGTTGACATCATTACTTTCTCACCATTGGTATTTCTCTTTAAATGTGGATGAAGTGTTATGAGCTCTTGTCTCCAAATCACTGAATCAAAGTAGAAAAAGTAGAACAACATTAGATTTTCAAGAAATACAGTTGGTGCATCACCCCAACACTCCCCTTTCCCTTCACAAAGTCTTCCATTTAAAAAGCATCTCCCACATGATTTACATCAAAGCTTGGTGGAATCAGGTGTTTCAGTCCATATGCACCTTACAATGCTCTATAAATCATAAATGAAATTAGAAAATGCTGGAAACACTCAGCAGGTTGGGCAGCATCTGTAGAAAGAGAACTTATTAATTGGTAGGACAGAGACCCTATGAAAGAGAAAATACTTAATGTAGTTTACCTTTACACCAATGCTGCCTGACTTACTAAGTCATTCTAGCACTTTCTGCTTTCATTTCAGATTTGCAGCATCTTCATTTTTTTGTTTTTTAATTCGTAATTACAATGTGCATAAATACTTTAACCAGCAGTGAATGAACTGTTACTTATCTGGTTGTTTTTTAAGGGAAAATCTTGAAATAGTTCCATTTATAACATAAATTACCCTTTGCTGCCACCCTCTGGATAATTCAAGTATGTCAACATTTATTAGTATTTTCTCCGTCACTTTATAGGCTGTTTTACACACCCTATTCATCTTTATGTTAATGATTTACTGATATCTATCTATCTATCTATCTATATACTTTTAAAACTCTCTGGCTGTCGTCCGTCTGTACGTCCGATGGCCTGCTTGACTTTGCCGCGCGGCCTTTGATACGGCCCCTGGCCCACACGGCGCGCGGAAAGGCCCACGTTTTTCGCCATTTCCAAAGAGATGACATTTATCTTTACGAATAGCCACTCCTGATTAAATTCGGTCCTGTTTATGTACACGTTTTTTAATAAAATCCATCCCCCCCCAACCCCAATGTGATTTTCTCCGATTGTCTCCGATTTTCTCCGAAAACGACGCCATCTTTTTTTCCCCGATTTTCTCCGAAAACGACGCCTTCTTTTTTTCGCCGATTTTCTCCGTTTTTTTCCGAAAACGACGCCATCTTTTTTTCAGCACATTTTCACCCCGGGGTCTGAAGCACGTTCGGGAACAACACCCCGGGGTGTCAAGCACTTTCGGGGACCAGACCCAACGGGTCTGCACTTGGTCTAGTATACTTTTAAAACTCTCTGGCTGTCGTCCGTCTGTACGTCCGACGGCCTGCTTGACTTTGCCGCGCGGCCTTTGATACGGCCCCTGGCCCACACGGCGTGCGGAAAGGCCCACGTTTTTCACCATTTCCAAAGAGATGACATTTATCTTTACGAATAGCCACTCCTGATTAAATTCGGTCCTGTTTATGTACACGTTCTTTAATAAAATCCATCCCCCCCCAACCCCAATGTGATTTTCTCCGATTGTCTCCGATTTTCTCCGAAAACGACGCCATCTTTTTTTCCCCGATTTTCTCCGAAAACGACGCCATCTTTTTTTCGCCGATTTCCTCCGATTTTTTCCGAAAACGACGCCATCTTTTTTTCAGCACATTTTCACCCCGGGGTCTGAAGCACGTTCGGGAACAACTTTCGGGGACCAGACCCAACGGGTCTGCACTTGGTCTAGTATATTACTAAAACTCTCATCTTGTTTGTTTCTGTCTGTCTGTCTGTCTGTGTGTATGTGTGTCTGTGATGTCCTGAATTACGTCAAAACAGTACATGATACCGCTGCAATTTTTGCCCCACCTTACTCACCATTGTCCTGTGATATGTTGTATCAAGTTTCATTCAGATTGATGGTATATTTTACAAGTTATTCACATTTTCATCTTTATAAAATCCAGTTTGAGAAAAATCACTTGAATTTGCAGTGGCAGTAAGCAGCTATGATGTCACAATGTGTTCTAATTTACATAAACTGCCGACTTAACTTGCTGGCCCTGCCCATTACAAAGTTGCAAATCACAGGACACTGAGTCCTGGCAGCAAGTGCAATTAGATTTTTAAAATTGAAAAGTAAATTTTTTAAAGTTTAAAAAGAGGGAGGGTGAAGATGAGGGGGAGGGAGTTCTGAGGATAAGGGGAAATGAACCACCCCTGTGCAGTTTGGGGATATGTGTGAGTGGTGGAATATTGCCTTGGGGAACGGGTTGCGTTGTGGGAACGGGTGAATGGTGGAATATTGCATTGGGGGAACGGGTTGCGTTGGAGGACCAGGCCTCCTGTGTGACAGGGACCCAATGGGTCCGACTCGGTCTAGTAACTTATATAATTGATTGTCAATGCCTTTGGTATGTTAAATTGCTTACACATTCAACAACCAATGCTGTTTCCAACACGCAAGGATAATCTGCACACAGCATGATCTCACAAACAAAAAATGAATATGTGTGTTCAGCTAAACTGTGATTTTTGGGGGTGTTAATTAAAGGAGAAGCCATTAAGATGAGAGCAAAATTAGTAGCAACATCAATCCCTGTTGACGTGAACACACAAAATCAGAAACCTGATGATTCAGCATTATCTGGTTAAATAAGATGAGCTATGGCCAATACACTTTAACGTGGATGAAATATAGCATTCTACTTTTATAAATAATTAATTGTTAAGGTCTTGATGTAATCCTCTGGTTAGTCAGTAGATTGCAAATTTGTAATATTCTCAAGTTTAGTTTAGCTTAGTTTAGTTTCGAGATACAGTGTGGAGACAGGCCCTTCGGCCCACCAAGTCTATGTCAACCAGCGATCCCCTTACATTAGCACTAACCTATGCACTAAGGTCAAATTTACAATTTTTACCGAAGCCAATCACCCTACAAACCTGCACATCTTTGGAATGCGAGAGGAAACTGGAGCACCCGGGGAAAACCTATACAGTCACGGGGAGAACGTACAAACTCCGTATGGACAGCACCCATAGTCAGGATCGAACCCAGGTCTCTGGCGCTGCAAGGCTGCAAATCTACCGCTGTGCCACCGTTTTGCTCTCTTCGGGCACTGTGGGTGCTTTGTGAAGGCAAAAATTAACTGAATTAAAGTCTGCAGGAAATTAAGGGGATTGTGCAAAGAATTGGAGTTGAGGTGCACAATTGCACAAGATCATCCAGGCCTGTTTTGCAGTCAGAGAAGTACACATTCCATCAGTGCCCACTGTCATTGCAGCTGGAAACTGAAAGTAGCTGTGGGATTTCACCACTGGGATGGTTCCTCATTGAAATCCAGAGCCAGTCCTCCTCTCTGGGCAGCAGTTTCCCTAGTTTGCCTCTGCATAGCAGGGAAATCATGACAAATGTCATTCGATGAAAATGTGATTATTTTAATCTGATGTGATATAATTGTAAAAAGAAAAAAAAAATCTGCAACCTACTGTCAATTACACAATGTCTGTGACTTCTTGCCATTCCTCTGTGCATCAGTCGTGCAGCAGGGTTCAGCAACTCAGGCCTAACATTACTTCTAAGCAATATTTTAGTTTAGTTTAGTTCAGGAGATACAGCGCAGAAACAGGCCCTTCAGCCCATCGAGTCCGCGCCGACCAGCAATCTCTCCCTCCCTCCCTCCCTACCATCGAGGGTATCTATCGCAGTCTCTGCCTCAAAAAGGCTGCCAACATCATCAAGGACCCACACCATCCTGGCCATACACTCATCTCTTCGCTGCCATCAGGTAGAAGGTACAGGAGCCTGAAATCTGCAACATCCAGGTTCAGGAACAGTTGCTTCCCCACAGCCATCAGACTATTAAACACAACTTCAAACAAACTCTGAACTATAACAGCCTTTTGCACTTTGTCTATTTATTTATGTGTATACATATTGTCTATGGTATGTAGACACGCTGATCTGTTCTGTATTTATGCCTACAATATTCTGTTGTGATGCAGCAAGCAAGAATGTCATTGTCCTATCTGGGACACATGACAATAAACTCTCTTGACTTGACTTGACTATCCTAAACAATAGGGATAATTTACAATTTTACCAATTTACCTAAATTCACATTTTCGGAGTGTGGGAGGAAACTGGATGACCCGGGGAAAACCCATGCAGCCATGGGGAGAACGTAGAAACTCCGTAGTACCCATAGTCAGGATCCAACCCAGGTCTCTGACACGGTAAGGCAGCAACTCTACCGCTGCACCACTGTGCCGCCCTTAATGTCAACATATGTGTGTTAGGTTCACAGGTGACTTATCGTTTGGGTTAGTCCCTTCTTCAAACTAATGGAGTAGAGAAGAGATGGCTGGTAGAAAGAGATGAGTGCAAGGGGTGGGGCAAGAGCTGGCAAGTGGTAAGTGGGAGTGTAAGTGGTACAGGTTATGGGGTGAAGGCAGGAGAATAGGGTAAGGAGGGAGAGATAGATCAGCCATGATTGAATGGCAGAGTAGACTTGATGGGCCGAAAGGCCTAATTCTGCTCCTATCACTTACGAACATGAACTTATGGATCCAGTTAAGGAGGGTTTGATTGGCAGACCAATCTGGATGGGGCCTGAAGGGTGGAGAGGGTAACCTAAACTGGACGTGAAGAAGACAAAGGGGTGCTAATGGTGGAATCTGATACGCAAGGAAGATGGGGAGTAAACTGTAGAACCAGAGGGAGGGTGAGACCAATTGTAAACAAGCTGACTGCTTCACTGAACACTTCCTCTCTGTCCACCAGGACCTGTTGGTGCTCCCAGGTGCAAGCCACTTCAGTTAGCCTTCAACAGTTCGATAGAGCTCTAGGGGCTAGTGGAATCAAGGGATATGGGGAGGGCAGGCACGGGTTATTGATTGGGGACGATCAGCCATGATTACAATGAGTGGCAGTGCTGGCTCGAATGGCCGAATGGCCTCTTCCTGCATCTATTTTCTATGTAACTTCCCATACCTCCCCGTCTGTCCTCAGCTCCTTCACTGCTAAAATGAGGCCACATACAAACTTTAAAACTGCTCTTCATATTCTGCTTGGGTAGCCTACAACCCAATGTCTTCAACATTAAATTCTCCAATTTCAGGTAAACCTACCTCCACCTTATTTGGCCAGTAGCACTTCCCCGCTGCCTCGGCCGTCCCCCCCCCCCCCCCCTCATCTTCGCAATCCCACCCCCCATGTTCTCACTTACCTTTTCCCACCTTCTCACTTCCTTCACCCCACTCTCTCACTCCACCCCCATCTCATTTCTTTCTCATCTGCTTACTCCCCCTCCCCATTTCTTTTCCCTCCATTCATTCATCACCCAACTCTCCTCTCTCTGTCTCCCATCTTTGTCCCCCCCTATTCCCTTTTACCCACCGTCCCACTCTCTGATTCACTTCCCACCTCCATTTGGCCCATCATTGACATGATGGCTCTCTAGCAGAGAAGCCTCCAGTTCAATCTTCCAGCCTGGCAATTTTTTTCTCCGCAATGTATTTATCCAAAAGTCCTGAAGGGCAGAATACAGCAGCCTCCACCACAGCTGTATTCCAGAAGCCCACCACACACAGTGTAAATGTTTGTTCTCATGCCAAACATAATGTGCTGGAATAATTGGGCAGCACAGTGGCTCAGCTGGTAGCAGTTCTACCTCATAGCTCCAGAGGTTCTGGTTCGATCCTGACTTCTGGCGTTGTCTGTGTGGAGTTGCACATTTTTACATTCTTGCTTTGGCTGCGTGTTTCTTCTGGGTGTTCCAGTTTCCTTCCACATCCCAAAGACATGTGGATTTGTAGGTTAATTGGCTTCTGAAAATTTCCCGAGCATGTTAGGGATTGGATGAGAAAGTGGGATAACATAGAACTAGTGTGAACAGGTGATTGATGGTCAGTGTAGACTCAACAGGCTGAAGGGCATGTCCTAGTGCTTTATCTCGAAACTAAACTAAATTAAACTATCTTTGACTGTCATCTATAGTCACTGGGTAGCGCCATCAGCGATGGCAGCCTCGCCAACAGTCTGTCTGTCTTTTCATCTTTTTTGTTATTTTTAATGTGGTTTAAAACTACACGTGTTAACGTTCTCTGGTTTGTTGTATGTGGGGGTGGGGGGGAAACATTTTTCAATCTCTTACCTTGCCGGAGATGCGATTGTTTTCCGGATCATATGTCCGGTCGCTCTGCGGCCTAACATCATGGAGCTGGCGGCTTTGCTCGAGACTGACTTAGAGCCCAACCGTGGGGCCATGGACTTGCCATCGGAGCCTGCGATCCCTTGCCTGGGATCGATGCTCCAACCGCGGCCTGCAGATTTTAACATCGAGGAGCTCGCAGTCTTGGGTAGAGACTGATGTCGGGAAGTTCCAAGCCACACGAGGTTCGACTAGCCCCGACCCAGGGTCCGATTGCCCGGCACGGGGGAGCTGAGATACCCCCGATGCGGGAGCTTGATGCGGGAGCCCCGATGCGGAGGGCTCGACCACCGGCTGCGGGAGCCAAGATCGCCCCGACAACGGAAGGTTCGAGTGCCCCGACCGTGGGAAAACAAAGAAGGGAAGAAGCTTGAACCTTTTTTGCCTTCCATCACAGTGAGGAATATGGGGGTGTTGCTGTGGTGGATGTTCATGTTAAAAAATTATTTGGGTGTCTTGTTGTTCTTTATTGGTATGACTGTATGGCAAATCAAATTCCTGGTATGTTGCAAAACATACTTGGCTAATAAATTACTATTTATGATTTTGATTATGATTATTGCAAAAGCCATTCTGGCAAATATTTTCTGGACCCGCTTTCGCATTGTTACTATAAAGCATAGCTAGAATTAAATACAATTCTCCATCTGAGGCTGGGCAGGTGTTTTATAAAGGTTTAGTAGGTATGTTACAAAACTTACCTTCAGTCGCGCTGTAATTCTGCCACTGGCCGTGTGCGCGATTTTGGCGCCTTTAAGGGGGGGGCGGGGTTAAAACGCGGGTTTCTCCTCCCTTGTCCTGGTTAATATTTTGTTGGAGTACAAGCGTTGGCTGAAAAATCGTTCCTAGTGGCGATTTGTGTATTTTTTATTTTTATTAAATCGTCAATGTCAGCGCTACAGTAATTTTAAAAGCAGCTCCTGAAGCGTCAACGCCGATAACGGGGACGGATTCCACACATGGGACAGGTAAACAAAAGTGGTTTCTTTAAATGTATAAAAGTGCTTCTTAAGAAGCCTTTAATTCACATTTTTTCATGCGACACGGTGATTTTATTCCCCGAACTAACGGCAGTATTTTTCATGCCAATACGGGGTTAAATTCACCGCAAATTAACGTTCCAAAAGATCGCGTTCCAGAAATCCTCACTCGCAAGATGATATAAATGCCCATTAATTTACAGGTATTAAACATTTAATTCCTTCCATTTGGCCTGTAAATTCATGAAAATGAGATTTAAAAATTATGTTATATTGTGAATTATTGTGTGAATGTTATTTGGACACTTAGGCTATTTAAAAATGTTAATCTATTCTTAAGAAATTGATAGATGTTTAGATCTAGTAATTGAATTTTGTAATTAGCTACAATTAGGTAACTAACTAATTATATGCTTTACTTTCATGTCTTCTAAGTAAGATTGTTTCATATTTGTTTCAGAATGCTTCAATCTATAATAACTGAAAATTTCTTTCAATTATCTTAATTTTTAAGAAAGTTATGGGCTTTTAACTGTCCTCGATCACAGCTTTTGTGTTAAGTCAATGGAAAAGCAATAGGGAACAAGATGCTAATTTCCGAGTATGAAAATGGCCATAACTTCTTTAATACTGAAGATATGAAAGTGAATTAGGTGTCAAATTAAACTTCTTTTTATGCTTTATCTGATGGGATAAATTGCAGACTTTATTTTTAAAATCTCAAAATTTTGTAACATTGCTAGGTTTAGCCATCTGATGAGCAGTGTGATTGTCAAAGCTGCGCTTATGGAATATTAAAAACATCTTTGGATTTGTTTTTGCCTCTGGTACTTTTTAGTGCCTTCTCATTGTCTTCCCTATTTCCCATTTAATTTAATTTTACTTCTACACTTTTACAGTTCACTGAACCTTTCTGCTGTGATTAGCGTCAGTGTCTGTCAACTCGTATTCACGCTCAACAAACGTTGTCATCCAAGGGGCTTTACATTTGCCCCTCTCACTTTTTCTTTTATTTTTGAGAAGATATAAAGTTTGAACTCCATATATCTCCTACTCAAATTGTTCCCATTGCAGCAAGACTGATTTGCTTTGTCCAATAGGCTGCTGGTTCCAATCCACTTTTGCCAAACTATTTCACAGCCAAATAAAGCTTGCCCTCCCCAGTTTAGAACTTATACTTTCATTTTACATGTTGTCCTTTTCCATAACTATACTAAACATGACTGAATTATAATCACCACTACAAAAGTGCTCTCCCATTGATATTCCTTCCACCAGCCCAGCTTTATTCTTTAAATTAAATCTAAAATTGCTGCACCAACCCCATTCACACTCCTTCTCTTGCTTGGCTTGCTATATTTTGGCTCAAAACAGTTTCTCAAAAGTCTCTGCGCATTTCATACTGATAGCCACCCAGTGAAAACATGAAACATAGAACAGTACAGTAGAGGAACAGGCCCTTCGGCCCACATTGTCTATGCTAAACATGATGTCAAGTTCATCTGCTATCCCATTTTTCCCAACTTGTTCACATGCCATTCTAAACAACTCTTAAACACCACTATTGTATCTGCCTCCACCATCACTTCTGGTGGCACATTCCAGGCATTCACACTCTTTGTGAGAAAAACTTGCCCCGCACATCTCCTTTTAAATTTTCCCCTCAACATTAAAGCTATTTCCACCCTGAGAAAAAAGTCTGACAGTCTATCCTATCCATTCCTCTCATAATTTTATCATAATTCTTAGCCCAAGACAGCCAGGACCTCTACTGAGGCCAAGACTGAGTGACTGGGGCAAGCCTGAGATGCCAGCGCCTCGGCCTGCCCACAGACAATGAGGGATTGCATTCACACACAGAGGCAAAGACGGAGCCACCAGGATAACCCAGAGACAGCTGGCATTGTGTGTATAAAAACAAAAGCTGAGCAGCAAGGATGAACTGCAGGAAGAAGCCAGAGATCGCCACGTCCTGAAGACCAGGACTGAGTTGCCAGTCCTGGACTTTCTTACCACTATTTAATTCTTTTTATTTGAATTTCACGGCAATTTACATACATACAATAATAACAGACAGTAATAATCAAGGCATAATTGTACAACAGTATGTAAGCGATCCTCAAAACCCTTACCCATACCCACCTTCAACCCACCCAAGTCAGGTCGGAGCCAAACGAGGACAAACAACACTCACATACATACACATCCACACACAAATGGTAGAATAGACGAAACAAAATGTGCTATATAAAAAATAAAAAAATAAAATAAAAAAATTAAAATAAAAAATAAAAAATATATATATATATATATATACATAAAAATCTCAATCAATCTTTTTTCTAAATTTTTTAAGACATATATATATATATACGCATATATCTCAATAAACCATTGTAGGGAGGGGGGTTAAGGGGAAAGCAGCTGCTGTAGAACAAAACGATGATGGAGAACACTCAGTCCTCTTCCGAGTCCGGGGACAAGGCAAGAGAGTTAACCAATTCAAGGAAAGGGTTCCATGTATCTAGGAATGTCTTGGTAGAACCTTTGAGAGAGAACCTAAGTTTTTCAAGTTTCAGATTGTAAAGCACCTCTTTAATCCAACGGGCGTGTGTCGGGGGACAGGTGAGCCTCCAATTAAGCAAGATCAGTCTCCGGGCTAACAAGGTTGTAAAAGCTAGGACCCATTTCACCGCAACAGAGAGGTTGGTATTAGGAGGGGTACCGAAAATGGCTGACATGCCAGCGCCTCGGCCTGCCCACAGACAATGAGGGATTGCATTCACACACAGAGGCAAAGACGGAGCCGCCAGGATAACCCAGAGACAGCTGGCATTGTGTGTATAAAAACAAAAGCTGAGCAGCAAGGATGAACTGCAGGAAGAAGCCAGAGATCGCCACGTCCTGAAGACCAGGACTGAGTTGCCAGTCCTGGACTTTCTTACCACTATAAATAAATAAATAAAATGCTACAAGTGTCAGTGTGGTCACTGCTGAACCCAATGTCTTCCCTGACGCCACACAACCCACATGACTTTATGCTGGGGGAGGAAACCCACGCAGACACAGAGAGAATGTGTAAATTGCTCACAGCCTGCACCAGAGATCTAGATTGAACCCAGGTCACAGGAGCTGTGAGCCAGTGGTTCTACTAGGTACACCACAGTGCTGCCCTGGGAACTGTGCAACCAGGAATATTGGGGGGACTATTCGTGCCCCTCTTTAGGCCATCGTTCAGCTGCCTGCTGAACACTTCAATTCTCAAAGCAAAATTGATGGCATATTACTTCCAAAGCACGTTAGGCCATTACCACATGTCTGCCAAGCAGCACCTGCACCACAAACAACATTTTTACATATTTACGTATTCCCGAGGCACCTGCCTCAACACAGTAATTTAGTAAACTCAATTTAATTCAAATGTATTTTCATCAAATGTGTTGAAGAAAGCAGACAGCTCTGGGACCATTTGATGTTCCAGTTCCATTAATCTCAATGAATACTCATAACGTTTGCTGTCTTCTAGTTTGCAACCAACGATTCATTTTAGAAGGGAAGCACAAATGGGACACAGCTTCTGATATCAAATGGTTCAAATCAAACCTTTAATACATCTTCAGTTGCGTAGCAACAATGTTACAGTATGGAGAGAATGGAAATTACTCAGTAACTCCCGAAAATTCAGCAGTTATTAACATGTTGATTCTAATTTACCCAAGAAGCGCATGTGGAACGACTAAAGGGGGTATTTTCTTCTACATGTTAACTGCAGCACACAGTTGTCGAGTATAAAATCATTCTTTTTGCACCACCTTTGTGGTAAAAGTCGGAGAACAAAGAAAAAAAAATGCTACAAGAAATATGTCAATGTCTTCAATATTTTACAGCATATTAATTCCTACACCTCCTGGGCACAGTGACCTTTGTGGAGGCGTGGGATACCGAAACAAGAGTAATAGAGGAGTTATGGCACAGGGTTTGCGTTAATATTTATTGGGAACTGCTTCTAGCTGCAGGTGTAATCGAGCGCCTGGTTGCCAGAATGGTTATTCTCTCAGCACCACAGATCTCCGACAGGTGATTTACTAAGCCCATCAATGTAGGAGCTGGAAAATGCAGGCACCACACAATGAAGATCTCGAACCAATAATTTTAAAACTTTTTTCACTTCTAATATCCTTGCCTTATGTTGGGGCATGGACTATCATACAAATGTACAACTCATAAAGATCCTAATGTGGCTCTTTTGTCAGCAATTGAATGCACTGCAAGGATTGCTACAGTGCTCCCCACACCCAGCAAAGTGATACCCCCATCAATTATGTCCAATTTGAAGATTCCTGTGGATATTAGGGAGGGTGGGGGGGGGAGGGGGGGGAGGGGGGGGAGGGGGGGAAGGGGGGGCGGAGGGGGGGGAATCAGCAGTGTAACTCCCAGAGATTGCTTTGAACATATATCCATCAGAGTTTAACTGCAACGTTTTAGCTAACTCTAAAGATTCCCAGGTAATTATTTGAATTATGTTGTATAGTTTTTAAACAGTTTGCAAAATTAACTCTATTTTCAGTGATGTTAAAATGTGAGTTGACCGACCAATACTCTTGGGTTGAATGTGTAGTGCCTATTCATTGACAATTATTGAACAATGTCTTGTCTGGTCTGTGAGTCCTTGGAGGCAATAGAATAACTTTAGATCCATTACTTCTGTGTTAATTGATTTAGGCATTCACACAAGTGGGAGATAAATTTGATAGTATTTAATATAAAGCTAATGTTATCTGAGAATTATATGAAAACATATTAAAGTAGGGTCAAAAAATGATTAGCATCAAGAAAAGCAATGGCTTTTTTAATATTGTAAAAATATAAAAGTATTATAACTGACTTTTCTCCACATTTCAAAACTGTGTTGTAATTAAAGCTAAAAGGTGCAAAAGAGGGCAACAATACAATATACAATGTTATATCAATAGGCCTTTATGATACATATTAAAATATATTTATGAATTAATAATTAGATGAAAAGATTATATTTATATTGCCCTTCCCCTTTAGACCTCTTTGTGCTGTTTTCTGAAATCGGATTTTCTTAGTTGATATTCCATCCTGCAGTAAATGGATTTTTCTTGTTTTTTTTTAGCTTGCCATTCCAAACCTTACAGGGTTAGGGATCAAAAATCTAGCTGGATGTTACTGGTCCATGCGTCCTGGAAGAAATGTAAAAGCAAAGGCCAAAAAGAAGTACGTCCTATCTCCATTACAGTGACCTTAAAATGTACTGCGTCCATGGGTTATGTCACAACCAACCACCCGACTCATGTGGTCAGTTCCGAGAAGAAAGAGGTTATTTTTTGTAGAATGCTGCTATGTTCCAGCATCTGTTTCACTGAAAATGCAAGCCACAATCTGTCAGAGGAAATCCCGGAAGGCAAGCAATCTCTCACAAATCTGTTCACTCACTGCAACTCTTAACTGGAATTAAATCTTAGAGCTCAGCAGCAGTTGGGATTCCAATCTTCCGCCAGGAATTTATCGATTTGTAGACCTGGTAAATCACAGAATTAAAATTACATGTTACAGCTTTCTTTCATGAATCCTACTCTGTGATGCAGAATTCACAACAAACCTCCCGGTTAAAGGAATGGAGTATTCCTAACATAATGTGGTGCACGAGCTGCCCCTTGAACAGATAGATAAGAATTCCACCCTCTATAGATATTTGGTAAATGTGGAGCCAAAATTACCAAATCTTGTCACCAGGCAGAGCGTCTGAGGACAGTGCGAGCCAAAGAATTAGTGTTACAGAGAAATGTGAGGTGTTGCATTTTGTGAAGTCTAACATTGGCAGGACCTACACAGTGAATGGTAGGGCTCTGGGGAATGTTGTAGAGTTGAGGGATCTAGGAGTGCAGGTGCATGGTTCTTTGAAGGTAGAATCACAGGTAGATAGGGTGGTTAATGTTTGGCACATTGGCCTTCATCAGTCAGAATATTGAGTATAGAAGTTGAGAAGTCATGTTGCAGTTGTGTAAGACATTGGTGAGCTGCATTTATACTATTGTGTTCAGTTCTGGGCACCATGTTAGAGGAAAGATGTTGTCAAGCCGGAAAGGGTACAGAGAAGATTTACAAGGATGCTGCCAGGGCTAGAGGGTCTGAGCAATAGGGAGTAGGCTGGGATTCTAATCCTTGGAGCGCAGGAGCATGAGGGGTGATCTTATTAAGGTGTATAAAATCATGAGAGGCATAGATCGGGAAGATGTACAGAGTCTCTTGCCCAGAGTAGATGAATCGAGGACCAGTGGACATAGTTTTAAGGTAAAGGGGAAAAGAATTAATAGAAACTTGAGGGGTAACTTTTTCACCCAAAGGTAGTGGGTGTATGGAACAAACTGCCAGAGGAGATAGTTGAGGCCGGGACTATCCCAACATTTAAGAAACAGTTAGATAGGTACATGGATAAGACAGGTTTGGAGGGATATGGACCAAACGCAGGCAGATGGGAATAGTGTAGCTGGGACATGTTGGCCGGTGTGGGCAAGTTGGGCCGAAGGGCCCGTTTCCACAGTGTATCACTCTATGACTCTATGACTTCACCGAGACTTGCAGCATCTCAAAATATACATTCAGGTCTGGTGCAGCCCCCCCACCCCCCCCCCCCCACCCCCACCACCACCACCACCACCACCCCTCACCCCCAATAGGCTTGCACTTGGATAAACAATTAGATTCTATGATTTGAAGACAGAATCATGAAGTTATGCAACAAGGAAGCAGGCCACCATTCCTGTGTTTGCTCATTGAGAAAGAGACTTAATACAATTTCCCCTGCCTTCCTCTTCATCATGAAAATAATGGTGATGCTAGTTTAAATCCACTTTACTTGCCAACATTGTTTCGAGAATCTGCCACTACCACCATTTACAGTAGTGCATACCAGACCATGTCACTGAGTAAATCCACACCTTTGTAATACATAGATACATAGAAAATAGGTGCAGGAGTAGGCCATTCGGCCCTTCGAGCCTGCACCGCCATTCAATATGATCATGGCTGAATCATGGTAATGAATGCATGCACTGCACCACATAATTGTGCCTGAGAACTATTCTCCACCATCGACTGGTTAGTTCAGTTTGGTTCTGAGCAATGTTAAATTGCTTCCAGGAGCTCCATGTATATGATGCTCCTGGGTGTAGAGGGTTCCAGACATCCAATGGTCTTCGTGGATTGTGTTTAGATGCCACTTCCACAAAATCCAGCAGTGAAAGCACATCTTGGGAGTGGCCAAGCTTATTAATGCAGAAGATAGCTTTACAATGAATATGAGGCCGGCCTCATTACTATTTAGTGTACTTGTTAGATCAAGTCCAATACTAAATAGGCTGGCTTGGACTCACCCTTTAATTCCTTTGCAAGCCCTTAATGATGACCCCAATCCTCTACACCTTAAGATAGCAACTGCAAATGCCCACTCCATGGCCAAATGCTACAACTTGGTATTTGCCAAATCAACCTCTGCCTCCCAGGAGTAGAGTGAAAGTCAAAGTGCTTCCGTGACATTGAATCTGGCGGCAGATGGAAGTACTTACCAAAGTGGTGTTTCACAGCATCAGACAGCTGTCGAACGTTTCACAGGCACTTCAGGTGATTTTTCCTGCATCAAATCATTAAATTGTAAGTACAATGAAAATAAAGAGCAGTAAACATGAGAGATGTATCGACCCATTTATGTACATAATTACATACTCAATAGGTATGATCCATATATGTTGAGCTAAAGCAACTGGGGTGGTATCGAAAGACAAGGAAAGTACTGTGATCATTTCTCAATTTTGTTTAAGACTCAGACATTATTGCGTGCCAAGCCATCAAATCATTCGAGGCTGAGGATGTCTACAATCATTTCCTCTACTGGTTTCCCTAGAATGAAGTCTTTTACACAAGACTATCTTAGGATTTATTTTCTGCTAAGCCTCACACTTCTCAAGGGTAAGAATGCCAGTGCACAGAAAATATATTCCACGAAAAAAAAGCTATTGTGTAATTTTTGTGTTTTATCAGGGCTTGTTAATACCATGTGGTGCCATTCTATTTGAATAACTTTAAGCAAAGAAAGGCAACATATTTAATTCTGATCAGTAAGACAAACGTATTTTAACATTTCCACATTAAAATAAACATATGACAGTGAATATCATGTTCCTAGTTTTGGACAGTTCACCACGTTATTGAATTACAATTATCTATATGCCAGAGCTTGAATCACATAATCGTATTTAAATTATTAGTGTGAAGTTTAAGAGATTTAGGGGAGATTTAGGTTATGATCACTGTTTCCTGCACTCAGGACAACCAGCAGTGAGAAACGTTGTAATCGTAGTATGATGTGTGGAACGATAGTTGTGGGATGTGACTCACTGTCTGACATCCACTCCAAGTGCATCTTCACCATTTAGATGTCATCTGATTGATTCTGCTATTGGAAATGATCCGGTTCAGTGGATCAATATTCCACTGTGAGGACTGAGCACACATGACAATGCCAAGTAGCAAATAATCCTACAGGTTTACTGACTACAGGTACACCTCGATTTACAAATGATCACTGCATGGCCATTGGCCCTTTGGGGCACATGCCTTCTATTTACAGAGTTGATTTACACAACAGGTAGCACACCACTCTCTATGCATGGCATTGCCCTATACCACATATCCTTAATGCATTTTGCCTAGTCTTTTCCATTTACAAAACAATTATTCTCCAGGAACGCATCCCATTTTTAAATTAAGGAAAGGTTATATACCCCTACAAAGAAGTAATGCTCTCATCCTCACAGGCTCTGCATTTCACCAAACACAAAAAATTTAATATGAGAGCACTTATCTGCTAATTATAGGCCAATACTTTGTATCCATAGTGGACCAGTCAGTAACAGACAGAATCTAGTTCAACTTACATTAAATTGGTTTGAGGGTCTTGGAAATATCATCTCTCTCATCTCCCATGCCTTACAAAAAATATTTACAGTGGTATTAGAGTAAAAAAAAACTAAATGGATCCAAAGACATTAATATAATATAAAATAGTAGGAATTTTCATCCATAACAAAATCACTTCAATCAAAACTAACCAGATGTGTCATTAATAAAAGAACAATAAACTGAAGGTGTAGGAAATTTGAAATAAGAACAAAATACTAGAAAAAAACAATAAATCTGACAACATCTGTGGAGAAAGAAGCAGATTTAACATTGCAGGTCGATAATTTTTTATGAGAACCTGTACTGAAGACTGCTCACTATGTCAGGATGCTGCCTACTTAATGGTTTTAAAAAGAACTAATAACTAAAAAATAACTAATCCTCGCATGATGAGATCATTATATATCCAGCAATTTTGTTTTGGTTCATATTTCAAATGTGTCTGTAAGCTATTCACACATGGGGTTTTTTCCTTGATAAAGCATTGACAATGTGGAGTTCGATATTCTTGGTCTAAGAGTCCATCCCCATAGGATGCTTTGTGATTTTTGATGGAATAGCAATTGGATGGCTACACTAGTTCCAGGCTGATAGGACAAATAATCCAATTTCTCATCTTTGCTAAATGGTAATATCTATTGGAATATTCATGATGTTAAAATTACCAGGTACATGGACAGGAAAGGATTAGAGGGATATCGGCCAAACACAGGCAGGTGGAAGTGGTGTAGATGGGGCATCTTGGTCGGCATGGGCATGATGGGCCAAAGGGCCTGTTTCTGTGCTGCATGACTCTATGGTGTATGACTATATGACTGTATGGTGAAGGCAATTTCTACAACGTGGAGTGGTGCGGCGTTTGCTGGAGTCCGGCTCGGAGCTTCAAACTGCTGGTGCGGCGAGGGATTACCATCGCAGAGCCTGGGATCTTTTGCCGAAGATCGCCAGTGCTGGAGCTCTGACCACGGGGCCTGTGAACTTTATCACCGTAAAGCAGTGGTGTCCGGTAAGAAATGGCCGACTTGGGAGCTCCATGCCGCGGAGTGTTCCAATCCGTCCCGATGCCGGAGTTTCGATCATTCCGACGAGAGGGCTTGAACAACAGACCGTCGGTAACGGCAAGTGTGGAGGGTTCCAGGGGGCGACCACGGGTGAACAAAGGAGGAAGATGTCTGAACTTTATTGCCTTCCATCACAGTGGGGAATGTTGATTCCACTGTGGTGGATGTTTATGTTAAACTTTATTTTATGTGCTGTGTGTATTTTTGCTTTTTTACTTAGTATGGTAACTCAAATTTCACTGTACCTTAATTGGTACATGTGACAATTAAATTGAATCTTGAATCTTGACTCTTGATTTAGCTATGTGCTCATGGTGATTGAATTACTCACTTTCAATATAAATAATGACTGACATTTGTGTCAGGGTACTAACTGAAACTAGGATCAACTTTATTTGATAAGTTGCAGAAAACAGGCTGTGGAAAGATATGTTGGCAAAGATGGTGCACTGAAGAGGAGCAATCAGTTGAGATCCAGGCGAACAGCTGAAGCCCATGAATAATACCATTCACCGGTGTTTATAAATCCAGTGAATGGGAAAGGGGAAAAGATAGCATAGAAAACACATCTGCATCACGACACATACCTTTTTGATCAAATTTCCAAATGGTAGTTCACCCTTTGGCAATAATGGAGGTGCATAGAGTGAGCATTGTTCCGAACTGGGCTTGCATGCTATAGGGCAGGTTGACAACACTTCCTCTGTTTCTCCTCCAGTCAGGGAAAGGCTGCTGTGTTCGGAACTGCTGAAGCCACTGACACTCTCTGTCGAGTTACACTGGGAGGATGTTTCTAAACTCTCAACTGTGGATGAAGCAAACAACTTTAATCAACTCAGTCCTTCATTACTGCAGTACAATTTCCAAATATAGCAAGTCCTTCCCTGTATTTTAGCAAGAATATTAAAAAGTCAAAAAAGACAGTGAAAAATGTTCCTCGCGAGTTTCCTTCTATTAATCTGTCATTCCATCTAGTTTAGCATTCACAGAGATTTACGGGAATAGGAATCAATCATTACACTGCAAATTTCTCATTCGTCTGGTGTAGCCTTGAAGTAAGAGTAGTGGAAAGCTTACAAAAACATTGCAACTAATTCTAACATCGGTTTTTTCAAAAGCTCTTCCAACCAGGTTAAAACAAATGACTGATGGAACACACCTCTGGATATTCACCTCTATATGAGTCGATGCAATAAACTACAAATCATTTCCACTACATAAAAATGTTCAGCCATTGAATGATCGGAAGTATTCATAATGGGCCATTGTGGTGCCTTGGCACTGGGTGGGACCATGGACTGAACTGTACCAGACAGACTGTACCAGACCTCTGAATCAAAGATAGACACAAAATCCTGGAGTAAGTCAGCAGATCAGACACCTATGAGAGAGAAGCGAGTGTTACCAAACTTCTGAATTCTCTGGGGTGGAACCCTCTCCAAGATAGATGTGAAGCTCACCGTTTGACCTGTTTTTACAAAATGTTAAATGGTCAGCTCGACATAGATTACAAGACCTACACCAAACCCAAACCAATTAGGAGCAGATGAGGGCATTCGATCCAATTTGTGATTCCAGCTACCAAGACAGATGTGTACAGCAATTCATTCTTCCCCCGCACAATTAAAGCATGGAATAATCTCCACCCTATTATAGTTACCCAACCAGATGCAACTAAATTTAAGGTAGCTCTTTCTTCCCAAAAACCCTTTCTGGCTTAAGTCCTCCCTCCACCACCTCCAGTTTAAATTCCATTTGGAATATTTTGGAGGACCAAGAAACCAAGAAACCAAGACAGCATCTCTGGCGAAAAGGGGTCTGACGTTTTGGGTCGAGAACCAATAGGTGACATTTCGGGACGAGACCCTTCTTCTGAAGAAAGGTCTCGACCAGAAACGTCACTTATTCCTTTTCTCCAGAGATGCTGTCTGACCCACTGAGTTACTCCAGCTTTTTGTGTATATCTTCAGTTTAAACCAGCATCAGCAGTTCCTTCCTACACATCGTGATTGAATCATCTGCTCTTGGAGAGGATACATTTCAACATGGATTATTTATCGCACCTAGGTCATGGCTGTTGCTTAACCTGTTCTTTAGCTTTAGTTATCTGCAAGAGGCAATCACCAATATGAAGAAATACTCCAACATGAGGAAAGAAAGGTTCCTAAATGTGAATGATTTTGTCATCCTTTGGCTTGGCAGTTCTATTTCTATTTGATTTGGATTCATATCAGTCAGTGACTAAACCAATCAACATGCCATCAACAAAAAGGGTTGAATTAGGAAGGCTTTTCTCTTTCAGCTACACCAACAACTGACCAACCAGTAGGTCAATGTCCACATACTGGACCATCCTGGCCTACATACAGGGAAATCAGCAGTGCTGACATTTAACAGCTTTTACTACCTATTTATTTCATTATTAGAAAAAGTATTTCTCTTTCTTTAATATTTCAGCAAAAGGAAAATTATTGCAACATAAGAAAGTTATACTTCCAGTAAACCTCACTTTCCACTTCCTATTAATTCTGGCAAACTGACCACATTACATATAGAAATGTAACTTTTGGTTGTGTCAGTCCATGGACAGCATATCATTCACTGTGTTATCCAATGCAGGCAACTCAGTTGTGCAACTAATGCAGCTGCTGCCTCATAACTTCAATGAACTTTAGTTCCATGCTAACCTCTGGAGCTGCCCACAATTTCCCCAGTTTCCACACACAGCCCAAAGCTGTGTTGGTTGCTCGGTTAATTAATCACTAAAAAATGCTCCGAATGGTGTGCAGCCGAATGGTTAACTCTGGGAATTAGGGGTGAATTGAATAGAATTGGTGTACGAAGACAGGTAAAGCTGGAGTAACTCTGCAGGTAAGGCAGCATCTCTGGAGAAAAGGAATAGGTGATGTTTTGGGTCGAGACTCTTCTTCAGACCGAGAGTTAGAGGAAAGGGAAATGAGAGATATAGACGGTGATGTAGAGAGATATAGAATAAATGAATTAAATATATGCAAAAAGCAACGATGATAAAGGAAACAGGCCATTGTTAGCTCTTTGTTAGGTAAGAACGAGTACAGACAATAAGACTCAACAAGACAACTTTGAAACTGGTTCGACTTAAGTTGAAGAAGGATGGAGAGAAAGGAAATGCAGGGGTTACATAGAATTAGTGTAGGATTGGTGTAAATGACTACTTGATGATCAGCATAGAAAATGAACTGAAATATCTATTTCCATGCTGTTTAACCGCACAGTTCCCTTCTTCCTCTGAAGAATGCATCAGTGGCAATGAATGCTTCAATTTACTTATTACAGACAGGTAGTTGTGATTTGGTCACTCACTCATAAAAGGTCTCCCACTTGAAACATTCTCCAGGTCATCTTCCTCAATGCATGTCCGCGTGTTATATAAGCAGTTGGTGCCAGTATTGCTTCTTAAAGTTGACGGTGAAGAGGAGTAACTGTGCACATTCAGGGAACCAATGCCAGAAGATGATGAAGAAGATTGGCTTCCTGAGGAAGAAGCACTGCCATTGGATCCGATGGAATTTGGTCTCTTGGTCTGCTCTGTAACATACATAACTAACCTTGTTGGAATGTTGAGAGTGAAGACACATTTTGATCAGCATCAGCAGACAGAAGATCTACCTTTTAGGAAAATTTCCAGAAATTCTGGAAATGTTATGAATGTTCCAATCAGTGTATGAGTTAATTCAGCTTTGATTCCATTCTGAGAAAAATCATGCAGTTTGACCAAATAAAGTTTTGATATCATATGTTTTGGTTGTAAGAACGGGCTCAGTGGAAAGTCTGAGGGTGTGAATATTGGTGTCAAGGAGAAATGCCTGAAGGCTGTGCAATATTCAGAGAATATTACTCCTTGATTTATGCCCCAGTAAGAACAGAAACATACTTGGATGCATACTAGGAGAAATGGTACAAGATGGTACATTTTTTACTTTGGCAGGTTTGGAACCACTGTAAGGTGAAACATCATATGTCTAATGTGCCCTTTGTAGCAGCACTCTAGAATTAGACTTCCAATATCATTTAGCAGGCACATGGGATATTGTTCCAGGCTTGAATTAATTATTTTAAATGTGAAGGTGGCTAGATGAAAGTATATATCATATATGATGTAAATATAATGTGAATGCAACTTTTTCATTCTTTTACAAGATTTCTGGTTCACAAGCTGTTCCTCTGCATTGCAAGCATAGAAGAAATGAAGAATCGATTGGTCATCATAACAATTTTCACTTACAACAAACAGGTGCATTGATGACTTGAATTTATGTAGCGCATAAGATATTTAATCAAAGAACAACGTGGCTACAATGTCAATATAATCCAAAATTTCACACCACTATAATGCTGTAGTCCTTCCAGTATGAATGAAATTGGTGTCTTTATATCATAGGAAGTTGCATACTTTTTAAAAAGAATAAACAGCAAATAATAAAATACTTTTCTATTATGTGCCTCAAGATTGTAAATTCATGTCAAGGATAGCTGTGACAATGGTTGAATCTAGCCTAATACTCCTGTTGTTTAATACCTTGGTTCCAATCAATGAGGAATAGGACATTTCAACCTATAACATTTAGTTCTTGTGGCCTTGAAGATGATTCTGAGATGATTGTCAATTAACGTTTTACTGAAGTCATTCTTTTGGATTTTTAATAGTTATGATTATCAAAAATCTGCTCGTAATCTATGGAAGAAAAGTCTTTAAGCTCAGCCTCCAAGACATAGGATCTTTTTTCTGATACACTACAGAATCCGGTCCCTCACTAAGTTAGCCTTCGAGTTAAGCTCATACCTTTCCCTTTTGTGGTGCAGTGAACCGACCTGTCACTGATGGCTGCTTCGCTAGGTTTGATGTCCATAAATGGCTTATTGCCAATGCCCATAAACACCCTCTCCTGCTTCTGGTGTTCTAAAGAAGGAATTTCAACATTGATAGGGACTGTTTTGCAATTAGTTAACACAAAAAGTTTAAACAAAACTGGAAAACAATTTCCAAACTCGTGGGTGATGTTAAGTTACTTATAAACTAGCAAAACAATTCATGCCAGTTAGTGGACACCCTAGGAGTTAAACAAGACACCAAGTTCCTGCACACTGCAATATCCAACCAGAGGCTTCAGTGCAAACATTTGGACAGTGATTTCTACCTAGAATAGAAAATGCACAACAGACCATGGACAAGAATTGCAAATGGCAATATTTCTTTAGAAAAGCAAATGATAGCTGAATAAAGAACCACACTTTACAGTCATACCCATCTTTCACCAATATTAGCAAGTAGAAGAAAGCCATCTTCCATTGTCTAATTAATTCCCACCATTATGGTGTATGGCTTATGGTATACAGTGGGGGGGTTTTGGAGTGCAATTTGGTTGACTGCAGTGTAATCAACAAAAATGATTGTGGAGATATAAGCAAAGTCGCAAACACCTCTACTCAAATTTTCCAAATCTTTTGTGTTAGAAATTTAAGCATCATGCCAGAAATCACTTCCATTCACAACCAGCCATGCTGCTAAGATGATTAGATCAAAAACATTTAGCTGAATATTTTTGGTGCAAGAATAATATGTATGTTTGGATAGGCTCTCATATGTTGATTTTAATTCACTCTGTGTTTCAATGCTGTGAACCAATCTAATCAGAAAATAATTGTGTATAATTTTTACATCACTTTTGTATTATATTTCATTATGGAGAACATTTGGCCAATCAATTTATGCCAGCTATTAGTGCAGTCCTATCTACTCTCCTATCTATTTCCCTCTAACCTATTGACATTGGAATTTCAGGTTTACTTCCATCACAGAAACATAGCCTCACATATTTGTGTTTTTATTTAAAATGGCTCATTGTTACTTCCAATGTCAGCATTTTAAAGTTATTTTTTCCATCAAGGCTCATAGATGACCAATACTTTTGGAACCAATCTAAGCCTCATTTTTCATTTACTCGTTCAATGTCATAAATAAAGAAAAGTCTTATTTAGTTTGGTAGTTAATCTGTATTCACACAAAAGCTGTGCAAATGGTCAAGCAATGAGGGCAGAGGAAGTGTCAGATCTTGAACATGTAATCACATTCCTCACTATTCACATAGATTGCATAGTGCATAATTAATGTCACATTGTAATCCATCTATGGTGAACAAAATCCTGAGATTCCCCCATTCCACTTTGGAATCCAATGCCAATTTATAATGTTTTGGATAACACTTTAAAATTGACTTGAAGCCCATTGCCAGAAATGAATCTTTTTAGCATTGGTTGAATCTGGGGTATGAATGGTCAAATGAAACAGGCAATATAAGTATAGATTTTTTATAAAATGCTGGCACAGCACTGCCTCATAGTGCCAGAGACCCAGGTTCAATCCTGACCTGTTTGGATTCAGTTTCATCCTACAAAGCAAAAATGTGTGGGATGGTAGGGTAATTATCCACTGTAGATTTCCTACAGTGGGTAGATAAATGGTGATATCTGGGGGGGAGAGTTGATGGAATTGTGGGGATGATTAATGAAAATGTTTGTATGATGGTCCATGCTGTATTTCTCTATCATTCTCTGTTATATTTTTCTTCTCCTGTGATTTTTCTGATGAAGACTTATGTTGGTATACATTTCCTGTGCCTACCAATCCTTCTCAAGTTGCATGCAGTTTTAGTCACCCCATTACAGGAAGGATGTGGAGACATTGGGGAGGGTGGGGAAGAGGTTGACCAGAATGTTGCCTGGATTAGGGGGTACTGGCTAAAGGAGAAGTTGAACAAACTTGGATTGTTTTCTCTGGAATGTTGAGGGGAGACCTGATAAAATAATATCAAATTATGGGAGGCATAGATCAGGGAGATAGTTAGTTAGAGAATTATGGGTACCTGGAATGCACAGCCAGGGGTGGTGGTGGAGACAGATATGATAGTGGCATTTAAGAGGCATTTAGATAGGTGCATGGGTATGTAGGGAATGGAGGGATGGGAATCATGTGCAGGTAGATGAGATAAGTTTATCTTGGCATTATATTCGGCACAGACATTGTAGGCAGAAGGGTCTGTTTTTGTGCTGTACTTTTCCATGCTCCACGTTCTACACTGACTCAGACTACCTTGTCACCAGTACTTTCTTTGCAGATAAAAGGTGCAGATTCACGAATAACTTTTCATACGCACTATTAGCTGCTGTACATCCATCCAGTATTCAACATTCTAGAGGTGCCCATACACCATACTGGTGCATACCATCACAAAAAAAGCATTGCTTGTTCCCATAAAAACAATTAGGCACATATTGTAAAAGAAACTTATGACCTTGATACCTTAACATTTCATTAACTGACCAGATGTGTAGCAGCATGTTGATACTTTGCCTCCAAACAATGATCACCAAAGGTTTGCAATGACAAAAGTCAGAACAAGTTCAATTCAATAAACTACATTTAGCTTTGCCAACATCCAAAGGTCACAGCCAGCAAGATGTTGGCAAAGCTATCCTAACCACATATTTTTTATCTGCACATTTTAGAATGTAACTTGGTGACTTTGTAATGGTAACAGTAAGCACGAAACTGGCCCTCCAAGTGTTGTTGTAAATCTGAGCAAGAGATTAAATTATCTCATCACCGAATAAATATATTTTATCTTCTGTCATTTATGTGACAGACTACTTACTGAATAATCACTGAAACATGCATGTTATGTTCATTCCCATGACAACAAGATGCATCAGAATATATATATATATTTTTTTTAACAATAATTTAAAAAAGAGTGCACAACATATCGTTAAATAAGCATAATTAGGAGAAATTTAAGTTTAATGAGAAGACTATTACTGGCTTTATGGCATTCGTCAACCTATCTGTTAATTCCTGTTAATTTACTGACCTCTGTTCCTCAACGCTTGGTTCCATAATATTTTCTCTAAATCATCTATCCACGCCTGTTTCACATCTGGAGTTGGTGCATGCAAGATATAAGTATCTTGGGATTTCTGTCTTCTGAACCAAATTTCAAAACGCTGTCCACTTTCACCAGAGTTATGTGTCATTCCAATTTCAGAAGTCTGAATTACAAAATAATAAAACAAAACACACAACGATCAAGATTAAGTCAATCGTACAGCAGTAGATTTATCCTTTGGAAACTCATGATTTATTTATCTTTGTCAAATCCTTCACTTCAGCTATCCAGCTGTAGACTACTGGTAATAGCTTAGACCTCCCACATTTGCAGGTGTCTCAGTGGAAATCACAAGGATACTGATGTTCTTAGAGGCTAATGTTGGCAGTGTCACTACCACTTTCCTGTCACTTCAATATGAGAGTGCATGGAGAATCTGTGATATGCATTTGCTGCACGGAACTATTTGGCTGCTGATGCCAAACACTTACTTTTTGCATAATCAATGCAAAACAACATTTCCGGGTCATTTGTCTTTGCAACTTTCTTCCACAAAGGCCAGTGGAGCAGTCTTGATTTGTTTGTCAAGTCAGAGGTGCATTTCGAGTAAGGTGCAAAATTCAGGTTAACAGCCTTGTTGCTTATATGACGAAGCAGGTTTAATGGGCCGAATGGCCCACTTGTACAGCAAATATTCATACACAATTTCATATGAAAACTGATAATTGAGCTGACGTCTGTAGAAACTATGCAGTCTTTAATTAAACTTTGCAGGATCTCATTTTTTGTTAGCTAGCTCACAGCTTAATATGAATCATTATTGTTCCAGGTTAACAGGACAATCAGACAATAAATCACATATAAAACATTCATTTAACTTCTTAAAGGAAATATATGAGAAAGCTACCGATATTAACATATTACATTTTTGCCACGCTAAATGCAATTTATTATTGCTTTACTTTAGATAGAAGTGCTTCATCTGAAGACTTCACAATGTCTCCCTTGTGAGTTAGGTTTGCATAAAGGAATGTATAAGCATGAGGTTAATACCAGGATTGTTCTTACTAAATCATAGTTTGCTTATTTAGGTTTTCATGCTGATGAAATATAATCAAGTTTATTTTATGTTCTAAATTATTTAAATGAATAACTTTACAATATTCTGGCACAGTTTGAGTGGAATGTTAAATGCCCTATATGTGCCTTTAATCTTGTCATATGCAAAGTGGGGACTTGAAGTCTATTTGCTAACTAGAATACGCTCATTTTACCTTGAAGGATTGTTTGTAAATGTAGATGTCATTGCTTCCTTCTGTTTTCTTGGTCTTGCTGAAGAGTATGAGATCTTCAAAGAGGAAGATGTGCCTGTAACATTTCTTTCGCCCAGACCATACAACAAACTCGTCCCGACGTAATAATTGGCCCTGCTCCTTCAGGTTCACCTAGGACCAACATGGTTACAATTAAGGATATGATTAGTGGTGCAACATTTTACTTAACTTAGGTTTTAAAAATCCCTTGGGAACTCCCATGGATAATGACTACGTACAGTCTCAGTTGTAGTATGAAAACATACAGATAACAAATTCTTAGGTTTACACTCTGGTCTGTGCTGTTTGGGTGACAAGACTGAGAAGCCAATGCAGAAGAAACAGCATAGAAATAAACTATTCAAACCATTTAAGTCCTTGCCGGCATTTGTGCTTCATCTAAACCTCCTCGATTCTTCCTTATCTAATTTTATCAATGCAGTTCTCCTCTCTCATTAGCATCCCACTGAAGGCACCTATATTATTAGCCTTGCCCACATGCTCACTCTTTCTTCTGGGTAAAAGACATTTCTTCTAAATTAGCCATTTGATTTATCGTTGACTATTTTACGTCTATGACATTTAGTTCTGGTCTTCCTTAGAATTGCACAGCATTCAAACATTTAATAATTTAAAAATCAGCCTTCAGATTTCTCCTTAAAGAGAAAGGAAATGTGTTGTACACATTCTCTTCTGCGATGTGTTTCCACATTTTCAAATGTCGCTGGCATTCAGAAATATTACAAATGAAATATTTTTTTATTTGAATAAGCAAACATAAAACAACTAAAACACCTTACTATCTCACTTCTTAAATACAGGTAAAACATTTATATTAATTTCTCATAATATAGACAAATTGCTGGAGTAACTGCATAGGTCAGGCAGCATCTCTGGAGAAAATGGATAGGTAATACCTCTGTATTTTCTGCAGAAATGCTGCATGACCCATTTAGTTACTCCAGCATTTTGTGTCTATCTTTAGTATATACACCAGCATCTGCAGTTCCTTTTTATTAATTTTTTATTAATTTATCATGTATTTCTACATAATAGTCTCAGTTTTTCTTAAAAAGGTTCATTAAAAATCCACAAACAAAACCCATTACACCAGGAAGTATAATCCGTATTAAGTATAATGAATGCATATTTTTTTTAATATTTCATGTTACATGGTATATCATTTCTAATCCCATCTTCAAATCAGCACAGAGCTTGATCCATGTGCCCTGGTAGAGAGGAATTCATTCCTGTTTATACTTCTTATCTCAATTCTCAATCATGTGAAATGTGCCCAGATATAATTACTGGGTGAGAATAAAATGGCAATTTGTTGCGATGGCTAACATATGAAGAATGGGTACAATGCCATAGTCCTTCTAACATATCAATATCTTCAATACATGGAAGTGGAAAAATAGAAAATGACAACATAAATATACCATGTCATTTAGATCGCAAAATATTGCGAGATGCAGGATATTTAACCTTGTTCTTCTGAATAAATAAAACATTTTAAAATTGCAAAATATTGAAGAATTTAAATTTGTCATAAAATTGTAAATCAGATAACGTTGCTGCAATTTTCATAATCCTCAATTCTTTATCTCATTGAATATGCAATAATGCAAAAAGTAAGGTTGAATATAAAATAATTAAAAAATGCCTTCAAAGTGCAAAAGTCTTTCAAAACTTACATCACACTCCTGTATATCATCCATGGCAAGAAGGTCATTCCCATACCGGAGCTGGAAGCACACTATCTCATGGGCTCCCTGCAGTTCCTTGCACTCTTTTTCCTGGGCTGTGCTGCACTCTTTGAACATATCCCTCAGGAGTAGGTTGTACTTGCTGATTCTCTGAATCGGTTTCAAAAGATACGATGCCAAGTCCATCTTGTCACCTAATTCTAGCTGCTTGGCCTGTGTCGAGAGAAAGTCAATGTTTTAAACTGTTTCAGTGCTGAATTTACCAGTGAAACCTTTCAGATCGCAAACACTGAGGGTTGAATCCTGCGCTGCCTATATTTGAGTAGTAATCCTGTAAACCTTATTAAAACTGCAATTGTTTAAGTTTTGCAATAATGTAATTGAAAACACTTTCCTCTGTGATCTCCAATTTCTCTTATTAAAGTTTGTTTTGGCCCATGGTATCAATAAACATGCTTGGAGGCTTCAGCTACATTCTCCCTGATGATGGAATAACACCAACAAATATTCCCATCATAGATGAGGCCCTCACTTGTCTCTCCTCCATACCCTGCAGCTCTGTCCTTGTTCCCTTCCCCCCTAGTCGCAACAGAGACAGAGTCCCCCTAGTCCTTATCTTCCACCCCATCAGCCGTCGCATACAACACATAATCCTCCGAAATTTCTACCACCTCCAACTGGATCCCACCACTAGCCACATTTTCACATCTCCACCTCTTTCTGCCTTCCCCCACCCAAGTCACACTAGATTCTCATTTTCACCCTACAAACATCTTACAATAGCCTGTACACAAAAATGCTGGAGAAACTCAGCGGGTGCAGCAGCATCTATGGAGCGAAGGAAATAGGCAACGTTTCGGGCCGAAACCCTTCTTCAGACAGATAGGGGGTGGGGAGAAGAAAGGAAAAAAGGAAAAAGGCGGAGGAGGAGCCTGAGGGCTGGGGGAGGGGAGGAGACAACCAGAGGGCTGATGAAGGGGAGGGGACAGCAAGGGCTAGCAGAATTTTGGAGAATTCAATGTTCAAGCCCCCAGGATGTAGACTGCCCAAGCGGAATATGAGGTGCATTTCCTCCAATTTACGGTGTTGCTCGCTGTGGCCATGGAGGAGACCCAGGACAGAGAGGTCAGATACGGAATGGGAGGGGGAGTTGAACTGCTGAGCCACCGGGAGATCAAGTTGGTTATTGCGGACCGATCGTTTCGCCGAACACCTCCGGTCGGTCCGCAATAACCAACTTGACCTCCCGGTGGCTCAGCACTTCAACTCCCCCTCCCATTCCGTATCTGACCTCTCTGTCCTGGGTCTCCTCCATGGCCACAGCGAGCAACACCGTAAATTGGAGGAAATGCACCTCATATTCCGCTTGGACAGTCTACATCCTGGGGGCTTGAACATTGAATTCTCCCAATTCTGCTAGCCCTTGCTGTCCCCTCCCCTTCATCAGCCCTCTGGTTGTCTCCTCCCCTCCCCCAGCCCTCAGGCTCCTCCTCCGCCTTTTTCCTTTTTTCCTTTCTTCTCCCCACCCCCTATCAGTCTGAAGAAGGGTTTCAGCCCGAAACGTTGCCTATTTCCTTCGCTCCATAGATGCTGCTGCACCCGCTGAGTTTCTCCAGCATTTTTGTGTACCTTTGATTTTCCAGCATCTGCAGTTCCTTCTTTAACATCTTACAATAGCCTGTTTCCTTTATCTTCTTTACTTTTTTGAAAATAGCATTCATTCATTGTTCTTTATCTCTCCATATCACCGTCTATATCTGTCATTTCCCTAATCCCTAACCAGTCTGAAGAAGGGTCTCAACCCGAAACGTCACCCATTCCTTCTCTCCAGAGATGCTGCCTGTCCCACTGAGTTACTCCAGCTTTGTGTCTATCTTCAGTTTAAACCAATATCTGCAGTTCCTTCTTACACAAATAATCTAATTTGAACTCTTTCCAACCATGTTCACTGTTCTGTGTCCTTTCTGATGTGCACTGTAAAATAAAGTGCCAATAATGTCAATGCAGCGAAGAACAACATGCTGGAGAGTCAGGCAAGAAACTGTGGAGAGAAATCGGCAGACGATGTATTGGGTTGTAACCCTTCTTCAAGACTGGAGAAGAGGGGAGAGAGCTGGTAGAAAGAGGTGAGTGAAGGGATGGGGCAAGATGGAAAGTGATAGGTATATCCAGGCAAAGAGGGTCAGATTAACAGAGGAGTCAGGTGGGTGGAGGTTTATTATTGTCACATGTATCAAGGTACAGTGAAAAGCTTTGTATTGCATGCTATCCAGTTCAGTTCAGATAATGCTAATACATAAATACAATCAAGTCAAACTCAAGTACAACAGGTAGATAAAGGGTGATACAGAGTGCAGAATATAGTTCTCAGCATTATAACGCACCAGTTCCATAGATAAAATCCAATGTCCTAAATGGGTTAGTGGTGAATTGGGCAGTGCCTTAGAGAGTCACAAAGGCTGGAGGTGATAAGTAGAGAAAACAAAGGCTGCAGATGGTAAAATATAAGAAAGGAAGGTGAGGAGTGAAATATAAAACCAGAGGGAAGGATGATGAGTAGATGGGGAAGGGGGAGGCGACCTGGAGGAGATAGGGATGGGTGAGAAAGTAGATGAAGGAAGAGAAAGGGACTGGGTTACAGTGGGGATGGAAAGTGGAAAGAAAGGTGTTAACGAGAGAACCTGTGTCAGAAGGAGAGAGAAAGTGTGTGTCCGGGGTGAGTTCCATTCATCACCTCCAGCTTTTGTGACCTCCACTCCCCCTTTTTACAGGTTGCACTATATACTTCTGCTTGCACAATTCTGGCCTATTTATCTAGAATAACTATTAATTTATCGTATTATGGTTTATTGTATAGTTATTTGTTATGTTGCTGCGTTAATGTGCCTGTAAATCTCTAGCAAGTAACAACTTCATTATTCCCGTCCCAGTGCATGTGAAAATTAACTATGCTTCAACTCTAGACTTGACTCTTAATAACTGTTGGAGAGCATTGAAATATGGTCAATGGGTACATCAATAATATAGAAATTGTTAATATATGCAAGCAGTGATCAATGAACAATTTCCATCGAGTGTAGCGATTCATAGCAGGGACTGGTTTCAAAGCCACAAGATGCAGTTGTGCAAACAATGACTGCTCTCTATCAGGTCATATAGTGTGTAGCCACTAGCCCCAAGTGTCTGGGAACTCATCACCATATTTATACAGATTGGTTCCTCAAATGGCATATGAACGTGGATACCGCAGATGGCAAGATGGTGCTGGATCATGGTGACTCTTAGCATGCTCTTCTCAGAGAAGGATCGACTACTATGTGATTCATGCTCTAATCTTTTAAATCTCTTTTCTACTTGTAAGTATAGCATCATTTATAAATGTTCTAATAATATTTCCTGCGGGTCTGAAGATCCCATGATCCTCAGGAGCGAAGGCCTTACCTGTCCTGAGCCAACCGGACAGTGAGGCCTACTGCGACTGGTGAAGCCTGCAGCCTCCACGTATCCTCCTATGCCTCGCGCTCATGTAACGGCCGACCTGACTGGATGACTGGGCCCTGATATTGAAGGACCATCGACCTCTCCGAAGCATTAGGCCTGACTGAATGCAGGCCTTGACATTGAAGAGGCACCGACCCTATCTGACCTATGGACCTGACCAAATGCAGGCCTTGACCCGCCCGGAGGACCTGGCGCTGTATCCTGATGAACCGGGAGATCAGGTTGATTTACACGGGTTGAGCGAAGGTGTTGCGCGAAACGATCGCCCAGTCTGCGTTTTGTCTCGCCGATGTATAAGAGTCCACATCTTGAACAATGGTAGATGAGGTTGCAGGAGGTGCAAGTGAACCTCTGCCTAACCTGAAAGGATTGAGGTAGAGCGACAGGTGTTGCATCTTCTGCGGTTGCAGGGGAAGGTACCTGCAGAAGGGGTGGTTTGGGTGGGAAGACCTACTGAGGCATCCAATTCTCAACACTGATGCTCCTCAAGGTTACGTTCTCAGTCCCCTACTATATTCCCTAAACACTCATGACTGCGCAGCAAAATTTGGCTCTAACTTCATCCAGAAATTTGCAGATGCCACCACAGTGATGGGCCGGATCACAAACAGTGATGAGATGGTGTTCAGGAAGGAGATAGAGAACTTAGAGACCTGGTGTCAGGACAATAATCTCTCAGTCAATGTCAGTTAATACTCTATTTACCTCTATCCCATTGTAGACATTGGACTTTGTCTATGGAGCTGATGTGATACAATGCTGAGAGCTATATTTTGCACTCTGCATTGTCATTTTGGCTCTATCTATTGTACTTGAATTTCACAATTGTATTTATCTGATCTGTTTGGATAGCATGCAAAGCAAAGCTTTTCACTGCACCTCAATACATGTGACAATAATAAATCTGAACCCAGATCTATTTGTTAAATATTGGAACAGATATCAGCCCCCTGCTTTACTCACTCTATACCCATGACTGCGTAGCCGGACATAATGTGAACTCCATCATCAAGTTTGCCGACGACATCACTGTGGTTGGACGAATCACAGATGGGGACGAGTCAGTGTATAGAAGTGAGATCGACCGACTGACCAAATGGTGCTAGCACAACAACCTGGCTCTCAACATCAGTAAGACCAAGGAACTGATGTGGACTTTGGTAGGGGAAGGATGTGGACCCACAATCCTGTTCATATCAATGGGACGATGGTGGAGAGGGTCAATAACTTCAAATTCCTGGGCGTGCATATTTCCGAAGGTTTTTCCAGGACCCAGCACACCGATGCAATTATAAAGAAAGCACATCAGCGACTCTACTACCTGAGAAGATTATGGAGATTCGGCATGTCGAAGAGGATTCTCCTAAACTTCTGCAGGTGCATGGTAGAGAGCATTCTGACTGGTTGCATCGTGACCTGGTTCGGCAACTTGAACGTCCAGGAGCGAAAAAGACTACAAAAGTTGTGACCACTGTCCAGTCCATCACCGGCTTTGACCTCCCCACCGTCGAAGGAATCTATCATAGTCGCTGCCTCAAAAAGGCAGCCAAAATCATCAAGGACACACTCCATCCTGGCCACACACTTATCTCACCACTGCCATCAGGAAGAAGGTACAGGAGCCTGAAAACTGTAACGTCCAGATTCAGGAACAGCTTCTTCCCTACAGCCATCAGGCTATTAAACACAACAACGAATAAGCTCTGAGCTCTGAACTGCAAAAGACTATATTATTATTGCACTATATTTGTTATTTATTGAACTTTTTATTTTTTTTTCTTCCCCAGTTATGTACAATGTTTACATATTCACATATTCTGCTGTGCTGCAGCAAGTAAGAATTTCATTGTCCCATCCGGGACATATGACAATAAAACACTCTTGTCTTGAAAATATGATGTGATTATGAGGGGTTTTATTTTGTTGAAAATTTTAGAGGATTTGACTACATCTGAAGTTATATTTAGTGCATTTTATGGGGTGGTGTGTAGGGCATTCAGTAGTCATGTGGTTCTTAATGTTAACGATGTTTATGAATGTGGTTCCAAAATCACACAGCTTTGGAAGTAAGTTTAGTTTGGGGTGATACTCAGGGTTGGAACACTGAGGTGAAAGGAAGAAACCAAAAATCTCAACTTGAGATAGACACAAAAAGCTAGAGTATCTTTTTGTGAAGGGTTTTTCTGAGGAAGGGTCTCGACCTGAAATGTCACCTATTCCTTTTCTCCAGAGATGTTGCCTAATCCATTGAGTTACTCCAGATTTTTGTGTCCATCTTTGGTTTAAACATAGCATTTGCATTTCCTTCGTACACAAAAGGTTCAACTTGCTTTGTTCTGTGTTTTGGAGTAAAACTGACTTAAATGAGGCAGACTATTTTGTCAGAACCATGTACCAAGCTTTGCTTGGAGGAGTGATGGCCACCATATTGGATTGGTTACAGTTTTTGTTCAGCAGGGTGGCAGCCTGAAATGACGAGGTGCAAGATCGCTGCACCGGAATTAAGATAAGTTCAAACACATACCCTGAAAAAGGTGTTTCCATGGCTGCTAAGCAGTAAGTCTGATCGGGGTTTGTTCTTGCTGTACAGCGCATACAGTCCAAACTGCTTCTCCTAAAATAAAAGAAAGAAAGGTACAAACTCCTTTTTAATAATGAAGCAATGGTAATTATCAATTTAATTATCACTGACAACAGCTTATTAAAACAAAGTAATTTTTTTTCTCATGCTTCAAAGGATCTGATTGGATTAGCTGTTCCAGCTAATGATCGTGTCATAACAGAAATCAAACATTACTGGCATAGATTTATTAATGTCTCCTTTTTCTGCACGGCGCAATTTAATTTCAATAGAAGTCAAATAACATTGGAAAATTGTGGAATACTGGAAATTCCATGAATTGTGTGATTTTCCTGCTGTCTCACATGGGGGAAATCAAACATGCAGTTTGGGATCATTAATGTACAAAGCATTTCTGGACGCAACTGCTGTAATGTGGATCAGACATGCGTTTCCAATATTTAGTGCACACCACTTGATTTCTAACAACACTTCTTTAAAATGTTCTGATCACCCCCTGCAAGTTGGTGTAGTTTTAATGTGTGAAAATGCAAAATAATGCTGAAAGATATGCTTATTGTATATCTCAAGGAAAGTAAGTCATAGCTATTGAAACTAAGGGGAAAACCACACACAAAGTTGAAGTGATTGCAATAATTAATGTAAAAATAAATGATACAAGTATAAGGGAGTAGAGAAGCCCCACAGATGCAGATACTGGAATCTGTAAAAGAAACTCAACGGGGGCAGGCAGCATCTGTGGAGGGAAATGAGCAGTTGATGTTTATGGACTAGGACCCTTCATCCAGACTGTCTACATGAAGAGTCTTGACCTAAACCTTTGGATGGCCATTTCCCTTCAAAGATGTTGCTTCTGAAGGAAAATAAATTAGGAAGATATTGGAATGGATTGAGAAAAGGATAGAGAACATAGAACTGTACAGTTTTTAAGAAAGAACTGCAGATGCTGGAAAATCGAAGGTACACAAAAATGCTGGAGAAACTCAGCGGGTGCAGCAGCATCTATGAAGCAAAGGAGATAGGCAACGTTTTGGGCCGAAACTGTCTGAAGAAGGGTTTCGGCCCAAAATGTTGCCTATCTCCTTCGCTCCATAGATGCTGCTGCACCCGCTGAGTTTCTCCAGCATTTTTGTATACCTATAGAACAGTATAGCACAGGAACAGGCCCTTCAGCCCAAATGTCTGGCCAAACATGGTGCCAAGACTTACTCCTATCTGCCTGCACATAATCCATACCCCTCCATCCCCGCATAACCAAGTGCCTATCCAAATGTATTTTACATGCCACTATCATATCTGCCACCTCCACCATCCCATGCGGCGCGTTCCAGGCATTCATAACACTTTGTGTAAAAAATCTGTTTTGCACATCTCCTTTAAACTTTGCCCCTCTCACCTTAAAGCTCTGCCCTCTTGTACTTGATATTTCCATCCTAGGACAGTCCATCCTCCAAATGTCTACCCTATCTGTGCCACTTATAATTTTATATACTTCTATCAGGTCTCCCCTCAAGTACTGGCATTCCCGACAAAACAATCCAAGTCTGTCCAACATCTCGCTGTAGCTAATGCCCCCTATTCCAGGCATCATTCTGGCAAATCTCCTCTGTGCTCTTTCCAAGGCTTCCACGTCTTTCCTGGAACGGGATGACCAAAACAGCATGCAATAATCTCAATGCGGCCTAAACAAAGTCCTATAATTCAAAAGGAGTGTGTAATCTAAGAGACAGATTATTTTTATGTTGGTAAAGAATATGTAGGAGATCAATTGGCATCTCACGTGTCTAAGGAAGCAGCGTCCAACTCTAATGGGGTCCCTTGCACAGCTTTCCAGCTCCTTCAGGAAGTACTGGCTATGGAAGTCATACAGTTTCTCTAGATTTCCAAAGATGGTCCCTCGATGTCCCCGCAAATCCTGAGGAAGGTCCATACGATCCATCTCAGGGAAGTATTGTGAAGTGACGTATCCAAGGGAACGGACGTACTCCCTCTCAGTGATCAATATCTCTTCCATAATGTGTTGCAGTTTATTGCTTAGAAGAAATAAGAAGCAAACAGAGGTAAAAATATTACTTAATGTGTTCCTTTCAACAATTGTGATAATCCACAATAAATAAAGGTAACATTCTAAAGTTATCAATCACCATCTGGAGTTTCAGTTTTATAGACATGTCTTAAATGATTACGAACAAGAGAAATGGGGGGTTAAGATCGTGCATTTTGACTAATCAAATAAGGATTAAGCACGGGAGCTCGATGAAAGCGGGAGTTTAAAAGAACAGAGGAGAAGAATGATAGGGTGAAGTACTCAAAGAAAAGGTGGGTGCCTGGATTAGTCAGGGAGAGTTGATTGGTAGTAAGAAGATAGGAGGGAATCTGAGAACCAAATCTACTACCTAGAGGATGGTTAAATCTGGAATGCACTGCCAGAGTGGAGGTGGAGGTAGTGTGTGTGTGAAGTATTTACATGCGGATTTGAGTTGCCAGGGCAAAATAAGCTTCAGACTAAGTGCTGGTAAATGGGATTGGTACTTGATGGTTGTCATGGACATGATGGGTCAAAGGAACTGTTTCTTTGCTGCATCACTCTGTGACTTCAGGATTAGTCTTGTATCAAGTTTACATAGGTATGAACAACCAGAGGTAGATTTACTCATTCCCACTGCTCTCAGATTTGTGCTATATTGCCACATTATATTAAAAGGGCTGTTCAATCTTGTTTAACTGCAAACTGCACCATTGAAATAACCATGAAAAAACTAAATGATGACTTTAACATAGCTATGGAAACCCACATGGCAATAATCATTTTGAATATTTTTTTATTTTAAGTATTGGTTAAGGAAACAGCCGACTAAAACAGTGCAAAAAAGTGATTTCCAATAATGTCCTAACTTGATGGTATTACCAGAGGCACAGATGGAGTACTGGGCAAGGTAAACTGAAACTTACACAGTTTGGGAAGTAAGACAGAACTATTGCTGAACTATTATCTCCCTCATTGGTGACCCTCAGATTTTCCTTGATTGGACTTTATTGGCTTCACCTTGCACTAAATGTTATTCCCTTCTCATGTATCTATTTGCTGTAAATGGATCGATTGTAAGCATGTGTTTAAGAAGGAACTGCAGATGCTGGAAAATCGAAGGTAGACAAAAATGCTGGAGAAACTCAGCGGGTGAGGCAGCATCTATGGAGGGAAGGAAATAGGCAACGTTTCAGCTCGACTGATATGAGGGTGAGGGGTGGGGGGTGGGGGTTGAGGGGGGGGGCGGCAGGAAGAAAGGAAGAGGTGGAGCCAGAGGGCTGAGGGAGAGCTGAAATGGGGAGGAGAAAGTAAGGACTACCTGAAATTAGAGGAGTCAATGTTCATACCGCTGGGGTGCAAACTGCCCAAGCGAAATATGAGGTGCTGCTCCTCCAATTTACGGTGGTCCTCACTCTGGCCATGGAGGAGGCCCAGGACAGAAAGGTCGGATTCGGAATGGGAGGGGGAGTTGAAGTGCTGAGCCACCGGGAGATCAGGTTGGTTATTGCGAACCGAGCGGAGGTGTTCGGCGAAGCGATCGCCAAGCCTACGCTTTGTCTGACCAATGTAGAGCAACTGACACCTAGCGCAGTGGATGAAATAGATGAGGTTGGAGGAGGTGCAGGTGAACCTCTGCCGCACCTGGATAGACTGCTTGGGTCCTTGAATGGAGTCAAGGGGGGAGGTAAAGCGACAAGTGTAGCATTTCTTGCGGTTGGTTACAAGGGAAAGTGCCCGGAGAGGGGGTGGTTCGGGTGGGAAGGGACGAATTGACCATGTATTGTTTTTCTGCTGACTAGATAGCATGCAACAAAAGATTTTCACTCTACCTCAGTACACATGACAATAAACTGAACTGAACTCAACTGACACTCATAAACTGCCCAATATGTGTTACATTTTCCATAGGAGTAAATTGAATTAGATGGAAAGTCTGGGTCCACATAGGAATTCCTGGCTAGGTTCATAACCCTTCCTCTGAAAGAATGCATTATTTAACCATAGCCAGGAGCGGTTTACATTTTTTTCCACAGGACAATACCCCACAAACCCCCAGATTTGAAATGTCAGAAGATTCATTCTGCATCCCAAGATGATAATATTGTGAATAAATCCACTGTATTATAGAAGATCACCTCCAAATATTATGAACTTTGTCTGGGTCTGTGACTGATGTTCTGATGGGGTATCATACAACATTTAGATCAAAATCTCTCCCATATTCCTCATCACAGATTGGAAGCTTAAAGTCATCTCAAGTCATAATTTATCAAATAAGTAGCAGAAACCTTTGAGGAGTGCATCCAATTATATTATCACTATGTCATTTATTACCTGTGGTAGAGGTGAAGGTGTTGGTATTAATTGGTAATGAGATACTGGTTGAACAGACTGATTTAATGAACTTTTGCAATGTCACTAATTATAACTATTCATGCAAGTGGCGGGGACTTCATGACTATCTTGCCTTGGGCGTATGGGTAACACAGGTCCTTTCGAGAATAATCATTAAAAATATAATCATGATACAATACACTGAGGGGAAAATGCATTATTCCCTTATATTCACATCTGATAGACAGGTTTCTGCCAAATATCAAACTCCTATTATTACCATGAATTCTCCTTTGTCAGTTCTTGTATTGCCCCTCGTGACATGCTTGGTCCTTCAGGTTCACTGAGAACAGACCTAATCGGTGGAGCAGCACCACTTCTTTTACTGCCAATTGCAGTGCTCCTATAATGTTTGTCTTCGGAGCAAAAGCTCGCATGTCGTGACAGCTGGAAGCCCTGCGCTGCCTGCATAATCTTTTTTGAGGGATAACTTCTGTGACGAACAGCGGGAGAAAATATTGGGTCTGAGTAGGAAGGGAGGGAAGAGATCTGAGGGCTCCTCTCATCACTCGTCTCATCTTTTGTATTCAGACACACTGACCATTCAAATACTGAAGACTTGGCTTGTACCCTTTTTGGCTTGTTTGTCACATTTTCTTTGTGATTATGAATGCTCTTCGCAGGCAAATGTTTATGTCCTTCCTTTTTCTGCCAGATTATTCTTTCTTCAGTCCAAAAACTCCCACTCACATGAGAGGCACTTGAGACCAAGTCCTTACTGCTTTTTTGCTCAGCGCTCTTTGACTCTCTCTTGCTATCTGAAGAAGAACTTCCATCAGCCTTCAGCACCTTCCTGCACAACTCTAGATTTTCCTCAAGGAGTTGCCTGACTTCTTCGTAATTCAACAAAGTTACATTCCACATCTTCATGCCCTGAAGGCTGTTCGGGCCATGGGTCTGACTCTTCATCTGATTACATTTTTCAACAGAGAATTCTGAAAATCGTTGATGATAATTTTCAAGATGCTGCAGTGTTTCTTCACTGAATTTTGTGGAGTTACATGTTCCCAGCTGGGCCAAGCAACATTTACAATCCTCGATCAACTTCAGAGCCTAAAAAAAAGAGACCACATGTGTAATGAATGTTATTGAAAAGGAAAATACTGCAAATGATAGAAATCTGAAACAGAAGTAATAAATGCTGGAGATACATAACAAATTGGAGAAAGGATACAAATATCTGAAGAAATATCCATTTATCTCATTTCACATGCACTTTCTCTATTTGGCATAAGGTAAAATCTAACATGAGATAAACATTACAAAATTACAGAACCCCATTTCATAAGTGAGTAGCTTTGAGCTTCCATACATCCTTTTGTGTGTCTATTTACTGTGCATTCCTAAGTCTAGGAAGCATGGATTTGATATTTTGACAGGAGAAACAGGTTTGTCATATGCTTTACCCATATATTGAGTGGCAAAACACTGATATACTTGAACATTCATAAGGCTGTTTGTTTCCATAGGGATTTTCCCAGTTGTCCATAGTACCTGCAATAAGATTTGCAAAAACGCCAGTGAAATGAACAAAAGCTGTCTGTTCTGCTTCTCTGGTGTTTCTATAAATATCCTGCCAAAGTTGCAGCAAACAAAAAGGGCAGCCTGTTGGGAAATTCAGCTCCCTATCATCAGCTCCCCAGCAAGCAGTTCAACAAAGCTCGGCAGAGAAAGTCAGGGAGCAGTTTTCTTAAAGCAGTTTTATTAATTATTTCATCATTGTTTTCCAATCCCCCTGAAGGGGTTGACCTTTCAAAGCTCTGTGATTACTAGCCTTTCTTAATTCAGTTTCCACATTTGAGAATGAACAATCTGCTTGACTATGATACACCTGGCAATCCCTTCATCAAGCACCTGCTTTCCAGCCTGAATCACCTGAAGATGCTGGCCCTGCCTCCAAATCCCTGACTGAATCTATTCAATTAGCCAGTGGAGTTCTCTTGTGGTGTGTTAGAAGGAGAATAAAACCTAGACATAATTGGCTGTGGTGTTCTGCCCACACATTTGGTGAGGTCATTCTGCTTTTGCTGTGAGAGTTTTCTTATGTTCCTTTCACATATAACATGCTTGTTGAACTCCTTTTTAAGTTAAAGTTTACACCAGTGGGCATCTTGAAACTGGTGCTTCCTCACATGTCTGTGGACGTTGTCTCCGTGTCGGGTTTTATTTTCCTTTCAGATTTGCCTAATCTCTTACTTCTTCAGCCTAGCCAAAGCCACACAATGCTTTTCAAATATCATCCAGGTTGGTTAAATGCTGTTGCCCACCACCATCCATTCCCTAACCTCCCTTTCAATGTCCTTGTCTTTAAGTTTTACTGATGCAAAGTTGTCTTATCCATTGGTTTCTGCTGCTTAAATTCTACTTATTGTAATTATCGCAATTCGCTTACTGTTTGAGGAATGAGTACTCGACTGTTTGGGTGGAAATCGTATCACTATTTTGGCAACTGGAACTTATTTGGGCTGATATCAGCCAATAACTTCCTAAGGAAGATACCCTTACAACCTCTGCATATTGGTTAGTCTTTTGAATTTTTATTTGAAAGATTTTATTCATGTTATAGAATTTTTTTAAAGTTCATATTATATTTTATTCAGCTTCACATTCTGCAATATTGGGGGAGAAAGACAAGGTAATGTTATATGTATTTTACAATACTTGCCGTTATGTTTTTCTTTATACAAACCTTATCACAGTAGTTGTACAGGTTGACTAGAGCATTCAATTCTGCCTGCTGTTTCTTAGCACTAATGTGAAAATTGTCAAGTCGGGTTTTAAACTCTTCCACCATATCTTTGAACACTGAAAACTCAGGATACGAGAAACCATCCAGTTGATTTGCCTCCTGCAACAGCTCCAAACTCTTTTTGTATTCCTGCTGTAAGGTACAATTGTAAAGTGGAGCAATGTTGTTTTCTATATTACATAGCAAGTTATACTTGTGGTACTTTATTAACCCAAGGTGTTTCATGAGAGTGATAACAAACATGATGCTAAGTTATATGCGGAGGTATAAGATAAAGGTGGTTAGTGTTCAAAGACGTGGCAAGGTTTAGAGAGTAAATACAATTTAAGTATCACTGTCCTAATTACTGTGTTAGTTTTGTGCCATCTTTATCTTTCCACCCATCTTCTTAATTCTTTTCATATGTTTTCATATGTCAATAATGTTTTCATTGATCTGACAGAAATTTAAGATGTAACTAAAAACATATACAAGGCACTCTGCTGAACATATAGGTCAGGTCAATAACTCACATAATAAAAAGATGTACGCTGACACCCTCCATTTTCATATATTAGGGAATTGAACTACAATTGATATTGTAACAACAAGAAAATGTCATAAGCTAAAAGCCTTTCCATCAGTTATAAGATGAATCGTAAATGTAACAACAGGGGTGGAAGCTATTTGGCTCATTGGGTCCATGCCAGCTTCCAGGGAAGCAATCCCATAAGTGCCATTCCCCCTCTCCTTATACCGTTGTACCTCAGTGCCAATCTCTTCACACATACCTATCAACTCCCTTTTGATTATTTTTACCCATAAGGGATAATTTATAGAGGCCAACTAAACTACCAGAAAACCTTTAAGACACGGCAGAAAACAGAATGGCAGGAGGAAACCCACCTGCTCACAGAGAGAAGGTGGAAAGCACTGCACATGCAGACGGCAAGATTTGGATCCATCTGGGTCCCACAGTTGTGGGGAACAGCATGCATCACCATCATGTCACCCATGATGGCAGGAATATGGCAGAAACTCTCGAACGACCTGGATGAGTGAGTTCCAAACACACTGAAGAAGCTGAGCACCATCATGGACATGCTGCTATCTGGACTCCAGCATCCAGCTCAAGATGGCGGCGGCGCGGGCACATCGCGACGCCCCGGGTCTCCCAAGAACCCGAGAAATTGGGAAAATAGCGACAATTCCCCTACCTGTCTCAAGGCTGCTCACACGGAGCAGTCTTGCATCCCTTTCGTACAGCCGACAGGAACTTCTGGACTTCGGTTCCTGCGGCTGCAACAACTTTCTGCTCGATCTCCGTCTCGCTCATGAGCTAGTCAGAGCAGTGGAGCAGCGGAGCCGCGGGGCGGTAGAACGGCAGCGAAACCGCGGGGCGGCAGAACGGCAGCGGAGCCGCGGGGCGGAACAACGGCAGCGGAGCCGCGGGGCGGTAGAACGCCAGCGGAGCCGCGGGGCGGTAGAACGGCAGCGGAGCCGCGGGGCGGTAGAACGGCAGCGGAGCCGCGGGGGCGCGGGGCGGCAGAACACCAGCGGAGCCGCGATGCTGCGGGGCGGCAGAACACCAGCGCGCACCAAGCCAGCTCGGCCGACCAGAAGCACCAACAGACGGCGACGTGAACGGAAGCACCGCCGGGGACGCAGAGGTGGGTTAAAGGCCAGGTTAGAGCTAGCCCCACACAGGCTGGCGATTCCTAGCCTTTTCCTCGCCAACGTGCGCTCACTGGTTAACAAAATGGACGAACTCCGGCTAAGGATCACCTCCCACAACTGGATCAAAGACTGCAGCATCTTGATCCTCACTGAAACTTGGCTCAACACCGACGTTCCTGACAGCGCCATCCAGCTAACGGGGCGGCATTTACTCCGAGCGGACAGGACAATTGACTCCGGTAAGACCAGAGGTGGAGGTCTGTGCATTTATGTAAACAAAGCATGGTGCACGGACACCACCATCATCGAGAGTCACTGCTCAGCTAACCTAGAGTTCCTCTTGGTTAGATGCAGACCGTTCTATCTGCCCAGAGAGTTTACCTCCACTGTTGTGACTGCAGCCTATATTCCTCCTGATGCTAATGCCAAGCTTGCAATGAAAGATCTGCATTCTGCCATTAGCAAACAACAGACTCACAACCCCGAGGCAGCCTTCATTGTTGCGGGTGACTTCAATCACTCCAACCTGAAGACTGTACTCCCCAAATTCCACCAACATGTCTCCTTCGCCACTAGAGAAGGCAAGACATTGGACAAAGTCTACACCAACATGGCTGAAGCTTACAAAGCCGTCCCCCTCCCCCACCTTGGACAGTCTGATCACCTCTCATTGTTCCTGCTCCCAAAGTACTCCCCACTCATCAGACGGGTTAAACCCACTGTGAGGACAGTTAAAGTCTGGTCAGAGGATGCGGACTCCACACTTCAGCAGTGTTTTGGAAACACTGACTGGAAGGCGTTTGCAGCCCAGGCCACCCTTGACTCCCACACGGACATTGACTCCTATACATCATCTGTTCTGGACTTTATAAACTCCACCATCAACAGTGTCACCTCCCTCAAACAGGTGACCATATTCCCGAATCAGAAGCCATGGATGAACAGCGAGGTCAGGCTACTGCTGAAAGCACGGGACACCGCTTTCAGGTCAGGCGATGCCCGAGCCTATAGTTCATCCAGGGCTAACCTGAAGAAGGGCATAAAGAAGGCCAAGCACTGCCATAAACTCAGGATTGAGGAGCACTTCAACAACAACTCCGACCCCCGACGCATGTGGCAAGGCATCCAGGCCATCACGGACTTTAGACCCACCAACACCACCCCCACATCCAGTAACGCCTCCTTCCTTGAGGAGCTCAACCACTTCTATGGCCGTTTCGATAGGGACAATCGGCAGTTAGCCATCAAGGCGGTGCTCCCTGCCGATCACCAGCCCCTCTCACTCACCCCCTTCGACGTGTACGTGGCACTGAGTAGGACTAATGCACGTAAGGCTGCTGGCCCCGACGGCATCCCCGGGCGCGTCCTCAGGGCCTGTGCTGCGCACCTGACAGACGTCTGGACTGACATCTTCAACCTGTCACTTGCCCAAGCAGTTGTGCCCACGTGCCTTAAACCCACCTCCATCGTGCCGGTGTCAAAACACTCCACTGCGGCAAGCCTCAACGACTTCCGCCCAGTTGCACTTACTCCCATCATCGCCAAGTGCTTCGAGAGGCTGGTCCTGGCACACCTCAAAGGCTGCCTACCCCCCACGTTGGATCCCTATCAGTTTGCCTACCGCAAGAACAGGAGTACGGAGGATGCCATCTCAACGGCACTTCACTCCGCCCTCTCCCACCTCGACAACAGAGACACTTACGTAAGAATGCTGTTCATCGATTACAGCTCAGCATTCAACACCATCATACCCTCTAAACTGATCACCAAACTCGGTGACCTGGGCATCGACCCCTCCCTCTGCAACTGGATACTGGACTTTCTAACCAACAGACCCCAGTCTGTTAGGTTAGACAAGCACACCTCTTCAACCCTCACCCTGAACACCGGCGTTCCACAGGGCTGTGTGCTGAGCCCCCTCCTCTACTCCCTCTTCACCTACGACTGCACACCTGTACATGGTACTAACACCATCATCAAGTACGCAGATGATACAACGGTGATTGGCCTCATCAGCAACAACGATGAGTCGGCCTATAGGGAGGAGGTCCAGCTCCTAGCAGCATGGTGCGCTGACAACAACCTGGCCCTTAACTCCAAGAAGACCAAGGAGCTCATTGTAGACTTCAGGAAGTCTAGGGGCGGCATGCACACCCCCATCCACATTAACGGGAGGGAGGTGGAACGTGTTTCCAGCTTCAGGTTCCTGGGGGTCAACATCTCCGATGACCTCTCTTGGACCAACAATACCTCAACTCTGGTCAAGAAGGCTCACCAGCGTCTCTTCTTCCTGAGGAGACTAAAGAAGGTCCATCTGTCTCCTCGGATTCTGGTGAACTTCTACCGCTGCACCATCGAGAGCATCCTTACCAACTGCATCACAGTATGGTATGGCAACTGCTCTGTCTCCGACCGGAAAGCACTGCAGAGGGTGGTGAAAATTGCCCAACGCATCACCGGTTCCTCACTCCCCACCATTGAGTCTGTCCAAAGCAAGCGTTGTCTGCGAAGGGCGCTCAGCATCGCCAAGGACTGCTCTCACCCCAACCACAGACTGTTTACCCTCCTACCATCCGGGAGGCGCTACAGGTCTCTCCGTTGCCGGACCAGCAGGTCCAGGAACAGCTTCTTCCCTGCGGCGGTTACACTACTCAACACTGTACCTCGGTGACTGCCAATCACCCCCCCCCCCCCCCCCCCCGGACACTCCTCCCACCAGGATTTATTAGATTTATTTATTTACTGCTCATATTTATGTCGCTCTTCTAGGGAGATGCTAACTGCATTTCGTTGTCTCTGTACTGTACACTGCACAATGACAATAAAGTTGAATCTGAATCTGAATCTGAAGTATCACAACCTCCATCTTAAGTATCCCATCCCTCCAGAATACTGCAGCTGCAGTGAATACCATCTACTGAATGCATTGCAGTGCCTCACGAAAGATTATTCAATAGCATCTGCCAGACTCAAAACTCCTATCACCCAGAGGTCCAGAGGCAGCAAATGGTGAAATTGGCACCTCCAATTTCCTTCAAAATCACACAATACTAATAGGAACAAATATAATCATTACTCCATTGTTCTGTGTCTCTCCACTTGTCAGCACGGTGGACACAACTTCACACAGTGGACTAAAGAGACTGCTAACCATTGTCAGCTCGGGAACAACTAGGATGAGCAATAAATATATCCTTGCCAGTGTGCTTACACCTTGAGTATGAATTCCCAAAAATTGTAAATATTAACCTACTTCACATAAACCCTGTCCAGCCTTGAATATCGTCTAATTGGTGAATGCACTCGGTTTATGGGTGCCCTTAAAATGTGAATGTTATTATCAGGAATGTTATAATTATATATATATATATATATAGAACATATAGGTACAGTGAATATGACTTACTGTGGCCAAGATAAAGAATTCACTGAACTTTTGCTGGGTTTGTTGTATGACTTTAAGTGAATCTCCACTTGTGACTGAATTCTGCAGATATGGTTCACCTTCACAAAGAAGCCAGTTGTTTTGCTGAAGAGGCAATGAAGAGATGAAGAGAACTCTCCAATAATTGTTTTAAAGCAAGATACGATTGAATACATGTTTTTAATCATTTAATTCATGAATTTTACTGCAATTATAAATGGGAATTGCTGGAAATCACAGAAGCATATTTAGCATTCCATGGGACATTTTCAGTTTTGCACTATATTTCCAGCAATTATACTCCTGGAAATTAATTATGTCATTTAATATTCTGTAAAATGGCATTTGAAGTATGAATTAAGGTGAGCATTTTGTAACGCTGATAGGCCACATCATCTGATATGGCATGTGCATGGTTTACTGCAATTGCATTTCACAAGTGCATGTTCATAAGTTATAGGAGCAGAATTGGGCCATTCAGCCCATCAAGTTTACCATGCCCTTAAATCATGGCTGATCTATCTTTCCTTCTCAGCCCCAATCTTCTGCATTCTTCCCATAACCCCTGACACCCATACTAATCGAGAATATGTCAATCACTGCCTTAAAAATATCCGTTGACTTGGCCTCCACAGCTCAATGTGGCAATGGATTCTACCCTCTGACTAAGGAAATTCCTCCTCATCTCCTTTCTAAAGGTACATCCTTTTATTTTGACTATGGTCTCTGGTCCTTGACTCTCCCACAGTGCAAACAACATTTGGTGACACGTGATTCTAAAGTGCCTATTTGTATTATTTGGGGAGTGATCTATTGGATTGAGTTGGACAACAGGACAAAACATGGTGGGTGGGATTAGAACCAGAAAAGAGCTACAATTGTGTGCTCAGTTTCAGGGCCATACTTGTCCTTTTTCTCACAGAGAAGATGATGAATGAATCTGTAGTGTGGGCTTTTCAACCCATCAGTGGCCCCATTGTAATTAGATGCTCAGATATATCACCATTGTGGCTCAGCTAGAGTATAGGTTCAACTTTAAATCTTTGCAGTTGGACCCTGTGCGTTGCTATAAAATCATGTATTTCGTTTGACATGTATTTCAAGCATGTATTTTGTTTGACATGCCTTTATATCCCTGTAGTCACATTGTCAATCTTTGCTCTCTCACACCATATTCTTCCAGCATATTTCTGGAGCATTTCTTTTTTATTTTTTTATTTTTATTTTTATTTATTAGAAGTACATTACATCACAACCAATTACATTAGTACTCGTCACGTATATCTTATTACAATTAATGTACTCCGTCATTTTTTACACTAATAAAAGGGAAAGGATGAGATTGAGTGAAAGAAGAAAGTGAAGGAAAATAGTGAAGGTGTAAAAACGTGACAACAAGAAAGAACAAAGACCCTGTAAGAAAGAAATTTAAAAAAAGAATTAAGAGATGGACCCTAAAGAAGAAGAAAAAAGAGAAAGAGAGAAAAGAGAAAAACAAATACTTTGTTATGAGCATCACGCAAATGCGATATACCAACTCTCCAGCTTTCATCCCCCCTTACCTGACCTCAGTTCTGGAGCATTTCTGATTCCTTATTCCCCCCCCCCCCCAATATACATTGCCTCACCCCCCCCTCCCGAGCTGTTGAATAAATAACCCCAAATTACAAGAGGCAATGCTAGAAATGCTCAGAAGGGCAGGCAGCATCTGTGGAAAGAGAAATAGAGATAGAGTTTCAAGGTGAAATTCCCAACCTGTTTAAATTTATCTTCGAGTGTCCTCAGATTCTGCAAGAACTCCAAATGCTGCAGACACTGATTGGACTTCATCACTAGCGTATGGACACTTTCTTCCACCGTATTATAGAGAGGTGTTACTAAATCAATCGCATCCCTGCAAATATATAAGGTTACAAAACAACGCGAGTCATATATATTCACAGTACCATTATAAATATAGAGGTTACATATTTGGTTGGTGGCGCGACTCACGTTGCAGCGGCCTCTGCAGTCCGTCTGTCTTTTTTTATTTTTTTTGTTTCGTTTTGAGTTTTGTATAGTTTTTTTTTTTTTTTTTTTTACTGGGTATGTGTGGGGGGGCGGGGGGCAGGGGGTGGGGGTGGGGAAACGTTTAAAATCTTTTCCCTGCATGGGAGACCCGACCTTTCTCTGTCGGGTCTCCGTTGTCGTTGGGGCCTAGCACCGTGGAACGGCCTCCAACCGGAACGACCTGGGGCTCCAGTCGCGGAGCCTGCGGACTACTCACCATCGTGGAGCTGGCCAAGTTCGGAGCGGGAGGAGCTGTGGTGGCGCGCTGCTGCTACCCGACCCCGGAGATTCGGAGGCTTCAGCCGCAGGTCTGGTGGATGGTAACATTGGGAGCTCGCGGGTCCATGGTGGGAGACTGCTTTTCGGGGCTCCCGCAACGGCAGCTACTCCCGCCCGAGTTGCGGTGTTGAGGATGACCTGGAGCGGGGTCTGGCATCGCCCGGCGTGGCATTGGTGGCCGTGGGACTTGCTGGCGCTACCGGGGGCTACAACATCAAGACCCGGAGCGTGGCCTTGCATCGCCCGGCGTGGCTTTAATGGCCACGGGACATATCTACAATCGCCCGCCGGGGGCTTTGACTTTGACATTGGGAGGAGAATGTGGAGTGCAGGGGAGAGGTAAGACTTTGCCTTCCATCACAGTGAGGAGGAGATTCACTGTGATGGATGTTTGTGTAAATTGTGTTGTGTCTTGGTTCTTTTTACTTGTTTGTATGACTGCAGAAACAGAATTTCGTTTGAACTTAGGTTCAAATGACAACAAATAAATATCTATCTATCTATATCTACATGACTAACAAAGCAACAATAAATGAAAGTGCGTTTCTCTGTACAAATGCCAACTGCACCCAATACATCAAGTGATACTTGATGTATTGGGTGCAGTTCTGGTCCCCCAGCTATAGAAAGGATGTCATTAAACTGAAAAGGGTGCAGAAAAAATTAACGAGGATGTTACTGGAACTGGAGGGCTTGAGTTATAAGGAGAGACCTTTATCTCTGAAGCATTGGAGGTTGAAGAATGACCTTATAGAGGTGTATAAAATCATTTGAGACATGGATAATAGATGGTCGCAATCATATCCTGGAATAAAGGTGTCTAAAACCAGAGAGAATGGAATTAAGATGAGAGGGGAAAAATGTAAAAGAGACTCGAGGGGTAGCTTTTTCACACGGAGGGTAGTGGGTAGTGGAGTTGCAACGAGACCTGGGTGTCCTTGTACATCAGTCACTGAAAGTAAGCATGCAGGTACAGCAGGCAGTGAAGAAAGCAAATGGCATGTTTACCTTCATAGCAAGACGATTTGAGTATAGGAGCAAGGAGGTCCTTCTGCAGTTGTACAGGGCCCTGGCAATACCACACCTGGAGTATTGTGCAGTTTTGGTCTCCTAATTTGAAGAAGGACATTCTTGCTATTGAGATAGTGCAGTGTAGGTTCACCAGGTTAATTGTGAGGATGGCGGGACTGACATATAATGAAAGAATAGGTCAACTGGGCTCGTATTCACTGGAATTTAGAAGGATGAGAGGGTATCTTATAGAAACATATAAAATTCTTAAGGGATTGGACAGGCTAGATGCAGGAAAAAAATTCCCGATATTGGGGGAGTCCAGAACCAGGGGTCACAGTTTAAGAATAAGGAGTAGGCCATGTAGGACTGAGATGAGGAACAACTTTTCACCCAGAGAGTTGTGAATCTGTGGAATTCTCCGCCATAGATGGCAGTGTAGGCCAATCCACTGGATGTTTTCAGGAGAGAATTAGATTTAGCTCTTCGGGCTAACGGAATCAAGGGATATCAGGAAAGAGCAGGAACGGGTACTGATTTTGGATGATCAGCCATGATCATATTGAATTGCTGGCTCGAAGGGCCGAATGGCCTCCTGCGCCTATTTTATTTTCTATGTTATATGGAACCAACTGCGAGAGGAAGTGGCAGAGGTGGGTACAGTTGCAAAATTTAAAACATATTTGGACAGATGCATAGATAGACAAGATAAGCAGGAAATGGCTTGACGCAGGCAAATGAGAGAAGCTCAGATAGACATCAGTGTTGGCATAGATGGGTTGGGCCAAAGGGCCTTTTTCTGTGTTGTCTAACTCGATCACTCTACGAAGGTCATTGAACAATTGAGGGATTTCAGCACAAAGTCAGAAAACAGAATCTGGGGTTGTTCCTCAGAGAGCAAAGAAATTGAAGAGGAGACCTGATAATGTGGTATCATGACACATTTAGACGATAAATAGAGGGAAGCTGCTTCCATTAGCAGATGATTCAGGGAACAGGCAAAAAATACAAGGAGGAACAGAGGGGAAAATAAATGTGGGATCTGGAACATTCTACCTGTAAATGCAGTGTGAACAGAATCGATCAGAGCTCATGCATGGCAATTAGATGATTAAATGAGAAAGAATAATTTGGGGAGTGATGAGATTGCTCTGTAAAGAACAGGCATGGACTCGATGGGTGCAGAGTCCTTCTGGATTATATCAATACATTGATGCTTATAATCCTTTTTATGGATGTGAAATAATGACCACAGACAGCGGCCACTTTGCTGCAACTCTTTGCCCTGGAGCATCACATCGAAAAGTGTGTTCTAATTGTTTAGATCTATTTGCCGACTGATTCTATGGCAGGTCTTATGACCATCTTGATTCAGGTTCCCCCACCACTCATTTTTCCTTGCTCGTGGGCCTTTCTGTTCATTCTTTCAGAGTACAGCCTCAAAACTAATCCTTTGATGCCAATCTGGACTCATTGCACAAGTAATTACACAAGCCATTCTTTATTAAAATCGTAGGCTCAGCTCTCCTTCCTGGGAAGTGCTGCAAATTCTACTTTTCCTGAACATTGTGTCCAGGAAATTCCTCAGGAAAAGAGAAATGTTGAGGAGTCATCGAAAAGGGTAGAGGAATTTATTAAGATGGCGATGTTTAGGGATTTCTGGAGTGCAATTCCAATATCACTGAGTGCTGTGTAATTTATCAAACAGTGAACTGAATGGTTCACTGTAGTAGTTTGGGGGAAGAAGAGGGTGGAGCGAGCTAAGAAAGAGAACTGAAGAAGACTACAAGTGGAGGGTATGGTGAAGTGGTGGAGGAACTTGTACACATGTAATTATTTTGAAAGCGAGAAGCCAGCAGAGGTTATCAAGGACATAAATGACAAGTGGGCAGATCTGTGGGGGGAGAAGAAGATTAACCCAGTTGTGGACAAGGTGAAGAAGTGCAATGGATAGAGAGTTTAACTTTGAGTTAAGTTAATCAAAGTGAGCGTGAGAGTTTTATAGGCAGTAGTGTTGGTAAAGTTTATTATTTGATGTTATACATTGCAAATTGTTCCAAATACTGATGACGCAGATAATAATTGTATTAATATAGTTTAAACAAGGGCAGAAACCATCCTGAAAATGTTAAACTCAGTCATATTAGTTTCCCACCTGTAGTCCTCAGAGAAACTGAATCGAGTTTCCTCTTTCTTGAGTCTGGCGAGAATTGCTCCACCTTCCAGTTGTAAATTAACCAACCGGGCATCTTGCAAAACCCTCTGCATGGTCAACTTGTGGTTACTGATGCAGTTAATAACTTCCTTCAAATAAAGGTAAAGACAAAATGGTAACTGCAGAAAAGTAGCAGGCTCAAACCAATCAAAGGTTTTGATGCTTTAGACATTAGACCTTACAGATACAGTGCGGAAACAGGCCCTTCGCTCCACCGAGTTCACACCGACCAGCAATCAAAGGCGACAGATGGCGCAATGGGCTAAGTGTTCGGCTGGGAACCGGAAGGTAGCCGGTTCGAATCCCGCTTGGAGTGCATACTCCACACCTTTGCCTGCGTGTGAATGCGTGTGAATGTGTGTGAATGTGTGTGAATGTGTGTGAGTGATTGGTGGTGGTCGGAGGGGCCGTAGGCGCAGATAAGCAGCCACGCTTCCGTCAGTCTGCCCCAGGGCAGCTGTGGCTACAGTAGTAGCTCACCACCCACCGAGTGTGACTGAGGAGTGAATGAATAATGCGATGTAAAGCGCCTTGAGTATTAGAAAGGCGCTATATAAATCCCATCCATTATTATTATTATTACACTAGCACTATCCTACACAATAAGGACAATTTACAATTTTACTGAATCCAATTAACCTACAAACCCGTACGTCTTTGAAGTGTGGGAGGGAACACGGAGCACCCAATGAAAACCCACAAGGTCACAGGTAAAATGCAGAATAGATGTTGAGAGGATGTTGCACCTGAAGGGGCTACACAGATCTAGAGAAAATGGGTTCAGAATAAGGAATCACCCATTGAAGATGTAAGTAAAGAGGAATTTCTGCTCCCAGAGTGTTGTGATTCCTCGGAATTCCCCACCCCCGAGATCTAAGAAGGCAGAATCAGTAAATATATTTGCAGTGAGCTATGAGAGAATCCGGGGGGGTGGGGTGCTGAATGAACTAGTAGGTGGTGCTGAGGCCAAGATTTGGAATGGGCATGATCTTACTGAAACAGCAGCCAGACTTACAACTGCTTCTGTTGTTTATGTTTGTTCTTAAGATGTTCTTACACAATCAAGAGTTCTTAAGCCATCAAGATGTTTGATTTACCTGTTGCTCCTACAGAGTATTAGAATTCAATTTGTTCCCACAAAGTGTTATCTGTGATTAATTTGTATGCAAACCCTTGTTGATTTTTACCCTGCTACTGATGTTTCTTTTAACCCACCAACCCTTATCCATGTTAGCTGGTGAGGGAGCAATCTAAAAAGGTAACAGTTCAAATACACAAAATAAAAAAAAATCTAAATGTTGTACGCAACCCAATTATCCAGGATATAGATTTGATATTTTGTTGTTTAGATTGATTATCGCAAGTGTTCACAAGACTAACTGTGCATATAAACAGGAACAGTAGTGAACCATTCGCCCCCTCCAACCTGATCCACTATTCTACAAGACCATAGCTGATCTGACTCAGTATCATTTTCCTGGCTTATCCCCATCTCTCTTGATTCCTCCAACATACAGAAATCTATTCATTCTCTTCATATGGTTGACCTGCCATCCCAGGAACCAATTTAATGAATTGAATGAATTATAATTTTCTTTTGCCTCTATTTTAATTCAGGAAATGTTATTTAGTTAAATAATCATAGTTTATCCACGATGCTGTTGACTTGATTTGAGAAAGTGAGTCCAACAAGCTAAGATGGGCAACATTTTTCACTCAATCAACCACTGGGCTACAATTTCATCTTGAGATCAATAGAAATAAAATAGGTTCTGCAAAGGATGATCCGAGATGGAAATCATCAGGTAAGTATAACAGCTGATCATCAAATATTTCTTTATATTTATTTATTGAGATTAGTGTTGCTTAATTTGAAGTTACTTTAACTAAAGTTACTTGAACTGAAAAACTAAACTGCTTTAAATGTCTATCAACATATGTATATGGCCAGTTGAGTTAAAAGCTATAACAACTAATGTATAATTAAAAGGTTTTGAGATTTTTTTTCACCCAATTCGATCAAAATGTCAGTGTTCACATAATCATCACAAATGCTTTCATGATTTATCCATTTCCCAGTCATTCTCTTTACTGCTGCATTCCTGCTGTGTTGTATTTTGTCATTTGGCCACGTACCTGCGTATTGTTGCTGGGTTTATTATATTCAAACATTCTGATGGTGTCCATTAACAAATTGGAAGCCTCTCTGCAGTTTGCAATGAATGACTCGAGTTTCTGAAACATCAAAACAATTACATTCACAAAAAGGCTACAGATGCTGTAAATCTCAAGTAGATATAGAAAATGACTGGGTCAGGTGGCAGCAGCGGAGAGAAAAACAGTTAACATTTCAAGTCAATGTTCTTTCATGGCCTTGAACAAAGAATGGGGAGATTAGAAATCAAACATTGTTTAACGGGTGGCACAGTGGGGCTGTTGTAGCGTTGCTGCTTTACAGCGTCAGTTCAATCCTGACTACGGGTGCTGTCTGTACGTAGTTTGTACATTCTCCCCGTGATCTGCGTGTGGTTTCTCCAGGGTCTCCGGTTTCCTCCTACACTCCAAAGACGTACAGGTTTATAAGCTAATTGGCTTGGTAAAATTGTAAATTGTCCCTAGTGTGTATGGGGTAGTGTTAGTGTGCGGGGATCGCTGGTTGGCATGGACACAGTGGGCTGAAGGGCCTGTTTCGCATTGTATCTTTAAACTAAACTAAACTAAACTTAATCTACAGAGAAGGGCATGGAATAGGGAAAGCTAAAGAATAGAGTAGAGCCCAAGGGAAAATGTGTGGGACCGAACGGATTTGGTGCAGATGGAGAGGGGGTGGTGAAGCCTTGTTTGTTGCTGCTGATCCTTCTGGAGGAGATGGAAATAGGTGTAGGCCAATGAGGAAAGGGGAAGGAGAAGAAAATATCCCAGAGATACAATGCATTTATGTCATCGAAAATTTGAAATCTAAGTTTAGCAGTTGAGTTTATCTCATTATTGCTTGCACCTGTTTTCCAATGAGATTAATGATACCCTACGATAGCAATATATAAGGTCATGAGAGTTCTAAATAACCGTAAGTTAACCTCCCCCCACCCCCCCCAACACTTATACCCACACATTCACATGTTTGTCACTCTATTAGAAAGCACAGCAGTGACATCTGTTGGCCGAAACTCTGTATTGTCATTCTTAGGATACTTTAAGAGTTGATTCATTTGTTAACTCTAGTTTCGTTTAGAGATGCAGCATGGAAACAGGCCCATCGTCCACAGGGTGCACCCCGACTAGCCATTACCTGTACACTAGTTCTATCTTATACACTAGGGCCAATTTACAGAGGCCAATAGACCTACACGGCTTTGGAATGTGGGAGGAAACCGGAGTACTCGGAGAAAACCCATGCGGTCAAACGCATCCGTACAGACGGCACCCATAGTCAGGATCAAACCCAATCTCTGGTGCTATATGGCAGCAACTCTACCGCTGCACCCATATTCTCTCTGGCCTGCTTGAAAATAGATCAGGTACCAGACATTTTAAATCAGTTTGACACATTGGGAAGCAACAGTCCAAGAAATACTAGTAATCAACAGCATGGCACGGAAAGCACTAGAGTGAGGTGATATAACAGCATGCTGCCTCGCATTTGTAGCAGAGGATAGATTTCTGAACTCCAGCCTATCACCGTGGGGTTTTGTTTTATGAGTCAACAGTGAGAATGTAGGTCCAGATTTCAGAAGATCATCCTATAAAATGTTACCCTTGCAGCGTATTTCTGAGTTTGCGAATTAAAGCACAGCAGATTAACCTAGTTCAAATTAGCCAAAGTTAATAAAAAAGGAATTGATGTTCAAGCAGAATTCCCCCAGCTCATTGCCATGTGGCTTTCCGGCATCAACTGGGTCAGAGTTTAGATCACTAAAAGGGAGCAGAAGATCCAGGACAGGAGCAATGTCACACACAAGGGATTGTTACTGAGCAAGGTTTCTTAATATATTCTTGCAACTCTGTTATTTCGATCTAAGCAAATTCACAGACAGCAAGAGAGCTGGGATTAATAATTCCCTCCGTGCTTTCAATGCCCTAACAATGTGCCTGGGTTAAAGAGCAAAACTGTTAAGTTACACTGGGATTCTGAACTACATTGGCCAGACCACCATTGGAAAACTGAATTTAATCTTGATTACTTGCCAGAAAGAACAATAAAAGTGTTTCCAAAGTAAAATATGCCTGAAAAGGAAAGTTTGATTAGTGCAGGTTAAGATTGATAGTTGAGTAGGAAAACAAATAAGAAAGATTACATTGAGATATTAAATATTCACCAGTTTCAATAGTGCAAGTTAACAAGATTATCTTAAATTGGAAGTGAAGGGCTCAGTGATAAAAACTGAAATTAGAGCATGTAATTTGAAGGCAGATGTTAGAAAATTAGTTTTTACTGTGAATAATCAATGTTGGGAACAATTGTTCAGTGCTGTGGTCATGGCACAGTATTGGGGAGGGTCATAATGAGCTTGATGCCATCGGAGGCGTTTCAGATGCCCAGATGGTTCAGCTTCAGCTACTCTAACTGCCTTTTGATGTTAACTTTTGTTATGAATACATGAATGTTAAAAAAAGGACAGATGTTGCATCAATTCTATCTCCCTGAGGGAGCTAACCTACCGCAGGTGGCAAATTAAAACAAAAATACATGGCTAATACTATGGAAGAAAACTGAAAGCCCATCTTCAAATTGTTGTTGTGTGTAGGAAAGAACTGCAGATGCTGGTTTAAACTGAAGAAAGACACAAAATGCTGGAGTAACTCAGCGGTACAGGCAGCATCTCTGGAGAGAAGGAATGGGTGACGCTTCGAGTTGAGACCCCTCTTTGTTGTTGACAGTATGAGCAAGAGAGCAATGTCCTATAGTTCTGTATTGTTTTTTACTGTTTCCCAACATGTTAATGATTCATGTAACAAAGTTATGCTTGACTTTTCCTCTATTCCGAACCTTCATATTTATCTCCTGCTTCCTGCTGTTTGCCTTCTTCCCGCATCAATGTGAAGAATCTCAATATGATTTACAATGGAAAAAACAATGGTGATGTATTTTCCAGGACATATTTACTCAAACAGATTGTTGAGCATTCAACATGACGGAACTACAACATCTGCCACTGTTGTACTGAAGCCTTTGGCACCGCGACATTACTGAGGATACTGCACTGGTATTAATTAAAAGAGCTCCATTAAACCATTACCCTGTAGCTATTTTATTCAATAAACATTTATTCATGCAAACTGTTGCACTTAGTACAATGGAATGGTAACATCTGGCAGCATCATATTTTATTCTGAATACTATAAAGTTACAGCTTGCCTTGTGATGCAGTGAAATTGCTGAATTTCCATTTCATATTAAATGCTCTATGAGAAGGCACATTTGATGCATTGAATAAATGCTTTAGCTTCATAATGTTACTTTTGTATTTTTCATGAGAATTTCAGATTCAAGTGCCAGGAGCACAATGCAAATATTGAGAAAGCAGTTTTGCATCGAGGTTCATTTCAAGAACAGGCCATTCAGCACAAGCAGCACATCTTGGTTTTATTGCCAACTTCAAATATTCGCTGATACCCGTATCACTTCACTTCACATTTGTTAATAATTAGCTGTAGTAATTAACCAACTTTTCAAATCCAACACAGTAGTGCTTTTGCCAAAATATTGCTATGGACTTGTTGCTGCTAAGGAACACATAAATTATGTTTAAACAAACCTATTTCAATGAGCAGGTGTGCTTCAGCCCATTCCAAACCAGGGAAGGGGTTATATTTACATCAGTGTCTTTCATTTTCCCATGATGTTCCAGACATATCACAGCCAACTTGGTAAAGAAGAGGCTTTGTAGGAAAAATCCCAGCAGCCAAATTGTACACCTTGATGCCCCATAAAAATGTGGTAATAATCAGATAATCTCTTTCAATCACTCTGTACTTCCAACAGATGTAATCAATCCTCCCATCAGTATTGGAGTATACGGATTTGATGACAAGGTACCACGTAAAAAGTAAAACTAAATTGAGGCTCCATTATTAGGAGGATCACTATCTGCTTTGATTAAAAAATGGCTTAAAGATATAAAAAAGTTAGCCATGGTAACTATTAGCTTTTCCATACTGCAAGGTTGTAGAGTTCACTGAGACCCATAGCTTTGTTTTTGAATATATGAATGACTTGGGTGTCAGGGGTTAAAGGGTGAAGGCAGGAGAATGGGGTTGACAGGGAGAGATAGATCAGCCATGATTGAATGGCGGAATAGACTTGATCGGCCAAAATGGCCTAATTCTGCTCCTAGATCTAATTAACATGAACTTATGGCTTGGATATTGATAGGATATATCTTCAGAACATTGCACTGATACCAAAGCTGAGTCTCTAGCAGTAAAAATGGGGTAGGAGATTGCAACCTTCACGTGGTCCGCCCTGTTTCGACGAATGCAATCAACCTGGCGTGCACAATCAAGTAAGATCAAATAGAACAAGATGTCCTACAACTTTAGGCTGTGCACGCCATACGCAAGAAGAAGAAGAAGAAGAAGAAGCAGTAAAAATGATATCAAGTGACTGCAACAAGACATAGACAGGCTGAATAGGTAGACAAATGGCAGATGGAATTTAATACAGAGATATGTGAGATGATGTACTCTGGCTGAAGGAATGGGGAGAGACAGTATAGATTTAAAGCCATAGTCCTAAAGACTCTGCAGGAGTAAATGTAGAATTGTGGGCCTCATAGTATAAAATTATTGTGTAAAAAAGATATTGTATTAAAAAAACAAGAACGTTATGCTGAAATGTTATGAAATTCCAGTTAGACCAAATCGGAAGCTTTGCATTTATCTCCAATGACCATTCTTTGGGAAGGATGTGAAAGTCCTTCTGTAGGTTAGGTTGGAGGAGTTGTGGTTATTCTCTTTACAGTGGAGCAGGTTGAGGGGAGATCTGGTAGAGATGGACAAGAATTTGCCAGGTTTAAATAACAGACCAAAAAAAGGCTATTTGCATTAGCTGATGGTGCAAAATTAGGTTAAAAGGGTGAATGTGAAAAAATAAGGAACTGCAGATGCTGGTTTATACCAAAGATAGACACAAAATGCTGGAGTAATACAACGTGTCAGGCAGCATCTCTGGAGAACATGAATTCTTCTTGGGACTGATTGTAGGGAGGGGTGGGAAAGAATGCGGGGCGAGGGACAGGACAGAGCATGGTCGGTAATAGGTGAACACAGGCGAGGGGGTTATTTAATAGGCAGATTGTTGTACAAGGGCCAGAGAATAAAAGACAGTTGCGAGCTGAAAGGATAAAGAGTTGCAAATTGTAAAGCTTGGAGATAGAAAAATTGCGAATTGTGTATCTGCTGTAAACGGATCAAGTGGAGGGGAGGGGAGAAACCATTGTGAGGTTAGCCTTGTTTCAGCAGCGGGGGTGAGGAGGGGGAGTTCTTGGAGAAGAAAGGGGAGGGGTGGAGGCTGTTGTGGATTAGTTACTGGAAATTTAAAAATTCAATGTTCATACCATGGGGTTGTGAGCTCCCCAGGTGGAATATGAGGTGCCGTTCCTCCATTTGCATGTGGCCTCACTCTGGCAATGGAGGAGGCCTGGGACAGAAAGGTCAGTATGGGAATGGGATGGGGAGTTAAAATAGTTAGCAACCGCGAGATCCAATAGGTCTTGGCAGACTAAGCGTAAATGTTCAGCAAAGCGGTTGCCGAGTCTAAGCTTGGTCTTGGCGATTTACAGGAACCCACATTACCAGGCACAGTAGATGAGGTGCGTGTGAACCTCTGTCACACCTGGAAGGACAGCTGGGGTCCCTGGATGAAAGAGGTACAGGGGCAAGTGATACATCTCCTGTGGTTGCAAGAGAAAGTAGCTGAGAATAGGCTGGTCCAGATGGAATGAGTGAATCAAGGAGTTGCAGAAGGAGCAGACTCTGTGGAAGGCAGAAAGAAGTGGAGATGAGAGGATGTGACTAGTAGAAATGTCACGTATCCGTGTTCTCCAGGGATGTTCCCTGACCCGCTGAACTGCACCATTATTTTGTGTCTATCTATAATCCCGTAATGACCCAGGTATTGTTTCTCTAAGGGTGGTGGGAGCAGAGAAATACGATGATTTCAAACGAAAATTGGAAATTAAGCGACTGTTTTAGGGCTAAAACTAATTCTCTCAATTTCCAATTCCCTTTTGGAATCATTGATTGTCCATACTTCCCCCCCCCCCTCCCCCAAACCAACCCCTCAACTCCCATACAACTGATGAAAGAAATGGGACTGACGGGATTGTTCAGTGAAGAAGGATCTCAACCTGAAACGTCACCCATTCCTTCTCAACAGATATGCTGTCTGTCCCGCTGAGTTACTCCAACATTTTGTGTCTACCTTGTTCCACATAGAACCTCACTACCTCCTCCTATGGTGTAATGAACCTACATGAAGCTGTCTTATGGAAATGTTTTAATTGGATTGTCCAGAATCAATGCGGTTCAACAATAAATCAGACAATGTAACTTAGAAATTCCCAATAACTTGGTGATGTGACATTGCTCTGGTAACAATGGTTACATTGACTGCCCTATTAAAGTAATTCTCGAGTACTTCACACAAAGTAAATTCTCTATGAGTACAGTTGATAACTGGCCATCCACTTTATGCTACCAATGTAATCAATGACCTGCCAACCTTTGTCTATAAAATATACCCCACAGATACTGTAAACCTGAAGTAAAAAATAAAAATGCTAAGAACACTTAGCAAGTCAGTCAGCATCCATGGAAACAGTATTGATGTTTGTGGTTGAATACTCTTTATGGAAGTATTAAAGGAATAGACACGCTTTTCAGAAAACAAGGAGAACTCCATTAGCGTTCATAGTCATCTCCCTGGAACTATGCATCCTGCAGAAAAGTCATCAGCTTAATCTATCATTTGCTTGTTTTCAATTTAATGTCTCATTGAAATGATGGCTCCTCAAGCATTACATTTCTTCCTCAGTACCACATGCTAAATGGTGTATTCGAGTGCAAACAACTTGATTCAGATTTGCTAAGCTGAGGGGGGGGGGGGGGGGGGGGGGGGTTGAAAACAGCAAGGATGGATTTCTAATAAAATAATAAAGGTAAATTCTACACCTTGTTACCGAGAGAAATCTGGCTGAGAATGAAATCCTCAGTGGCTGCAGTCACCTCTGGTGCAAATGTGGCTGTGGTTATTGAAGATCAATAACTTCAATAACATCAATAACAGCTTCAGAGCATCTTTCTAAAAACTCCAGAGATGCCTCCAAGGTCGAAACACCTCCAACTATTTCACCAATTACCAAATTCCTGTCATAAGCTCGTTTAATGACCACCAATATTAATGCAGCGTACACATCACCAGGACTTGACAACTTCAAGACTTGGACAAACAAATGTCAGGCAGTGACTGTGCCTCTATGTGGTCTGTAACAGACTCGAACAAGAGACAGCCCAGATACCTGCAGTGAAAATCAACAGCACCTCTATTGTCAACAACATCCATCAAAATAAATTATTTATAAATGTATTTCTGAAATGCAGCTCAATCTATATTTTTGTTCTCTATTTAAACATTGTGAATTTTCCCAGAGATCTTGATCAATTACTCACCGTACGAAACTGAATCCATCCAGAGTGATTGTAAGGGAATGTTCCCTCCAGATTTTCAGTCAGTTGAGTGCTGTCAATGAACTTATGTAGTGTTTTCAAGGATGTCAAAACTTCCATCTAGTTAAAAAACACAAATATTGTATAATTTATAATCCATTTAAAACCTATCATAATATTGCAGAACATACTGTAACAGTCAATTTTTTTTCAACACTGCTCTTTATTCCATACAACTGATTCCCTTGACCAGCCGCTTGACAAGAATATCTACTGCCAGGAAAATAATGAGCACAAGAACCTTCAATTTTCACCTATGTAAGTAAACAAATGGGTTTCAGTAAGTGCACCCGGTAGTTATTTATACCAGCAGCTGCACTACACTCGATTGGGCTGAATCGCCTTCTGTACCATACCAATTCAATGATATGATATTTGGGGCGTCCATTCCAGCAACCATTCATATCATTTCACTTGATGCTTTCAGGATTCAGAGAAAAATCACACCAACGTGTAATCCCTTTAGTCATAATTACTCTGTAAAGGGCCTGTCCCACGGGCATGCGACTCTATGCGGCAAGCGCAACCTAACCGCAAGCGGGTGCCGCGCGGAGGTCAAGTGATCCCCGTACAGGGCCAGTCCCACCAGCATGCAGCAGCATGCGGCAAGCCCTACCAAATCGTAAGCAGGGGCCGTGCGGAGGTCGAGTGATGTCAAGACGGTGCGTACAGCGGCGAGGCGGTGCGCACGGCCTCGATGCGGCTGCGTCTGGCGTCGAGGCGGTGCGCACGGTCGTCGATGCAGCGCGTACGGCCTCGATGCGGCTGCGGGCCGGCAGGCCGTTGCCGCACGGAATTTTTGAACACGGTCAGTTTTTCGGAGCCCCGCGCGATATCGGGCCCAGCTCCGCACAACTCCATACGGCTCCAGCGATCGTAGTGGGACCGGCCCCGCGACCTCCGCGCGGCCCCCGCACGGCCCCCGCTTGCGGTTAGGTCGCGCTTGCCGCATGGAGTCGCATGCCCGTGGGACAGGCCCTTTAGGATAAAGGCATTATTTCTTACTGATGAAGGAATAGTGGCACAGTGGTGCAGCGGTAGAGTTGCTGCCTTACTGTGCTAGAGACTCAGGTTTGAGCCTAACTACAGGTGCTGTTTGTATGAAGTTTGTAACATTCTCCCCGTGACATGCGTGGTTTTTCTCCGGGATCTCCGGTTTTCTCCCACTCCAAAGGTTAATTAGCTTGGTATCATTGTAAATTGTCCCAAATGTGTGTCGGGTAGTGTTAGTGTGCGGGGATCGCGGACTTGGCGGGCCGAAAGGTCTGTTTCCGCATTGTATCTCTAAACTAAACTAAACTAAAATAGAATGATGCTACATTTGCATGGATGGATGGGATGCAACTAGGAGAGGAAATTTGGAGAGTGATTTTTCCGTGCTCCTCCTGCCATTGCTAACCTCATAGTTGAACTTGCAGGATTGTCGTTTGATCTAATAAAATGCTGGTCATTTCAGAGACCAGATAATAAGCAACTACATTGCTGAGAATAGAGTCGCATGAAGACCTTACTAAGAGAGAGGGTACTGTTTACTGAAGAATATTCATGAACCAATGGATTTTACAGCCATGATTAATGATACCAGTACTTACTTCTGGACATATATTTAATTAAATAAATATTTTAATTCAAATTCACCAGCTGCCATTGTATGAATTGGACATTGTGCAACTTTAACTCAGTCTGGTAATATAATTAATACCCTGACATTCCCACAACCTGATAACTGAAACGTTGTTTTGTGATTTTGTTTGAAGGTTAGTTTGAAGAGGACATTGGGGATAACTCTTAAAAATAATTACATGGATCTTGTGCATAAACCTGAGACAGTAGACGTAGGCATTTCTTTAATGTTTCATTCAAAACATTTTGGTTTCAAAATTTGTCAGCACCCACAAATGTATGTTCATTGGCTGAAGTCCAAAGGAGAGTAGGTAAATAAGATAGAGAGCATCTAGCTGAATCAGATTATCAGAGGAGTGCTGATATTTTCCTCTTTAAATAATGCTGCTAGGGCATGTAGTATTAACACCTGGTGAAATTAAGCATTCCCAATAACTGAAACGTTTTAAAGCCATCTTCACCAAGCCTCCCACAGTAGAAAGTCACTTTGAGCAATGTGGTTAGTGGTTGATCCACACAAGCACAAGAAAGCCCATTCTAATATCCAGCAATAACTCTGAAATCACCATAAGCACTTTGCAATCAAATTTCCAGGCCTATAACTCTGATCGAGTATCCTCTGTAATGCCCTGTAGAGTCTGCCTTGATTTTTGTGCTTAGATCCCTGGCGTGGGACTTGATCCCTAGAACACTTGGCACAGAAGAAGGAGTGCTACCAACTCAGCATCATTTGAGAACTGGTTGCCTCTCTGACAAGTCAATATAGAGTGGGATTGATGCAAGACATTCCTTGAGCTAAACGTCACCAGAGGTTTGCCCATAGACTAACATAACTATGGGAAAGAATAACATGTTAATGGAACAGTTCCAACTGGAGTAAATCACTGTAATTTTTAGTTTCAAACAGCCTTTTAAAGCAGCCGAGATATCTTCCAAATAACACTTACTGATATTCCAGGACATTTCTCAAGCTTGACAGTTGCGTCTTTATCTGACAATATCAGTATACAGTGAATAGAGTGGGGAACACGTTCCTGCAAAGTGAAACAACATCGGCTTTAAAATAGTGGAGACATTAGGGCTGTGTATGTCAGTGAACCAATTACTGTATATGAGATTGTAGATGCTAACCACACTTAAAAGCAGCCCGCATATTCCAAGAATCAAAATACTCTCTAAATGGAGCAGAGATTTTTATTACAGTTTAAATATGAAGCACCAGTTTCACAGAGCGCAAGAAAATGAATTGAATCTAATGTATATAACATCAGTTTAAATCAATAGAAGGTGACTATGTAACTATTTATGTATAGGTGTCATCCATTTTTTGTGCAGTCACTAGAGAACAACATTTATGCCCAGCTGGTAAAAACATTAATTTAGTTCAGCATACATCTCCAGGAACAATATATTTGTCACCAACTCCCACCCTGTCCTCAGATTCACCTGGAATACACATGACACTTCTCTTCTTTTTCTGCATTTCTGCATCCATGACAGGAGACAACTATCCACTGATATCTACCATAAATCCACTGCTACCTTGATTACATTTCCTCTCACCCTGTCTCCTGTGAGGACGCCATCCACTTCTTTCTGTTTCTCTGTTCTACCACATCTGTTCTCAAGATGGGGCTTTCTACTCTTAAGACTTCTGAAACGTCTTCCTTCTCCCCTCTGCCAGTTGACGAGGCCCTCACAGGCATTCCCTCCATTTCCCACACTTCTGTTCTCACCCCCCTCATGTCTCTCCAGACCAAACAGTAAAGTTCCCCTGGCCCTCACCTTTCATCCCGCAAGCCTCTTCATTCAGCAAATCATCCTTTGCCACTTCTGCCAGCTCCAATGGGATTCCGCCACTGGCCACATTTTCCCCGCCTCCCCAGTCTGCTTTCCACAGGCACTGCTCTCTCCATGCCCGCCTAGTCCGCTCATCCATTCCCACCCACCCGTCTCTGACCCCTGGCACTTTCCCTGGGAGGTGCAACATTTGTTCCTACACCTCCTCCTTTACCACCATCCAGGGACCTTCCAGGTGAGGCAGAGGTTCACCTGCACCTCCTCCAACCTAGTCTATTGCATTTGGTGGTCACAATGTGGTCTTCTCTCTACAAGTGAAACTAAGCATACACATCGTGACCGTTTTGCATGGCAACTGTGCTATGTCCACAATGGCCTTCTTGAGTTTGCAGTTGCATTTCATTTCAACTCCGACAACAATCTACCTGCCCTCAGCCTTTCACGGTGAGGCCAAAGTAGAAGAACAGCAACTCAGCCCAATGGTATGAACATTACAATGTTCATGTTCAGGTAACCACTCTCCTTGTGATTCTTTCCCATTCCCACCGACCCACTTAGGGTTCCTCTCCCTATGTTCACTTTTTCCATTCCTTCCCCTCGCCCTCTTTTTACTCTGTCTCATTACCCTCCTTCACCCTGTTCCATTTGACCAATACTCACATACTTTTGGTCCTGAGTTTCAACTCTCTTGGTTTGCCTTTCCTACCTCCCATTCCCAATCTGACCTATCTGGCCTGGGCCTCCTCCATTGTCAGAGTGAGGCCCAGCACAAATTGGAGGAACAACACCTCATATTTTGCTTGGGTAGCTTACATCCCAGCGGTATGAACATTGACTGATCTAACTTCAAATAACCTTTGTTTTCCCTCTCTCTCCACCCCCTCCCCCTTCCCAGTTCTCCCACCAGTCTTACTGTCTCTGACTACATTCTATCTCTGTCCCGCCCATTCCCCTGACATCAGTCTCAAGAAGGGTCTCGACCCGAAACGTCACCCATTCCTTCTCTCCAGAGATGCTGCCTATCCCGCAGAGTTACTCCAGCATTTTGTGTCTACCTTCGCCTTTCCTATCCCCTTCCCCACCTAGTCCCAATTTCTCATCATCCTACCCTTATCTGGTTTTACTTATCACCTATCTGCCTTTGTTTTTACCCTTCACCCTCCCTTCCAAAATCTGCTTCCTTTGGCCTATCATCCCCTCCTCAGCTGTTTCCATCTATCATCTACTTGCCCCTGTCATGCATGTTGTGTTCCACTTCTATAATTCTGCTCTATTGAAAATGATGATGACATTTAATCAATGGATCTTTCTCAGTGGAGACTGGAAGATGGGAGATCAGAGCCTGGGCTACATACCACTTATACTTTATTACATTACATTTACGTTTTAGTTATTTTAATACTGTTAACTTAGACAGTTTATAGAAAGAACATCTGGTGATAGTCATAACACAAATATTGCAAATTAGATTTGGCAACACAACCCACTATTGAGGAACCATTGATTTAGATACCATTGTCAATTAGGATCAATTCTCATTGATCTAGCCCTATAAGTTGAAGAAGAGATGAGATGGCATTTGGGCAAACTATGTGTTTCAACTAAATGGATAACGGAGGACTTGGGCCATGTTGACATTGTATATAAAGGCAGAAGAAAGTTAGATATCAGAACTTCGAGATACAAGAGGCTGCAGAAGCTGGGATCTGGTAGCAAGAAACAAACTGTTGGAGGAACAGAGGGTCAGGCAGCATCTGTGGAGGGAAATGGACTGACGATGTTTCAGGTGGAGACCTTGTATCAGGACGTCAGAACAAGGGACAGCAGTGAATCCATCAGACAGATTGTGTGGTGAAAAGAAATGACGAATTATTTCAAGTAAAAGCACTGTTTTTACCTCTTTGTACAAAAAATGATGAACCCTGAGCATAGATCAAAATGCACACATAATCATGCATGGATCATTTTATTAGCTGGACAAGGTGAGTGGACCTATGCAGCAATTTGTGACTGGAATTTCATGTCTTTTGGAAGGAAGCATGAGCCTTTGAAAATATTAATGGGGCACAGGTATATTTCACTCATGCTCACCTGTAGTAATCCAAATGCCTTAAATAACACGGGGTGCGGGGGGCATTTTCGAACATCCACAACTATCGTCAGACCCAGATCTCCAACCTCCTTCCTACGATGAGAAAAATTCAGATTAAAAGTAAAGGTTTCCTTATTTTTGTTTTAATTAGTACAGAAAATTTGGCATAATTGACTATGGATGTCCAAAATATCTAGGTGCCTCAAAAGAACACAATGCACTGTCTATATACACAAAGGACCGTTGCTGAAATTTGTCCTGTTCACAATCAGTAGTAGAGTTTTCCTGCTATTTTATTCAGTCCCCAGTTACTAACCAGATGGGAAGATGGATGGATGATAAGAATACCCTTTCTAAATTGATGGGCACTTAGGGAGGCCATTCGTGCATGAATGGCTTGATAGGAAGAGCTGTGGTCCCAAGGAATAGGCAGACAATGCTCAAAGGACCTTGCATGAGGCAAGTTTCTAGTGGCTCCACAAGCTGGTACCTGTTCAGGTAGGTCTCATTTAAGTCACACTGAATACTCTGAAGACCTGATTCTGCATGGCAGCAACCTGGCAGCAACATCCACAGCCTTCAACTCCCCTGCTTGGCAAGAAACTGATGCATCTTGTAATTTGGAGTAAGTCTCCAATTTTCCTTTACATTTGATTTGTCAATAAAATAAAATCACCTAACACACCAAAATTGATGCCACTCATCATATGGTCGCTGGATGAGAAAATGTAATTAAGTATCAAGGAATTCCATCATCCTTAAATTATCAGACTCTTGTATGAGCCAAGCATGTATTCCCAATCTCCCTGTCTACCTTGTAGCTTTTTTTTAACTGCACTTTCTCTGTTGCTGTAACTCTATATTCTGCACCAGTTTCCTTTCTCTTTTATGCGCTAACTGGTGTATTTGTGTGATCACTCTCATAAGTTATATGATCTGTCTGGATGGTACGTAGACCAATGTTTTTCACTGTATCTCTGTACATGTGATAATAATAATCCAATACCAATATCAAATGCTCTCTTGTTGGGAACTTAGTAGCAGTGCGTTGCAATCTGAAAATACTCTGTTTAATGCAGTTGAGGAAATATGATCACCATCTGTATAAATGCAAGCAAGCCTTGTTTCTCTTCACAATGCAACACTATAAATGGAGTTTCTTATTTCCAGTAGATGGCAGTACTAAACCATCACGGTTGACTTTTTAATCTACATTGCAAACAAATCAAATAAACATTGGAATACAGTAAACTTTTGCTCTTTATTGCATTTCACAATCAGTTTGATTGCACTTAGCTTGTAAATGAATAAGATAACCAAAGATGTAGACGGCTGTCTAAAATCATTCAATTTCAAAATTGCCATACTTTGTAGGATTCATTCCCATCGCTTCCTAGAAAAAATACTTCAAGCCCAAATTTATCAACATTCCCACCTGGTTCAATTTATCTAATATGAGAAAGCATGAGGCTATTTGGGCCTTGCCAATCCGAGCAGGCCAATCCTATCATTCCCAAATCACCTCTCTTTATTTCCCTGTGTCCTGAATTTTATTCTCACACGTGGTCAACAGTCCTTTGATTCATTTGCTGTTTTTCCACACAAAGAAGTAATTTACAATTCCGGATAAATCTACGGGCATGCCATGGAGTGTAGGAGGAAACAGGAGCATGCGTCAGACAACTGTACACTCATGAGGAAATGATGCAAACTCTATATTATGAATATGCAAAGTCAGGCTCGGACTCTGTGCCTGGAATTTTGCAAGAGCAGCACTAGCTCCCAAACCACTGTGCCGCTCATGTTAACTTAAGATGACCTTGGTTTTTGATCCTCAGATATGCACGGAATTGCCAAGACCTGGGTCAGTAGCACAAGTGAGAACAGGCTTCACTTTCAATCTTTTCATCACTGTAGCAGTGAGAGTTCAAATCCAACCAAGCCAAGCCATCTGTTTCCTGCAGTGGTGTTTGGAGGCTCGACATATCTGATTGGAATTGGATCTTGTTGGCTGGCCTGCGTCTTGGCTATGTTGCGACTGGTTGTAATTTCCACACTGTTAAATGCAGCATCCAACCTGATGTAATTTTGAGCTTTACTTTTCTAAATCTGAAAAAAGAAATGTCCTCAAACTTTGAAGCATCTTCCTACAATGAGGCAACAGTGTCGAGGAAAATTTCACCTGGGAATGTTGTGGAGGTACAGTAGGAGCCTGGTGAGGTCATTGCTGGTACAGGTTTGTCCTTGCAGGAGGCTATTATCCGTGCAGATTTGTAACACAGCTCTTCCTGCCTTATCCCTGCTTCCTGGAAAGATTAGAAAAGAATGTTAAATTATGCATTCATCCAGTTTTCTTATTAAATCATTCTGATTCTTGCTGAAAACTATAGATATATATCTGCAATGCAGGGACACCATCTACATACAATGCATATCCCAGTCAGTGTGAGGTACCTCTTCCTGCTGTGGTACCAGGAGCAACAAATACAGATTTTGCTGAATGAGCACCACTCCCTGCACTCACTGCATGGGTATCCAGCTGTCTGGTGTGGGTCTACAAGACCAAACTGCTGGTCAGGAGTTTTCTGAATCAATTGGGAAGGCTCTGCATAGTGTCAGGCCTGGCACAATGTTACTGGGTCTAGTGAAAGCGCCAGAGAAGCCCAACCATAAAACTAGTACTTGGATAGGACAGGTTTAAAGGGGTATGGGCCAAACACAGGCAGGTGTGACTAGTGTACATGGGACATGTTGGTCGGTGTGGGCAAGTTGGGCCGAAGGGCCTGTTTTCATGTTGCATGATTCTGTGACTAAGTGACAAAACATTTGACAGTCAGCAAGACCAGACTCGCACATTGCAATCTGTGAAACTGAAAGTCCTCCAATATGCCTCCAAAGACTACCTTTAAAGAGAGTTATGTAATAAACATCACGGTTTCTCTGTTCCAGAATCCTCTTTAGAACACTGCCATTCCAAGGGGAGTAAGGGGCGACCGTGGCTGCCAAGGGACGTCAGGGACAGTATAAAAATAAAAGAGAAGAAGTACAACGTAGCAAAGATGAGCGGGAAGCAAGAGGATGGGTAATGTTTAAAGAGCAACAGAAGATAACTAAAAAGGCAATACGGGGAGAAAAGATGAGGTACGAAGATAAGCTAGCCAAGAATATAAAGGAGGATAGTAAAAGCTTCTTTAGGTATGCAAAGAGAAAAGAATTAGTTAAGATCAAAGTTGGACCCTTGAAGACTGAAAAAGGTGAATTTATTAGGGGAACAAGGAAATGGCAGATGAGTTGAACAGGTACTTTGGATCCATCTTCACTAAGGAGGACAGAAACAATCTTCGTGATATACTAGTGGCCAGAGGATCTGGGATGATGGAGGAACTGAAGGAAATCCACATTAGGCAGAAAATGGTGTTGGGTAGACTGATGGGACTGAAGGCTGATAAATCCCCAAGGCCTGATGGTCTGCATCCCAGGGTACTTAAGGAAGTGGCTCTAGAAATCGTGGTGATCATTTTCCAATGTTCTATAGATTCAGGATCAGTTCCTGTGGATTGGAGGGTAGCTAATGTTATCCCACTTTTTAAGAAAGGCGGGAGAGAGAAAACAGGGAATTATAGACAAGTTAGCCTGACATCGGTGGTGGGGAAGATGCTGGAGGCAATTATAAAAGATGAAATATCGGCACATTTGGATAGCAGTAACAGGATCGGTCCGAGTCAGCATGGATTTACGAAGGGGAAATCATGCTTGACTAATATTCTGGAATTTTTTGAGGATGTAACTAGGAATATGGACAAGGAAGAACCAGTGGATGTAGTGTACCTGGACTTTCAGAAAGCATTTGATAAGGTCCCACATAGGAGATTAGTGGGCAAAATTAGGGCACATGGTATTGGCGGTAGAGTGCTGACACGGATAGAAAATTGGTTGGCAGACAGGAAACAAAGAGTAGGGATTAACGGGTCCCTTTCAGAATGGCAGGCAGTGACTAGTGGGGTATCGCAAGGCTCGGTGCTGGGACCGCAGCTATTTACAATATACAACAATGATTTAGATGGATTCAAAGTAACTTTAGCAAATTTGCAGATGACACAAAGCTGGGTGGCAGTGTGAACTGTGAGGAGGATGCTATGAGAATGCAGGGTGACTTGGACAGGTTGGGTTAGTGGACAGATGCATGGCAGATGCAGTTTAATGTGCAGTTAAATATGAGGTTATCCACTTTGGTAGCAAAAACAGGAAGGCAGATTATTATCTAAATGGTGTCGTTGGGAAAAGGGGAAGTACACGGAATCTGGGGGTCCTTGTTCATCAGTCAATGAAAGTAAGCATGCAGAAACACCAGGCAGTGAAGAAAGCGAATGGCATGTTGGCCTTCATAACAAGAGGAGTTGAGTATAGGTGCAAAGAGGTCCTTCTGCAGTTGTATAAGGCCCTAGTGAGACCACACCTGGAGTATTGTGTACAGTTTTGGTTCCCTAATTTGAGGAAGGACATTCTTGCTATTGAGCGAGTGCAGCGTAGGTTTACAAGCTTAATTCCCGGGATGGCAGGACTGTCATATGCTGAGAGAATGGAGCGGCTGAGCTTGTATACTCTGGAGTTTAGAAGGATGAGAGAGAATCTTATTGAAACATATAAGATTATTAAGGGTTTGAACACGCTAGAGGCAGGAAACATGTTCCCGATGTTGGGGGAGTCCAGAACCAGGGGCCACAGTTTAAGAATAAGGGGTAAGCCATTTAGAACGGAGACGAGGAAACACTTTTTCACACAGAGAGTTGTGAGTCTGTGGAATTCTCTGCCTCAGAGGGCGGTGGAGGCAGGTTCTCTGGATATTTTCAAGAGAGAGCTAGATAGGGCTCTTAAAGATAGCAGAGTTAGGGGATATGGGGAGAAGGCAGGAACGGGGTACAGATTGTGGATGATCAGCCATGATCACATTGAATGGCGGTGCTGGCTCGAAGGGCCGAAGGGCCTACTCCTGCACCTATTGTCTATTGTCTATTTAGAGTTTGTTGCCTTTCCTCATTCTGCCTACCAAATTTTCCTTCTGTTTTAAATTTCATCTATTTTATATTGGCCCATTCTACTAGCCTACCTATATTTTACATCAATTAAACTTTTTTTCACCATTCAGTGCACTTCCAAGCCTCGGGTCACCCATCCCCATTTTATTCTTCAATATATGCCATAGAGAGTGAAAGGTGCACTGTGCCTGAAAATGTCAGTGCCATTTCCAGCTGCTTTTGGAAAACAATGACTCCGATGTATTTCACTCTATTTTCAACTCATCGCTATGTTGTAATTCATTAAAAAATAACCAATGTATGTCAGTATCTTTTGCTGAATGCTGATAACTGAGATTACCTGGTAAACAAGCAATTCCTGAATGTAGCAGTTCACTGTTTAAATCCAGCGATTGCGTAGGGAACCTCTTCTGCAGCCGTTCTGTTAAAGAAAGGTCAGCGGTTAATAAATTAGCAGCAGTAGCTGATGAGGCTATCTCAGCTTTATCACTCTGTATGAGAGAAGCTTTTGACTGTGTCCTAACCTCTGCACTGGAATCTGTTGGAGAAAGGAAAAGCGAAATGGTTATTCCACCAAGCATGAATCGTTTGCAACGATAAACTAATTCCCTGAAGATGGATAATGGTGTTGAAATAATACATGGAATACAATTAGCTTCAGATAAGCAGACGTTTGATGCTTCCTAAGATTTAGTTGGCACTTGCAGACTCCTCTGCTACATGGTTGCAAAAGCAAGGTCTGGAACTTTAATAGACCTAATTAAAGTATTGTTCCAATGACAAGGTCGGGCATGATACTATTTATTGTCAATACGCAACCAATGTAAAAATATCGTAAGTAAATGTATATCTCAGCTGTTGGAAAGAAGAAATTCTAACAAGTTTTGGAGCAGAACTTTTTAATTGGGTGTGGGAAAATGGGAAGAGAGAAAATCTTGCAGAGTAATATGTTACCAATGATAGGCATGTAAGACTGTAGTGGAATAATATATGAGCTTTCAACAGCTTCGGATATAGTTGAGTCAAACCCCCAGCAGCAGAAGCAAACTCAATGCTGCCAAAATGATGAATAAATGTGCATGGAGCATGTCAGCTGGGCAGTGCAAGTGAGACCCAAGTTGAATATGGGAAAAGGAAAGAGCTTAAAGGGAACAGGAAAATTGTGATCTAAACAAAAAAGGGTAGGCAAGTAGATAGCAAATAGTGTGAGAAAAGATGGGGCTAATTAAGGACAAGATTGTGATTCATAAGAGGCACTGAGAATGATTGGAATATTACTAAATATTTTTCTCAGTGGAAGGAAAGGTGGCAGAAATAACGAATAGGGTCAAACTTAACAAAGAAGAGACACCAGAAAATTTGACTCGAGAGTAAATGTCAACTGATCTGTGCAGAATGCACATCAGCTCAATGAGGAAATGGACCAAAGATTTTGGAGGACTTGTTATAAAGCTTCCCCTCCTCCAAGGTACAAGGAAGATGCCAAATGACTGAAAACTGAAGTAAGGCATTGTTATTCACAAAGGGGTGATGGGTTATCTGTGGTAACTGCAGGCTGCTCAGTTTAACCTTGTTGGTGGAGAAACTTTTAGAATTAACTAGACCAAGGGGGACCCGTTGGGTCCCGTCCCCTCAACGCACGGGGGAGGGGGAGAGGGAGAGTGGGGCAGGGGAAAGAGGTGGGGAGGGTGGGGGGAGGAAGAGGGATGCCGGGGGAGGAAGAGAAAGGCTGGGGAGAGAGAGGCAGGGGGGGGAGAGAGGGGGGGAGAGAGAGGAGAGGGGGAGAGAGAGGAGAGGGGGAGAGAGAGGAGGGGGAGAGCGGGAGGGATGGGGAGGGGGAAAGGGGGGAGGGGGAGAGGGGGGAGGGAGGGAGAGGGGGGAGAGGGGGGTGGAAGAGAGGCCCTAGGGGGGAAAGAGGGGGGAGGGAAAGAGGGGGGAGGGAAAGAGGGGGGAGGGAAAGAGGGGGAGGGAAAGAGGGGGGAGGGAAAGAGGGGGGAGGGAAAGAGGGGGGAGGGAAAGAGGGGGGAGGGAAAGAGGGGGGAGGGAAAGAGGTGGGAGGAAAGAGGGGGGAGGGAAAGAGGGGGGAGGGAAAGAGGGGGGAGGGAAAGAGGGGGGGAGGGAAAGAGGGGGGAGGGAAAGAGGGGGGAGGAAAAGAGGCAGGGTGTTATCTTAGTCTTTCCAAATCAACAGCAAAAAATTTTGAAAGCGGTCAAAAATCTGTCAAAATTCGCGGAGTAAAAAAAAAAGAAATTGTAAAGAAATTAGTACCAGAAAAAAAACGGGAAGTAACAAATGGGGAAAAGCAATGTTAGAAATATATTTTAAAATTAAAAAAGCGCTCTTTGAAATTAAATGTTATCTTTAAAAATTAGTAGAGTTAAGTGAGACACTGGAAAGACTTTAAAGAACAAAAAATGCAACGTTTTCGAAGTTTAACTAAAACAATGAAGTTCAATCGGACTCTTATCTTTAGAGATGTGGAAGTCAGCATTAAGCCTCGTTCATCAAAGTGATATAATGACCGTTTAGAAAGTCCTGGAAAAGCAAGACGGGAAGCTCGTGACCTCGGAAGCCCTCGGAAGCTGCAGTACAGAGCCCGCTTGCTCGTTCTTTCTGCGTCTTTTGAAGAACCGGGGGAGGAGGGGGTGAGGGGGGAGGGAGGGAGAGGGGGGTGACATCACTCACTGCGCATGGAAAATAGGGCAGCAGGCCGCGAGGAGCAGAGCCAGTGATGTCATCAGCGAGACCATCTCGTTTATTTTCTAAGTTATTTGAAATCTTTGAACATTTTCATAAATAACTCGAGAAATAATGCATGAAATTTTCAGATAAGTCGATTTTTGACATCATGGCATAAATCTCTATCGGAATATGTAAATATTTCACCGTTAGCATGTCGTGTTTTCGAGGAGATGTGGAACACACGCACACGCGCACACGCGCACACGCGCACACGCGCACAGGCGCGCACACACGCACACACGCACACACGCACACACGCACACACGCACACACGCACACACGCGCACACACACACACACACACACACACACACACAAAAAGATCGGACTTTTAATAGTTACTAGATAAGATAATCAGAGAAAAAAGCATTAGACACTTGGAGAAGTTTGAGTTAATGGAGAAGGGTCAGCACAGATTTGTTAAAGGCAAATTATGTTTGGCTGACTCCCTGACTGATTTTTTTTTGATGATGTGTCTGAGAAGATTAATGAAAGGAATGCAGTGGATAACATCCACAAGAATTTTCAGAAGCCGTTAAAGAAAGTCCCACATAAAAGACCAGTTAATATACTAATATTGTGTGGAATAACTGCATCAGTGCCAGCGCGCCTGAGAAATTGGCTTAAGTTCACAAAGCCAGAGTATTCTACTAAAAATGTATTTCTCGGACTGGAGGATGGGAGATTATGGTGCTTCTCAGAGGTCAGTGCTCGGACAATTGTTCTGTCATGCACAATAATGGTCATGCACAATAATGACAAACTGACCCAGTTCTGAAAGGTGCTCAGAAATAGAATACCTGGGTGCTTATAGGCATAAAATCTTTGGAGATGGCAAATCATGTTAAGAAGATGGCAAAAGACACTCCTGGGTGTCAAAAGTAGAAGGGTGGATTACAAAATCAGGGCGATTATGTTGAGCCTTTAAAGAACACAACTGAAGCATTGCTTCCAATTTCCGCTGCTGCATTAGGAAGACATTTATGAGGACATGAATATGCAGTAATGCTATGCTAGAGTAAAACCCGTCAATCATTTAAAATGCAGAACTTACTGTTTGCTCAGTTCTGTGAACCTTCATCCTGATACAGTTAGTTTGAATTCAGATCCTGATTTGGTTTCTGCAATGCATAGATTCTGACAATACCAAGAAAATATCTTCATACATTTATTACAAGGGATTCCTTTAAGAATAATAAAGGTATAAGGGAACATGATGAAAGAGGTTATGCCTTAACATCACTGAAATCCATGTGCAGAACTGGATGAGATCAAAGGAAAGTTTCTTCTGCAGATCTTTATACTGGATATTTTCTAAAAGGAAATCAGTTTGCACAGGACTTAGTAGAGTAATAGATGATGACTATTCTCCCTGTCCCCAATCTAAACTAATTTGTTTGGAATTTGACAGTGTGAGTCATCTACTCAATTGATGCTGTAGCTCTTCAATCTGTAGATAAGTTAAAAGACCACAGATTATTATATTTATCCAGTTTGATTTAATCAGATCTTATAGCTGACAATAAATGCACTATCTCAGCGGAAATGTACATGTGGTCAATTACTCCAACAAGAGCAGCAAGTGCAGACACTGTGCTGTCATGGGAATGGGACATTGAGACATGACTGAGACCAAAAAAAAACCAAATCAATGATGCCAGAACATAGGACTGGCAAACTAGAAAAAAGTATCAACAATGTTTGCAGACCATCATAAATGGGTGCAGCTGACTGTTAGAGAATGCGTTTGATGATTCCAAGGCAATAAAAATTGAATTACACTGAGACAAATACAAAGATAAAAGACTGAATTCCTTTGCCTGGCATCACAGAAATATCACACCACAAAAGGAAGCCATTTGACCCAATGAATCCATGCCAGCTCCATGCCAAACAAATCCAGTTTGTTAAACAATTCCCTTTCCCCCCACTGCATTTTATTCCATTCAAGTGTTTAAACAGTTTCCTTTTGAACACCATGATCCAATCTATCTCTACTATCCCTCCGACGATACAATCCGGATCATAAACACTCACTCCATGAAAAGATTTTCCTCATTTTGTGATAGATGCTTTTGTCAATCATCTTCATTCTGTATCCTTTGTGTTTCTGTAAATGTGTTCCCATAAGTATCGCCCTCTAGTGGCTCTAGAGACCACTTACTAGAACGATGCCTGGATTAGGGGGTATTAGATACAAGGAGAGGTTGGAAAGACGGATTGTTTTCTTTGGAATGCTGGATTTTGAGGACCTGTTGTTGTATTTACAGACGTATATAAAATGATGAGAGGCATAGGTAGGGTAGACAGTCAGAACAGTTTTTTTACACAGAGGGTGGTGAATGCCTGGAATACCCTCTCAGGAGTGGTGGCGGAGGCAGATACGATAGTAGCATTTAAGAGACTTTTGGACAAGCATGTGGATATGCAGGAAATTGAGGGATATGGATTATGAACATGCAGATGAGAGTTGGTCTTGGCATCATGTTCGGCACAGACAATGTGGGCCAATGAGTGTGTTCCTGTGCTGTCCTGTTGTATGTTTTATGTTCCATGTTGTACTCCGAGCCACCAGGAGAAGAGATTACTGGGCAGGCAGAGCAAAAGATTCAAAGATGTGCTCAAAACCTCGTTGGTGAAATGCCACACCCCCACAGATTCTAGGGAACTTCTGGCCCATCACTGCTCAGAGTGGAGAACCATTCAGGATGGTATTGAGAACCCTGAGGCCATGCATTGTAGGTACAGAAGCCTGGCAGATGCTGTAGAAAGAGCACATTAACTTAGTAAGTCCCCACCCACCTACTCTCTAAAAAAGACTAGGTTTCTACATTGGCCTCATAAGGCACCTCAGAATCTACAACATGGAACTTTCACAATGAATGACAGGGCTCTGGGGAGTTTAGTTTAGTTTAGTTTAGTTAAATATACCATGTGGAAACAGACCCTTTGTCCCACCGAGTCCATGCTAACCAGCGATCACCCTTACATTACTTCTCTCCTACACGCTAAGGACAATTTACAAAACTCAATTAACCAACAAATCTACACGTCTTTGGAATGTGGGATGAAACTGGAGCACCCGGAAGAAACTCACATGATTCCAGGGAGAACGTATAAACTCCATACAGACAGCAGCCGTAGTCAGGATTGAATCCAGGTCTCTGAAACTGTAAACAGCCTGTCCCATGAGCATGCGACTGCATGCGGCAAGCGCGACCAAACCGGAAGCGGGGGCCGCGCAGAGGTCGAGTGATCCCCGTACAGGGCCTGTCCCACCAGCATGCGACTGCATGCGGCGAGCGCGACCAAACCGGAAGTGGGGGCCGCGCGGAGGTCAAGTGAGTGACGTGAAGTTCGAGCGAAGTCCGCGGGAAGTTCGCGCGTGATGTACGGCGTCAAGACGCTGCGTACGGCGTCGAGACGCTGCGTACGGTGTCGAGACACTGTGCATGCCCGTCGAGGCGGTTGCGTACGGCGTCGAGGCGGCAGGCCGTTGCCGCGCGGAATTTTTGAACAGTGTCAATTTTTCGGAGCCCCGCGCGATGTCGGGACCAGCTCCGCACAACTCCATACGGCTCCGGCGATCGAAGTGGGACCTACCCCGCGAGGACGTATGGCTCAAGCGACCACGTTAATTCGCGCTTGCCGCATGCAGTCGCATGCTCGTGGGACAGGCCCTTAAGGCTGCAACTGTACTGCTGAGCCACCGTGCTACGGAAAGGCAGTGTTGTGGATCAGAGTCATCTATGAATGCAGGTACATAGTTCCCTGAAAGTGGCATTGCAGTTAGATTGGGTGGTCAAGAAAGCTTTCGGTACAATGGGCTTCATCAGTTAGGGTATTGAGTATAGAAGTTGGGATGTTATGTTACAGATGTACAATACCTTTGTGAAGTTACATTTAGGGAATTACAGTATGTACAGTTTTGGTCACCCTGCTACAAGAAGGACTTCATTAAGCTGGAAAGAGTACAGAGAAAATGGATGAGGATATTGCCAGGCCTCGTGGGTCTGAGTTATAGGGAAATTGAACAGGTTAGGACTTTATTCTTTGGAGCACAGGAGGCTGAGCAGTGATCTTATAGAGGTGTGTAAAATCATGAATGGATTAGATATAGTGAATGAATAGAGTCATTTACGCAGGGTAGGGTAATCAAGAACCAGGGGACATAGGTTTAAGGTGAGAGGGGAAAGATTTAGTAAGAACCTGTGGGGAATCTGTTACACACAGAGGGTGGTGGACACATGGAATGAGCTGCCAGAGGTGGCAATTATGGCAAGTACTATATAACTGCATTTAAAAGACATTTGGACAGGTGCGTGGATAGGAACGTTTAGAGCGATATGGGCCAAATGCAGGCAGCATGGCTGGGGCATCTTGGTTGGCATGGACAAGTTGGGCCGATGGGCCTGTTTTCATGCTGTATGACTATGTGGCTCTGTGACTCTAAGCTTATGTTCACTCTTTAGATGAAAAGTCATAGAATCATACAGCATGGAAGCAGGTTCTATGGCTCACAGAGTCCTCAGCAACCATCAATCACTCATTTACACTGTGCCTAAAGAAATCCCATTTTATACTCCCTGCACTCCGGTCAATACCCTCCCCATTCTCCTCAGATTCTACCACTTACCAACACTGGATGGAAGTTATAGTTGACAATTAACGTACCAACCTGCATGTCTTTGGGATATAGGAGGCAACCAGAGCATCCAGGCAAAATCAGCCTGGTTACTGGGAGAATATGCAAACTGCACACAAACAACACCTAAGGTAAGGATTGAACCAGGTCACTGGCTGCGTATTGACTTCCCAGTGCTCATTATTAACTAGCTGTCCTGAATGTGCTTCTTCCCTATAGCCCATCAGGCTATTAAACACTACATCCTCAAATAAGCTCTGAATTACAATAGATTATTATTACTGTTATTGCACAACTATTGTTTGTTTTTGAGTATGTGTACATATATATATATATATATATATATATATATGTGTGTGTGTGTGTGTGTGTGTGTGTGTGTGTGTGTGTGTGTGTGTGTGTGTGTGTGTGTGTGTGTGTGTGTGTGTGTGTGTGTGTGTGTGTGATTATATATGTGTGTGTGTGCACTTGTGAGTATATGTATATATACACTGAACTTTTTTTTCCTCTCTCGTTTTTCATATTGTTTACAATGTACTATGTTACATATTTTTGTGCTGCAGCAAGTAAGAGTTTCATTATTCTATCTGGGACATATGACAATAAAACACTCTTGACTTTTGACTATGCTTTTCGGGTCTGTATACCTCAGCTTCAAATTGTGTTAAATTAGTGTTTAAACAATTGTTACTTTATTCTTAATTTGAGTGTAATCTGTTAAAATCTGTACTGTATTTTAAATACCAAGCAGCACTTCTTGGAGCACTCCTGCACACAGAATTCCTGTTCCTAATACTTGACTACGCTGCTGAGAACTGCAGATAAATTGAACTGGTATTTACCTTCATTGTAATGAATTTAAGATCCTTGCTGGCCTATGAGGCAGAGTTTCATACAATGCAATCTGAATTTCTACCCAAGCCCAGATGTTCCTTCAGACTTGCTTTGCTTCAATGGCATGAGTTTGACAGAACATTTGTGGAAACAAATTTAAAATATGGAGGGTCTGTTGAGACAGGGTCTTGACTAAGGAAAACAGGATTAAATTGGGTTTCCCATGGACGACTGAATAACAATAAAATAAATATGGGCGTCCTATGTTATCGACCAACACAATGTGAAAAATCAAGGAATCTGGAGTTATATTAAAGACTGTGTACAATAATTGGTTCCAAAATCTGGTTGAATCAGATTCCACCTACAATACTGAGCAAGACCTGAGATCAAACTAAGATAGATTCATCTGAATATAAAGGTTGGGAAATCTATTCTGGTTAAGAAAACAACAATTTTTTATTCTAAACTATTTAAGAAATTAACTTGTGCAAACCAGTAAAGCTGCTAAATGGTTCAGGATGAAGTCGCTTCAGTCATTTTCCATGATTTTAAGTGAGATGCATTACAAGAGGTATAATTGCTAATTTTTGCAGATAAACCCATTTTCTACAACATTAACAAAACTGCTCGAGGTTACCAGTCTTGCCTATTTCAATAAGCACATCTTAATCGGAATAGAAGAAGCAATTACATGCCAATAAACTGCTGGATTATGCTGCTGCGACATTCATTGTTGAAGACAGCAAAACTCCCATGCAAGATTAAGACATCATTCCTGTATCACGCTATGGATAACATAATTTACAATGCATGCAATCATCATCAGCTTGTCCCCACCTGAACGAACGTCAGGAATTGTAAAAAATATCTAATTTTAATTTTGCATCTTTAAGAGAATGCAGGACATGATCACTGCCAATGATACATCTTTCTGCATCCGGAGATGAAGGTTTGCTGTATCCTCACAGTGCCTTGCATCTGTCATCATCAAAGACACCCAATTCAACAGCAGACTAAGACACCTCTTTCATCCTCCAAAACTGATCACAGTTTAAAAAGGACTGCTGAGCAGGAAGCTGATAGCAGGGGTAATAAAGCATCAGGTTGCTTGTCTCGCTCACAAAAAATTCTCAGTGGTTGGAAAGCCAACCGTAAAAGTTAAAGCTTTCTAAAACCACCAAAATGAACAATTCATGTTTTTGATTTGTTTCATCTCTATGAATGATTGTCCCATGGGTGTGTATACACAACTGTCAGATAAACTAAACTCCAAAATTAGTTTTCTGAAACTCTTGTTCTGAAGTACAACCCATTATACATGGAACATATCAGTATAGCACAGGAACAGGCCCTTCGGCCCACAAGGTTTGTGCTGAATATGATACCTAGTTAAACTGATCTAATCTGCCTGTACATGATCCTCATACAACAACAACTCTCCATCACTCACTGATCGAACCTTTCAGAAAATGAACGGAGGTTTATTAATGCAATTAATATGCAGCAGGATAGATACGTGATGGAGAAAGGAACAGAAAGATATTATGATTGTGTTTGATGAAGAGGAATGGGTGAACTTTACATAGAAAATAAATACCAGCTGGTGCCAGTGCTCACAATGGACAGTGTTTTTACTGTACGTTCTATTTAATCTCAGATGTTTATACCGCATGTTGTGAATGGGCACATATTAAAAATGCCAGCAATTATTCAATTATCCTTTTAAATTTGCATTGTTTGTTTGTTAGTGTCAACATGAAGATGTGTGCTTAGCTCTAGTACAAACGCTTCGGCATAATTTTGAAATTTCATCATTCAAAAAAATGTTGGCAGCCCCTAAACGGTACCCGGACGTGGCGTCGAGGGACGAGAAGCCGAAGCAAAGAAGTGGAAGCCAAGTAACCGAACGGAAACAAAGCTGAAAAGCCAAATAACACGCCCTAAACTGCTGGATTTCCACAAATGAAAATAAAGATGATTAACCTAAACTCAAATATTTACAAGCTGTTAGAATTTGTAATTCAAATACTTTAGTTTGAATATTGGGTGCAGAGAGAAGTTGGACTTCATCGATTTTTAAATAATTTGACTAAAATTATAACATTTAATCACATTAAAAATGGTTTTGCCATGATACCAGTGTCAAAATGAATAACTAGGGCACAGGTCACTTACTAGCAGTACGTCTTATTCTAGTATTAGTAACACACTGCTCACTGTCCTAAAGATAATCTGCAAATTATTTTTGCAGCTGTATCCAGAGATCCTAAATTCCTCTCATTCCACGTTGTTTGAAATGTAGAAGCATCTGCAATGGGTTTAAAATAACCAAGCAGCCACCAAAAATAACCATGGTCAGTAGGTTCACTCTCTTAGACACTCTGTGTAAATGTATTGTTGGAATTAGATACTTACTGGCTTGAATGACATTTCCACTGTCTTGACAGAAGGATACACTGCAAAATTTAGTACTGAACCACATTGACCAGTCTCTACTCCTCAAGCATTAGTGATTTAGCTGAGATGAATGTAGTTATGTGACATTTGGTTTAATGTCTCTTGCACAACCAAAGGTTAACGTTTCACTTTTTATTATTCAGTGACTTTAGTGAACGTACATGTTTGGCATTAAACCTTGAAACAAGAACTATGAAGTGCCTTAGAAAATTCAACAATCTACCAGAACTCATTGTCAATGTTTATATATAGATATTGGCCAGGAGATGCTACAAAACTGTTTGGAACAGTATAATTCAGACTCGCTAGAATTACATCAGATTCAACTACTGTAATTTTTGATGGCATCATCCAACCAATACTCTTGGCCACAATCCAATTAATCAGTCCAGTGCTGTAGGCTGCTTCCTGACGAATCACAAATGTATAAGTTTATAGCTTTCCACAGAAAGGAAATTTTAGTAAAAAAACATAGAATCAAATATCTTCTTGATGCAGTTCTTCTTTATGTGAATTTAAATATGCGGTAACCCAGCTGGATTAATCAACATTATTTCTGTTAAATGTAAAGTAATATTTTGATAGACTAAATTTTTACAGCCCGAGAATATTTATGTTGGTCTCAATCTTTCAAACTATTGGTATGTGGAAAGAGAACCATGTCAATAAATGGTCTCTCAAGTAACGTTTCTGTTCTGGCAGCTTACAATGAATATATAGGGCTGATTTAACAACAGCTGAGAATAATTTAACATTGAAATACAGAAGGAATCGTACATTTTGTGGTTCTAAACCATACCCTGTGCAGGTAACAGCCTGAATCATTTACACTGAGGAATTGGAATATAACCAGAAAGGAAGAACATTTGAATGTCAGCTGGATGATCTGGTTGTAAGTTTTGTTACTTAAGTCTTGGAGAATGTGCAATTCTAAATGGATGGCCTGGAGGGTGGGTGTTTGATATCAAAATGGATATTGCCGTATCTTGTTTTACTGCTCCATGTTGCTATGTTATGCTTTTGGAAGCAGCTCCAAACATGAAAAAAGTGTGAGTTGAGCTCATCAGTCTATAGATTTGCATCAAAGTATGTAAAAGAAACCTTTGAACCATGGAAAGTTAATTGATTCTTGAATGACTGAGGAACGGAACAAGTGAACTATTTATCCAATAACTAGTTATCCAAATTATATCTAACATTTTGCGGGTTTGTACAAGAAAGCTGGTACCATGCCATGCAGCATTCTATCACTTACAAGATATGTATAAAATCAAAAGGACGTCAATCATTACTTTGATGACTCATATAACCTTTTATTTCTCACCAAAGTGCTTCACGATTTAATTCTGAGCTAATTTCATTTATCACATATGACATGCAAATTAAGTGCAGGAATAGGTTACTCAGCCCCTCTAGCTTGCTCTACCATTCAATAAAATCATGGCTAATCTGATGTTAATTTCAACTCCACATTCCTGACAGCCCATGATATTCTTTAACCATTTTGCTTATCAAGAATCCATCTACCCTCATCTTAAAAAGACCCAAAGACTGCCTTAATAAAGAGAGTTCAAAAGACTTACAGCCTTTGAAAGAAAAAAATAATTCACCTTACCTCTGCTTTAAATAAGTGTCCCTTATTTTTAAACAGGAACTCCCAGTTCTATGTTACCTAGCAAGAGAAAACATCCACTCCACATCCATCCTGCCAAGACTGCTTAGATTCTTATATTTTAATCAAATCTCCCCTCATTCTTCAAAACTCCAGTGAATACAAACATAGCCTGTTCAATCTGTCTTCATAAGGCAGCCCATCTGTTCCAGGTATTTGTTTGGTAAACTTTCTCTGAATTGCTTCCAATGCATTAACATATCCCTAAAGCAAGGAGACCATTATGTAAAACACTCTGGTTGTGGGTTCGTCTGAAGCCCAGACCACTGGAATATGGCCACCTTATTTTTTTTAATATATAATACCCTTCGCAGTAAACACTGTTATTCTGTCAACTTCTTGATGATTTACCCAAACTGTATATGTTTTTGCAATTCATGCACAAGGACACCCAGATCCCTTTGCATCTCAATGTTCTGCAATCTGCCGTGCTTTGATAAAATGTTTCTTTTGACTTTTCCTGCTGAGATGGGCAATTTTACATTTTTCCCACACCATTCTCCATTTGCAACATTCTTGTTCACTCACTTAACCAACCTAATGTGACATTATGACCTCCTTATAATTTACTTTTCTACCTATCTTCATGCCATCAGTTAATTTCACAGCTATGACATCAGTGCCTCATCCAAGTCATTTCATCCACTGAGAAATGGTTTAACTTTCTATGTACATTATTATGTCCATCAATTTCCAGTGATATGCATTGTGTTAAATGATGCCTGGATGAGTGCAACTGCAAAGGCACTCAAGAAACCTAACCACACAGTACTTAGCAGCCCACTTGATCAGCATCCCATCCACAACCAATCGATCATTCCGTCACCGATGGACAGGTTAAGCAGTATGTATCATTTGCAGACAACTGCAACAAATTAAGATTACAGCAAGCTTCTGAACCCATGACCTTTACCAGCTAGGACAAGAGTATCAAAGGCAAAGGAACACTACCACCTGGAATACTACCACCTCCAAGCCACATACCTTCAACCTTAATAGATTTGTGGGTGTACCCACCCTTCAAGGACTGCAGAAGTTCAAGAGGCAGCTCACCACCATCTTCTCAAGGGCAACTAGGGATGGGCAATTAAATGCTGGCTCAGCCCGTGATGCCCAGATCCCTCAAATGAATAAAGAAATATACTGTTCATGAATATAAGAGGTTTTTTAAAAAAGTTTCTTGAAGCTTTTCCCCCAACTAGATTATGTTTGTTTTTTTATTCAGTATCTTTCTCTCAGGAGTATGATTTAAATAGCTGTTAGAATGAAATATGGAACAATATATTGGACAATGCTGGAAAAAATGTTGAGTACATATACACTTCCCACAGCTCAGTATTATTAGGCCCATGGGAAAGGTGTAACTTCCAACATTCTTTAGTAAACCATGTACTGTTGTAAAGATTAGAAACTCGGAAGTCTGGAGCTGTTTTAACTCACACCATCTGAGCGACAATGGGGAATCCTGGAGTTAAAGGGATGCCAGCAATCTTCCCCTTTGACTTACATTCTTCTCATGTTTCAGAGCTAATAATTAGGACACAGACTTATATGTAATGGTGTTCTTTTTGGGATAAGGTTCAGATCCTGATTGCCTTGACCACAATTGACTTAGCAATTCACACTGCAGGCCTAAAGAGAGCAGTGACCCATTGACTATCAGGGCAAACATGGCACCAACTGGGAGATTATCAGGGAGTTCCATTTATAAGGTTTCTTTGAGCACATGGAAAAAGGAAGAGTATTGTTCTAGGCCTCAGAAGCAAGTGTTTGCCTTCTCTTCACTCATATTTCACTTCCAATCAATTCCTCCCATGTCGTGACCAGCTCCTGCTTGTCCGATGGGCTACTTCCCTAGATCTGTCACATTCCCATTCCAAAATATTCCATTTGCCTTACTGCTTTAAATTGTATTTTTGTTTAGACCTGTGTTTTTGTGAAAAGCTCTTTGGGTTGCATTCAATTGTGAAAATGAAAAGTGCTATACAAATAAAATTATTAAAGCTATTATTCCCATCTGTTTCCCATTCATTGATATATTTATGCAGGTCACAAAAAGCACTAAAGATGACATGGTAATGCCATTAATATCACCCATGTTACTGTATGCCTTTGGGGCTCAGTTTCACCCATCCCCTGTACAAGCAATGATCAGCTCTTCACATTGCCAGACATATATCCAGATCCATGGACAGCAATAGGAAGCTACAAGGTTATATACTAAGCAACTTTGAAATTCATTTTATAATAAAGCTCAAACTTACAGGGACAATTTCAGAAAAGCTAGAAAGCTCATTGCTCCATTCACACCAGGTTAAATGGAAAAAAGATAATATAAAGATAAACATTTGTTATGTTCATTACAGCCATGGGGTCATTTAAGCAGTAAATGTGATTTTATAAGGAAAAAAGTTTAGATATGAGGAAAGGACACGCGTGATGGAATGATGTAATATTCTTTTAAGAAGCCAGCTAATATTCAATGAGACTAAATTACTTCCTTCTGAATTGTATGATTCTAAAATTGTAAGGAAACGGGAATAATTAGATTCAGATAGGATTTTGTTGCATCCAATAAGTAATTCCATGTATGGTATGAAAGTAATTAATTGGCAAAGGTTTCTTATGAACTTCCTCGGTTCCACTCAAATGTTTCTAAATTATCAATCAACATCCATTGAGAAACCTAAATTCCACATGAAAGTGATCTGTCTGGTGTTAATTAAGGAAATCAAAGATAGCTTTAGATGTTGAGTGATATGCTTGGCAAATATAATTTTTTGGAAAGCAGTAATAACTGCACAAGAAAGGAGAAGTAAGGTACAATATGAGACCAATTTAGTGAGAAATTGAACAAGAGTTCTTAAGAGTTCCTACAGCCATATAAAATGGAAGACAGCAATAAAAATAATGTTAGTCTTATAATGATATTGGGGGCTGATCAAGCTGGAAGCCTGACTGGTGCTGCCATCCCATGAGGGAGAACCATCTGCAACTGAAGACCAGGCCACAGTGGTGGAACCTGTTGCCCTTCACAGTCCTGACAGGTTTTGACAGCTCGCTGTGTGGGCTGCAGATGACACCTGAGACCTGTGTTCATTTTAACCTCCTGCACTGGCTGTGTGAAGTTTGCACATTACCCAATCTTTCCCATATAATCTAGCCTTAGAACTTAAAGAAGCCGAATGCTCCAAAAGCTCCAGTGCTTTCAAACTAAACCAGAATAAAACAGAATAGCCAAGAAATACTATAGAGTGCACATCCTAGTTTGGATCCTTCCTACCGACTCTGAAATACTCCCTTAGTTCTGAGTATTTTGTATATTTTACAGGTAAATTCTTCTTTGCTCATTCGCTATCTAGTGACTTTATAAATCAATATCCCCACTTCATTACTTTCAGAAAGAATAATCTGATTGTAAATTTTGAAATATTTCAAAGCAAAGGAAAATAGGCATTCATGTTTTTTGTAAATGAACTGTCCTGATTGATAATTGCACAGATTTTTTGTTCAAGCATAACTATTTCTGCTTTTACCTTTGCCCTGAGATTTATATCTTCGGTTTCTCGGAGATACGTAACCAGCTGAACACCTTTTTGTAGCTTCCATACTTTTCCTGCCAGGCAAAAGTTCGGAGGACACAGTATCACCAGCTGGCAGGCATGATCTCGAGTCATCGGGAACTGTTTGCTTGGTGCAAAGATCTGAAGACATCGACTCGATTTGAGCATCAAACTTAGCCATGGATTGGCATGGTGCCTTAACTGAAGTGGAACATGGAATGGGATGCACTGATAATTTGGCCTTAAGTGTAGTTTTGCACGATGGTGCAGCAGTAGATCTGGTGGAATCCTTGCGCTGGACTGGGCTTTTTGAATCATGGTTGAATTTGTGGTTGGTCAGATCTCTCCTGTCCTCTGTGGAAACTTCTGCTGCTTGAAAGCTGAACCCAAAGTTCAAAGGGTTTTGCAGAGCTTCTATATAAGATTCACGATAGCGGCATTTTATCCCTTGTTCTTCAAAGTCTCTGTTTGACCTTCTGCTTAAGCATGGTGTGCAAGGTTCTGTTGCAAACCTAATTGTCCCTCCACATGCCCATGTACCGTTGACTGGAACCACAGAAGATTCACCTTTCTTCAGTGGAAGCTGTGCAATCCTGTTATCAGAGCATTTATCTTTAGAAAACATCATTAAATCCACATAATCTCCTTCAACATTTTCATTGGAGATTTCAAATTGATTTGGTGAGATTATTCCCGATTTCATGGATAGGTGACTTAAACATTTTGCACCTTCCTTTTGGCCCAAGTTAGTCAAAGGATTTTTGATTTTATTATCTGAATCTAGCTCAGAAGATCCAACCGAATGAGTCATCTCCATTCCTGTCTGCAAAGTCATCCTAGCGGAACCACAGTTGTTTTCCGTTTCCTGAACAGAAGAAGTTTCGTGCCCAGATGATGGTGCTGCTTTGGTCTTATTTACAAATTCAGGGTTTACTATTTTAGACCAAAGCTCTTTTACAACCCCATTATCAGTGGCCAGTAGGCAAGTTTGCAATGGTGTTCCTGAACGTTCACCGTTTATTGTTTCCAGCCATTCTGTGGTAAAAATATTAGTGTAGGATACTTCTGGTATTAACTTCTCTTCCACGCTGCGGAGGTCCCTGCCCAAGCATTTCAACACAATCCGTGCAGACTGCTTCCCAACGGGTACAATTTGGAGGTAGAAATCACCTGGGCGCAGAAGAAAGATGTTGAATGATGACAACTGCACCACTAACTTCTCGTGGAGGCACAAAGGCCAGCCTTCGTGACGGAACAGGAGGCTTGAATATTCGGCCTGAGAAAGAAAAAACATTGAACTCTCATTAATAGAAAACTCACTGCAGCAAAATAGCTATAAGTAAGCAACTTGGGCAGCCACGGAACTACTTTAGCAGATTAGTTCTTAGTATGGAGATGGTTATTTATTCCACATTCCCATGGGCAGCCAAATATCCTTTTTTTTTCCCCGTTCCCTCCATTTGTGATCCTAACCCGTAAAGTTCTATAGTACCAAATGACACCAAATGCACTGACATTGCTGTATCATATCATTTGATCAAATTGTATTGTATTGGGTCGTTGGATGTTTTAATGCACTTAAACTCAGTCGTCAGCAGGCTCAGGGATATCAAATAAGGTGAAAGATGTCATGCATGAGCATGCATTCTATAAAAGGTGTTATTTGAAGACATTTTCATGCTCATGGCATTATTACTTTTAGATTGGAGGTGTAATGGAGAAGAAAGAGAGGACTGGGGTGCCTGGAGATACAAACATTTTCATTTTTTCACATCACCAGCAGGTTGTTACCAAATAATGAAAATAAAGTTTTGAGGTATAACCTTTGATCACTAAGTAAAGACTCATTTATACCATGGTGTGATCATCTGTACACTTTCTGTGCCATTTCTCCAGACAAACCTAATTATTAGGAATAGGCAATGAGAGGAGGAATTTTACATCTCTTTTTTCGTTCAAAGGCATTTCCTGAACCCAGCAAAACTCTTAGAGAGTTCGACAGGAGAGATGTGAGGAAGGATATTCCCCTAGTTGAGGAATCTAGAACTAGGGGTGAAGCCTCAGAATAAGGGTGGACCATTTTGGACTGAGATAAGGAGAACGTTTTTCACTCAGAGCGTGATGAATCTTTGGATCAATTTGATTTAAATAATAAATGTATAACCATATATAATATTTAAGAATTATACAATATTATATAATATAGAAATCTATAATATATAATGTATAAATACATAATATAAATTTAAAAATAGCTTATTTAAAATGTTTAAGACATTAAGAAAAATACCCTTTCCTCACATAAAGCTGAGGTCCAAACTGCAAAGTACAGCCAATTCCTCAGTTATACGTATGGTCCTATATCCAACTAAGGGTTGAGTCCAGTGGTGGAGGAGGAGGCTTGATGCACCTGCTCACCTCTGATGTCTGTTGTAATGCCTACTGATAATGGTCAATGATAAGCTTTTCTGTAAGAAGAAGAATACTGCCAGGACTCTGGGGGACCACTGTAGAAAGGTAAAATCTTTAGGCTGAATGTAAATGATTGGGATATTTTAAGCACAAGTTAAGTTCAGTGCAATAGAAATTCTCTGAACTTGATAGCATGTTTGAAAAGATATGATACTGGAAGCCATCCCTCGCCATTCTCCCAGAATGAAATAGCATGGGTAGTAAATTGTATCCATTCCCGGCTGTTCAAGAAGGCTATTCTAATTATGCTCTTTGTTAGACACAAAACATAAATTAGAAGATGAACATTTGACCAGAGACTGTCAACAAAACACATAAATGGCTTGATGTAAGATTTTTAGCGATTTATAATCAGTTTCCACCTTAGTGAAGTGGGCATATTTATCAAAACTGTTCACATTTTGTGATAAACCCATTTTTTACGAGTAATAATAACAGGCTATACTAAGTAGCAATGCTTTAATTAAAACATTACTTCATGGAATGAGAGACAATCATCCATTGTGCTGTCCAAAATTCTTGCAAAGTTCTTGCAAAATTTTATGATTTTGCATTTATGATTATACAAATACTTTGAACAAAGACAATCTATGGCAGAAACTTTGGAAAACAGGTGTGATTACCAGCACAAATTAGAAATACACACCCGACTATACCCAAAGAGGAAACTCTACCCACTGAATTTGTTGAATTTTTCTCCATATTAATTAGTTGCAGATTTAGACCAACACAACAGCTTATTAAAATGTCCAAATGCGCTGAACACTATTTTCGTACACACAATATTGTGCAACCCACGGATATATTGACATAAATTGTCTACTTCGTAACAGAAACTGAACAAAAATGTGGCTTAATTTAGCCTGAAAATATTTATTCAAAAATTTGAAATAATTGAAGAGTAATGTGTAATTTTCAAAGGCACAACAACATTGGCTGGCACGGTGGCGTAACGGTAGAATTGGCTGGCACGGTGGCGTAACGGTAGAATTGGCCAGATTACAGTGCCAGAGACCTGGCTTCAATTCCGACTACGGTTGCTTGTCTGTTCGGAATTTGTACGTTCTCCCCGTGAGGGAAACCCACAGGCTATGAACAGAATGTATCAACTTCACCTAAACTTCACGAGAGATCAGGATTGAATTTGGACCATTGGAACAGTGAGGCAGCAGCACTATCCACTGCGTCAATATGCCACTCTTAAATTTATCTGCTTTAATAGTCACCATTATTACACCAAATGATATATCATAAATATTGTAGTAATATTCTTAAAATAATCATCTGACATGTGCTCTCAAAGGCTAGAGTTTGATTACCATATAAAATGTCATTTCCCTCATAGATACGAAGGTCTGAGCAGGTCCATTCACCATATTCTGTCAGAAAAAGCAGGGGGAATGGGACTGACAAGATTCCTGTATATGGAATCAGCAGAAATGTGATGGATGAAATGGTCTGCCAGATGAAATTCTCCAATTCTATTCCATTTTTCATGGAATTGGACCCTAAGATCCCCCTGTACATCAATGCTGTTATGGATCCTGAAGAAAGATGTAAAATGCTGGAGTAACTCAGAATCTTTGGAGAGAAGGAATGGGTGATGTTTCGGGTCGAGATCCTTCTTCAGTCATCTCCTACACTGTTATGGATCACTTTTTACATCAATGCTGTTATGGATCCCTCTGTACGTCAATGCTGTTAAGATTGATTTTCATTCAAATTAGACGTGGACCCGGAAGTGGCAGTGATGCACTTGAACAAAGGGGACTATGAAGGCATGAGAGTGGAGCTGGCCAAAGTAGACTGGAAAGGGATCCTAGCAGGAATGACGGTGGTAACAGCAATGGCAGGAATTTCTGGGCATAATCCGGGAAGACGCAGGATCATTTCATTCCAAAAAGGAAGAAAGATTCTAAGGGGAGTAGGAGGCAACCGTGGCTGACAAGAGAAGTTAGGGATAGAATAAAACTAAAAGAAAAGATGTATAAGCACAGCAAAGATTAGCCGGAAGCCAAGAGGATTGGGAAACTTTCATATGACAACAGAAGGAAACAAAACAGGCAATACGGGCTGAAAAGATGAAGTACGAGAGCGAAGCACGCCTAGGAATATAAAGAAGGACAGTAAAAGCTTCTTTAGATATGTATAAGTGGAAAAAGAGTTGCAAAGTCAAATGTGGGTCCCTTGAAGGCAGACACGGGTGAAATTATTATGGGCAACAAGGAAATGGCAGAAGAGTTGAATAGGTACTTCGGATCTGTCTTCACTAAGGAAGACACAAACAATCTCCCAGATGTACTGGAGGACAGAGGATTAAGGGAGTAGAGGAACTGAAAAGAAATTTTCATTAGGCGAGAAATAGTATTGTGTAGGCTAATGGACTGAAGGATGATAAATCCCCTGGGCCTGATGGTCTGCCATCCCAGGGTCCTCAGGGAGGTGCCTCTAGAAATAGTGGATGCATTGGTGATCATTTTCCAATGTTCAAAAGATTCAGTCATCTCTGTGGATTGAGATAGCTAATGTTATCCACTTATCACAGCCAAGAACGGAGCGAGAGAGAAACGGGTGAATTAGACAAACACCTCTTATCCCTACTATATGAGGATTGCTGAGTTAATTATTAAAGAAGGTAATAATGAGGGCATTTTGGATAGCGGTAAAAGGATTAGTCCAAGTCAACATGGATTTATGAAAGGGAAATCGTGCATTGAACTAATCTTCTCTGAATTTTTGAGGATGTTGACAAGTAAACATGATTAAGGGGGTGCCAGTAGATGTCAGTGTATCTAGACTTTCAGAAAGCCTTTGAATAAGGTCCCGCATGGGTTGGCAGACCGGAAGCAAAGAGTAGGAGTGAATGGGTCCTTTTCAGAATGGCAGGCTAGTGGCGAGTGGAGTGCCGCAAGGCTCGGTGTTGGGGCCGCAACTGTTTACCATATATATTAATGATTTGGAAGAGGGAATTAGGAGCAACACTATCAAGTTTGCAGATGACACAAAGCTGGGTGGCAGTGTGAACTGTGGAAGAGGATGTTAGGAGGTTGCAGGGTGACCTGGACAGGTTGAGTGAGTGGGCAGATGCATGGCAGATGCAGTATAATATAGATAAATGTGAGGTTATCCACTTTGGCGGCAAAAACAAGGGGGCAGATTATTATCTCAATGGGATTAGGTTAGGTAAGGGGGAGGTACAGCGAGACCTGGGTGTCCTTGTACACCGGTCACTGAAAGCTGGCATGCAAGTACAGCAGGCAATGAAGAAAGCTAATGGAATGTTGGCCTTCATAACAAGAGGATTTCGGTATAGGAGTAAAGAGGTTCTTCTGCAGTTGTATAGGGCTCTGGTGAGACCACATCTGGAGTATTGTGTACAGTTTTGGTCTCCTAATTTGAGAAAGGACATCCTTGTGATTGAGGCAGTGCAGCGTAGGTTCACGAGATTGATCCCTGGGATGGCGGGACTGTCATATGAGGAAAGATTGAAAAGACTAGGCTTGTATTCACTGGAGTTTAGAAGGATGAGGGGGAATCTTATAGAAACATATAAAATTATAAAAGGACTGGACAAGCTAGATGCAGGAAAAATGTTCCCAATGTTGGGCGAGTCCAGAACCAAGGGCCACAGTCTTAGAATAAAGGGGAGGTCATTTAAGACTGAGGTGAGAAAAAACGTTTTCACCCAGAGAGTTGTGAATTTATGGAATTCCCTGCCACAGAGGACAGTGGAGGCCAAATCACTGGATGGATTTAAGAGAGAGTTAGATAGAGCTCTAGGGGCTAGTGGGGTCAAGTGATATGGGGAGAAGGCAGGCACGGGTTATTGATAGGGAACGATCAGCCATGATCACAATGAATGGCGGTGCTGGCTCGAAGGGCCGAATGGCCTCCTCCTGCACCTATTTTCTATGTTTCTATGTTTCTCTGAAATAATAGAATAATCCTCACCTCTAATATTTTAGCATAATACAAGTATCCCATGAAATAAGAATTGACGCTCCTTTAATTTTGTTCAGTTGGATTATATTATTCTAATGACTGCATGATTTTAAAGAGCTCATTCGCTATAATTATCATGAATAATATAGTTTAGATCTCCTCTGGAATAATTTGCTTGTATTTGTTTTAAGATATGGTGGTAGCCCGTCTATTAAGAAAACTGATCAACTTTTCAAAGGCAGTGACATAAAATCTTGGGCTGCACTGTCAAAAAAATCAGTTAAGAGAGTAAAATAACCAACACAGGAAAATGATAAGTAGGCTTTTCACTGAAAATATAAAAATGGGAAGGCTATCATGGAAAGAGTAAATGTGCCATGGATGCCTGACATTATAAGTTAATACAATAAAATTATCTTACAAAATTCAGATAGAATTTGTAACATTGAAATAGGCCATTTGCCCCAATAGGGCTAGCAACAATTTATATTCCACTCCTGCCTCTTAATTGAACAAATGATACCCTTATCTCTGTTTCTCACTCATGTGCTAATCTGGCCTTGTCATAAATAACCAGTTGCAATTTATCTTAACTCTTTCTTGTGTTAATGAGTTCCTAACTCTTAGCATTCCTATTTCACGATTACATAAACATCAAACTTGATATGACTTGTTGTGAAACATTATGAACAAGATGACTAACTGACAGAAAGGAAATGACAGAATTTGGAAAGGGCAGATCAGAGTTTGCAAGGAGCCAGTCACAAAGGCAATTCATTAAAACATTAATAATAGAAGCAGGAGTGGGCCATTCGATTCAGTGTACTCCATGTTGCAATAACATCACGGCTGGTCTTTTACCTGAGCAACACTTTACTGCACTAACCTCATGGCCCTTGATTCTATTAATATCCAAATATTTATTAATCTTCATTATGTGACTGTGACTTAGGTCTCCAAATTTAATTTATGTAGTGAATTCCAGAGTCACCATCCTGTTGGTGAACAGATAATGGCTGACTTTATTTTGAGACCACAATCTCTGACATCACAGCAAAAGGAAATATCATCTCTGTGTCAGGCACCATAAAACCTTTGTACATTTCAATGAGATCACCTCTCATGCCTCTGCAGGTCTGCTTAATCTCTCTCATATGACAATCGCATAAATTACTATAAATGATTTTGTGGTGTACCCAAAAATTCCCAGAATATTAGTTCCATGAAGAAATATGGAAATGTTTATGGGTGTTATTGATATGGACTTCCAGAACGGATTTGGCAAATTCCTTCATGAAAGATTATTTGCTAAAGTTATTAATGATGGTTTCAAGAGCGAATTATTATTCTGGATGTGAAATTGCTTGAGAAACAAAGGAAAGGAGGGATAATGGGCAAGGAGTGGAACTGTCAAGATGCAACTAGTAGTGTTGTGTGAGTATGGGTGTTGGAATTATTCACTGGACCACATGAAAAAGCTTAAAGATATGGGATAGAAGGACAAATATCCCAGTTTGCTGATGACACTAAACTAAACATTATTGCCAGAAATGCAGATGAAATAATAAATTACTAAGAAATAATAGTAAATTAGGAATATTGGTTCAAAAATTGTGGCAAATGGTGTAGATATAGGCAAATGTGAGGTCACCCACTTTGAAGTAAAAAACAGCAGTATGAAGAACTTCCTTAATATTGAACAGCTATTGAACAACCAACTAGACTTAAAAGATCATTGTACATAGATGATCAAAAGGTCATAGATAGCTAAAGAATATAAGCAGAAAGTCTGTTGGAAGGTACACAAAAATGCTGGAGAAACTCAGCGGGTGCAGCAGCATCTATGGAGCGAAGGAAATAGGCAACGTTTCGGGCCGAAACCCTTCTTCAGACTGATAGGGGGTGGGGGGAAGAAAGGAAAAAAGGAAAAAGGCGGAGGAGGAGCCCGAGGGCTGGGGGAGGGGAGGAGACAACCAGAGGGCTGATAAAGGGGAGGGGACAGCAAGGGCTAGCAGAATTGGTAGAATTCAATGTTCAAGCCTCCAGGATGTAGACTGTCCAATTTACGGTGTTGCTCGCTGTGGCCATGGAGGAGACCCAGGACAGAGAGGTCAGATACGGAATGGGAGGGGGAGTTGAAGTGCTGAGCCACCGGGAGCTCAGGTTGGTTATTGCGGACCGACCGGAGGTGTTCGGCGAAACGATCGCCAAGCCTCCGCTTGGTCTCACCGATGTAGATCAGCTGGCATCTAGAGCAGCGGATGCAATAGATGAGGTTGGAGGAGATGCAGGTGAACCTCTGTCGCACCTGGAACGACTGCTTGGGTCCTTGAATGGAGTCGAGGTGGGAGGTGAAGGGACAAGTGTTGCATCTCTTGCGGTTGCAAGGGAAAGTACCAGGGGAGGGGGTGGTATGGGAGGGAAGGGAAGAATTGACAAGGGAGTTACGGAGGGAGCGGTCTTTGCGGAAGGCAGACATGGGGGAGATGGGAAGATGTGGCGAGTGGTGGGGTCACGTTGGAGGTGGCGAAACTGACGGAGGATCACTTGTTGTATGTGACGGCTGGTGGGGTGAAAGGTGAGGACTAGGGGGACTCTGCCCTTGTTGTGAGTGGGGGGATGGGGAGAGAGAGCAGTGTTGCGGGGTATGGCAAAGACCCTGGTGCGAGCCTCATCTATGTTGGAGGAGGGGAACCCCCGTTCCCTGAAGAATCATGACATATCAGATGCCCTGGTGTGGAACGCCTCATCCTGGGAGCAGATGCAGCGTAGACGGAGGAATTGGGAGTGGGGGATGGGGCGTTCCACACCAGGGCATCTGAAATGTCCTCATTCTTCAGGGAACGGGGGTTCCCCTCCTCCACCATAGATGAGGCTGTTGGAAGGTTGGGCTTTGTACCTAGAGATTAGAATGAAAAGAAGCAGAAATTAAGCTGCAGTTATGTGAAGCCCGGGTAGACCACATTCAGTATTATGACCACTTATATGTATCACTGTTCAAGATATATTGATCAAGAGGCAATCTACCATAGACTTAGCAGGATGGTACTTTGACTCAAAGGGTGAAATTAAATGGTTCATTGTGATTTGATTGAAGTTTTCAAGATTTTAAGGGGACAATGGATTAGGTAAACATAAACAAATCCTGTAGGTTGACAACTCTAAATCAAGGGGTTATAGTTTCAAAACAAGTCAGGCTTTGCACAAACAATTTTAAGAAACAGTACTACTTGCATAGGATGAGTACAATTGGAACACACTCTTCGAATTGGCAATTAAAATACACCAATTTCTAATAACCTTTGTGGGTTTTTGACAAAGATGGGCACACATCAGTCACCTTGCCATTGAGTGTAGAATAGGTCTGTGCCTATATTACTGTGACAAAAGGAATACATAACAGTAACATCCTGTGGCATTTATGGCCAGTTTGTTTACAATGGTTAGTTAAGTGAAATGGAATTTCTCTCCACTTATGATGAATATTCAAAAGGATGTCCACAAATAGCACAGCTACAAAAACTGCCCAAACAACCGGCATTGCAAATTTGTTGGCCTAATTCATCTGTTGTCATTTTCCCCTCTTACTAAACAGGCATTTTTCAAGAACCTAGCTTACAAAATTATTTTACTGCCATGGTTAAATACAGAACAGATTTGTGAATTGATGGAAAGTTGTGTTCCAGCTAGAGGACCACTTGGTTTATATTAGGGATAATTTTACAAACCATCAACATGAACCACCAAGGGAGAATGAAAAGACCAATGATTCCCCAATCACTTGCACTGGCTGGCAGTCAGCACACTATCCCACAAAGTAATTTCTTCCACAGCTGCTCCAGTTGTGGAGTGTGTGTGTGTTTTAAAAAGCAGAATGAACCATCGTAAAAATATACTGTACTTTCATCCAGCCATAAAAGCCCAAGGGAAATCATTTATTTCTTTCAGATATGTGGGTTTGTCTTGTTTGCTCCCAAATTTAATTACCGTGCCATTGCTGGCCATACCTCCAGTTCCCCAGCACCAATCTGAAATTCTGTCTCTGGACTACTGCTGCTCTATCTTTTGTCCCCTATTAGTCTTGTCTCCAAATCAGATCTTTGTCAGCAAACTTTTGGTTCCCTGTCCTAATACGATTAGTATTTCCATGAGGGTCCTTGGAAAAATTCAATACATTAAATAAGTTATATAAATGCAAGATGTTATCTTTAGACTAGACTTTCGAGATATAGCATGGAAACAGGCCATTCGGCCCACTGAGTCCGTGTCGATCAACGATCCCTGTACACTAGAGACAATTTGCAAGTTTATCAAAGCCAATTAGCCTACAAACCTGTACGTCTTTGGAGTATGGGAGGAAAAGGGGGACAGTGTGGGAGGGGGCAAGGTGGAATGTGATGTGGAGTTATCCGCTTTGTAAGGAGGAAAAAAGGAGGAAAAAATATTTAAATCAAGTGAGACTACAAAATGTTGGGGTGGATACTAAGTGATCTGATGGAAATAGTTCATAACGTTAGCATGCAAATACAGCAAATAATTGAGGAGTCTAATGAAATATTGATCTTTACTGCATGGCATATGTAACTTTCAAGTCGGAAAGTTTTGATATCACTTTACAGTGAGTGTTCTGGTGAGTGTTTATCCAACTACTGCTTATAATTTTGGTCTCTGCGATTGAGAAATTATATGCTTCTATTGAAGGCAATGCAGTGAGTTTAATTAGGTTGATTCCTGGGATGAAAAGGTTGACTTTTCAAGAGGGGTTTGGCAGATTAACCCTATACTCATTGGAGTTAAGAACAATGAGGAGGGAAATATTTGAAACATAAGATTCCAAAGAGCGATGCTGAGAGGATGTTCCTCGATTGGATGTATCTAGAACTTATGAGCATAGTTTTAAAACAAAGAGTCACCTATTTAAGACAAAGATGAGGAGGAAATCCTTCTCTCTGAAGGTTGTGAATGCTGTTCCTCGGAAAGTTGTGGAGGTGCAGTATTTGAACATAAATAATTGCAAGCAAGATAAAGACTATGGAGTGAGACTGGAAAAGCGATGCTGAGGGCAAGATTGAATCAGGCATGCCCTTAATGAATGGCAGAGTGGTTTTGAGTTGCAGACTAACTTGCGCCTACTCCTGTTTCTTGGCTCTTAAAATATGTGATCAAAACAGAATGTGCAGGGAATACAGAGCAGAGTCAGCCACGCTAATAAAGAAAAAAAGAATTACCATTGTGAATGGAAAGCTCGTTTGATGCCAAAAGGTTTGAAAAGGACCTAAGCCAATGTAGGATATAGAGCCATGTCAATGGATAGCAAAGTTTTATGCATGAATTATGTGCGAGTGGAATAACCACCCAAACACAAAGCTTATTTGCTGCTGAACACAAATATAAAACATCGCTAATTGATAGGATTAATGTAAACAAGAACTCAACTGTTGAAATGTGTTCCTTTCTACAGAGGATAAAATCAGACATAATATTCAGTTCAAGGAAATCACTGGGAACACTGTACAATCATTCGGAGTAATAGTTTTCAGATTTGCTATTTTTGAAATTTTGGCAACATTGCCATTCACAGTAGTTAATTAATGTTCTCCAAAAGGAAGCTTCTTTCCAACATAAACAGAAAGTAAACTTTCACCTTTAATAACTTTGGACGCTGATTTGGACGGCACATTCAAAATGAACAGCTACATTTCTGTGGTATATCAGCCAAACAACAAATAAATCATCTGGATTTTATACAGTTATTTTCCTCCCATTGGCCAGGAAAAGTGTAGAGAGTTGGTTCCAACTAGCCAGCTGCATATTCAACTAACAATGTCTGCATTCAACATTCCTCTGTTCCTGGGCCAGAATGTTGGAGCTTTACTAACACACCCATGTCTAGTGTACAATGAAATGTTAGGGTGGAGGTAACATTGAAACTGATAATTTTCCCCGTTAATCTTTACACTACAATCAGGTTGGGACAATCTCAATCTAATCAGATGGCAGCCAAGCAAAAGTTGAACTAGTTTGAATTACGCAGTACGCTGACTTAAGCAAGTATGCTGAAAGAGGTCACAAACCCGAGACTACGGGAAAAGGAAATAGTTGATTGTGCAGTGAGGGTTGCTCGTATGAGGTTAAAATATTTTATTAGCACAAAGCCAGGGTGTTTTCCATTGCAACCGAACTTCACTCTGGGAATGAGAAATAAAATAAAAATGTCAATTATTCAATCGTCATTTGTTATTTCTCCAAATAAAACCTGTGGGTAAGGATGAATTTGGAGAGTGGGTGCTGGTGATGTTCTGGAGTAGGCATATTCCCCTCACTACGGAATCTAGTAAACAATCAAGAGAGTGTGCCAAGCAATCTTTTGCTCCAAGAACTAAACTCCTTCATAAGGAGACACAGTGTGTATTGTTAAGTCAATTCAAATTAATTTGGTTCCGTTTCATACATACCCACGGTGTCACTTGTATGAAAGATTTACATATCATTTTAACCAGAAAAAAATGTTTTTTTTAATTCCTAATTTTCAAAAGTGAGCCACATTTATTTTCAGCAATTATGAATCCATAGAACCACTAAATGTCTTTAAATGGATCAGATGATTCAACAGTATTCACTCGGTGAATTCTTTCAGCTTTTAATGTTTGATTTAGAGTTACGGAAGCAGGCCCTTCAGCCCAACTTGTCCATTCTGACTAAGATTTCGAACCGACCTAGTCCTACTTGCCTGCGTCTGGCCAATAAGGTCATAAGTGATAGGAGCATAATTAGGCCATTCGGCCCATCGTCTACTCCACCATTCAATCATGGCTGATCTATCTCTTCCTCCTAACACCATTCTCCTGCCTTCTCCCCATAACCCCTGACACCTATACTAATCAAGAATCTATCAATCTCTGCCTTAAAAATATTCATTGAATATGGAAATATCCCTCCAAACGATTCCTATCCATGTACCTGTTCCATCCATGCATTTTTCTTGGTGTCAAAATGTTGCCCTTCAGGTACATTTTAAATGAATCTCCTCTCACTTTAAATCTATGCCTCTTATTGTAGACTCTCCTATCCTGGGGACTTTTCACCTTATATATGTCTCTCTTAGTTTTATACACCTCTATAAGGTCATTTCTGAACCTTCCATGCTCCAGGGAAAAAAGCCTATACAGTCATTCTTTTTAACACAAACCCTCCAAGCCCAGTAACATCCTTGTAAATATATTTTGATCTCCTTCCAGTTTAATGACATCTTCCTATAGCAGGGCAACCAGAACTGCAGTCCGAATGGGGCCTCATCAACATCTTGTACAACTACAAATGATGTCTTAACTCCTATACTCAATATCCTGACTGATGAATGTGAGCCTGCCAAACATTGGATTCCCCCTTCTGTCATCGATGGGTTCTTCACATGTGTCTCCTCTGTGTCTCATAGTTCTGCTCTCGCTTCCCCCTCCCCCAAGACGCAAGAAGGACAGAGTTCCCCTGGTCCTCACCTTTCCCCCACTAGCCTTTGCATCCAACACATCACCTCCAACGTGATCGAACCATTAATCGCACCTTCCCGTCTTCACTCCTTTCCATCGTCACAGAGATCGAACCCTCCACAACTCCTTGGTTCACTCACCCCTTCCCACTTAAACCACCCACTCTCCAAGTACTTTCCCCTGCAACCACAGGAGATGCAACACCTGCCCTTATACCTCCTCCATTACCTCTATCCAGGAACCCTAGTAGTCCTTCCAGGTGAGACAGAAGTTCACATGCACCTCCGCTAACCTTATTTATAGTATCCAGTGTTCCCAATGTGGGCTCCTGTACGTCAGCAAGTCCAAGCATAGACTAGGCGACCATTTCGCTGAAAACTTGGTCCTAGTTGCTAACCATATTAATTCCCCTTCCCATTCTCATACTGACCTTTCAGTCCTGGGCCTCTTCCTTTGCCAGAGTGAGGCTGTACGCAAATTGGAGGAACAGTGCCTCATATTTTGCTTGGGTAGCTTATAGCTCAATGGTACAATTCCGTCAACATGTTGGATGACGACTGAAGCCAACAGCGAGCTATACGTCGTCTGACACCCGAGCGAACAAACTTGGATGATAAGACAAACCGTAAATTACCCAAGTTTGCTGAAGACGGAATGATGGGTGCCAGTGTAGATTGTGAGGAGCGCCGATGAATGACATCAGGGGGAAGCAGACAGGTTAAGTGACAGTTCTTTATGCAATGTTCCAGGTTGTATATTCTGGATGGATGCATACAAAATATTGTGGAGCAAAATGTGGGAGCTGTGGCTTTATGACTTAAAATGATAAACAACTCCTAGACTGGGTCTTGCTAACATCTGTCACCTTGATTCTTCCTTGAGTGTGTTTTAAGACAAGCTTTAAGTCCTTCAACATACTTACACAAGCATCTTGCTGCACAGTCTCCAGGATACGCTTTGCTGGAATCAGGAAATCTAGCAAGCAGCAGAGTCCGTCTCCTTTGTACACGGTGTCGATCACCCTGAAGATTTGACTGAGCACAGTAGGAGCAGTAGCATTGAACGGAGGATACAAAGCAGAGAGAATGCTCTGTATACAGGTGTCCAGCGATTGTGAATTCTGAGTAAGAAAAGAAATATGTATTATCAATTGATCCAAACTGATCCAAAATTCTATCTACTCAATTTCATTGGTTATTAATTATTTTTTTAGGTAAAAACACAAGGAAGAGCATAATCTCTTCAAGGAAGAGCATGAAGAACACTGCGACCGTCTGTGTAAAAACCTGTTCCTTTGGTCTCCTTTAAATGTCTTCCCTATCACCTTTTACCTGTGCCCTCTAGTTCTAGACTCCCCTGCCTTTGGTAAAATACTCTTTTGTCTGTGCTCCTCATAATTTTGTGAACCTCTATCAGTCCACCATCCAGGCAATGCACTCTTCTCCCTGCTACCATCGGGCACGAGGAACAGAAGCCTGAAGTTTCACATCACCAGGTTCAGAAACAGCTACTTCAACAAACCAGGCTCTTAAAATTGATCTGCACAACCTTAATCCTACATCATCAAAGAAACACTCAAATCACCTCTTCCATGACCATGAACTTGTTTTCTCAGTATGGTTTGTATGAATATATATATTTTTGGCAGTTTTTTTCTCTCTCTTTCAGAATGAATCTTTAATGTAAGTTTAATTTATGTTTTTGTGTGTTGTCTGAGTCTATGAGCCTGTGATGATGCTGCAAGAAGGATTTTCATTGTACCTGTACATCACCGCACTCATGCATTTGACAATAAACCTAACTTGACTTTCAAATGTTCTATTGGGACAAATTCCACTGAACCAGAGGATGATCAGTGACTTGGTTATCAATTGTCTAGCAGTTTAGCTTTCGACTAACGGTAGAAAGAGTGAGACAAGAAGAGGGCAAATTCAAAATTCTGAAGAGTACAGCCAAGGTGAGTCCAACGGTTTGGGTGAAATAAAGCATTTTAGGTCGGGAAAAGGCAGATACCACAGAATCAGGCTGTGTAATATCATTAATCTAATTCTCCTCCATTTCCTTGTGTAAGTCACAATGCATTACTAAGCATGACATGTCTAGCTGGACACGTTGGTTAGTGCAATGGTTGTCAGGACAAGCATGAGTGCCTGAAATACTCAGAGAAGGTAGTCAATGTTGGTCCTTGTGCAATGCTGATTAACACCCGTGCTGCCACACTGTGTTGCAATAATTCAACAACTTCCTTTGACCAATTACATATGGGATATCTTGGGGTCACGGCATGAAGAAAACAAGCCCTCATTACCACCTTCCCAATGCCGTTAAAGGGATATCAGGGGTTGATGTGATAGGAGTTGACTCTTGTTATTCATTAAGTGAGAAAGTAACTTTCTGCCATTTTTATAGAGAGTGCTGTGGGCAGTGTTGAGGTCACACTCTTTGTAAATAATTGTCCCTGGATTTATTGGTGACCCTTCATATGACCATCGTTAACCCATTTTAACCAGCCCCAAACACAGGACAAAGTGAAAGCTGTTCAATTTGCTCATTCTCTACCTAATAGGCAGTTAAAGATTAGGACTCCTGGACTAGAGAGTTGCCGAGGCGATTATGCTGTGGCTGCATGTCTCATTACAAATACAAGTGTGATTCTCAAGACTGCTAAACATAGCCATGGCTGGAAGTAGAAGAATGTTCTTCAGAAAGGGCGGCATGGTGGCGCAGCAGTGGAGTTGCTGCCTGACAGCGCTTGCAGCGCCGGAGACCCGGGTTCGATCCCGACTACTGGTGCTGTCTGTACGGAGGTTTACATTCTCCCCGTGACCGCATGGGTTTTCTCCAAAATCTTCAGTTTCCTCCCACACTCCAAAGACATGTAGGTTAATTGGCTTGGTGTATGTGTAAATTGTCCCTGGTGTGTGTAGAGTAGTGTTAATGTGCCGGGATCGCTCTTCGGCAGGGACTCGGTCAGCCGAAGGGCCTGTTTCCACAATGTATCTCTCAGCTAAACTAAATTAAACTAAAACGGTTGCAGGGTCTGTGCAACTTGCACTGCCCCCCTCCCCCCCCCTCCCCCTCCCCCTCCCCCTCCCCCTCCCCATTGTCCCCCCCCCCCAAATTACCAGAAATTGTACCTTTTGAAATACGTTACATCTGCTCAGTGTTAACTGGACTTAGGTCCAAATAGGACATGAAGGAGAGGTAGTGGAATGAATGGAGTAGCAGAGGAGCTGTCTAGACAGGGAATCGTTTGACATAGGATGCATGAGCTCAGGAGGGATTTTCATGAAATTACCTCAGTCACAAGGAACGGAGTCCCACGGGAGACTTCAGTGGCAAGTACCTGAGGAGATGGCAGAAAGGAGCCAGGATCAAGGAAGTTTCCATTTGAGTTGTCAAGAACGCAATGTAGTTATGATGTTGCTGGGGTTATATGTGTGTTTTTTTAAGTAAAAACTTACAATTGTGGTGTTATAAATTATCCAGATATCTGTATGTTCTGGTTTGGGTTTTACTTCAATGAGCTCCCTTTGGTGTAATATTTAACAGACCAGATCACGCTGCCTGTTTTGAGCAGTATTGACAATGTTCAGCCATTTAAACTGAATAAGTCTTGGGCTGGAAGATATATCTGAGTCTGCAACCTATTTGTCATTTGTCATGCTGAATGTTTCACTTTGCTCATTGCTAGACTCCCAATAGCAATTCGTAATGAGCCTTGCTTTGCACAGATTTGGGAGCTAAATGAAAGGCAAGTTTCTCTTCTTAAGTTACTTTGGTGTGTTTTGACTTTTTCCTTGAAAGAATTGAAGTTGAATCGCTTTGACGTCAGAAGTATTTTAAAACTATTGAAATCAATAACAGCTTTGATGGCAATCACTCAACAGATGCCCTAACACTGTCCTTTAGATTTGAATGAATGGAGATCCCATGAGATGTCCCTTCCATGTCCAACCCAAGGAGGTGCAGGCATGGGTGACCCCTGTTTGGTCAAAGTAGCCTGGCATTTTAATGTTGCAATCTTTCATCAGATTGTAAACTCCAAATTCTGCACATGTATTTACATTTTTTAGAATTGCAGGCATTAGGGAAGTAGAGATAATGTCATGAGATAGATGGAGAATTTGGTAATAGGGGATGGAGCAAGGGTAATTTAACATGATATGCTTTATAGAAATCTACTGTATATTGGTTCTTCAGTTTTTCACCATATACATTGATGATATAGTTAAGCAAATACCAAGGTTGAATCTGATATTATAGACGTAGGAATAAGCTAATTGTCTCCTCGTGCCTGTCGTTCCATCTTTCAAGATAGGTCAGGTTGGGGGAGGGGGAGAATGTGATTGTCATTGAGGTCACAATATGGGTTGTGGGTAGCAGTCAGGATTCAGTGAGGACAGGGGTAGGGGAGATACTGAAAAGCTAAAAATGAAATCTTAAGTTTTGATGTTTAAAGCAGTGGATGGTCATGCTCTTTATCCAGATGACATTTTTACCTGGAGTTCTACAGAATGATAGAAGGGGTGCTAGAATTTGTCAACAGTGAGACTTCAGTGTTGGGACTTTGATAATTCTGTTGAATAGATTCTAAGTGTTGGCAGGACCTCAGAATTAATCTGAGTTTGGACAGATGTGTCAGCTGAGAGACCGGTGATGTCCGGTGACATCAGCATTTAAGAGATGGAGAAGGCAAAGAGAATAAAAGGGAAGTAATGCAGAATAACACCAATGACGTTTGTGTTATTGATCAGATAGAGATGGATTGAAGAAGCGAAGAGAAAGTAGGGGAGTACATTTTGTGATTACACCTTAAGAGACATTTTCAGTAATAGGAAGGATGGCAACATGATATGAGGAGCTGTAAAACAATTAATCACAACCCTCATGCTTATTGTACATAAACACACCTTTGACTAACAATGCCAAGGCAATGATGACTCTATCTTGACTCATTCTTTGGAAGCGTTATTGTAACGATTTGCAAGAGAGTTGCACATATCCTTAGGCTAGGTGCGTCATAAAAGTGCCTTTGGATTTCAACACTCTCTCAGAGGCTGTTTTTTGGGTGGGATGATAAGCAGCTTTTAAATTAATACAAATGTTCAATACACCATATTCGTAAAAGGAATTGTCAATACAATGGCATGTTCATTTCAATTGTTCAAAGAGTCCTCAATGAATTAAATTGTTCCTTTCCAAATAATCTATCTGGTATGTGGAGAATTAGGTAGCGTTTAAATCATTTGTCCTGGTTGATCCAAACAAATTCACATTGCTCCTTGCAATTCTTCATCTGGCCCTATCAGTTTAGTTTAGTTTAGTTTAGTTTTGGCGATACATCATGAAAACAGGCCCTACTGCCCGTCGAGTCCATACTGACCAACGATCATCGTTCACACTAGTTTTATGTTATCTCACTTTCTCATCCCTACACACTAGGGGCAAAATACAGAGGCCAATTAACATACAAACCTGTACGTCTTTAGGATGTGGGAGGAAACCGGAGCACACAGAGGAAATCCATTTGGTCGCAGGGAGACCATGCAAGCTCATACAAACAGTACCTGAGGTCAGGATGAAATCCGCGTTTCTAGCATTGTGAGGTGGCAGCTCTACTAGCTGCACTATTGTCCACTCTGAATACGTGTATAGATACGACTTTTGTTATTACCAAATGACAATTATTACTAAATGTGTTTAAAGTGGGGTTGATTGTGTTAATCAATGTGTTTACTGCCCTTCGAATACTGATCCTCCTTTCTATATCCCACTGCCCTTACCCAGTTCCCCTGTCCCAGAGTTAAAAAAACAAGAAATGAACAAGATCTTATACCCCAGTCTCTTCTGCATGTGGCATTCTGATAGATTCTCAATTTAAAGAAACAAACATAAAATCAAAGGAGGTACTCAAGTGTGAAAGAGAGTAATCCATGCAATGAAATCAGGAAACATTAGAATTGTTTTTCTATATCCAAGGAGAAAGGATTCTGCTCAACATCTCTGCTCTTTCCACAGAGCACATATAATCTACGTGACCCTGGCTTCAATTGCATTTACTTAATCTCCCGAGAGATGGTATAAACATACTTTGATCCCAACAGCAATCAAGCAATGATTCCACATATCCTGCCTCTCCAGCAAATCCCAACCCAGTGGAGTCATGTGGTCCCATGAAACACTCGTCTGGATTTTATGCTGCAATAGACCAGCAGAGTTGGCCATGAACCTCAAAGGCAGCTACCCATGACGATATAGAAAACCACACGGTATGGATTTCATTGTTCCTGCCGTTATTTGCTGAAAGGTTTACAGTCCTACAGGATTTCTGTCAATTCCTTAAAGAATTCACACAGGGAGCAAATCAAATAAAAATAAAAGAAACTACTCACATTTCACAGGCAGTAAAATAAAGATTACAACATGCTTGCCGATAAAGATAGAAACGGAAAAATTATCCTCAGAGACCAACAGAGACCCACAGAGACCCACAGAGACCCACAGAGACCCCCCAGAGACCCCCAGAGACCCACAGAGACCCTCAGAGACCCACAGAGACCCTCAGAGACCCACAGAGACCCTCCAGAGACCCACAGAGACCCACAGAGACCCACAGAGACCCACACCACCCTGGCCACACTCTCATCTTACTTCTGCCATCGGCAAGAAGGTATAGGAACCTGAAAACTGTAAAGTCCAAGTTCAGGAACAACTTCTTCCCAACAACCATCAGGCTATTAAACATTACATCACCCAAATAAGCTCTGAACTACATACAATTAGGGGCATTATATATGTATGTATATAAATATAAATTTGCTGCTGCAAGTAACAATTTAATTGTTCCGTTTTGGGACATGTGACACTCTTCACCTTTGACCTGATATAATTGATTACCATAAAATCCATGGGTCTCTCATTTTTAAAAGTGAAGAGGCTGATAAATATTAAATAGTGCGTAGTAAAATTTCATGCAACAAAGTGTAAATTTTTTAATTTGCCTCAAAGTGAGAATGGATTATAAACATTTAATGTTCTCATCATTTCATCTATACTGTAATGCTACATTGGAGAACGTTCAAGCGTGGGCCTCGGCGGCAAGAGGAGCCTCGGCGGCAACAGGAGCCTCGGTGGCAACAGGAGCCTCAGTGGCGGTGGGGTCTCGCGGTCGATGAGTGTAAGGGGGGAGGGGAAAACAATGGGGACCCGGCGTGGGGGGACCGCCATGAAGAAGAATGGGGACTCGGCGTAGGGAGACCGCCGTGAGGGACGGTGGGAGAGCAAAGAGGGACCAGGTGTGGAGGAGGGGGGGGGGTTGCACTCTAGTTTTAGAATCCTCTGCCCAGGGGATAGGTCAGTGTTTGTTTGATTGTTAGTTAATTTGTTCCGGTGAAGGCGCTGTGCACACGGCAGCCAACCAACAATTGCTTGTCTTTTTGTTTTCACTTTTATTTTCAACTTTTTGTGTACCTTGTGTGGTGTGACTGTCGGCTGACCAATTTCCCTCCGGGGATGAATAAAGTTTTATCATATCATATCGTATCCTACCACATCCCAAAGACTTGCAGGTATGTTGGTTAATTGGCTCTGTAAATTATCCCTAGCATGTAGGATAGAACTAGGGTACAGGTGATAGTTGGTCAGTATGGATTTGGTGGGCCGAAGGGCCTGTTTCCATGCTGTATCTCTAAACTAAACTAAACTTAACTAAGAACCTGACGTTGTGATTTCTTCATGATAATAATGGGCACCGATAGCCTCGTATAATTCTTCACACCAAATTCCAGATAATAGCAACTCTGCAACTAATTTGAAGAGCTTACATTGGTGAAAATACTTGAATATGCTTTGAAAAATAACAACACAATGTGCAAGAGAAACTCAGCGGGTTAGGCAGCATCTCTGGAGAACATGGATAGATGATATATCAGGACAGATATTACCCTTGTTAAGACAAGAAGTCAATTTGTATTTGAATATTGGATTCAATAAACTTTTGACTTCAGGCAACTTACATAGTAAAGTAACAATACAATGCCACAAGGAATGATTTTTCATCTGTGAGTCATCTAATCCTGTTAGAGACAGGAAGGGTTCATGGCATGCTGTCAGCAGTGGGATGGGCAGGAATCAAGAACAGACAGCCACACAGGGCTGTGGTTTTGTGGCTGGCACCCTTGGTGAATCAGAAAGCTGTGGGTTCAAATCATGCTTCAGACAGAGTCACGTAATCTCTGTGCACTCAGTTTAATGCAGGTTGTACTCATGGATATGTCTTCCAGAAGAGGTTAAATCAAGTCTGTATATGTATAAATAGTATAAATTAGATAAGGAATGGACACAAATTGCTGGAGTAACTCAGTGGGACAGGCAGCATCTCTGGAGGGAAGGAATGGGTGACGTTTCAGGTTGACCCCTTCTTCAGATTCAAGAATCTAAAGAAGAGTCTCGACCCAAAATTACATCCATTCCTCTCCAGAGATGCTGCCTGTCCAGCTGAGTTTTTCCAGCATTTTGTGCCCATCTTTGATTTAAACCAGCATCTGCAGTTCCTTCCTACACAATTAGATAAGGAAGTTCTACTTGATGTCATGGATAATATTCATTCCTCAGCCTACATCATGATCTCATACCTATTACGGGATCTTGCAGTGCATAAATTAAGTCATATCTTTCAAGGAACATTTTCTTCAGAAGGACAATTATGTGGTGAAACACATGATGGAGAAGTATAAAGGATAATTTTATCATGATGCTATTGCATGCACCTAATACAATCATAGACTGGAAAATAATTTATAGAATTTTACCTTGTGTGTGTAGAAACAAAAATGTGTTGTTGAAATTTTTATTGTGCAATAATAGTGGCACGATTACAAACAGTTCAGTCTGTTCCTGGTTTGACTTAACTTGGAGGCTGGCAAAACAACTGATGTCCAATTAAAATCAAAAGAACCGTAGATGCAAGACATAAAATGACAGGATAGGAAGGAACTGCAGATACTGGTTTACACCGAAGATAGACACAAAATGCTGGAGTAACTCAGCAGGACAGGCAGCAGAGTTAATCCATCATTTTGTATCTATCTTCAGACATGAAATTATAACTATTTCTCCTTTCATAGATGTTGCCTAACCTGCTTAGTCATTCCAGCATTTTGTGCTGGAAGTTCCGGAGTATCTCAGCAGGTCAGGCACTATCTCCAGAAAACATGAATAGGTGATGTTTCAGGTGTTTCAGGTGTTGGAAGGAACTGCAGATGCTGGTTTAGACCGAAAATATACACTAAATGCTGGAATAACTCAGCAGGACAGGCAGCATCTCTGGAGAAAAGGAATAGATGACGTTTCAGGTCAAGACACTTCATCAGGCTGGAGAAAGTTCTCGACCTGAAATATCGCCTATTCCTTTTTTCCAGAGATGCTGCCTGACCTGCTGAGTTAGTCCAGCATTTTGTGACTATCTTAGGTGATATTTTAGGTCTGGATTCTATGCAATTTCAGGGAGCTTTGGAGAGATCCTTTCATTCTCCTTAAATGACAAATAATGGCATCATGGTGGCAATTTTGGTTTAGAACAAGAAGTGGGGAGTGTTGAAACCAGGAGGACTGTATACCAGGACAATGACATCCAGAGCTCCACTTGAATGAAGTTGAGTCTTACTAATGGGGATCTAGGCAGATAAATAGCCTGGACACTCACTAAATGGAAGATTGAACCCCTTGCTCATTGAGCCAAGCAGACTATTGCCAAAATCAATGAAAGGGCCTGGGGAAATCATCCCGTCACCCCCACAGGATTAAACAGAAATACTAGGATTTCATTTCTGTGGATTTGTGGCTCCAATATTACTTTAAGATGAGAGCTCAGCTTCATTAAAGTATTACATTATAGACACAACAAAGTGATTATATGAATCCAGCAGTGAGTTGGCTCAAACTTCAGCTTATGGTATTTTAGTTAGTAACAAATGTACATTCTTCAGGCATTGGGTAAAGTATCAATGCTAAACTTCATGTGCTCCAGATCAATAGGGTATTCAGCAAAAGCCTGAGTTAGGCAGTATTTTACAACTTCACCACTGAAAAGCCTACTGTTGTTCTGGGCGGCATGTTAAAGATTTATTAATATTCCAGCCTACTTTAGTTGATGTAATGTATTTAATAAAAGGTTTATTTATTCTGAGTATTGACAAGTTTGTAAAAAATGACTGTTGTTCTTTGATAGCCAGTCTTTCGTTCTTCCACAGAATGCATTGAATGATGTCAATTTAAATTATTTGATATAGTTTGAATTATTATGGCTGCATTTGATTTGAAAGTATTTCTGAAATAAAGTCAACAGTAAACAAAATAATAGCCTTGCTCTCAATCAAATAAGAACCATATGTTCTTCTCTGTTGCGCATTTGTTTACGTACCTTAACATTTAAATCACTGGTGCTCAAAGTGGGAACTGTGAGCAAAATGTTACCTCTTAAGGAGCATCTGTTAAATGTTTTGCTTCGAACATATTCTCCTTACTTTTAAGGAAGGATGTTCCATTCATTTCTAGAGCATCTAATATATTGATATCAATCAGTTAACAGTGGTTTTCCTTAGAAACCCAATGGAGTTATTGGACTAAATCTTGCAAATGGATGCCAACAGTTTCATGGTGAACTGCTGATGTTTATCCTGGTTAAGGTCCAAGACTTTTGTTGATGCAAATCCAACGTCTCAGACCTGCTGATAGATTCTTGCCAATACACTTTGCTGCTAGAGTCCACACAGGATCCAGTAATCAGGCAGATGCTGCACCCATGCCCAGGACCTGCAATTCCAAGTATTTCTGTGAAAATGTTACGTCTGCCAGGAAGGAAGGCAGGGCTCTGAATTCAATTTGTTTTAATCATTTGAGTTGGATGTAAATCTTTAAAGGTTATTTTTGGAGATGATTGTTCATTTTAGGCAGAATGTTAACAATGTTTAATTTTTCTAATTCTTTAAAAAAAAAATGTTGAGTACTTCTCAATGTTAACAATATCCAGAAGCATTTCAAAGGCTTGTCAACATTGATAGGCAACATTGCTGGGGTGTGGAAAGATACAACCAGTAGCTTTGTGGGAAGATTACTTTATCCATGTCGACCCAAGAGATTGCAGATGTCTGGAACAACACATCGACCATCATGATACCACCTGGCCCGCTGAGTTCCTCCAACAGCTTGTTTCTTTAACCTTGTCCATGTGATCCAGGTACACTACACAAGGCCCTAACATTATACACGCACTCTTTGTCTCTTGGATACTGATGGCCAGCAAGTTCAATCTTCTAAACCAAGTAATTGTGGTAAGAGGGGCTGTCTCTTACAGCAACAAGTCCAGCTGGTGAACTTGGGTGGAACAATGGTGCAGTGGTAGAGTTGCTGCCTTACAGGGCCAGAGATCGATCAATCCTGACTACGGGTGCTGCCTGTACGGAGTTTGTACATTCTCCCTGTGATCACCTGGGTTTTCTCCGGGTGCTCCGGTTTTCTCCCACATTCCAAAGATGTGCAGTTTTGAAGGTTAATTGGCTTCTGTAAATTGTCCTTTGTGTAGGATAGAACTAGTGTATGGGTGATCGTTAGTTGGCATGGAATCAATAAGCCGAAGGGCCTGTTTCCACAGTGTATCTCTAAACCAAACTAAACTCCTTCAGCAACACTAGAGCCTTTATAATGCAGGGAGGGGCACACATGAAACTAACAACATCTGAATCCAAACCCAAACTATCTTATGAGTGAAGTACATTTGATGCTCATGTTCTAATTGGGTGTAGTCGAATAAACAAAATATCACACTCAGCTGTGGTCAAATGAGATACATCTGCAAACTCCAATGAACACAATATTCTGGAATTTATTTATTTATTCGCTGAACACACTAAGTTCACAATGTTCGTGCCTGATAGCCCGCTTCATTGACACCCCATCTACAACCATTCACTCACCAATGCACAGAAATAACAGTGTGTACCAACTCACCAACACTCCTCAGATAGCATCCTCCAAACGTACCAAGGACAAAGCCAATAAACACAAGGGAACATTACCTCCTGGAAGTTGCCTTGAAGCCACGCACCATCTGGTGTTGAAAATGTATGACCCTTCCTTCACCATAGGCTTAGTCAACATCATGGAACACCCTCCCTAATAGCACTGTGGTAGACCCACACCTCAAGGATTGCAGTAGTTCAGAAGACAGCTCAACACCACCTTCTTAAGGGTGATTAAAGATAGACAATTAAGTGCTGTCTCAATCTACAAATTCCTTAAATAAATAAAAATTGTTTGAAATATATATGCTGTATTTCTTCTGAACTGTCACTCAGATTTGGTGTAATTCTATGTCATTTCTTCTTTGCAATTGTATTCTCATATATTAACATCAATTCTGCCAGTGAACAGCATTGACACGAGAAATGTACTTGAGGCCAGAACATTTGTTCACACAAGTCGCAACTAGCTTTTTAAATTCACCTTAATAGCTTAAAATCCACTGCCAAATTCCAAACTCAGCACCATCTTCAACACCAGGGGCTCATTTGAGTTTATAGAGAGGAGAATTAAGACTTTAACACTTTAACACTGACGCAAAGTTAGGCACGCATCACGAACCTTGAAGATAACTGACGGACAAAATGGAGCTACGTTTTTCTCAGAGTAATAATAATAATGTTTTCAAGAGGAATTTTCAAAGGTGAGATTAAAGTGGAGAGTTTAATATAAAAGAATTCCAGAGCTAAGGGTCTGCAACAGCCACTAAAGAAGGGGTGAAGAAAGGTGAAGATACTGTACATCCAGCCAAAATTGGAGGAATGCCATGATATGGGAGTATTTTAATGTTTCAGGGGTTATAAAGATCAGAAATAGAGATTTTACTTCTCAATCTTTGAACCATTTATGCATAATTTCCCCTCAGATGTTTTTGTTTCAGTATTTTGGTATGAAACCAATTGCATCAATGCATTTTTACAGATGCCAACATACAGAACTACTGACCTGCTTCGTCGCTATGATTTCTGTGATTGTCATGCAAATACAATTAAAGAGAAATTATGCCAATCTGGACATTTTTTCGCACTGATTAAATAATAGAGTTTAACAATATTCATGTCAGTGAATCTAATGCCAGCTGTGCGTCATTTATAAATTCCACCCTTTATCTGCATGAATATTTAGAAGATTATCAAACAGATAATATATGGACTTGCAGCGACATAAATTGAAATGTAACCTTTGTCTTCTATACTGTGGAGTTCTAGTTTGCCTCTAGCCAGTAAAATAGCACTTACAATGAAAGTCTAAAAAAAATCGTGCTTTAGATTCCAGGATATGTGCAGGTTTGCACAGGATTTTTGGTATTATTTTTATTCAGGTACATTGATAAAATTATAATTCCCTTGAAGAAAATACAAAACTGGCCAGCCAGATCAAACCTTCAATTCCAGTATATAAATTTATATTCCTCACATTTCATTTAATAAATGAAACTGAAATAATATGTACATGATCTGCTAGCTTGAGGAATTGCATTCATTGTTACAATGTACAAGTATTCAACAACAATTCCATTTGAACAAACCAAATTCTTAATGTACTCTTAAGACTGTGATAAAGAAGGTTCAAGGGATACACCAGGAACAGGTTATGGGTTTACCTTTAACAAGAGTTTAAACTTTTAATATGAAGCAAAATATCATCTTGTAGACACAATAAATACAGGCAGAGATATGAATGATTGTAGCAATGTTTCTGGCAAGCTTTACCTCATCTGAAAATAACTTCAAGATTGCAAAATACGACTACATGAAAAAAATTATATCATAAAATAATCTTCATTAACTCTCTAAAAATGGCATAATAAGAAAAGGAAATACTATACTTACATGAATATCTTTCCTCTAGCGATGTAACTGTGTGTTTGGCTGTTGTGTCTATACTTTAGGGCATTAGCCGATACATGTCTTTTGAATCATAAAAAAATGGCCACACCCCACACCCACACAGTCCTGATTCAGATTAGTAAACATACCTGGTAATATAGCAAATGTGCATTGGCTAACCATGCTAAACGCAATGACACCCTGCAAAGTAGTACTGCCCAGATCTGCTTGCAATCACTTTGCCTTATTGGATCAATCCAAAATATGATTGACTTCTCAAATTGTGACAATCAACAGAAATATCGTGAAATATACACCACATCCATCACTAGTTGTATAATTCCTAGATTTGCAGCATGGGAACTTCCTCTGATTTTGTGCCATTTTCTACTTCTGCTGAAAGTCTGAGAGGAGCAGTGATCAATGTTCACTCAATAAAAATAGTCGTCATTTTTCCCCAAACAGCAAAACATGAAGCCACATAAAGACATAATAACTGAGGAACTTGTCACAGGAGATTTAAATTGGGGAGAGATACAGAGGTGGGGAGTTTGAAAAAGGGAAATCCAGAATTTAAGACCTTGGTATCTGAGTTCATTAACTAAAAACAAGTATGAAAATACTCCACAGGTCAGGCAGAACCCATAGAGAAATGAACAAATATATCAAGAACTGGTAATGTTCAAGACAAGATTTAAGTTGAAAAGAAGAGAGGAGGATATAAATAAATAAATATTAATAGTAAATATTATCAGTCTGAAGAAGGGTCTCGACCCGAAACATCACCCATTCCTTATCTCCAGAGATGTTGCCTGTCCCTCTGTGTTACTCCACCATTTTGTGTATACCTTTGATTGTGGTGAGGTTAGACCACATGGGATCCAGGTGAGCAAGTTAACTGGAAACAGAATTGGCTTCATGGTAGGAAGCAGAAGGTGCTGGTGGAAGATTGTTTATCGGACTGGAGGCCCGTGACTAGTGGTGTCACATCTGGAAAGCTCGGCCCATTTGTGTATGTCATCTATATCAACAATTGAGATGAGAATGTACAAGGCATGATTAGAAAGTTTGAAGATGGCACTAAAAAAGGTGGTATTGCACATGTAAAGATGGTTATCAAGAATTAGAGCGGGATTTTGATCAGCTTGGCAAGTGAGCCGAGGAATGGCTACTGGAGTTTAAGTCAGATAAGTGTGAGGTATTTCATTTTGGGAAGTGGAACCAGGACAGGACTGGTAGGTACACAAAAATGCTGGAGAAACGCAGCGGGTGCAGCAGCATCTATGGAGCGAAGGAGATAAGCAACGTTTCAAGCCAAAACCCTTCTTCAGACTGATAGGGGGTGGGGGGAGGTGGTGAGAAGAAAGGAAAAAGGAGGAGGGGGAGCCCGAGGGCTGAGGGAGAGGTAGGACTGGTAGGACTGAGTGGTAGGACCCTGAGGTGTGTTGTCGAGCAAAGGTATCGAAGAATGCAAGTACATAGTTCCCTGAAAGTGGCATTGTAGACAGATAAAGTGATGAAGAAGGTTTTTGGCACTGGACTTCATCAGTCAGGAAATTGAGTATAGAATGGGGAACATTATATTACATTTGCACAAGACATTGGTGAGGCCACATTTGAAGTATAGCGTTTAGTTATGGTCACTCTGCTATAGAAAAGTTGACATTTATTTGGAAAGAGTGCAGGGAAGACCTACGAGAATCTTGCTAACCTGAGCACCTCCTTCTCTTTGCAGTATTTTGATTTATTTTTTAAATTGTGATGCCCTCTTCACTCATAAAACCTACCACTTTAATCAAACATTTTGTTTCTCGTCAAAGGCCTAGACTTTGCAGTATGGCGCAACGCAAAGCAAACTGCTCAACAAGTTCCAGTGACAGCTGGAACAAAGATGTGATATCACTTAAGTTCAGAAGAAAACATGGCGTCTAGCAGTTGTGCTGCCACTAAACTGACTGAACAACTGATCACATGAATCCTCACAGACATGAAATCATTAAGGAACAGCATAATTTTTAATGTGTAAGAAGGAACTGCAGATGCTGGTTTAAACTGAAGATAGACACAAAAAGCTGGAGTAACTCAGTGGGACAGGCAGCATCTCTGGAGGGAAGGAATGGGTGATGTTTCGGTCGAGACCCTTCTTCTGTCCCACTGAGTTACTCCAGCTTTTTGTGTCTATCTTCAGCATAATTTTTAAACAATATTTTCAGTTTTTTACATGGTATTAAGTAAACAGAAATGTATGATAAAGGCCAGATAAATAATTCACATAAATACACTTGTATGAAGATATAAAAACAATGGTTTTATCACTATAAAATCCATTTAACTTTGAAATATTTAAAGAAGGAAATGACAGCTTTCAGACATAACATTAGCTAAGTAGGGCCAGGGTGATTGCTACATAATAATTATGAGTTAGCATGCCATTAAAAGCATAGTGAAATGTAATCTGCTCAGATTATTTTTCCAGTGCTGAATTGTAAATAATTAAACTTCTTGTCTAGATTAGAGATACAGCGCGGAAACAGGCCCTTCAGCCCACCGGGTCCACGGCGACCAGCGATTCCTGCATATTAACACCATCCTACACACACATGGGGCATTTTTTACATTTACCAAGCCAATTTACCTACATACCTGTACGTTTTTTGAGTGTGGGTGGAAACCGAAGATCTCGGAGAAAATCCACGCAGTCAGGGGGAGAACATACAAACTACATACAGCCTGCACCCGTAGACGGGATCGAACCCGGGTCTCCGGCATTGCAAGCGCTCTAATGGGCCTGTCCCACTTAGACGACTTTTTAGGTGACTGCAGGAGACTCTGCGATCGCCACATAGTCGCCACATGTTCGCGGGTTGTTGCCGGAGAGTCGCCTTCATGGTCGTGAGGAGTTCCCACATTCTGGGAACTGGTCACGGCCTCATTATGGTCGCCGCTAATTTTTCAACATGTTGAAAAGTTAGCGGCGACCGGAATGAAGCCGCCATGGAGTGTAGCGAGAATTCTCGTGCCGTAGGTGGGTCGCCAGGAGGTCCTAGTGGGTTGCCAGGAGGTCGAAGGTTCTCATAGGTTCTCGTAGGTAGTAGCCGGTGCTGACCGGTCAATTTCATTGGCTCATTGGGAAAAAATACCGTAAGCAGTAGTTTTCAGAACCAAGGATAACCGACATAATGTTAATGTCCGCCTAGCTTCACAGCGGTGTATCTCTGGCTTCTTAAAAGTTGTCTCCACTCCTTCTCCCCCTTTCTCCCCCCTCTCCCCCCCCCCCCCCTCTTTTAAAGGACTTACCGAACACTGTGCTTTAGCCGTCTTAATTACAGCACCAACCTTCCTGTTCATCGCGGTGTGTGTCTGCATCATCTTGGCTTTACACCGTGTGAATTTCACTCAGACAGCGCTCCCGCCGCTTGCCCTGTCCCTTGCCTGCATAACGGGCTGGTGAAGGAAGCATTGTGTGTGTGTGTGTTCCACTCTGACAGTCGCCGTTCCAGTTGCCAGTTTTTCAGGCGACTGCCGGCGACTTGACAGTCGCCAGCAGTCGCCTGAAAAATCACCTAAGTGGTACAGGCCCATAAGGCAGCAACTCTACCGCTGTGCCACCATGCCGCCAATTGAACTGATTTTCTTAAATGTTGACATTAAATAATTAATGTCGAGGAAAGTTGCAAAACTGCATATGTAGGGGAGAGGGACTGTATTGCTGACATCTTCGAGCTTTAGACTTAGGTTTATTATTGTCACATATATGGTATAGTGAAAAGCTTTGTTTTGCATGCTAGCCCATCAAATCAGATAATACTATACGTAAATACAATCAAACTGAAGTACAATAGATAGAGCAAAAGGGAAGATACAGAGTGCAGAATATAGTTCTCAGCATGCCAGCACATCAGTTCCATGGACAAAGTCCAATGTCCAGAATGGAGTTTATGAAAGGACCGTTCGGAAGTCTAATAACACAAGGAAAGAAGCTGTTCCTGAGTCTGGTGGTTACTGCTTTCAATTTTATCTACTTGCGGGATTTCTGCATTCAATGTTACACCAATGGAAATCCTAAAGTTGCTTTAATAGTGGTGATCAAAGATAGTTTTACCAATATTATAAATGCAAGCTCTGGTCCAAATATGATTGTTGAGTCAATTAACCTCATGCAGTACAAAAAAGAAGCATTGAAATAGCATGGAGGACAGTGTGTTATTTCTCAGATATAGAGAGGAACTGAAGGACCGATTATATACACAGTGTGCAACAAGAACTGCATGTTAGTAATTTTGTACCAACACCTCGATTCGCAAGGTATCTTTGCATACAAACCTATCAGGCTGAGTTTGGAAATTTTCACTTGAAATAACTTGTCAACTCTCTATTCCTTCATCCAAACCATTTAAAAATATCCTGAAATGCTGAAATCCCAGTGCAGCTGCCTAGCTGTAGTTTAACAATCTGAGTACATTGCCTTCAACCTTACCCTCAACCTTAGTCTCTACCAATTCTTCATTCAGCAGAGAAAGTCCAATTTAACACATTCTAATTTTTCAGTCTGAAGAAGGGTTTCAGCTCAAAACGTTGCCTATTTCCTTCACTCCATAGATGCTACCTCACCCGCTGAGTTTCTCCAGCATTTTCGTCTTCCTTTGACTTTCCAGCATCTGCAGTTCCTTCTTAAACAACTCATTTTTATTGATATTGTTTTATCTGGAACCTAGTTGTAAGTCTACTGGAATTACTAATATCTATAGTTACTCCCTTATAATTAAAAATCAAAATCCCTTCTTGTCATAACAATTGTATTTTAGCTTTTGTTTGTTTTTAGAAGTACAGCATGGAAATAGGCCCCCACCTAGTCCACACTGACCACCGATCACCCATTCATGCTACTTCTGTGTTATCCCACTTTATCACTGGTTCAAAGTCCACACAGATAGCACCTGAGGTCAGGATCAAACCTCAGCCTCTGCTCTACTAATTGTGTCACTGTGTAATTTGTTATTCAAAGGTTTAAGAAAAATTATTCACTGCTAAAGAATTGGTCAACTGTAATGTCCCTATTTGAAAAGGTACTTGAGCACAATTTAATGGGAATAGCAATACAATCTCTAACTATAACTCTAAAATTATCTATCAGTGGTTTTAATGGGCCTGTCCCACTTAGGCGATTTTTCAGCGGACTGCCGGCGACTGTCAAGTTGCCGGCTCTCGCCTGAAAAAACGGGAACTGGAACGGCGACTGCCAGAGTGGAACGAGGAAAAAAAAAAAAAAAAAAAAAAAAAAAAACAACAAAAAAAACACACACACACACGCCGCACGCACGCACACGCACGCGCGGGGGCCAGGGCAAGCGGGGAGCGCTGTCTGAAATTCACACGGTACAAAGCCAAGGTGATACAGACACACACCGCGATGAACAGGAAGGTTGATGCTGTAATTAAGACGGCTAGCACAGTGTATGGTAAGTTCTTTAAAAGAGGGGAGAAGGGGGGAGAAGGAGGAAGGGGGGGAGAGGGGGGGAGAGGGGGGGGGGACATTGTTCCCGATGTTGGGGAAGTCCAGAACAAGGGGTCACAGTTTAAGGATAAGGGGGAAATCTTTTAGGACTGAGGTGAGGAAAACATTTTTCACACAGAGAGTGGTGAATCTCTGGAATTCTCTGCCACAGAAGGTAGTTGAGGCCAGTTCATTGGCTATATTTAAGAGGGAGTTAGATGTGGCCCTTGTGGCTAAAGGGATCAGGGGGTATGGAGAGAAGGCAGGGATGGGATACTGAGTTGGATGATCAGCCATGATCATATTGAATGGCGGTGCAGGCTCGAAGGGCCGAATGGCCTACTCCTGCACCTATTTTCTATGTTTCTATGTTTCTATGAAAGGAGTGGAGTCAACGTTTAAGAAGCCGAACAACTTTTAATAAGCCAGAGATACACTGCTGTGAAGTTCAGCAGACATTTAGCATTACCGGTCGGTTATCCTTGGTTCTGAAAACTTCTGCTTACATTTTTTTTCTCCAATGAGCCAACGAAAATGACCGGTCAGCAAAGGCGATTAACTAAAACTACCTACGACTACCCATAACTACATGGCGACCCCACTACAACTGCACCTACAACTACAGGATTATCGATTTTCTCCATGGCGACCAATTTTCAACATGTTGAAAAATTTGCGGCGACCGTACTGAGGCCACGACTAGTTCCCAGAATGCGGGAACTCCTCGCGACCGTGAAGGAGACTCACCAGGGACCATCAGCGAACATGTGGCGATCATGTGGCAAGCGCAGAGTCTCCTGCACTCGCCTAAAAAGTCGCCTAAGTGGGCAGGCCCATTATTGAAATTTGATATTGTCCATGGCCACACAATGCACCAGCTGATCTGAGCACAATTGAGCTTGAAATGCTTCTATATTGTTGATTGATTGAAAGATACACCATAGAATCAAGTCTTTCGGTCCACCAATTCCACAGTGAACATCGATCCCCCATTCACACTAGTTCTAAGTTACACCACTTTCACACCCACTCCCTGCACATTAGGGCAATTTACATTGGGCAATTAACATACAAACCTGCAGGTCCTTTGGAATATGGGAGGTAACACACATAGTCATAGAGAGAATATGTAAACTCCACACACACAGCACCCTGCGCCAGGATCGAACCCAGGTCTCTGGTGTTGTGAGGCAGCAGTTCTACCAGCTGTGCCACTGTGTCACTCTGCCTCAATTCTGCACCATAATTTGATTTTGTAGTATATTGCACATTGATTAATAAAATGAGCAGCATTTCATGCCTATTTATCTCTTGAGTGAACGAGGCATCTTGGGGTATATTTTGTAAGAATGCTGCACATAGAAGGAGAGGCAGGGGTAAGGGTATTATAGAAATTATACATACAAGATTATACATATATTATTAATATACGTCGGGGCCTGATCAACCCCGGCTGGGTCGCCTAGGCGAGGGTGTCTGATGTTGTGAGATCCCAGGTCACATCACTGAGGATGCGTCCCAGCGCATCTAGAAGATGTATATATTTCACATTGAAGTCTGGCTCAGCCAGTGGCACCTAGGAAATAACTGGGTGACAGCCAAGAATAGTTTGGTGACTACTGGAGAGACAGTTGACAGCACGGAAAGACGGCACCCGGGACAGGCTGGGTTAACACGCCAGTCTGTGTCTTTCATGAGAAAGACACCCAATAAAGCTACGGAAAGGCCTAATGAACCACCGTGGCCTAAAAATCCATCAGGCGAGAATGAATGCTCGGGGAAGGAGAAAGAGGTGCAGCGCACAGGCCTTGAACCTGGTGAGACGCAGGAGGAGCCCGGCCAGGACTCACCCCACAGAGCCCAGTCCCTCCACACACTAGAGTCTCCCAACCCCTGCAGAGTAGTTATTAAGATGGCTGATCCGTGGGTGGTTGCTGCTGGGACGCAAGTCGGGGCCTGATCAACCCCGGCTGGGTCGCCTGGGCGAGGGTGTCTGATGTTGTGAGACCTGAAACACCCAATGACCCAAGGTCACATCACTGAGGATGCGTCCCAGCGCATCTAGAAGATGTATATTTTTCACACAGTAATTATAGAAATTGTCCAACCATGTTCAAATACAAATTGTTTGTTTAGCTTGGAAAAGATAACTTTCAAGCTTATGTAGACTATATTTGCTTTAGGATTATTACATAACCTTTATATTCCCTCTTTCTAGATTCCTCAGCTAAATCCTAGACAATATCAGGTCTTCCTGACTGAAACATCGATCAATAGAGACCAATCAATGTACTATTTACTATTGTAGCTGCTTGCAGAATTGGTGGGGGATTTCTGTGCCCTTTAAATTGGACCCTCTTTTGCAGATTGAAAGGTACTCGTTGTGCAAAAAGCACTATTTTATTCCTTTTGCATGTTTCCCACATTATGGGCCACTGTATATCTTCTTCTGTTTCCAATCTACTTTGCCAGCTCATTATCACACCTTGCTATGTATCATAAACAAATGGAATATGTAACTAATTCATATAAATTGTAAACAGCAGAGGGCCAATGAGTGATCCCAGCCTATTGACCTGAATTACTCATGCTTTTCTGCTCTGCTGAAAACCATTTTTTCACCCATACCCCTTGAGCCCTGACTTAATGCAATGTAATACCTTTTGAAAGTCCAGAGTTATTACATCTTTTGACTTTCCTCTTATCTACTCTGCAGGCTTTATTTGCAAATGCTCTTTTAGATTTGTCTAATATCATGTTGTAAACACAGCAAAACATGCAGCATCTGAGAAGAGAAACAGACCTGCTTCAGTCTGAACACTGTTCCTCAGATCAATTTCTGATTGAAGGTCTTTGACCTGAAACATGCCCTATGTTTCCTATGACCTACTCTGTTTACAGCTGCTTTTGTCATTATTTCACTGGAATTTAGAAGGATGAGAGGGTATCTTATAGAAACATATAAAATTATTAAGGGATTGGACATGCTAGATGCAGGAAACTGTTTCCGATGTTGTGAAAGTCCAGAACCAGGGGCCACAGTTTAAGAATAAGGGGTAGGCCATTTGCAACTGAGATGAGGAAAAACGTTTTCACACAAAGAGTTGTCAATTTGTGGAATTCTCTGCCTTAGAAGGCAGTGGAGGCCGATTCACTGGATGCATTCAAAAGAGAGTAAGATAGAGCTCTCAGGGCTAGCGGAACCAAGGGGTATGGGGAGAAGGCAGGAACTGCGTACTGATTGCGGATGATCAGCCATGATCACATTAACTGGCGGTGCTGGCTCGAAGGGCCAAATGGCCTACTCCTGCACCTATTGTCTATGTATCTATGTATCTATGTATTTTAGATAGAAACATAGAAACATAGAAAATTCAGGTTCTTTTGATCTAATTCTATCTTCAATTTCCTTTGGTTGTGGATACATGATAAGTGGCAACTTGGTAACTGTGTCTCAGTGGTACCTTTGGGAGGACAAGTAAAGTACATACTTGTACCAATTGGGCATCATTAATGCCCAATCTCTTAACAAATAACATCATTGTGTATCAGATACGTCCTCACAGATGTAAGGGAAGGTAACCCAAAAATTATTCAATTTATTCATTTTGATGTTCAACATTTAAAAAGGTTAATTCCGTGGCATTTGCAAATAATTTGCACCAAGAATTTGGGAAGCCAGCTTTATATTCCCTTTATATGTGGTAACCAGTCAAACACTGGTTACCACATGCTATGAATAGACCTGAAGTGAATTTGCTGTGGTATGCTAAATATGACCTTCCAAATGCATAGATATGTGTGCTGATAATTCACTGTTAGGTTGTCAGCAGCTCTTTCACTATCATGGGTCATTAGAGACAACAGGACGGCCATGAACATTGTGTTAATCCCAGCCAATAAATAAAATATTAACTGCATAAAAACATGATAAAAATTGGCTTCAGCTCCCCTTTTAGATTTTTGTGACAGAAACAAAATGTTTATTACATTTATTTTTTTGGCTTGCGATCAAAACTTTCATATATGATGTTAAGATTTGTTATGAGTTTAAGAACAAACTTAAACTGAGTGTAGATTTTCCAATTATATTAGCATAATTGTTATTATCCATCCAAAGTACAAAACATTTGTAAATATATAAAGATAAATTTGTAACAAATGTTGTTTATGACTACCAAGAATCTTGAAAATTATGTAGTTAAAACGAATCATTAATGGTTAAGCTAGCAACCAACCAGCACACGCATTCATCAATGTATTTACACATAGTGAAGAATTGTTCTCCTCTGTTGATCTTTCTTTTAATTTTGCAATCAATTGCCATTAAATGTTTGAAAAAAAATCACAATTAAAGATTATACCACAGTAATATTCTGTAAATTGAATATAAAATGATGTTACTTCATTATATTTTAGCATAATAAATCCAGCCAATTGTGCAAACATCGCACACTCTTAGCCTATTTTTCGAACATACTTTTAATAATCAACTCATACCATGGCTGCCCTTTTATCCTGAGCCATCAACATGTCAGGGCTATATCGGCATGTTTGAATGGCAGAAATCAATTTGAGGTTGGGCACCTTCTGCGCTTTTCCAAAGTTCAAAATTCATTAAGATAAACCGAGCTCTTCCAACATGTGGTTCCTCCCCACAGCTCACAGAAGTACAGTAGCTCCACTGAGACTAAGGCTTGAGATTAAAGGTGTTGATTAAAGTTAAAGATAACATTACCTGAACACAAAAAATGAAAATTAAGATGTTGTATTTGTATATGACAGGAACTTCTAGCTTGATTATAGCACAGCCCATCGACTACTTCCCTCATGCACCAACATGTTACCTCGGAACTTCACTCTGCATTTCCCTGACTTGCACATTGAAGGATTGTTAAAAGTAAGCAGCATGGGGAATCGATCTGTTATTCCTGTCCTCAACTACTACCTCAATCGGATCTTATCTAACATACCACTGGGTGCACAATTGTTCCTGACAGGTTGTGAGGTTTTAATAGTTCATTCACCGACTGAGAGGATGTAATGGCAGAGAGAGAGTTAATCATTTTCATTTATCACAAATCCAAACTGGGAATTTGCTGTCAAGACTGCTGATAACTGTCTGGTGAACTAAAGATAGACACAAAAAACTCAGGCAGCACCTCTGGAAAAAAGGAATAGATGACGTTTCGGGTCGAGACTCTTCTTCAGAGGTTAAAGGGCCTGTCCCACTTAGGCGATATTTTCGGCGACTGCCAGCGACTGTCAGTCATAGCAGGTCGCCGAAAAAGCGACGACTGGACACCCCCCCCACGTCAATGTCTACGACATCCTACCACCTAGTCAACATCAAGCTACGGCAAGCTACCGACAACCAGTGACCCAATCGTCGCGACTTAGGACGTCCACCTACAACCACACCTACGACAACCTACGACCACACAGGCGACAACCTACGACAACCGAAGTCAACCTACGTCCTTTGGAGTTCTTAGTGTTCAATAGAATGATGGTTGTTGGGAAGAATCTGTTCCTGAACCTGGACATTTACAGTTTTCCGGCTTTTCATACCTTCTTTGTGGCAGGAGTGAAATTAGAGTTTGGCCAGGGTGGTATGGGTTCTTGATGACGCTGGCTGCCTTCGTGAGGCACGCCTCCCATAGATCCCTTTGATGGTGGGGAGGTCACCATCCGTGATTGACTGGGTAGAGTTCACCACCTTTTGTGAACCATAATTTGTGAAGGTTTGGGGCCACTCCAGTAAGATGATTGCCTGGCTAGCCTCTCTTCCCACATTTTCCCCTGTTTCTATGGTAGCCTTTTATGATGCTTTGTCCTGGTTGGAATGGTACATGTTCATTCGAAGGCGATTGACTCCCAGGCAAACGCAAGACAACTATTGGCAACAATTTGTTTGGGAGCTGTTATCAGGAACTGCACAGGTGATGTTCTACCAATGTCGTTATGTAGAGGAACCTTACAGCGTTGCTCTGTCAACAGTGCAATTGAAGTTTGAGCCCTTTGCATAGCATTCCCAAATAACATAATGGCACATTCCCAAATGGCACAAAGCTGCATCAACCTCACCAAATGGGGTTCATCAGAAATTTCCCTTTGCTGGGAAACATGTTGTAAATCTAATTTGCCTGCAATTCATTGTCCAGCACACTAAAAATAATTGGCCAACACAATAATATCAGTACAGTGATAGCAGGAGAACACCACCATCTGCAACTTGTGATCCAAACTAGACTTGGAAATATATTGCCGTTTCTTAATTGCGTCACTGTGTTAAAATACTGGACCTCTCTCCCTAGCAGCAATATAGGTATATCCACTCCATAAGGACTGCAGGCGTTCAAGAAGACAGTTCATAACCACCTTCTCAAGGGCAATAAAGGTAGGCAATTAAAGAGGGGCTCACCCAGCAAAGCACACATTTCTTGAATGAATTTTAAAAAGCCTAGCTACCGCCTCACAGCATCAACCCAGGTTCGATCCTGCCTTCAGTACTGCATTTTCCTCTCACATCCCAAAGACACACAAAGGTGGGTTAACTGGTCACGGTAAATTGCCCCTAAATGAGAGGTAGAATCTGGAGATAGTTGATGGGAATCTGGAGAGTATAGAGTGGGGATAATGCAAACGGGTGCTTGATGGGTCAGTATAGACTTTTGTGGCCTGAAGAGCCTGTTTGCATGTTGTATGACTCTTATGATTGGTGTCAAAAGATACTCCACAGCATCAGTGACAAAATGTTGGCCTGTCAAGGAGAAGGAAATCTCATTTCATCTTTACTCCTCCCCAGCAAAAAAAAAAACGAATGTCACAGTAAATCCCAGTATGTTGTTAAGAGTAGAATAACCATAGCCTTAAAGCTCTGTAATTGCATTTAGGCAACTCCCCTCTGAAATTGAACCTGCAGTGTAAACAGGAAATAAACTAAATTTAAAGAGCCCGTTTGTATTAACCTGATGAGGCTGAGTTTCTATGTGAATACATTCATTCAGTATGAAGAAACAAATCCAAAGGTCTTGTTTAAAGTCTATGAATGCATTGGAAAAGGTCTATTTTTTAAATTAATGGCACTGCCGAGAACCAAGCTACAGATCTCAAGGGTCAACAATATACCAAGTACATAAAAATTCTCCTCACAGAATTGTGGAAACTGTCACGCTTTTCATGCTATGAATTTTGCTGGTGGTACGAACACTGACAGCTTTGTTTTAAAAATGTTCGATTCAGGGCTGCCATAAGTTTCTTCCCCACTTCCTTGGTTGCCGCATAACCTGCTCTCATCACGAATGATGAAGAAAACCAGAAGATGACAAAATAATTGATTGTTAGCAAACATTTCCATTTCTCAAAAGAACCAAATCAGGTTGTAACTGGGGACCTAACTTTAACATTATCGTGGAGATACACAATTAATTCAAATGTAGGTGACTGTCTGGTGAGTTAATTAGCAAAATTGTGCTCTGGCAACTCTATTTTTTTGTCTTCAACTTGTAATCTTCTAGTAACTTAATTTACACCAGTCCTGTTTACTCATAATGTCTCCTGGTGTGACAATATGTCAATATTCAAATTATCACCCTTGGTTTTAAGTCACAGTTCCCTTGCCCCATAACAAGTTGAGAGGGTAGAAATTTAAGATGGACCTTAGATACAATTATTTCACTCAGAGGGTAGTCGGGACCTGGAATGAGCTGACAGAGGTAGCTATAGAAATAGCGACCTTTGGACAGATATATGGATAGGAAGGATTTAGAGGGTTATGGGCCAAATGCCGGCAAGTGGGACCAGTGCAAAATGCCCAGTTGGTCGGTATGGACCAGGTGGGACGAAGGGCCTGTTTCTGTGCTGTACAGCTCTGTGACTATATAATAATGGCTACTGCCCTCTTATTGCTTTGCTGTAAGGTTTGGAATTCCCTCTCTTTCTGCTAGGTTTGCTGCTTTAAAATGTTCCTCAAAACATAACTCATTGATTAAGTTTTTCATCACCTAACCATTTGTGGCTCAGTAACAATTATGTTTTACTAGTCATCCATGTGAAATGACACAAACTTCTTTTGATATACGAATGGGAGGTTGTTGTTCCGAAGTACATTCAAAAAGAGGGGACAACAAATTCCTACAGACAGTGCCACATTTTTTATGTGCCATGCAAATGAGTTTCATCTCCTTTGTCTGCTCGTCGACTGATTCAGCTGAGGTCAGCGGAAACACTGCCAGCCACATGCACTGATGTCAAGTTGTGTGCAACACATAATTTGGCAACAGAAGTTGTGCATATGGAGCTTACAAATTCTATAACTCACTCATACCAAAGCAGGCCTTAGCTGCAGTCCGATTTGGTGTTAATTAACAGAGAATGAGCTGACTTGCTCTCCTCTTATGGAATCAAATTCATGGTTTAATAGCTCAGTATACATCCCCTTAAAAGATCCCTCAGCCCTGTCACTGCTAGTGTCCTTCCCTTCTCCATTGCTAAACTCTGACACAACTGCATGTCCTACTTCTTTGACCTTCATTAAAGAAGATATATGGGACAAGTTTTTTTTATACTGAGGGGTGTGGGTGCCTGGGATGCATTGTCAAGGGTGGTACGGTGGAGGCAGATTAGACAGTGGTGGTTAATAAGTTTTTAGATAAGAACATGGATATGCAGGGAATGGAGGGATATGGGTCATGTGCAAGCAGATGCGATAAACTAATCTAGGGATCAAGTTCAGAACAAACATTGCAAGCTGAAGGGCATGTTTCTGTGCTGCACTCCTCTATGTTTTGTATTCCATAATAAAGCAAATGCTATTTTTGTTCGTAATTGCTAATAAATTGGGACTCACAACACCAAAAGAAAAAGGCACTTCATGACTGAATGCCTAAGCTTTTATGAGCCCAACAATGAAAATAGTCAACTGCAATTAATTACAAGATGAAAAACTGTTGGTCATTATTAGTTGTTTTCAAATAAACAATATATCTAGGTTTTAACACATGATCAGTTCACAGATCTCACTGCAAGAGGCCAAATGTTCGAGCAAATGTCCTCTGCCTACACCCCCCACCCCCCTTTCACGCACACCTTACTTTCTATTCCCCTGCCCTGTCATCCAGTTCCATCCCCCTCCTACATCTCCTCATCACCCTAACCTCCCTGCTCTGGGTGCCCCATTTATCTTCCCTTCCTCTGTTCTCTTCTACCCACCATCCCTCTCTCTGGTTCTACATTTCACTCCCCTTCTTCCTTTCTCATCAGATTCCACCACTTATACCCTTTTGTCTTCTTCACTTATCACCTCCAGCCTTGGTTACCATCTCACCCCTTCGATCCCCCACTTGACTCATCCGCCAATCCATCCCTTCTATCCTCAATCCACCTATCACTTGCTCCAATTGCTTTCACAATTTAATCATGAGGTGCCTTTTCCTTTGGATGTGTTGGGAAATTCCAATCATAAAATTGTGATTGCTTCACCTCAATTAATGAACAATTCTCATTTTGAGGACAAGGTCGCCGATTTAAAACTGGCTAATCCACATTTGAGGGACAAAATCTACTTTAGATTTTTTTTTAACAAAGTTGCATTCGGCAATTGATACTGAATTTACAAAGAATAAGTGTTGAGCAAAAATGTACTTGGGCAGTTTTAAAGCCAGTAGTGGTGTCATGTCTTCTGCCATTGAACTGGTTCATTCTTTTTATGGCCTTCTGTGTTAAGGGATTAATTTGATTTTGTATTATGTCACTGTTTTCCTATAATTTCAGCATGGAAACAGGCCCTTCGGCCCATCGAGTCAACGCTGATCGAGTCATCACCCATCAACGTGCTATCTCTATGTTATCCGATTGCCTGCACAATTTCCATTTCCGCTCCATCCAAGACCGCAAGAAATTGCAAAGAATTCTGGATGCAGCCCAGACGATCACGCAAATCAACCTCCCTTCCATTGATTCCATCTACATTTCAAGCTGCTCGGCAAGGCCACCAGCATAATCAAGGACGAGTCTTAAGCCAGATACTCCCTCTTCTCTCCTCTTCCCATCATGCATGTGATGCAGAAGTGTGAAAACACACACCTCCACATTCAGTTTCTTCCCAGCTTTTATCAGGCAACTGAACCATCCTATCACCAACTAGAGAGTGGTCCAGAGGGTCTCATTGGAAACCCTCGGACTATCTTTAATCGGACTTTACTGGACCTTATCTTGCACTAAATATTATTCCTTTTATCCTGTGTCTGTACACTCCGACAGATTGTAATCGTGTATATCTTTTTCCGCTGACTGGATAGCACGCACCATAAAAGCTTTTCATTGTACCTCAGAACACGTGACAATAAACTGAACTAAACTAAACATATCATATCAAGTCCTGATGAATAAATAAAAATGGTGAAACAGGCACATTCTTTTACATCAGCGAGACCAAACCCAGAATATATGTCCACCAAAACCTGCCGGAACTCCCAGTTGCTAACCATTTTAACTTCCCTTTCCATTCTCATACCAACCTTACTGTCCTTGGCCACATTCAGAATGAGGCCTCATGCAACATGGAAGAATAGCTTCTCATATTCTGCTTGGGTAACCACCAACCAGGCAGTATGAATATTGAATTCTCCAATTTCAAAAAATTGCCCCCACACCCCACTATCTATTCACTGCCTCCACACCTCCCTACCCCCACCTACCCACCCATAATGCACACGTTTCTTCCAACACCTCCCATTATCCTGTTCATCTTGTTCCTTTCCCCACCTCCATGCACTCATCATCCATCCCAGAATCACATATTTCCTTTTAATTCCCCCCCCCCCCTTTCCCCTTTCACCCTTCCACATACATCTCTTCAACCAGTTTCACATTTTACTCCTATTCTTCTTTCCTTCTCTGAAGGTTTGAAGGTTTGAAGGTTTGTTTATTTTCACATGTACCAATTAAGGTACAGTGAAATTCAGATTGCCATACAGTTATACCAAGAAAGAGCAACAAGACACCCAAATAAAATTTTAACATGAACATCCACCACAGCGACTCCCCCACCTTCCTCACTGTGATGGAAGGCAAAAAAAGTTCAATCTTCTTCCCTTCTTTGTTCTCCCGCAGTCAGGGCACTCAAACTTTCCGTTGTCGGGGCGATCTTGGCTCCCGCAACTGGCGGTCGAGCCCTCCGCATCGGGGCGTTCAAGCTCCCACATCAGGGGATTTACCGAGACTGAGAGCTCCTCGATGTTGAAATCCGCAGTTGGAGCATCGATCCCAGCCAAGGGATCGCAGATGGTAAGTCCACGGCCCCGTGGTGCGGCTCAAAGTCAGTCTCGAGCAAGGCCGTCAGCTCCATGGTGTTAGGCCACAGAGCGACTGGAGATACGATCCAGAAAACAATCGCATCTCCGACAAGGTAAGAGATTGCAAAAATATTCCCCTGATCCCCTCCCTGACCCCCCACATAAAACAAACCAAAGAACACTAAAACATACTCTTTAACAGTACTTAAAATAACAAATCAGAAGAAAGGACAGACAGACTGTTGGCAAAGCAGCCATTGCCGGCGCCACCCGATGACACCTTCTTGTCTCCTTTTCACCGGTAACCTTTGTCATTTACTCCACCCATCTTTCAATCACCCCCACCCCCCACTCACCTGTATCATCCTACCACTTGCCAGGCTTTGCCCCACCCTCACTTCTCTTTTCAAGCTTTCTTCCCCCCTATTCCAACAGTCTGAAGAAGAGTCCCAATGTCATCTGTCAATTCGCTCCACAGATGCAGCCTGATCCGTTGAGTTTCTCCTTTGAGTTGTTTTTTGCTCAAGATTCCAGCATCTGCTGTTTCTTGTGTCATGTTCTTTGGACGTGATATAAAGAGTCCATGCCATGCACAAACATAAATTAATTATTTTAGTGATTGTTGTTGAGAGTGTGAGGTGAAAATCAGAATGTGTGTGGTTTTTGATTATTGTACATGCATTACTCACTTGATTATGAAAGATTGGTAGATGTTTGTGAGGCAAATACATGCATGCAAAATATATTTAATACAGGAAATTAGTGAATGCTGGGCGTTTTCAGCCACAGGTAGCAACTGATGTTTCACTCTTGACACACCAGTGATTTCATTTGAAATAGACCTAGACTTTAGACTTTAGAGATACTGCGTGGAAACAGGCCCTTCACCCGACCGAGTTTGGGAGAGCAACGATCACCCAGTACACTGACACTATCCTACACACTAGGAACAATTTACAATTTTACCAAAGCCAATTAACCTATAAACCTATTAACCTATAAACCTGTACATCTTTGGAGTGTGGGAGGAATCCGAAGCAAACAGAAAAACCCCACATGGTCCCAGGATGAACATAGAGACAGCACCGGCAGTCAGGATCGAACCTGGGTCCCTGGCAGCAACTCTACTGCTGCGTGACTGTGCCACACTTTGTGCTGTATGTTTTGATCAGCTGAAAGCACTGGAAACTTGATGTATTTCCAAAGACGTGCAGGTTTGGAGGCTAATTGTCTTGGTATCATTGTAAATTGGCCTTAATGTGTAGGTTAGAGTTAGTGTGTGGGAATCGCTAGTCGGTGCAGACTTGGTGGGACGAAAGGCCTGTTTCCACGTTGTGTCTCCAAACTAAACTAAACTAAACTATTTTACTTGAATTTACTCATCTCCTTAATGTAAATAAACGTTGTGCCAACATAATTAGATTGTGGAAGCATTCTTTGCTGTCTACTTGTTAATATTATCTGCAAATGCAGGAAGCACACTCGCCGTCTCCTGAACCAAGGCTTTTAATGTATATACTTTGTGGAAGGATCAGATTAGATGGTGAGATTGGAATCATGTTACAATAGCGTAGACCTACATACAAGGAAATACAATTACATTGAGATTGGGAATTTAATATTTTGAGCACTTCTAAACAAAGCCAAGCTTGCACAATACTGAGAGGCTGCTCCTTTCTTGTAAGCCATTGTATTGTGAAGAAAATACCTAGAAATGCATCACCAGTTGTTGGTGTTAAACATACTGAAAGGCCATCAGTGCATTGTATCTTTTTCTGAAATTCATTTAAAATACATTCAGTACCTCAGCAGGAGGCCTGATTTTGTGGCTGGCTGGTGCCAGTCAGAGCTACCTAAAACTAATTGGACAATTAAAACCATTGCATGCATCTTGTGTGTATTGTAGTAAGTGCTGGTAGGTGTCCCTGAAACCATGTGGAGCAGAGAAGTATTCAAGAAAGGTGCAGCACCAGAGGAATGAACAGATGGAGACCAGGCTGTTACAAAGCCACTTCACACCTTTAGCATCAAGACAATGGGTCCTACAAAGTTCAAGTTTCTGATCTATTTGCTTTATTGATCTTTAATATTTACATCTCAGATTTGGACTCAGGCCATTGTAGCACATCATGCAAAAATATATTTATTAAAAAAGTTACAATTAAAACTATAGAGTTGCTCCACAATAGATGCAATGATCAGGAAGTGGCACAATGGGACATCAGGTGTCAGGGGTTACGGGGAGAAGGCAGGAGAATGGGATTGAGGGAAATATAGATCAGCCATGATTGAATGACAGAGTAGACTTGATTGGCCTAATGGCCTAATTCTACTCCTAGAACATATGAACTTGTGAACATCAAGTAGAACCGCTACCTCACAACTCCGGCAACAGGTTTCATCCAGGCCTTTAATTCAAGATTCAAGATTCAAGAGAGTTTATTGTCATGTGTCCCAGATAGGACAAAGAAATTCTTGCTTTATGTTTGAAATTCTGTCTGTGTGGCATTTGCATGTTGTCTCTATACTCTGTGACTTTCCACCAGTTTTCCTCCCACATCCCATAGACATATGGTCCATTGGTTAATTAGCTGCTGTAAATTGTACTCTTCTGTAGGTAGATGAATGTCAGAAAAACAGGATACAAGAAAAATGAATGGAGGGATGGGATCAGTCTGTGTGCTGGCATAGACTTGACAGGCTGAATTCCTCCTTCTATGCCACAGAGCTAACAGTATGCGCTGCATTGATGTGGAAAATTTGTCGTGGCGCAAACATTTTCCTGGTAATCATTTAGGTTTTCCAGGAACTGATACTTTCCAAATAAAAACCACTATGCAGGAATATTAATTCAAACCTACTACCTTGTTATTTCTATAATTGTCTTAGAAAACATTTTGACTCACAGAACACAAAAAATGGGGTTAGAGAAGCCAGCAATTGTGATGTAATGCATTAAATAAGCACTTACTCAAAGGGCAAGTCACGCAATGTACATAAACGTGCATAGAATCTAATTCCAATGAGAAATATCCATAATCTGGTTGCTACAGCATCAATCAGTCAACAGACCTATCAATTCTTATCAACCATTCCCCGAATGTTATCTACCTTCTGTTTAGGTTATGCTTGGATAATCAGAAAGCTTTTCCTGCTGCTGTTCTTGTTTCCTCATTTTTCATCTTTTCAGCAAGTTGGTGCTCTGAATGTAAGTGAGATCACGCCAAGCGTGGAAGTGAGATCACGCCAACGTGTTGGTTGAGAGTTAGTTAAAGCTGCACAATGGGAGATGCAATGTATGGAGCTCAGTGGGTTCTTAAACTCTCAAAGCTCAATTGCAAACCCACACACGCGCGGCAGGAAGAACTTAAAGAGTTTGGAGTTTGTCCAGGGGTAACAACGTGGGAGCAAAGTATGGAGCTCAGTGGGTTCTTAAACTCTCAATGCCCTTTGCAATTATACATACATCACAAATTTGTTTGAGGAACTGGTTTCTGCACACTATAATTGCCGCAGTAATGCTGATGTTGAAGGTGTAAATTCGCCTGGTGTTGTAGGTGTTAATGTAGGAGTTGGCAAGATGGCGCCTGCCCGCGGCGACTTTTGCGGAACACCAGAACTTAAAAGGCTTAAATACAACTTCAACCAACTCACCTGGATCAGGAAAACGGCAGAAAACGGTGCCGTTTCGGACAAGCTGCTTGAGCACCTCAAGGCTCTCGCAATTTCGCAATCTCCCGCAGCTGCGGGAGCCGCGGACTTTAAATTTTCCCACACTGGCTGTAAAACTCCCGACCCGACTGAGGATCACAGGTACTGTACCTGGAAACCCCGGGATGATCTCCAGAGCCGACAGGCTGGATCTCCCAGGAACAATGAAGCTGGAGCTCCCGACTTTGAGGGAACCCTCCTTCGTTACGGAGCTGGAGCTGCCGTCTGTGAAGGATTCCCCGTTCCAGCGCAGGTTCGCAGAAACAGCAGGTACAGTGAACACAGTACCTGGAAACAAAAGGGAAGCCTCCATTGTGTCCGGAAACGTGGCCGACGGGCAGGACTTCAGGTCAGACTGAAGCGCAGGGGACTTCGGCCCCCTCTCCCGACTATCCTACTGGCCAACGTACAGTCCCTTGAAAATAAAGTGGAGGACTTAAGGGCAAGACTGCTTTGTCAAAGGGAGCTGAGGGAATGCTCTGTGTTCTGTTTTACAGAGACATGGCTCACCCCCAGCTCCCCAGACTCAGCGGTCCAGCCTGAAGGGTTCTCCATCCACCTTATGGACCGTACACTGGCATCTGGGAAAGGGAGAGGAGGGGGCGTCTGCCTCTTGGTCAACTCTGCGTGGTGCTCAGACATGGCAGTCCTGTCCAACTCCTGCTCTCCACACCTCGAACATCTGGCGGTGAAGTGCCGTCCCTTCCACCTTCCGAGAGAATTCACCTCCATCATCATGACCGCGGTCTACATCCCACCCCAGGCAGATGTCCGTCTGGCACTGGAGGAGCAGCACGCCGTGGTCAACAAACACCAGACGTATTACCCCAAGGCATTTACCACCATTGCTGGGGACTTCAATAAGGCAAACCTAAAGAAATCACTCCCTAACATCCACCAACATGTCTCTTGCTGCACCAGAGGATCAAACACCCTCGACCACTGCTACACCACCATCAAGGATGCCTATCGCTCTATCCCACGCCCTCACTTCGGTAAATCCGACCATACCGCGGTGCTGCTTCTTCCTGCCCACAGGCAGCAATTAAAGAGCGCACCCCCAGAGTCGAGGACAGTACAGAGCTGGTCGGGGAGGGCAGAGGAACAACTACAGAACTGTTTGGAGTCTGTAGACTGGGCAATGTTCAGGGACTCGGCAACGGACCTGAACGAATACGCCACAGTCGTTACAGACTTCATTAAGAAGTGTGTGGAGGACTGCATCCCCACCAAAACCTTCCGAGTGTTTCCCAATCAGAAACCTTGGATGAACTTTGAGATCCACACTCTTCTGAAGTCCAGACACCGGGCATTCATGTCTGATGATATAGTGGTCTTCAAGAAGTCCAGATACGACCTTGGTAAGGCCATCAAAAAGGCCAAAAGGGACTTCTGCTCCAAACTGGAGGATGAGACAGATGTTCGGCAGCTGAGGCGGGGCCTGAATGCAATCACCTCCTACAAGGCGAAATCAGGAGGCAGCTCGAATGTCGGCGAAACATCACTCCCTGATGAGCTCAATGCGTTTTACGCACGCTTTGATAGGGAGAACACCGATGTGCCTTCCCGATCCCCCATTCGCTGTGATGGTATTTCAGTCTCAGTCACAGAGGCCGACGTCAGGAAATCCTTCAGAGGGGTGAACCCTCGAACAGCGTCTGGACCTGATGGTATACCTGGTCATGTTCTAAAAACCTGTGCGGACCAACTGGCTGGAGTTTTTACGGACATTTTCAACCTCTCACTTCTGAGGTTCCCACCTGCTTCAAAAGGGCATCAATTATACCCAAGAAGAGTAAGGTGACGTGCCTCAATGACTATCAACCTGTGGCACTAACGCCTATGGTGATGAAGTGCTTTGAGAGGTTGATCATGGTGCAAATCAATCCTACCTCGACAAAAACCTGGACCCACTGCAGTTCGCTTACCGCCACAACAGATCAACGGTGGATGCGATCTCGCTGGCCCTCCGCTCCGCTCTGGACAACTTGGACAACAAAAACTAATATGTCAGGCTGTTATTCATCGATTAGAGCTTGGCATTTAATACAATCATCCCCTCCAAGCTGGTTACCAAACTCGCAGAACTGGGTCTCTGCGCATCTCTCTGCAATTGGATCCTCGACTTCCTCATTCGCAGACCACAGTCTGTTCATATTGGTGGAAATGTGTCAGACTCGATAACAATCAGCATGGAAGCACCTCAAGGCTGCTTGCTCAGCCCCCTGCTGTACTCGCTCTATATTCATGACTGCGTAGCCGATCACAGTGCGAACTCCATCATCAAGTTCGCTGACGACACCACTGTTTTGGGACGAATCACTGATGGGGATGAATCAGAGTATAGAAGAGAGATCGAGCAACTGTCCATATGGTGCCAGCACAATAACCTGGCCCTCAACAATAGCAAAACCAAGGAACTGATTGTGGACTTTGGAAGGAGTAGGATGGGGACCCACAGTCTCGTTTATATCAACGGGTCGATGGTTGAAAGGGTCAAGAGCTTCAAATTCCTGGGCGTGCACATCTCTGAAGATCTTTCCTGGTCCGAGAACACTGATGCAGTTATTAAGAAAGCACATCAGCGCCTCTACTGCCTGAGAAGATTACGGAGAGTCGATTTGTCAAGGACTCTCTCCAACTTCTACAGGTGCACAGTAGAGAGCATGCTGACCAGTTGCATCATGGTTTGGTTCGGCAACTTGAGCGCCCTGGAGAGGAAAAGACTACAAAAAGTTGTAAACACTGCCCAGTCCATCATCGGCACTGACCTCCCTTCCATCGAGGGGATCTATCACAGTCGCTGCCTCAAAAAGTCTGGCAGTATCATCAAGGACCCACATCATCCTGGCCACACACTCATCTCCCTGCTACCTTCAGGTAGAAGGTACAGGAGGCTGAAGACTGCAACGACCAGATTCAGGAATAGCTACTTCCCCACAGCCATCAGGCTATTAAACTTGGCTCGGACAAAACTCTGAACATTAATAGCCCATTATCTGTTATTTGCACTTTAACGGTTTATTTATTCATGTGTGTATATATTTATATAATGGTATATGGACACACTGATCTGTTTTGTAGTCAATGCCTACTATGTTCTGTTGTGCTGAAGCAAAGCAAGAATTTCATTGTCCAATCAGGGACACATGACAATAAACTCACTTGAACTTGAACTTGAGTTAATGTTAGACCTAACTGGCCTACTATGACCAGATGATGCCAGTTATCTCACCCTAACTGGCATTAGAGATAGCCCATATGGATTTCTGCAAAATAGTTGGACTCTGTTCGTAAACATTTTCACCTTGCAGATTCGTTATTCACCCAGGTCCCATCTACGAGGTCAACATTAACCTTACAGAATTTCTTTCTGGTTTTCAACAGGTAATTCTCAACATGTATAATTCCAGTATCTCCCTAATGTCCCACCTCCATATCTTAATACACAGACTCTGTTGAACACTTCTCTTTGTGCCATGATGATTTCCTTGTTTCAATTGGGTCTCCCACATTTTCTCTTCCAAAGTGGATTGGACAAGTCTCAACTACGTTCTGTCTTCTGCTCATTAACATTTCAGCTGGAAGAAATCCTGGAGTGCAGTGTGTATTGTGTAAGAAGGAACTGCAGATGCTGGTTTAAACTGAAGATAGACACAAAAAACTGGAGTAACTCAGTGGGACAGGCAGCATCTCTGGAGAGAAGAAATGGGTGACGTTCGGGTCGAGGCCCTTATTCAGACTGGTTAGGGATAAGGAAATGAGAGATATAGACGGTGATGTATAGAGATAAAGAACAATGAATGAAAGATATGTAAAAAAGTAATGATGATAAAGGAAACAGGCCATTGATAGCTGTTCGTAGGGTGAAAATGAGAAGCTCGTGCGACTTGGGTGAGGGAGGGATAGAAAGAGAGGGAATGCCAGGGCTACCTGAAGTGAGAGAAATCAATATTCATACCATTGGGCTGTAAGCTGCCCAAGCGAAATATGAGATGCTGTTCCTCCAATTTCCGTTTAGCCTCACTCTGACAATAGAGGAGATCTAGGACAGAAAGGCAATGTGTAGTGCCCTATTCTTAATGAGTAAGAGGAAACTGTGATGATGGTCAGTCAGCCTTCCATACTCTGATTCTTCGAATCTTCTTTACCAAGCAAAATTACTTTTCTGCTTCCTCATTTGAAGAGGGTGGTCAGGAGAAGTAAAGTTGTGTTTCATTCCATTGCTCAACAAACTGAGATGAATTTTAAAAAGGTTTACTACTGGCAGTTCAACTAGTTCTGAAGTAATACCAAGAAGTTCTGCACCCTTTTAATGGTAAATGGACGTGTTGGAATAGCCGTACAGGGTGGTGTAATCTGTAGTATAAACATATTTTGCATTGATTTACTAGATTTCTAAGTTTGTTCATATCAGATTCATTGGTAGCTTCCCCAGGCACTATCTTTATATGTACTGTAGCCAAGTGTTCTGCATGGAACTCTTCCAAAATCTTCCTGTGCAATTCCTTCAGTGTCCCTCTATTATTTCTACGTTTTATACAGCCTTGCTTGTAGCCTTGATTGCATCTGTGATAAAATATTTTCATGATGTTGTTCAACAATGGTAAGATTTTGCGAGGGATTCATCAAGTTTAAAATAAAACACGAATGTGCTTTTGTGCAAAAGGAAATTAAGTATTTAGATTTAAAAGTGGATAAGAATGGTTTGCGACAGATGAAAGAGAAAGAGGTCATCATCAAATCTCCAAAATCTAAGACCTTAACTGAATTCAAATTATTTCTTGGTCTGATCCATTACTAGTCTAGATTTCTACCAGACATTGTCACAGTTGACGCTAATTGTTAACTAGGAAAGAAGGTAAGGTTACGTTGATGGGGTAAAATCTAGCAAAGTTCAAATGATCTATGCAAGCCTCAGCAGTGTGTCCTTATTTTGCACATACGGCACCGCCTAATACTAAAACTTGTTTGCAATGCTTCCAAATAAAGAATTGAGCCAGTAACCACAGAGGGCTTCTTTTCATTACACATCACACACACCAAAAGTGAAAAAAAGAATGACATAATGAATAGACAGTAATCTGAAACGTTGACCCTGCTTCTCTTTCTACAGATGCAGCATGACCTGCCGAGTGTTTCCAGCATTTTCGTTTTTTATTTCAGATTTTCATAAATGCAATTTTAAATTTCCATAATCATCGTTGCTCGGAGCATTTGGATAACAACTGTAGAGCTTATTGAAGCTTAGTATACAGCGCCAACCCTCATGGCTGTTAAATACCATGAAGTGTTCAGTCTATTCATTAACTCTGAGCATAAGCATGGAACAAATAAGACACAAAATCCTGGAATAACAGCATCACTATGACTGTAAGACCACAATATCTCTGGAGAACATGGAGCATCTCTGGAGAACATGGATAGGTGATGTTTTAGTTTGGGACCCTTCTGTAGACTGATTGTGGTGTGGGGAGAAAGCTGGAAGAGATGAGTGGGCAGGACAAAGCCTTGGGAGGGGGAAAGGAGGAATCTGTGTAAATCCAGGTGGAACACAGGGATGACATGGAGGTAAATAGACGTTAACTAGCCAACGAACAACTATTTGGAAGAGATATTATTTTATTGCCGCTTTGATAACTTAATTGAGTTGCTACGGTTGCTACGTATGGTTGGCATGTGTACATAGTGAGCCCACTGTGTACCAATCTTGAAAGGATAATCATTATGGCTGAAATTTACGGTAAAAAGGGAAAGCAACAGAGCCTGATGCAGACTTCAAAAAGATCTGGCTAAAGGTTTAGCAATCGCTGCTGCAGTTACAGGTATATGGTGTGACGTCACCCAACTGGCAAAGTAGCCAACTTTCTGAAAGAATTCTTGCAAAGAGCAAGCCAGGAAGGAAGAAAGATAATATTTAATTAACCTTTCAAACACTTCAAAGTGGTAACAATTGTAACATACATATATGATTGGGATGGAAATTGAAATATCACAACTCACCATTAAAAAATAGTTTTGAAATATTTGCCAAAAAATTGCAAAACACATAAATTACGTTTTCTTTCATGATCTTTGAGAACACAAGGAAGCTTTAAATACAGTGTAAGCACGGACTTAGATCTCATACACAAAATCAGCAAGAATATTGTGGTCTTACAGTCATAGTGATGCAGTACTGAAACAGGTATTTCGGTTAATCTAACATTGGTTCCATTGTGAATTCTCCCTAAATTCATATCAAACACAACCCCTACCCCCTCCCCTCACAGCAATTCTACCAACCATCTACAAGGTAGGGGCAACTTACAGTGGCCAGTGAACCCACCAACCCATATTTTTGGGATGCGGGAGAAAGCCTAAGTAACAGGTGAAAACCCTGGAGGTCACATGGAGAACAGACCAACTCCACATAGCTAGCACCTTAAGGTCAAGATTGAACCTGAGTCACTTGTCCTGTGAGGTAACAGATTCCAGCTACCCTAATGTGCTGCATTGTGATCTTTTACAAAGACGCACGTTCATAAATATCTTCTGTTCACAACAGTGCAGGTAATTTTTCTTGATCTTGTCGTAGGTTATTGAATGATGTTGGGACTCAACCAATCAAACTGCTGTCAAAGCATAATGCGCAAGACACAATGTACGACAACAGTGTGGCACAGTGGCACAGCGGTAGAGTTACTACCTCACAATGCCTGAGACCCGTGTTCAATCCTGACTATGGATGCAGTCAATGAAAGTAAGCATGCAGGTACAGCAGGCAGTGAAGAAAGCGAATGGCATGTTGGCCTTTATAACAAGAGGAGTTGAGTATAGGAGCAAAGAGGTCCTTCTGCAGTTGTATAGGGCCCTAGTGAGAGTATTGTGTGCAGTTTTGGTCCCCTAATTTGATCAAGGACATTCTTGTTATTGAGGGAGTGCAGCGTACGTTTACAAGGTTAATTCCCGGGATGGCGGGACTGTCGTAGGCTGAGAGAATGGAGCAGCTGTGCTTGTACACTCTGGAGTTTAGAAGGATGAGAGAGGATCTTATTGAAACATATAAGATTATTAAGGGTTTGGACACGCTAGAGGCAGGAAACATGTTCCCGATGTTGGTGGAATCCAGAACCAGGGGCCACAGTTTAAGGATAAGGGGTAAGCCATTTAGAACGGAGATGAGGAAACACTTTTTCTCACAGAGAGTTGTGAGGCTGTGGAATTCTCTGCCTCACGGGGGGTGGAGGCCGGTTCTCTGGATACTTTCAAGAGAGAGCTAGATAGGTCTCTTAAAGATAGCGGAGTCAGAGGTTATGGGGAGAAGGTAGGAAAGGGGTACTGATTGGGGATGATCAGCCATGATCTCATTGAATGGTGGTGCTGGCTCGAATGGCCTACTCCTGCACCTATTGTCTATGTCTATGTCTATTGCTGTCTGTATGGAGTTTGCACTTTCTCCCTGTGACTTTTCTGCATGGGTTTCTCTGGGTGCTCTGGTTTCTTTCCTCATTCGAAAGATGTGCAGGTTTGAGGGTTAATTGGCTTCTGTAAATCTCTTTTCTTTTCGTGAGTTCTTGTGTAAGTGAGTCACTTCTTCACCTGGTTGCTGGAAAAGATGGAATTGAAAGGACAAATGTTGCATTTCCTGCCATTGCATGAGAAAGTCATAAGGTCATGTGATAGGAGCAGAATTAGGCCATTCAGCCCATCAAGTCTACTCCACCATTCAATCATGGCTGATCTACCCCAACCTCCTACCCCATTCTCCTGCCTTCTCCCCGTAACCCCTGATACCCGTATTAATCAAGAATCCATCTATTTCTGCTTTAAAAATATCCATTGACAGCCTCCAATGCCTTCTGTGGCAATGAATTCCACAGATTCACCACCCTCTGACAAAAGAAATTCCTTCTCATCTCCTTCCTAAAGGAACGTCCTTTAATTCTGAGGCTGACCTTTAGTCCTAGACTCTCCCACTAGTGGAAACATCCTCTCCACATCCACTCTATCCACTCGTGAAAATGAAGGCATTGGCCAGATCATATGTCTGGTGGCCAGGAATCAACAAAGAGTTGGAACAACAAGTGAGAAGTTGTCCAAGCTGTCAACAGAGTCAACATAGTACTGCTGCAGCCCAAATCCATCCATGGGAGTTTCCTGAGAGACCGTGGAGTAGGATTCACTGTGACTATACCAGCCTCGACGAGGAGAATTTGCTGATTATGGTCGATGCTCACAGCAAATGGATGGAAGCCATTCGGGTGAGACACGCAACAGCAGCAGCAACAGTCATTGCCCTGAGACGGTCGTTTGCATCTCATGGGTTACCGGAAACGGTGGTCACAGACAATGGTACGCAGTTTGTGTCTGAAGAATTTGCCAGGTTGCTCAGCAGCAACAACATCTGCCATATTCAAACATCACCCAAACACCCGTCCAGCAACGGACTAGTCGATAGAGGTGTACAAACGGTGAAGGCAGGTGTGAAGAAAGGAAAAGGATCAGACCGGGAACTAAAGATGCAGAAGTTCTTGCTGACGTACAGAGTCACACCTCAAGAAACGACTGCAAAGTCACCCATTGAACTTATGTTCAGACGAAAGATCTGCACTAAACTTGACAGTCTGCGACCCGATCTAAGCAAATCTGTCCGAAGGAAGCAAGCTTCAATGAAACAGGCAGCAGATTGAGGAAACAAGGAACGAGTCTTTGAGGTTAATGATCATGTGATGGTCAAGAACTTTACATCAGGTCCTACTTGGCTTTACGGAATGAAAGCAGAAGTTATCAGTGAAGTAATGTACAACGTAAAGTTGAGTGAGGGAAGAGTCGTGCGTCGTCATATAGATCAAATGAGAGCATATTGGCCAAAAGGTAATGAGCACACCGACTTCCAGCAAGGAGAAGTGGTTCAACCAAGCGAGGAGCCAATGATAGTTCTGCCTACGCCAACAGCAGGTGTAGATTCTGAAGGAACTTCAGAGAGTGTCGAACCTCTAGCCCCTAGTGATAACACAACTTCACAACCAGAGCCTAACATCTCAGATCACATGCCAAATCCCACAGAGATAGAGACACATGTCTAATAGGACTAAAAGGACACCTAAAAGATTTGAGGATTTTGTTCTTTATAAATGAAAACGCATAAATCAATGTGTCATTTATTGGGTTGCCACACCACGTTTAAGGAAGATGGGTGGAATGTAAATATCATAAGTTACTTTATGCATATTACTTTATGCATGATTATTACTGTTAGGTGATCTAATTGTAATTATAAGATGACTTTAATAATACAACTTGGGAACAGTGTATTAGTAAATTATATTTTGGATGTTGTGTAAAAGAGCATATACCATGAAGGTGAAATTGTGTTACCTGCCTCCAAGTTAAAGGGGGAGGAGTGTTGTGTATGAGAATATGATTAGCATATTTGAAGGTTTTGCACAATTGTACACATGCGCAGGGAGACTCAAGATGGCGATTTCAATACAAGAAGCATGTTAAGTACCTGTGTGTTCCAAGTCATATTTTAAGTCCGTTTCCAGCGCAAATACATAACAGTTTCTAAATTAATGGGATCTCATACAGAAATGCAGTTTGACAGAAACAGGAAGTGGCAATGATTATCCAGGAGCAACGGGTAGTTAATGTCATTTGTGAAAACCCTTTTTCCACGAATCTCGGAAAATCTTGAAAAACATTTCTAACATCAAGCCTTTCAAAAAAGACTAGGGCTTGAGATGCCTAATCAAGCTGGAATACCTTGGGAGGACCTTTCCTGCTGATTCTGGTCCATAAAGAGTTAAGGATGCACGTTAGGCTGGAAGGGCAACCTGGTCCTCTTATATTGAGTGGGTTTAGTACATCTTCAGCCAGAGGCCTCATCACCAGAGCCCAGCATTCACGGGGGCAGTTGGTATTGAGCGTGGTGAGGACCAGCAGTCTCTCTGGGGAGGTCGGGAGTAATCAAAACAAATGGGTTGGCGGTGTGCTGGGTTATGAGAGCCAGCAGATCTTGAGGGGGAGATTCTGAAGCAGCAGATTATAGGGGGCGGAGTGCGGGGGGCATTAGAACCAGCAGATTGCTGGGGGAGAAACAGTTGTCAGAGTCATAGAAACATGGAAACATAGGGAATAGGTGCAGGAGGAGGCCATTTGGCCCTTCATTGTGATCATGGTTGATCGTCCCCAATCAATAACCCGTGCCTGCCTTCTCCCCATATCCCTCGATTCCAATACCCCCTAGAGCTCTATCTAACTCTCTCTTAAATCCATCCAGTGATTTGGCCTCCACTGCCCTCTGTGGCAGGGAATTCCACAAATTCACAATTCTCTGGGTGAAAAAGTTTTTTCTCACCTCAGTCTTAAATGGCCTCCCCTTTATTCTAAGACTGTGGTCCCTGGTTCTGGACTCGCCCAACATTGGGAACATTTTTCCTGATCAGATTGTTGGTGGGAGAGCATGAATCACAATGGCTATGAAAGGGATGGGGGTGTGGTAATTGGAGATCAGGAAAGTCTGGTGCCTCTGGGATTGAGGGAATATAGGATTTGCAGGAGTTATGGGGGTATCAGAAAGGACAAATATCTTCTGATGCATGGGAGTGGGGTCAAGACCATCAGCAAAGGAAAATCAGGGAATCTGAATCTCCTGCTAGGTGGGAATGGGGACTATGTAGTTGGAGGAGATCCCATTCATGGGAATATACAGATCCTTTTTCTTCTTTGCCTATTTAAGTGTGTTTAGGTGCTGCGTAATCAAAGTGATTTTATCTGACTACCGCCTCCACCAAATAACAAGCACCCACCACAGACTGGGAGTTCGAGTGACCTGTCTGGAGCAAAGTAGGCATGGGAGGGTTGTTTTACATGTGAGGCGGGCAGGTGATTATGGGTATGTTGTACTGCACATGCTCTGCTGGTGCACAGCTCCGAATCTAAGTTTAAAGCCTGTTGATTCCAGGGCATCCAACAACAGGTGTGACTAGTGGGTTTGAAATCAAGGCCTGTGATAAAACAGTGCAAGCTCTTGGAAAACAACTTTAACAAGTATTCATTGCTATTCTTTGCTTCATTAGCAAAATGTACAATCCATCCCAAGGCAAATTGATCAATTCCAATTTTGTTTCTTTCTCTGACAGAAACATAAGCCAAGTACTGAAAAGAAACTCTCTGATAATATTGAAACTTAATATCTCCCAACATCATTCACATAAAATTCTCTTGGAAACAGCCACATTTTAGTTATGTTTAATTTTTTGCCAAAAGACTAGCAATAACAATTCAACTGGAATTAATGCAGGGCTGATCAAACAGTTTTTCTTTCACACATAATACCAACAAAACATAGATAATGTATCAAAGAATATTTCTTAATGTTATTACTTCTTACAATCTTGTTTAGATTTTTCATTTAGTTTATGAACTGTTATGCAGGCTCTGGCAGTTTTAAATGCTAAGCTTACAGCTATTTCAAAAAGGGAATTGAAAGAACTTTACCATCTTCCTCAGTATATCACTGTTATCCCATTGAACAACCGCATTGCTTCAGGATGTATGGTCCGCCCACACTGTCTGTGTTCAGAAGAACAAGTCTGTGCTAAGGGTCAGCACTCCCCACTCATAACGATCAGCCACACACTGTAGGATCTCATCGGAGCAGCAAGCTTGAAGAATGCAGCATGACACGATGAATTCAGAGCTCTGTTGAGCTTAGAAAAGTGATTTGTAGTGGGAGAAGCAATGCATGAATGTGCCTCCTTCAGTGGACAAGTAGGCTGATAAAAAGGGGAGGGAGTGGAGGAGGTCTACGAAAATAAAGCTGTCTTCAGAAATTCCAAAAGCTTGAACCAGTTGAAAAAAGCTTCAGTTGAACATTTCACTGAGATTTGAAGTACCAGTTATGGCTGGCAAAATCATGATTCTTTAAAGATTTCCAAATGCAAAGGTTTCCAAGAAGGTTTTCCGGATCAGATAAGTTAACACTGCCTCATGCTTTATTGCGCAGAAGTCCATTCTTGCCACTATTCTCACAGGATACATTAATCTTGCAACAAATATTTGCACTTGTCATCGAGAACCCCGTGCTCCTCTCAGTTTTATGGTGCTTGCACAGCCAGAAAAATGTGTTAGGTTCTCCCTTCCACATTGTAAATAAGCTTGCAGCTTGTCCAAACACAAAGGCCCTTTCATATACCACGGCTTGCTTTTGTTTTGTGCCTAACAGCTGTAAAAAGCCCTAGATAATTCTGCAATATCTAACACTGAGTTTAGAAGTACAACTCCGTCTGAGCTACTGTGGCTCACTATGTCACTGTACAGACCGGCACTCCTCTTTCCACTCATTAATCCAGTGAATCACGCCCCCCTGTCTGCTTGCCAACATTTCCTGACAAGCGAGCAGGCTCCCTTTTCTGTGACACATCATGAAACTGTTAAAGGCAACCTCTGACGGATTTTATCTCAAAGAGTTTTAATGGAAACTTGCCATCTTCTTTGTGGTAATAGCATAAGATACAGAGGTTTGGACTGGATGGGATATATGCTTTGTGGCAACATTTCAATACTCTCCCGAGCCGCCTTGGAACTAATAAGCAACATGATCTGTGCAGTGTTTTCAACCTCTGAAGATGCACAGCTATACCCGGTTGTGATGTTACAGTGCTGTACTGTGTCTAGATTCAGTTTTCTTGCACAAAATTTTGAAATTTTAAAAATCAGCATTTAAAATGTTTTTAGCTTCTTTGTCACATGAACATTTGGCCTGCAACGCACATTGTTTAGAAACACAAAGATATTTGCATGCAGTTTCATACTGTAGCTGTTTCATTCTCTTCTGAATATATTTTTGATGCCATCTTTTAACTCTTTATTTTAAAAATATTCTCCCTGCCTTTCCCCAACAGTTTCTAGAGTTCAGTTCCATTGGCACAGTTCCAAATCATAATCAATCCTCAAGTGTGAAATCCAAATGAATATTTCTATTCCACTTTTCCATCACTGAGCTTCACCAGAGTGAAGTGGTTCGGAGAAACTCTTTGCCACAACCGAGCAAATTTATCTTGTTTGTAGCTAGTGTTGGAAAATCCATTGATTTCCAATAAACTACCCATAATTGGGTGAGCATAAAACAATCCAATTCAAATGGTGAGACAGCCAATAACCAAAGTATACAGGAAATGAAAATGTAACTAACCTGCAGATGCTGAAAATCCAAAACAAAACAGAAAATGCTGTGAAAAGAATCAACATGTCAAGCAGCATCTATGAAGAGAGAAATAGTTATTGCCTGACATCTTGAATGATCCCAACATATTCAGATTTTAAGGGCAACACTGTTGCGCAGCAGATAGAGTTATGGCCTCACAACTCCAGAGACCCAGATTTGATTCTGACCTCGGGTGTAGTCCGTGTGGAGTTTGCATGTTATCCCTGTGACTCTGTGGATTTCCTTCTGGTGCTACGGTTTCCTCTCACGTCCCAACGATATGCAAGTTTGTAGGCTAATTTTTGCTCTGTGAAAATGCCCCTAATGTGTAAAAAGTGAATGAAAAAGTGGGATACCATGGAGCTAGTGACAATTGGGCGATTGATGGGCCGAAGGGCCTGTTCAATGGGCCGAAGGGCCTGTCTCCATGCTGTATCTCAAACTAAATATACCAGAGGATACAGGCATGGCCAAAAGACTGGTGTGGAGAATTTCTCTGCGTTTGTGAAAAAGTAGCAACATATTTGGAAATAAACTTTAAATAGAATCAAGTCTCTACTTTAAATGCCTCAGTGGTTCAACAGATAGTGCTGCAGAGAAATGGGTTCAATCCTAACCTCTGGTGCTGTAGATTCAGAATGTATACATTCTTTCTGTGCATGAGTGGTTTCCTCCGGATGTTCCAATTTCCTCCCTCATCCCAAAAATGTGCAGGTTGTTGTATTAATTGGCCACTGTGTAGGTGAGTGATAGAATCTGGGGGTAGTTGATGAGACAGTCGGAAGAATACAATGGGATTAAGTATGATGAGTGTAAATGAGTAGTTGAGTTGGTTGGTGGGCTGAGACCCTGTTTCCGGGTATTTTTCTGACACTATGATTCATAATTCCAGTGATCAGTTTGATCTGCTGTTAATATAGAATATGAATGCTCTTTCTATGGTCACCTGGTTTCCACAGCATCTCAAAGACAAGTTGGTATGTTAATTGGCTTCTGCAAGTTAACCCATGAGTAGGTGGATAGTAGGATCACCAGGGGAAATTAATGGACATGTGAGAGAAAGTTGGTGACAAGGAAATTAGTGAGGGGAAAGATTGATGGAATCACTTGAAAACCAGCATAAGCCCAATGGGCCAAAGGGACTCCTCCTTAACCATAAGAACATTTTTCACACAAAGGTTGGTGGGTGTATGGAACAAGATGTCGGAGGAGATACTTGAGGCAGGGACTATCGCAAAATTTAAGAAACAAGTGGACAGGTACATAGAGAGGACAGGTTTACAGGGATATGGGCCAAACACTGCCAAGTGGGACTAGTGTGGATGGGACATGTTGGTCAGAGTGGGCAAGTTGGACTGAAGGGCCTGCTTCCACACTCGGTGACACTATAATTCTAAAATATGAGATAATACAAAGGGACAAATTTCCTGGTATAAAAGTAGAGAGCAGGGACATGGGTGATTTAAACTCGTCAGAAACCTGCACAGATTGCTGGGCAGACGGTCTGGTCTCTCTCTGTGTTTTTTGATTTTCTAATCTAAACTAACTTTCTACTAACTACTTTCCATTCACAGCTGCATGTTCAATGTTTTTCAGGGTCAATATAGGAAAAAAAATACCCTTAAAGGTGTAACTCATGAGGCCACCTTCTGTAGATTATTCTGGGTTTTATGGTACATCAACAAGCCATTCTTTGGTGGATTACTTTAGGCTTTGAGGTTGTTACAGCATTTGAGCAACCCATTCTCCAGTAGAGTAATAGGACTACTGAGGCATCTGGATAACAGGATGGCAGTAGTTTTTTTGATGAACATATCTGTTGCCCTCCCTAGAAGCTGTGACTGAACTACATCCACTAAATACTGAATTACAAGCTGAGCCATCCAGGCTCTGAACTACATCTGATCATCCAACAGAGCACCTTAAGCTTCCTCTTCCTTCAAGATTTTGAAGGGTCTAGTGTTTATGCTAAGTGGACGTTTCCTCTGCTGGGGATATCTGGAACGAAGGAAGAATTTACATGTTTTCTAATGGAGACACCAAAACACCATCTCAACCATCACCTCAGGCCACCATCTTCCACCCATCTAGTTATCTGTGAACCCCATAATATTAATGCTGGAATTTGAGAATAGTAATACTGTTGATTATCGAGGAGAAATGGCTGGACATTTTACTCACACCATCTGTAAGGTGTGGATTAATCAATCCGAAGCAGATGTCCAAAACTTCAGCATATGGTAACTCAGCGGGTCAGGGAGCATTTCTCGTGAGAATGGATAGGTGACGTTTCAGGTCGGGACCCTTCTTCAGACACGGCCCGAAATGTCACCTATCCATTTTCACGAGAGATGCTCCCTGACCCGCTGAGCTATTCCAGCATTTTGTGTCTATCTTTGGTATAAAGTTCTTTGGTATACAGTTCTTTTTTATTACACTTCAGCATATGGCATGGTTTTCCTCATTCCCTGATGTAAGACAGCATTTGTTTTTGTTTCTCAGCTGAGTAAATAGTGATTAGCCCCACCCTTACTATATATTCAGAGAGAAACTATTTTCAATGCTTCCTTTTTCTCACTCCCATTTTTTCTTTAATTCTACAATTCATTCTAAATAGTCTGGATTTTGTGGCAGGAGCTCAGTATTTCATCTATTATTCCTTGAACCTTTAGAAAATATCGATGTTGGCAAACTATTTTTATGCTGCGTCTGCTCTACCAAAGTGGAATGAAATTAATTCCCTTCTGCTTGAGAGTCTCTGTCATCCTCCACACCTAGTAACTGCAAGTTATTTACAACTGATACCAGCCACACCTCACCCCACCACCATTTGCAATGAGCCAGAGGCAAGGTTGGGAGCCATCAGCATCAGGAAGAATGGTCCAGACATGGTTGCAGCCATGGTGACTGATGGACAACAACAAGGCACCTTTAAATCTGTTGTTCAATCACAGATTCTGTGACGAAACAGAAACATTCCTCAAAAACTGCAAGCATTCCATTGTAGAGGCACTTGAGCAGTTTTACTCATCAACTGAGAATGGATTGTTGGAAAAGCAGAGCAACTTCAAATCCCAAACCATGTCTGGAATGGATAGTACATGTCAGTAAACAAATCTTTTGAAAATCCTAACCTTATACATTGCTCGTCTATAACGGTGAAGCAACGTTTCCAAAGACATTTGGAGAGTAGAACTTCTAGCTAGAGGCCTTTTCCCTCCTCTTTCAGCCTCTACTGGTAATGCAGTCATGGAGTCATGCAGCACAGAAACATGCCCTTTGGCCCAATTCATTCATGCTGAACAAAATATCCTATCTAAGCTAGTCCCATTTGCTTGTATTTGCCCCATATCTATCTAAACCTTTCCCATCCATGTAGTTGTTCATGTCTTTTAAATGCTATTATAAGACCTACCTCCACCACTTCCTCTGGCACTCGTTCCTTATACTTACAAGCCAACACGTTCCAATACACCAAAGCCTGTGGGCTCTCCGCTCCACCTGCCTTCAGCATTGAGGCCCAGCAGGTGTCAGAGGTTCAAATGTATGGTTAATGATACCTCAAGATTTTGAAACATCAGACAGACTTTGAGACTCAGAATCCTGGCAAGTGATGCCAGCACTCAGCGCAGTGTGTTTCCACAAAATTAATTTCCACACTTGGGTTCAGTACAGAATCAACCTATTGAAAGTTTCACTTGTAAAAAGTTAGATAGAACTGTGTAGGGTGAGAGTCACGGGGAACACCACTTGGACAAAGATCTACAAGAATTGAAACAGGAGGAACATTTATCATGGGAACTCACTGATCTAAATTCTGTCTCCTTGCATCTGAACGTATCCTGGAGCTCTGGAGTGATACTCCAGAAACATGAATTTTTAATCCAATCCAATGATCTGGGACTATAAATTCAATAAATTATTTATCCAGAATAAAAATCTGTTTTCCATAATTGTAACCATGAAACTACCAGATTGTAATAATAAAACAATTGTTTTGATAAGCTCCTTTAAGAAGGAAGTCTAGCATTTTTCCCTACTTATGATTCAAGGCACAGAACAGTGTAGTTAACTTTTAAATCCCCTCAGATGACAAAAAACTATTTGGTTCAAAGGCAAAAGGGAATGGACAACAAACACAAAGCTGGCTAATGTTGTCGCCTCCCAATGAATGAATGAAACAAAAATAAAACAGTTGAACTGGCAAGGATTCACCCATTTAGCACCCATGATAAAGCAGGGCAGCTGGAGACAATAATATCTAGAACAAAGTTTAACAGTGATTATTGACATAGGTGTTGAAAAATCAGGATTTGAATAAAGAACCTGCAGGATATGACACATTCAGAAAAGGTGGAGATGATAAAAGGGACAGACTCAGTACCAATAAAAGGAATCCATCTGAATAAAACAGAATCCAGTAGTAAAAAAGATTTTATAAAAGGCCAATTAAAATAATCTGCAGGAAGCAAGCAGAGAAAGAAAATGCAAATCCCAGGATTATGACACCAGAATTATTTGGCATGAAAAGGTAGGCAATGAGGCAGAAAAGAGAGACCTAACAATGTGCACAGGACTACTTCCTAACCAAATAGATTTTAAAAAGTCAACAAAGAATTTACACAGAGATTAGAAATAAAAGCACGGGAGTAGTTAAGTAACAGTGACCACAATATCATTTGATTTAATAAGTGAGAAGGACAAGTATGATGAAGACCAAAGTAATGAATTGGAGAAAGGACAATTTGAGAACATGGGAAAATAAAATGTACAAAAGTATTGGCAAACAATGATTTAAAACAGCAGGGTAAATCTGAACCTTTTGGTCTGTCCAGGAAAAATATATTCAATGAATAAACAAGAATAAATTAAACTGTAATGAGACTCCATGAATAAACAATGACATAAGAGAAAGATTGAATGTTACAAAGAAGCTTATGCTAAGTGTACTAACTGTGTTTGGATGAGTATGTTAAAAGAACTAAATTAGGAAATAAATCGAAATACAACTGAAAGGGCAAGAGGAACTATGAACATAAGGAATATAACACAAAATAGCAACACAATATTTCATGTTCATATAAATGTAGATGGATTAGTCACGGCAGGAGTAAAGTTATTAGCAAATGGTTACAATGTAATCATTGGCTGAGAGGCAAGAAACCTTTGGATCCAAATTTAACAAGAAGTCAGATAAGGGAGACATGATGGTATTAGATGAGATTATCAATCATATACTGTACATAGAATATAAAGCAGGGACAGGCCTTTTGGCCCACAATGTCTGTGCTGAACATAATGCTAAGATAAACTAATCCCACCCACTTGCTCATGATTCATATCTCACCATTCCCTGCATATGCATGTGTTATCTAAACACCTTTTCAACGTCACTATTGTAATTGCCTCCACCGCCATCCCTGTCAGGACGTTCCAAGCACCCAGCACCCTCTGTGTAAAATAACTAGTCTGCACATCTACTTTACATTTTGCCCCTCTCACTTTAAACCTATGCCCTATAGTCTTAGACATTTACACCCCGACTGTCTTCCCTATCTATATCTCTCAAAACTGTATATACTTCTATTAGGTCTCCCCTCAATTTCTGGCGTTCCAGAGAAAACAATCCAAGCTTCTTCAATTTCTTCCTGTAGTTAATACCCCCTAATCCAGGCATTATTCTAGTGAACCTCCTCTTCGTACATCTCCACATTCTTCCTGCATTGGAGCAAGCCGAACTGCAAACAATACTCGATATGCAGCCTATCAAAAGTGTCAGAGAGCTGCATCATGACTTCATGTCTCCTATACTCAATGCCCTGACCAATGAAGGCAAGCATACAATAGGCCTTCTTAACCATTCCATCTACTTGTGTTGCCACTTTCAGGGAGCTATGAACTTGGATCCCTGGATCCACCTGTGCATCAATCTGTTTAGAATCTTGCCATTAACTGTGTGCTTTTCCCTTACATTCGACCGCCTAAATGGTGGTGGGTTTCTTAAATGTGTATATTTTAATGCTAGCAGCATTGTAAGAAAGGTGGATGAGCATAGAGCCTGGATTGACACCTGGAAGTATGATGTTGTGGCGATCAGTGAAACATTGTTGCAGGAGGGCTGTGATTGGAAACTAAATATTCCAGGATTTCGTTGCTTCAGGGGTGATAGAATTGGAGGGGCAAGAGGTGGGGGTGTTGCATTGCTTGTCAAGGAAGATATTACAGCAGTGCTTTGGCAGGATAGATTAGAGGGCTCGTCTAGGTAGGCTATTTGGGTGGAACTGAGAAATGGGAAAGGTGTAGCAACACTTATAGGGGTGTATTATAGACCGCCAAATGAGGAGCGAGAATTGGAAGAGCAAATATGTAAGGAGATAGCAGATATTAGTAGTAAGCACAAGGTAGTGATTGTGGGAGATTTTAATTTTCCACACATAGACTGGGAAACACATTCTGTAAAAGGGCTGGATGGTTTGGAGTTTGTAAAATGTGTGCAGGATAGTTTTTGCAGCAATACATAGAGGTACCTACTAGAGAAGGGGCGGTGCTGGACCTCCTGTTAGGAAATGAGACAGGGCAGGTGGCAGAGGTATGCGTTGGGGAGCATTTCGGGTCCAGTGATCACAATACCATTAGTTTCAATATAATTATGGAGAGGGTCATAACTGGACCTAGGGTTGAGATTTTTGATTGGAGAAAGGCTAACTTTGAGGAGATGCGAAAGGATTTGAAAGGAGTGAATTGGGACATGTTGTTTTATGGGAAGGATGTAGAAGAGAAATGGAGGACATTTAAAGGTGACATTTTAAGAGTACAGAATCTTTATGTCCCTGTTCGGTTGAAAGGAAATAGTAAAAATTGGAAAGAGCCATGGTTTTCAAGGGAAATTGGACACGGTTCGGAAAAAGAGAGAGATCTACAATAATCATAGGCAGCATGGAGTAAATGAGGTGCTTGAGGAGTATAAAGAATGTAAAAAGAATATTAAGAAAGAAATTAGAAAAGCTAAAAGAAGATATGAGGTTGCTTTGGCAAGTAAGGTGAAAGTAAATCCAAAAGGTTTCTACAGCTATATTAATAGCAAAAGGATAACAAGGAATAAAATTGGTCCATTAGAGAGTCAGAGTTGACAGCTATCTGCAGAGCCAAAAGAGATGGGGGAGATATTGAACAATTTCTTTTCTTCGGTATTCACCAAGGAGAAGGATATGGAATTATGTGAGGTAAGGGAAACAAGCAGAGTAGCAATGGAATCTATGAGATTCAAAGAAGAGGAGGTGCGGACACTTTTGAAAAAATGAAAACGGATAAGTCTCCAGGTCCTGACAGGATATTCCCTAGGACATTGAGGGAAGTTAGTGTAGAAATAGCAGGGGCTATGACAGAAATATTTCAAATGTCATTAGAAACGGGAATAGTGCCGGAGGATTGGCGTACTGCGCATGTTGTTCCGTTGTTTAAAAAGGGTTCTAAGAGTAAACCTAGCAATTATAGACCTGTTAGTTTGATGTCAGTGGTGGACAAATTAATAGAAAGGATACTTGAGATAATATATATAAGCATCTGGATAAGCAGGGTCTGATTAGGAACAGTCAACATGGATTTGTGCCTGGAAGGTCATGTTTGACTAATCTTCTTGAATTTTTCGAAGAGGTTACTAGGGAAATTGATGAGGGTAAAGCAGTGGATGTTGTCTATATGGACTTCAGTAAGGCCTTTGACAAGGTTCCTCATGGAAGGTTGGTTAAGAAGATTCAATTGTTGGGTATTAATGGTGGAGTAACAAGATGGATTCAACAGTGGCTGAATGGGAGATGCCAGACAGTAATGGTGGATGGCTGTTTGTCAGGTTGGAGGCCGGTGATTAGTGGGGTGCCTCAGAGGTCTGCGTTGGATCCACTGTTGTTTGTCATGTACATCAATGATCTGGATGATGGTGTGGAAAATTGGATTAGTAAGTATGCAGATGATACTAAGATAGGTGGTGTTGTGGATAATGAAGTAGATTTTCAAAGTCTACAGAGAGATTTAGGCCATTTGGAAGAGTGGGCTGAAAGATGGCAGATGGAGTTTAATGCTGATAGATGTGAGGTGCTACATCTCAGCAGGAAAAATCAAAATAGGACATACATGGTAAATGGTAGCGAATTGAGGAATGCAGTTGAACAGAGGGATCTAGGAATAACTGTGCATAGTTCCCTGAAGGTGGAATCTCATGTAGATAGGGTGGTAAAGAAAGCTTTTGGTGTGCTGGCCTTTATAAATCAGAGCATTGAATATAGAAGTTGGGATGTAATGTTAAAATTGTACAAGGCATTGGTGAGGCCAATTCAGGAGTATGGAGTACAATTTTGGTCGCCTAATTATAGGAAGGATGTCAACAAAATAGAGAGAGTGCAGAGGAGATTTACTAGAATGTTGCATGGGTTTCAAGATACAAGATACTTTCAGCTACTAAGTTACAGAGAAAGATTGAACAAGTTAGGTCTTTATTCTTTGGAGCGCAGAAGGTTAAGGGGGGACTTGTTAGAGGTCTTTAAAATGATGAGCGGGTTAGACAGAGTTGACGTGGATAAGCTTTTCCCATTGAGAGTAAGGAAGATTCAAACAAGGGGACATGACTTGAGAATTAAGGGACAGAAGTTTAGGGGTAACATTAGGGGGAACTTCTTTACTCAGAGAGTGGTAGCTGTGTGGAATGAGCTTCCAGTGGAAGTGGTGGAGGCAGGTTCGAATTTATCCTTTAAAAATAGATTGGATGGGTATATGGACGGGAAAGGAATGTAGGGTTATGGTCTGAGTGTTCGGCACGGACTTGAAGGGCCGAGATGTCCTGTTTCCGTGCTGTAATGGTTATATGGTTATATGGTTAAATGCTCACACTTGCTTGGATTAAACTCCATCTGCTGTTTCTCCAACCATTTCTGTACCTGATTTATATACTGCTGTATACTTTGACAATCTTCCTCGCTGTCTGCAACTCCAGCAATCTTAGTACCATCTGCTAACTTATTAACTCACCAATTCCCTTATTCATGTTATTTGCACACTGTTAGCTGACTGGTTAGCACACAACAAAAGCTTTTCACTGTATTTCGGTACACGTGACAATAATTTAACAAGAAGTCAGATAAGGGAGACATGATGGTATTAGATGAGATTATCAATCATATACTGTACATAGAATATAAAGCAGGGACAGGCCTTTTGGCCCACAATGTCTGTGCTGAACATAATGCTAAGATAAACTAATCCCACCCACTTGCTCATGATTCATATCTCACCATTCCCTGCATATGCATGTGTTATCTAAACACCTTTTCAACGTCACTATTGTAATTGCCTCCACCGCCATCCCTGTCAGGACGTTCCAAGCACCCAGCACCCTCTGTGTAAAATAACTAGTCTGCACATCTACTTTACATTTTGCCCCTCTCACTTTAAACCTATGCCCTATAGTCTTAGACATTTACACCCCGACTGTCTTCCCTATCTATATCTCTCAAAACTGTATATACTTCTATTAGGTCTCCCCTCAATTTCTGGCGTTCCAGAGAAAACAATCCAAGCTTCTTCAATTTCTTCCTGTAGTTAATACCCCCTAATCCAGGCATTATTCTAGTGAACCTCCTCTTCGTACATCTCCACATTCTTCCTGCATTGGAGCAAGCCGAACTGCAAACAATACTCGATATGCAGCCTATCAAAAGTGTCAGAGAGCTGCATCATGACTTCATGTCTCCTATACTCAATGCCCTGACCAATGAAGGCAAGCATACAATAGGCCTTCTTAACCATTCCATCTACTTGTGTTGCCACTTTCAGGGAGCTATGAACTTGGATCCCTGGATCCACCTGTGCATCAATCTGTTTAGAATCTTGCCATTAACTGTGTGCTTTTCCCTTACATTCGACATGACTTGAGAATTAAGGGACAGAAGTTTAGGGGTAACATTAGGGGGAACTTCTTTACTCAGAGAGTGGTAGCTGTGTGGAATGAGCTTCCAGTGGAAGTGGTGGAGGCAGGTTTGAATTTATCCTTTAAAAATAGATTGGATGGGTATATGGACGGGAAAGGAATGTAGGGTTATGGTCTGAGTGTTCGGCACGGACTTGAAGGGTCGAGATGTCCTGTTTCCGTGCTGTAATGGTTATATGGTTATATGGTTAAATGCTCACACTTGCTTGGATTAAACTCCATCTGCTGTTTCTCCAACCATTTCTGTACCTGATTTATATACTGCTGTATACTTTGACAATCTTCCTCGCTGTCTGCAACTCCAGCAATCTTAGTACCATCTGCTAACTTATTAACTCACCAATTCCCTTATTCATGTTATTTGCACACTGTTAGCTGACTGGTTAGCACACAACAAAAGCTTTTCACTGTATTTCGGTACACGTGACAATAAACTAAACACAACATCTCCATTATGTCATTTATATATCACAAACAACAAAGTTCCCAGCAGAGTTCTCCGCAGAACCCCACTGGTCACAATCCTCCAACCAAACACTCAGGACCACGCCCGCTATCATCGATAAGTAAGTGCATCTTCAAACCCCATGCATCTTAAACTTCTAGCTCAATCTAACATGGAGGACGTTATCAAATGTTTTGTTAAAATTTATGTAGACTACATCCACTGCCCCACCTTCATCGAACATCTATGTCATCTCCTTACAACACCCGATCAAGGTAGTAAAACAGGATCTGTTACATACAAAGCCATGCTGACTATCTCTAATTAGCCCATTCTCTTCCAAATGCGAGAAAATTATATCCCGAAGAGTCTGCTTCAATAGATTCCTGACCATTGACATGAGTACTAGAATCCCCAAAATTCTCAAAGGAATAGCATTGGCTACTCTTCAGTCCTCTGGTACCTTATTTGTGGCTAGAGAAGATGCAATGATCTTCATCAAAGTTCCAGCAATCGCCTCTCTTGCCTCTCTTAATAACCTCAGATAGTTTCTATTTGGCATTAGGAAATTATCCACCTCAATGCTCTTCATTGTTCATCCCAGTTTGGCAAAAGAATAAATCAGGGAAGGTAGTGCATCCATGGATAACAAGGGAAATCAGGGATAGTATCAAAGCAAAAGATGATGTGTACAAATTAGCCAGAAAAAGCAGCATACCAGAGGACTGGGAGAAATTCAGAGACCAGCAGAGGAGGACAAAGGGCTTCATTAGGAAAGGGAAAATAGATTATGAAAGAAAACTGGCAGGGAACATAAAAACTGACTGCAAACATTTTTATAGATATGTGAAGAGAAAGAGATTAGTTAAAACAAATGTAGGTCCCTTGCAGTCAGAAGCAGGTGAATTGATCATGGGGAACAAGGATATGGCGGACCAATTGAATAACTACTTTGGTTCCGTCTTCACTAAGGAAGACATAAATAATCTGCCGGAAATAGCAGGGGACCGTGGGTCAAAGGAGATGGAGGAACTGAGTGAAATCCAGGATAGTCGGGAAGTGGTGTTGGGTAAATTGAATGGATTAAAGGCCGATAAATCACCAGGGCCAGATAGACTGCATCCCAGAGTACTTAAGGAAGTAGCTCCAGAAATAGTGGATGCATTAGTGATAATTTTTCAAAACTCTTTAGATTCTGGAGTAGTTCCTGAGGATTGGAGGGTAGCAAACGTAACCCCACTTTTTAAGAAGGGAGGGAGAGAGAAAACGGGGAATTACAGACCAGTTAGTCTAACATCGGTAGTGGGGAAACTGCTAGAGTCAGTTATTAAAGATGGGATAGCAGCACATTTGGAAAGTGGTGAAATCATTGGACAAAGTCAGCATGGATTTACGAAAGGTAAATCATGTCTGACGAATCTTATAGAATTTTTCGAGGATGTAACTAGTAGAGTAGATAGGGGAGAACCAGTGGATGTGTTCTAACTGGACTTTCAGAAGGCTTTCGACGAGGTCCCACATAAGAGATTAGTATACAAACTTAAAGCACATGGTATTGGGGGTTCAGTATTGATGTGGATAGAGAACTGGCTGGCAAACAGGAAGCAAAGAGTAGGAGTAAATGGGTCCTTTTCACAATGGCAGGCAGTGACTAGTGGGGTACCGCAAGGCTCAGTGCTGGGACCCCAGCTATTTACAATTTATATTAATGAACTGGATGAGGGAATTGAAGGCAACATCTCCAAGTTTGCGGATGACACTAAGCTGGGGGGCAGTGTTAGCTGTGAGGAGGATGCTAGGAGACTGCAAGGTGACTTGGATAGGCTGGGTGAGTGGGCAAATGTTTGGCAGATGCAGTATAATGTGGATAAATGTGAGGTTATCCACTTTCGTGGCAAAAACAGGAAAGCAGACTATTATCTAAATGGTGGCCGATTAGGAAAAGGGGAGATGCAGCGAGACCTGGGTGTCATGGTACACCAGTCATTGAAAGTAGGCATGCAGGTGCAGCAGGCAGTGAAGAAAGCAAATGGTATGTTAGCTTTCATAGCAAAAGGATTTGAGTATAGGAGCAGGGAGGTTCTACTGCAGTTGTACAGGGTCTTGGTGAGACCACACCTGGAGTATTGCGTACAGTTTTGGTCTCCAAATCTGAGGAAGGACATTATAGCCATAGAGGGAGTGCAGAGAAGGTTCACCAGACTGATTCCTGGGATGTCAGGACTTTCATATGAAGAAAGACTGGATAGACTTGGCTTATACTCGCTAGAATTTAGGAGATTGAGAGGGGATCTTATAGAAACGTACAAAATTCTTATGGGGTTGGACAGGCTAGATGCAGGAAGATTGTTCCCGATGTTGGGGAAGTCCAGAACAAGGGGTCACAGCTTAAGGATAAGGGGGAAATCCTTTAAGACCGAGATGAGAAAAAACTTTTTCACACAGAGAGTGGTGAATCTCTGGAACTCTCTGCCACAGAGGGTAGTTGAGGCCGGTTCATTGGCTATATTTAAGAGGGAGTTAGATGTGGCCCTTGTGGCTAAAGGGATCAGGTGGTATGGAGAGAAGGCAGGTACGGGATACTGAGTTGGATGATCAGCCATGATCATATTGAATGGCGGTGCAGGCTCGAAGGGCCGAATGGCCTACTCCTGCACCTATTTTCTATGTATCTATGTATCTATGTATCAAGAGCGCCAACACAACTCCTTCATCTCAATGTCCTGCATGTCCTTCTCCTTGGTAAATACAGATGCAAATTACTCGTTTGGTACCTCGCCTAGGTTCTCTGAGTGCAAGCATAAATTCCCACCTTTATTCATGAGTGGTCTTACCTTCTCTCTTGTTTCTATTGTACGTTTAAAAAACCTTTGGATTTTTAAATCTGACTCACCAAAGACACTTCATGGCCCCTTTTGCCCCTTCTAATAGCCCACTTGAGTTCCTTCCTATTTACTTTATAATCCTTAAAGGCCATGTCTGATTTAATCTTCCTAAACGTTATTGATGCTTTCTTTTTGTTTTTAACTAAATTTACAACCTATTTGGTCATCCAAGATTCTCTTACCTTGTCATTCTTATCTCTTATTGGAACATGATGATCTTGAACTTTGATCAACTTGCTTTTAAATGACTCCCGCACGTCAGATACGGGCATACCCAATGACAACTGCTTCCAGTTTACTCTCCTAGCCCCTATTAATTACATTGTAATCTGCGTTACTCATATGTAGTACCTTTCCCGAAGGCCCAGACTTATCCTGATTCAAGATAATCTTAAAACTTATGGAGTTGTGATCACTATCCCCCAAATGCACTTCAACTAAATCACCAGTCACCTGGTCAGGCCCATTTCTGCACACCAGGTTCAGTATGGCCCCTCCTTGAGGTGGACTAGCTACTGTATATACTGTTTTAGGAAATCTTCTTGAATATATCTAATAACTCTGACCTGTATAAGCCTTTAGCATTGAGTACGTCTGTCGAGATTGTGGAATTTTAAGTTAGCCATTACGACAACCCTGTTGATTTTGCATCCTTCCATACTCTGCCTACATATCCGCTCCTCTAGCTCCTGCTAGCTATTGCAGAGGCCTACAGTAATATCCCTTTGGAGTGATTGTACCTCTTGTTATTTTTGAGCTCTGCCTATATTGCCTCAGCAGATGAACTCTTCAGTAGCTTTCTCTGAGCGCCACTTTGACATTCTCTCATTCAGCATTTCTATTACTCCCCTCTCTATCTTGTCTGAAACATCAAAACCCTGGAACGTTGAGGTGCCACTTGCAACCAAGTCTTCATAATGGCCACAACATCATAATTCCAAAAGCTAGAACTAAAACTCTCCATCATCGATCCAAGTTCTAAATTCACCTGCTTCACTCATGATATTCCTTGCATTGAAGTAAACAGACTTGAGGCCATCAGTTTCACCATGTTCATTGATCTCTCCCTTCCCATCAGACCTTCCATTTGTTGACCTTCTGTTCTGGTTCCCTACCTTCTGAAATTCTAATTTAAACCATCCTGAGTAACACAAGCAAAGCTCCCTGCAGGCTATTAGTCCCCTTCCAGTTCAGGTGCAATCTGACCCTCTTGTACAGGTTGTCTCTGCCCCAGTAAAGATCCCATGGCCCAAAAATCTGAATCCCTGCCCCATGCATCTCAAACACACATCCTATCCTTCTAGTCCTCTCCTCATCAGCACCTAGCATCGGGAGTAATCCAGAGATTACTACCCCCGAGATCCTGTTTTTTTAACCTTTTGCCTAACTCACTATATTTATTTCGCAGAATCTCATCCATTTTTCAGTATAATAGTATTTAAAATAAACCAATAAGTATTAAACAAAACAATCACACCCGGAGCTGGATAGATTGAGATGTTTTTATTTTGAAAGTAATCTCGTAAAATATAACAGGGTACTTTTACACATATTTAATAATTAGTTAGTGCAGGGTGTGGTGCCATGGAACCGATAGGCATCTAAAGTAATATTTTATATTGAAGAAGTAAGCAAAATATGTCCAGTGAATTATAAGCCAGTTAATTTAAGAACATTGAAAGAGAAAATAACAAAGTGCTCAAGTAACTCAACAGGCCAGGCAGCATCATTGAAGCGCAGCAGGAATCACAAAGAGGGAGTAGTGAGAGAGGGTCTGACACAAGGAACTGCAGATGCTGCATGACCTGTTGAGTTACTCCAGCACTTTATGTCTATTTTTGTAAACCAGCATCTGCAATTCCTAATGCCTCCAATAGACTAATGAATGTTTTCAAAGATGAGGACAGAGATGAATAAAAGAATGGAAAGCTTGGACAAAAAAGAGATGGCTGAGACAGAAAGAAAGTAGAGGTAAACGGTAGCTATCTAAAGTAACAGCAGTCGGGGAGTCAAGTCACATGAGGATCAGGATTGGAGCCACTTAAGTTCCCAACACATCCTAATGGCTAACATTGGAATAAAAAATGTATTTTATAAATTTGTTGATGGCACCAACTTGTGCAATATATCAACACTGAAAAGCAACATATTAGAAGATGGCATTAATAAGCTTGTGAAATGTAAATATAATTATAGAATGAATTTCAACATAGGATGAATTTGACATGATACATTTTAACAGTTGAGTAGGATCTAAATGTGGTGGAGGAACAAAGGGTTCTCAAAGAATAAATACACAAATAACTAAAAGTAACAAGTTAGGTCAATATGGTCAATATAAAAATGTATGCCAACTAAACGGAAGGAAAATGATAGAATTTAAAAATAGAGAAGTTATGTAAACCTTATAGTGAACATTGGCCAGACCACATTTGGAGTACTATGTACATTCCATTGAACATCTTATAAAAATGATACAGAATTGCCCAAAACATCCCAAAGATTGTACCAGATGGTATAAAATCTTGGAGGAGGGGGGGGGGGGGGGGGCGCTGGGGGGGGGGTGGTGTGGCAGTGTCTTTACAGGATGGATTTGATGAGAATTAAGAGAAGAGGAGCCTAAACCTAGGGGTTACTGTTTAAAAATAAGTGGTCATCCATTTAAGGTAAACATGAAGCTATTTATTTTCTGTCAAAGAGGCATGAGACATTGGAATTCTCTTTCTCAGAGAGGGGTTAGAAGCAAAGTATGTGAATATTTTTAAGGCAGAGGTAGATAGATATTTGATAAGCAAAATTTGGAGGTATTGAAAGGTTTCCACAGGTAGACTGGAATGTGGAACATTATTACAATTAGATCAACCATGATCTGGGGCCAGGATACTGACTACTTTTTCTAACTTGCATTTTTGGAAATACCAAATTATGCCTGTCAGGAAATGATAAACACACTTGAAAAGTAATAACTTAGAGAAGATTTATAAGAGATCTTTGAATTTATAAGATGTTTTATCTGGGTCCTAAAATTGAAGATGTGCTCTACCCAAGCTGTTACACTCCAGATACCCCATTCACTACCGGCGAACATGGAAAATTCCCCAGATATGTCCAGTCTACAAAAGGAAAAACAATCTAATCATTCCAATTACTGCCTCATCATTATACTTTTAATCACAATTGAAGCGCTGGAAGATGTTGTGTACACAGCTATCATGTGTCACTTGTAAATAATCTTGTCACAAATGCTCATTTTAGGTTCAGCTAAAAATACTGACTCTGAAACACACTGCAGCCTTGATACAAAGATGCACACAAGACAATGGGTTACTAAGGTGAATCCAGTATGATCGCAATTGATTAACAACAAAGCATCATCAGATAACTGTAGTTTTGCAAATAAATAACATGAGTAAAAAATAATTAATGAGTGAGATTAAGTGACAAAGCTAGACTCATAACTAGCAAACAAAAAAATGGCTGTGTTTGTGAAAGGTCAAACAAGGTCATCTTGAGGACTTGTAGGAGTTCTTCAGAGAAGATTCCTGGGACCTTTAGCTTCTGCATCAATCACATTCATTACAGAAGGCTAAATTGATATTTATGATATTTATGCAATGTTCAGAACTATACACAACCTAAGATAATTAAACAGTCCATGTCTAATGAAGAAGGACCTGAACTTAAAAGTGAAAGGTAATGTTCATGAAATTTAAAATCCAGACCACAGCCTGATAGAAGAGAGTCTGACCACCTCCCTTTGAGATTATTCTTATTTCAGGCCACAAATCCCCCTCTGTTAACATTTTGGGGTACACCATTGGCAAAAAAATTAATGGAATACACACCAGCCACACTTGATGGCAAGAAAATGCCATTCTAGCTGCAACTACAAGATCAGAGGCTAGGTATTTGCAGATCAACTGGAAGAATTTTTGGGGATTTCCAGACATGAGTCACCCTGGTTTGTATGTGAATTAGAAATGGTGGCATCTCCATTCATCTGCTTTCTTTATCCTTTTTAGGTGGTAGACATCACAGATTTAGAAAGAAAAGCTAATGAACCCTTGGTGAGTGCATGTTGTAAATGGTGTGCATGGCAGCAAGTTTCACATTAGTGATGAATGTGGAATATTTAAGGAGGATAAAGTGCCAATTGAGCAAGTTAAGTTTTTGAACAAAGGTACACAAAAATGCTGGAGAAACTCAGCGGGTGCAGCAGCATCTATGGAGCGAAGGAAATAGGCAACGTTTCGGGCCGAAACCCTTTTTTGAACAGCCTTGAGACTATTCACTGCTTTTGCAGCATTGAAAGCAAACAACTAGCTTGAACGACATTGTCTTGTCACCAAGCATTGTGGCTGCAGTGTGACTGTATTGTGTGACAACATGCACTTAAAGAAGTTTTATCAACAGTACCTTCCAAATCTGAAACATATACCAACTAAATGACAGATATAAAATGCTGGAGTAAATCAGCGGGTCAGGCAGCATACCTGTTGAACATGGATAGGTGACATTATGGTTTGGGTACCTTCTTCAGATTGATTGTAGGGAGGTGGGAAAGAAAACTGAGAGAGAGGAGGGGCAGGACAGAGCATGGCTGGTTATAGGTGAACACAGGCTAGGTGGGTATTTGATCGGCAGATTGTTGGACAAATGCCAGAGATGTGGAGACCAGAGATATAGATATTGCTTGTGATTCCAACCAGAAGTGCAATGGGAGCTGAAGAACGGAAGTAACATACAATTTTGACTTGGAAATATCTCACCACTTGGGACGGCACTGTGGCGCAGTGGTAGAGTTGCTGCCTTACAGTGCCAGAAACCCTGGTTCGATCCTGACTGCCGGTGCTTGTCTGTACGTAGTTTGTATGTTCTAGCCGTGAACCGCGTGGGTTTTCTCCGGGAAGCCCCAGTTTGCACCCACACATGTACAGGTTTGTAGGCTAATTGGCTTGGTATAAATGTAAATTGTCCCTAGTGTGTTTCTAGTATCTCTAAACTTTAAAAAATGAATCAATGCTGCATCATTATAGGCTTACAATTATGCCTCCATAGACCTCGCACTGCTGGAGAATGTTTGCTAACAAGACCTTCAATAAACTGATTCAATGTCACTCCAAGGTCAATTAGGGAAGGACATCAAGTTTTGACCTTGTCATCAATGTATATAATTAAAGAAAAGAATATAAAACAAGTTCCAGCATCTTTCCAGTTGGTAAGAGTAAACAAATAGGAATCACTTCACCCAGAGAGAAGAACCCAAACCATGTTCCCACAGGCTGTGATTGCGGATAGGACAGATGCATTTGAAGAGAGATTATGTAAACATTTGAGAGAGGAAAGAACATATAGTGTTAAATAATATGTAAAGATACTCAAGGGAAATATAAATGTCAGCATTAAAGATTTGGCGAGGACAGCCTGCCTCTGGGATCTAGTTTACGCTCATTTATATAGCACTTTGGTTATTTCCAGCAATGTTCTGTTAAATGACTGAAAAAAAGACAGAGGGAAGCATTTGAACACTGGGGGCCCTTTTACAGGCTATCCATGAGTGATTCGGGTTTGCATGAGGGGTGTAACTGATTCAAGTGAAAGCGTGAAATGAGAGAAAGTGAATTGTAAATGATTCTTTTAACCTGTTTGCTCAAGGACTCATGCAAAATCCCACTCTCCAGTGGGGGATATTACATAATGATCAGCAGCAGAAATCCTGAGTAGATTTCCTTCCTATCCTGAAGCTGCTCATGGCAACTGGTACCTTTGTCAAGGTCAGTTACTGCAGTAGCAAACATGCAACTTTCAAGGTCGGTACCACTCACTATTGCAATGAGGCATCAACCTATAAGTGAAATTTTATCTTACATTTTTTTTTTACTTCAGTTAACTCTATTTTCCTTTATCACTTACTTTTAGGTTTTTTATTCTCTCGTTTTCTATATTAGTTTTGATCCAGATACATTTTACTTGTCCTTTTATTTATATAGTCTCCTTAGTTTGCTCTTCACTTAATTAAACTTTGGAAACTATATCACATTTTACTTGACAATGGCACCTCATATTCCACTTGGATGGCTTATAACTCAATGGTATGAACATTGAATTCCCAAATTTCAAGTAATACCCCACCACCCCTCCTCCAACCCCTTCTCGTTCTCCTGTCCCTATCCCCTTCCCGGTTCAAACACATTTCTCCAGCTATCTCTCACAATCCTAGTCAACCTGCTCCTTTTTCCATCCCCGTACACTCATCCCCCATCCCATTGTCCCATCTTTCCTTAAATCCCTTTTTCCTGCCCTCCTATCCCATTCCACCCATATCCCTCCATAGATGCTGCCTGATCTGTAGTTCAGCCAGCAATTAGTTTTCTGCTCAAGATTCCAGCGTTTGCAGTTGTTTGTGTCCTCATTTTTTTTCTTCAATCTCTTTTTGTTTTCAGTTACCTTACTAAATTTTTATTTTTGTTGCTGCTTTTTCTGAACTATACTCCTCGTCTCTATGTTTTACTCAGATTTTTCTCTTTGATTTCAATCTTGTCATAAATCCACCAAGGATATTCAAATCCAGCAAAAAGACATACTTTAACCAAGAAAGCAACAGTGTGGGGAAAAGAAAACAAATGATAGAGGTAAGTAGATTGCTGAGAAAGCCAATCAAATTCTGATTAGTTGTGTGCGGAGGCAGCAAGGCAAATGAACTATATGCAGAGACAAATGGAAACAATTATACAGAGGAAACAGCAGGGAAATTTACTAGCTCAGTGAATATGAATGTGTTGCAACATTATAAAAGTTTAACTTCTGATGTATTTTTAGAAGAGGTTTGCATTTAAAAAAACAGCCTTACATTTTTATAGTAAACTGATATTCATGGAAGCTTTTGTCCAAGTGATTTTAACTTTTAATCTGCAATTTGTACTTTGTTTATCCAGGAACTCAGACATGCTGAGCACATTTTTCCCCTTCCCTTTTTTTCCTATGTTTATTCCTTGTTATCCTTGATCTATCAGTGATGTTGCCAGCGCACTGTCCCTTGAGGTAAATTTGTGACGATGCAATCCAATATCACTCAGCAAATAACGATCAATTCAATATTGTATTTCCAAAATATTCCAATAAGTGAATAGTTGAATTAGGGGAAATACATGGCATAAGGGAAAATGTTGTTAAAATGGAGTTAACTGAGTGGCCAAACATAAATATGCGATACAGTCAAAACAGAATGAGTGAGTTAGGAGCTGTAATTGGATTTGAGGGGATGGAATTTAATGTTCCTGGATATCGCACTGAACGAAAGGCAAACAAGGAGTTGGGTGGACAGTGTTAGTTAATGATTTTATCAGAGCACTAGAACTTTAAGGTTGTGTTTAAACAGACTCCATATGGATAGAATTAAGAAATAGGAAGGGAAATAGTTCAATTACCTTTAGCATTGTAGACCACCAAACATGGAGATGGACTGGACGGAAGTTCATCAGACAGTTCAGGGATATGCAAGTTCAAAAAGTCATGAATATTGGGTGATGCTAACACTCCCAAAACAGTGCAAGAATAAAGGAAGTGGCCTCTGTCAAAGTTGGAAGTACTATTTAAGAATGTTTCCACAACCAATCCTTAGTTATAAAGAGTGGATATAAGAGTCTGAAGAATGGTTTCGGCCCGAAACGTTGCCTATCTCCTTTGCTCCATAGATGCTGCTGCACCCGCTGAGTTTCTCCAGCATTTTTGTGTACCTACCAATCCTTAGTTAGTTTGGCTGAAATGTTCAACTGAAAATTCCAAGACTGGAATCCAAAGGTCTGAGGTGCCTATTTTCCTGCCTTCATCGATTTTTAGGGAGGATTTTAAATAGGTGACCTATTTTCCTTCATAAAACGCAAGAAACTAATTAGATAAATAAAACGAGATCCTCTTCTTATCACAGTAAGCAGAGCAATAGCTGATGTGTCCTCTGTTGACACAGGTACTATTTCCCTCTAAGACTTTAGTTTTGGACGGCTTAGCTTATAACGGCCAAGGCCTCCCCAAAAGTGGCTAGGTTGGCCATTTAAAAAAAATTGTAAGGGCCTGTTCTTTAACTCATACTTTACCTTCCTTCCCAACACACTCATTTACTACTTTAGAAAACTAGGAGCAGGGTTATTTGTGGCAACCTGACATAAAACTAATGGGGCCAAAATACCATTAGACCTATATTTCCTAATCCTTTTTGCCTCTTACAGTATATTTCCCCCCTTTCAACCATTTTGATTTTACCTTGTAGCATTCATTAATCTTATCCTCACTTTACGCCCACTATTTGAACTGTCTGCCTCCTTCCGCCTGGGAATCCATTCATTTCTTTGCACCCATGTTCACTAATCTTCCTCTATTTTTTTATTTCTTAACTGGCTTAAATAAGCAAAGCGAAAGATAAAGATTATTTCATTAAATCCATTAATTTATCCATGTGGATAAATGTGAGGTTATCCACTTTGGTGGCAAGAACAAGAAGGCAGATTATTATCTGAATGGTGTCAGATTAGGAAAAGGGGAGGTGCAACAAGACCTGGGTGTCCTTGTACATCAGTTACTGAAAGTAAGCATGCAGGTGCAGCAGGCAGTGAAGAAAACAAATGGCATTGTTGAGTATAGGAGCAAGGAGGTCCTACTGCAGTTGTACAGGGCCCTAGTGAGACCACGCCTGAAGTATTGTGTGCAGTTTTGGTCTCCTAATTTAAGGAAGGACATTCTTGCTATTGAGGGAGTGCAGCATAGGTTCACCAGGTTAGTTCCCGGAATGGCGGGACTGACATATGATGAAAGAATGGGTCGACTGGGCTTGTATTCACTGGAATTTAGAAGGATGAGAGGATATCTTATAGAAACATATACAATTCTTAAGGGATTGGACAGGCTAGGTACAGGAAAAATGTTCCCCATTTTGGGGGAGTTCAGAACCAGGCATCAGGGTTTAAGAATAAGGGTAGGGCATTTAAGACTGAGATGACGAAAAACCTTTTCACCCAGAGAGTTGTAAATCTGTGGTATTCTCTGCCACAGAAGGCAGTGGAGGCCAATTCACTGGATGTTTTCAAGAGAGAGCTAGATTTAGCTCTTAGGGCTAAAGGAATCAAGGGATATGGGGAAAACACAGGAATGGTGTACTGATTTTAGATGATCAGCCTTCATCAAATATCAACTCTGACAACTCAATTATTGATTACACTGCAGCTGCCTCACTGTGTCATCTATGCATCTTTATTTTGATTCCCAACCGGTGATCTCAGAACATTCCTTAATTTTATCTAACATTTATTCCCTTTTCCAATTTGCGATCAAAACCACATTATTCTAACTCAAAAAAGTTTTGATTCCCTATCTCTTCTCTGTATTCCCTTCCCAATCATTTCTGGTACCTAAAGTTTCAAAATCTTAAAAAGCATTCATGGTCATTTTCACACCCTCCGAATCAGAATCTGCTGATGATACCATAGCATTGTTTCGTCAAAAGTCTTGTTCGTAAACCTGATCTGTGTCAATCTCCACTGGGCCTCCATGCCTGCAAATTGACCTCAAGATTTTCACTCCCATACCCCTAATATCAGTCTGAAGAAGGGTCTCAACCCAAAACGTCACCCATTCCTTCCCCAGAGATGCTGAGTTACTCCAGAATTTTGTGTCTACCTTCAAGATCTTCACCCTCCCCTCACATTTAATTCTCCCAGTATTGGCTTATTCTTTATTCTCTGGTTCACTACTGGCGATTGCCCTTTCAGTCTCATGCCCCCATTGTTTCTAAATGTTTCCACATCACTAACTTTTCCCCTGCTTTCTAAAGTTTCCTCAAGCCCAAATTCTTCATTACAACCCCAAAACAAGAATGAGGCTTTATTCAATAATATAAAGCAGCTGAAAGCAAATTGGCAGTCTGTTTCTAATCAACATTGACATTTATTTCCATAAAAGTCATTGTAAATGGTTTTTTTTTAAATGCTGATGATTCATTATTGCCCATTTCACACCATAAAACAAAGATCAACCCCACTATCTTTTTTCCCTTCGGTCTGGTACCCAGCCATCTTTCACGAGACAAAAAAATTAAATGTTAGAACAATACCCACACCTAGTAATAGATAAATGAAAGCAATAAAGGAAAAAGTGGCAATGAGTCAGTAATTGCAGCAATAAATGAAGAAAGACATGAAAAGCATTTTTGAACACCTCGGTAAACTTAATTGCAGTTCCTCAGTGTACTCTCCTGTGACCATACCATGTCCTGAAGAACTGCTGCATCTGTTGATTTAAGCTAAATAAATAGTCATTACTCAGCAAGGATATATAAAAGGTCAGCCATCAACAAATGATTTGTTAAAATCTATAAACCAACAATAATTTACAGCAAGATGTTATTCCTGCTTTCCTTGACATTGTATATCATAATTTCACATGCACCTGGATTTATCTAAATAAGATATTGAAAGTGAACACATGTATAATTTAAAGCTTACATTGGGGTACCTGTGGGTAAAGTGGTTTCTCTACTCTTCTCATGTCATTGGCACACTTGATCAAATATCAAATAATTAAGGCAGAGATAGATAGATTTTACTTCGGAGTCACGTGAGTGACTACGTGAAGAAGACCCGTCAGGACGCATGCGTGTCATTACGTCAGTCGCATTGGCGCAGACAGGCTGGGAGGAACACAGTTCTCCAGCGGTAAGTTTAAAAAATCCTGCAGGTAAGTTTAAACTTACTTTTCAGGTTGTCCATTGCAGGAATCATTTTCCCAGGTTCCTACTGGACATGGAAAAATTCAGCAAAACCCAGTGGATCGCGGAGAAATTGTGGATCGCGGGGATGTTGGCTTCGGACCGTGGGAGTGCGGTAGCAGGCTGCCGGTGGGTTTTGCTGGTTGAGTCGCGGACAGAACGGTCCGCGACTCCCGAGGTTTAATTCGGGCCGTGGGTTTTTTTATAGACCGCGGGTTGAAGCAAGCTGCGGTCATGATAGAGGTGGCTGTTGGGCTTGTTGTTTCGAGTCGCTGACAGGCAGGTCAGCGACTCCAGAGAAATGGTTTAAATAGGGGCTGCGGGGTTCTCTAGACCGCGGGGATACCGGCTACGGTCCGCGGTAAAGTGAGGAGCCGGTGGCCGTCGGACTTCTTGTGAGAGTCGCTGACAGTAAGGTCAGCGACTCCCGAGGGGGGGTACAGACTGAGCATGGTCGTCGGGTTACTACCCGGCTTATTGAGGAAGGACCCGACTTTGGCAGCCCATATGAGTTTGAAATATGTGGAGCCTGGCCAGGAGGGTCCCCTCTGTTATATATGTGTGTCCTCAGTGGAGAGGAGTAAGGCTCAGGGCTGCTTATCAATTCCTCAGTGGAGAGGAGTACAAAGGGTCAGTGTTTGGCTGACTCCAACCCCAACTCAGGAAGACAGATTAGTGGTTTATCACCCTTATGTGTCGAGGTGAAAAAGTAGCATTTTCTGCTAATTCTCAGGAGGTTTCAGGTTGACCTCCAAATTAAAGATGAACGCTATTTTGAGAAACGTTCAAAAGGGTAGACATTATAGTTACCACTTGGTCACATTGTGACTATTATACTGAGATGAAGCATTGTAGAGCTGTATTATCAGTCACCTGTGGGAGTTACACCAGGTGGTGTCATAGTAACTGCTGCTCATTAAAGGGACTGTGCACGGTTTCTTCCCCAAGACGCCGGATAACTAATATTAAAAGTAATCCCAGGTTTAACTGGGATGGGCGTCTTCATTCACATAAATGTCGTTGGCTATGACAAATAATTGTTAAGTTTGTTCCAGCATTTCTCACTATGTCTGATGTACGGGGGCCAGAGGCGCTCCAATTCTTCCCTATAGACGGCGTTGGCATCGGGAAGGAGCACAATTTGGAGTCGCTAGCATGTGCAGCCTGTTTGGGGAAGGAGGATACCAACAGAGTATCGAATTGCATGGCTAGTTCTGACGGCTGCTGTAGGCAGCAACCTGATAACCCCAACTCAGAGTGAGTGCCAAGCCAAGGGTATCAATGTCAGACAACATTGCGTCTTGTTGCAATTCAAGAACGCTCCATCGTAAGGCATGTCAGGCAGCAACACCTAGTAAAGGGTTGCAAAAGTCCCCCCACTCAAGGGTCAGAGTGGTCGAGAGAGTGCTACAGGAGGATGCACATGTGCCTGAAGCAACACCTGTTTGTAGGGTTGCCATTGCTCCCACTTGGTGCACCACAGTGGTCGAGATAGTGCTAAAATACATGCACACATGCCTAAGGTGACGCCTAGTAAAGGGTTGCCAAAATTTCTCCCACTCAAATTGCGGAGTGGTCGAGAGAGTGCTACAGGAGTATGCACATGGGCCTGAAGCAACACCTGTTTGCAGGGCTGCCATTACTCCCACTCGGTTTCTCCGTAGTGGTCGAGATGGTGCTAAAATACATGCACACAGGCCTGGGGCAGCTCCTGTTGCAGGTTGCATAAGTCCTCCCACGTGGATGTATAGTGGATGAAGATGGAGCCACACACACATATGTGATAAGATTGTGGGGAATGGAGTCGAACAACATGCTTGGTACAGAGGCATGTACAAGCAAATGGAGGAAATGGATGGTGATACCTGCTTCAGCTTCGATAAGCCCCACTCTAAAAGAATGTCTAAGGTTAGTATGGATTAACTCCAAACAGGAATCCAAACATGGCTATGTGACGAGATCCAATGCTGAATGCATGCATCAGTGGGCGTTTGCCTCTAAAATTGCTGCTCAGTCGCTGATTGCTGATCCATCCAGAGAAATCCAAATTAACACCTGACTATTTGGGTCACAATTGATTCAATTAAGTGCTCTGCCCAGGGGAAAAGGGTAGAGCTAATTGACAGCTGTATCAAGCTAATTAAGGCATTAAGGATACATTCGGGTCATTATAATAGACCTATGCAGTTATCAGTAAAGACTATTCTGATTTGCAATGGTGGATTCACCATGTGTCCAAGAGTTACAGCAAGGTAATGCTTGACCAGCCTTCCATGATTTTGCAGATGAATGTCAGTGCACTCGGGTGGGGTGTCACGGATACGAGTTTCAACTGTGGAGGCAGATGGACTGAGCAAGTGGCATCGTTTCTGCAGACATGGACAATTAACTATTAAGAGGGTTTTATGGACAAGGTTGCTCTAACAAATGTAATCTGCATGTTCAGTTTCAGATTGACAATACTACGCAAGTGGCATATATATATTAATCACATCGGTGGAATCAAGTCGGCATTTTGTGACAGATTGGCTAATCAAATTTGGGCGTGGTGCATTGGAAAAGATATTTCAGCTATTTATCTACCAGGCAGATTCTACATAGTAGCAGACGCCAAGTCACGAAAGTTCCATGACAACATAGATTGAATGTTCAACAAGGAGGTGTTCAATAATATAGTACTTGTATATGAATGCCAGATATTGATTTGTTTTGAATCAGATGCCTAAATAGGTTTCATGGGAACCAGACCAGGTGGCAGTTGGAATTAATACTTTGACATTGAGGTGGTATGTTTTATATATTTTTCTACCATTTTGCCTAATAGGTCGGAGTCTGCAAGAAATCAAGCAGGATGCCGCTTTGGAGGTGCTTGTAATACCTAATTGGCCGAATCAAGCATGGTTTCCCTTTGATGTTACAGTTAGGGATCCAACCTCTTTTTGGTGGTTCCCAAGCGTAGGAATTGACTGGAGCATCCGCTAACACGGGAAAGTCATCTGTTATGTGATTGTATTGACTTGTTAATTTGCAGGTTTTAAGAAGGCCATACCTGGAGCAAGGACTGTCTGGGTTTACGGTGGACATGCTCACTGTAGCCTGGAGAAAGAGTACTCAAAAGGGGTATATTACTTATGGAAAAAAATGGGAGCAATATTGTGTACAAAATAATATTGACTATAATACTGCAGGTATTGTGGATATTTTGGAGTTCCTGTTGACACTCTATGATGATGAGGGGCTCAGTTATAGCACCATTAATACAGCTTTAAATGCTTTGTCATCGTATGGTTTGGATGGGGTCAGGAAAGATCCTATTGAGTTTCATCATATCATAGCTGGATTGATGAAAGGAATTTCAACTCTAAACCTCCTAAACCCAGGTATATGGCAATCTGGGATGTAAGTGAGGTCCTCAAGATGTTTCGACTGTAGGTTCCTGGCATCTCTCTGAATTTGCCAAACTAATCATGAAAGTGGTTATGCTCTTGGCATTGGTTCAGCATAGCAAGTGCAGATTTTCAAAAATTTCTGCTAGACAGGATGGAAGTTGCTGAAGAGAATGTTATGTTATATAATTGCGCCCTGTTTAAGCAGAGCAGGCCAGGTGTCACAGGGTTGTTAATATTGTGTTTCAGCATAACTAACTGATCCATGGTTATGTGTAATGGCATATTTATTTTCATTATATTTAAGAAATGTGGAAACAGCATTGTTTATCAGTTACATGAGGCCACACAGGAGAGTGTTAGTGCAGACTATCTCAAGGTGGTTTAAAGCAAATGTTGATTAAGGCAGGTATTAACACTGAAGTGTATATATCCTTTTTTCCACTAGTGCAGCAGCAACGTCGTCGGCTAGGACGATGGATGTTCACAGCGGCCATATTTTTATAGGTGCTGGGTGGTCAAATGAATTTTTAAAATTTTATTTGTTTTTATTTGACCATCGGCCGATCGCCGATCAGAGAGAGGCTGTTTGCAAATTCAGTATTAAGTCCTGTTTAGTTCCCATGGGATAGACGGGTTACTGTTTGTTTTGATTATTCAAATCAATTGTTACTGCATGATATTAACATTTCATGTTTAACGCATTATTGATTGTTTCTCATCGAAAGTCAATCCAGTGAGGCCGGGATTTGGATCTGCGGCATAAAATCACAGAGCTTTGAAATCTTCACGTAGTCACTCACGTGACTCCGAAGTAAAATAGTAAGATTAAACGAGAACTTACCAGTTTGAAGTTTGATCTTTATTTTATGAGGAGTTACGTTGGTGATTACGTGCCTGCCACGCCCAACCCTCTCTCATAAAACAAGGTCATATGGTGGTTCTCATGTTGCTCTTCTTAATATGTTACTTCAATTATTGTGTTGTCTGTGATTTCATACCGCTGCTTTGAAGATTGACGCGCATGCGTCCTGACGGGTCTTCTTCACGTAATCACCAACGTAACTCCTCATAAAATAAAGATCAAACTTCAAACTGGTAAGTTCTCGTTTAATCTTACTATTCTTGATTAGTACATGTGTCAGACGTATGGGGAGAAGGCAGGAGAACAGGGTGAGGAGAGAGAGATAGATCAGCCATGATTGAATGGCAGAGTAGGTTTGTTGGGCTGAAGGACCTAATTCTATTCCTATTCCTTATGACCTTATCATTTAAATAAAGTCTTCAAACTTTCATCATTGACCCGCTGGCAGGCAGTTGGGTGGTGAGAAATATATCACTGCTCCTGGTGTGGGAAAGGTGTGGGCTTGTGGCGGACCTGGAGGCTGGGGGAATTGGGAAATCACAGCGGATCCAGCGAGGAAAATGGTTAAAGAGAAGTTATTCTCTTTAGAAAGCATTTGTTGGTCTATCGTATCTTGGGACACATGGAAACGCTGCATAAGCATCAGAAGGAGTATCTCGCCTCACAAAATACAACCCACTTGTCCCATCACGCACCACCTGCTGCATTTGTGGAAGAGTCTGAGGTCACCTCAACAGCCATCTCAGAACCTGAGGGGGCAGAGAGTTGTTCTCGAGCCCTCGGGAATGTCGCAGAGGAAGGGACAGAAATCAAGGTCCATTTTGAAATTTGAACAAAATTACCTCAGACAAAAAAATAGTGATTTTCTTAAACGGAGGAGATAATGACATCATTTTCTAAACTTTTTACTACTTCAAAGAATGCAGAATTCTTAACAAGACATCATTTGGCCATTTAGAATCCATTTGAACAATTTCAAAATCATTCATAGTTAGAAAGGGAACTGTGGAGCATCTCACTTCTATTCCCATTCATACTGATAAATGAGTAACCTGGAGATGAAAAGGACCTCCCAATTCTGTAAGAGATTTAGATGTTAGACCAGACTTTTCATTGGAACTGAAATGAAATGTACAAAATCGTTCTAAGAGCATCTACAATTTATAATTGCTTCGTCTGAAGTACAGCTCAGCATTAAACATTGTTTTTTCCTTTATCTTCACAGGCCTGATGTATATTATTTGCCATCCTTCAGAGATGAAATCTGTAACCCAAATTTCAGTCGTCGATCACTCGAATGCTCACTGATTTTGCATGTGCCTCTGGTGCAGCAGGAATGTAAATTTCTCATTCTCAAGATTAAATTCTCCAATGATCTTTCCCATACAGCAAAAGCAGACAAGTTAAGCCGCAAAACCATCAAGGAACCGAATCAATGGATGGTGGGAGCCTCCCACAGATGAGAAAGCCCCTACATGCAACAGAATACCAGTCCCAAAGTTTGACATAAATTGCTGGAGTAAATGCAGGTCAGGCAGCATCTCAGATACAGCATTTTAGGTCTATCTTTAGTGTAAACCAGCATCTGCAGTTCCTTTTTATTGCAGAGTATCAGTCCCATGTGGACTCAGTCTGAACAATATCTAGGTCATTCTCTCCTTTCAAACTATTAATAATTCTGAAATAGTTTATGTGGATTCTAAATAGCTAGACGAGGCTTAGTTAATCTGATAGAATTCTTCAAAGAGGTAACATAAGCGTTCAAAATAATAATTATCTCTTTTAAATCTTCCTTTCTCCATGGTTAAAAAGTTCCAGCCTGTTCCATCTTTGCCAATAATTATAATCTCTCAATCCTTATCCATCTGTATAAACTTTACTTCATCTTTCTCCAGTCCTTATATCCCTTTGTGATAGAGGTACTAAAACCATGCACAGTACTGTATCTGGTGTATCCTATATGTTTAATGTAACTATTTTATTTCTGAATTTTTTATCATTGGAAATAAATCTTAATGTTTTATTAACATTTTAATTGGTTTGATGACCTGCAATGTTTATTTTTTGTCTGGTCACCAATGCTTTTCAACCCATTTGGTTCCTTAATTCTCAAAATGCAATCTTTTTTGTATATTTTACCAAGGTGTGATGAATTGTGTCAAATAGTGCCCTAATACTTTCCTAAATCTTTCTGATTCCGACACCACAACAAACTTAGAAAGAGGAACTGCAAATGCTGGTTTACAAAAAAAGACACAAAGTGCTGCAGTAACTCAGCGGGTCAGGCAGCATCTCTGGAAAACATGGATAGGTGACGTTTCAGTGTGAACAAGAGTCCTGACTCGAAACGTCACCGATCCATGTTCTCCACTGGTGCTGTCTGACCGCTGAGTTACTCCAATATTTGTGTCTTTTTTACCACAACAAACGTCCTGTGGGAGTACAGCTGATCTTCAGAATAAATTGAAAAATTTTCAGTTTATTCTTAAAATAGCATGTTTTTTCAATGGGAGAACATTTTGGAACAGTGATCACAACTTCATAAGTTTGAAGATCGTTAAGAATAAGGACCTTGGTGGAAAGTACTAAATTGGGGGAGGACAACTTACAACATTATTATGCAGGAGGTAAGGAGAGATAGCTTCCTGTTATTCCCCTCTCATCTTAAACCTATGTCCTCTGGTTCTTGATTCCTCTACTCTGGGGGAAAAACTGCATTCACTCCATTTATTCTCCTCATGATCTCAGATACCTCTCTCAGATCACCCCTCATCCTCCTGTGCTCCAAGGAATAAAGTCCCAATTCCGTATAGCTCAGGCCTTCAAGTCCTGGCAACATCCTCATAAATCTTCTCTGCACTCTTTCCAGCTTAACAATATCATTCCTATAACAGGGCGACCAAGACTGATCACAATACCCCAAATGTGTACACCAACTCCAATATACCAATGTCTTGGCCAAATGTAATATGACATCTCCACCTGTGAAAGCCAATGTACCAAAAGACATCTTGACCACCCTATCTACCTGTGACACCACTTTCAAGGAATTATGTAGCTATACTCCTAGATACCTCGGCTCTATAATGCTCCCCATGATCCTACCATTCACTGTGAAGGTTCTGCCCTGGTTTGACTTCCCAAATTGCAATACCTCACAATGCAGTAAACTGCATTAACCATTCCTTAGCTACAAGGAGAGGTTGGTCAAAATTGTATTGTTTCCTCTGGAGCATTGGAGGGTGAGGAGAGACCTATTAAAACTGTAATAATTATGAGAGGCACAGATAGGGTAGACAATCAGAACCATTTTCCTTGGGTGGAAATGTCAATGACTGGAGGACATAGCTTTAAGGTGAGAGAGGCAACATTTAAAGGAAATATGCAAGTTAGGTCTTTTACATAGTGAATGGTAAGTGCCTAGGCTGAATGACCAGGAGTGGTGTTGAAGGCTGATATGATAGTGGCCTTTAAGAGGCTTTTGGATAAGCACATGGATATGCAGTGAATAGAGGTATGTGGATCACAAGCAGCAGGGGAGATCAGTTCAACTTAGCATCAGTATGGCTTGGACATTGTGGTCCGAAGGGCCTGTTCCTTTGCTGTATTGTTCTGTGTTCTCTGTTCCATGTATTGGTAAGTACCAAAAGCAGTACACTACCTCATATGTTGTGCCCATATTATCAGATACCTCCTGCCCCATCTACAGAAGATTTGCCAGTTGCCATATCAGTGTCATTAGCCATCTCAGAACCAACAGAACCTGGAGTGGAAGCAAGTCATCCTCATTTCCAAGGGACTGAGAAGATTATTTCAAATTAACGTATCAATGTTCATTTATCACAGAAAGTGTTCTCACGACTTATTGTCCCTGTGGCATTCTTACTCGATATTTGCTATACTTTTCACATTATAAATTTGAATTAGTTGTTCATCAACACAAATTATTGGTGTTGTTTATGAGTAATGGTGGTCCAGTTAAGAACATGGAAACCACAACTATCTATGTTTCCTGAACTGAAAGTTTCTGCTTCACCACACACTCCGTCTCGACTCCATAACACTAGAGTCCCAGCCCTTGATCTTGAGGCATCACGTCATCAAAGCATTTTGAAAATACAAATAGATTAGCCTTCTTGCTATCTCATGAAAGAGTAAGTTAATTAATCATGACTTAGTCTTTTGGATTTAATACTGATTATTTCCTATATTCTAGTGTATTTATGACATACAAAATAAGAAATAATTTTCCACAATTTCTTTGCCAGGCCTGTCTTTAATTTTATTGTTTACTGTGTCATTATTTTTCCTCTAACTTCAATCTATAATTTCTGACAGACACAGATACTGTAGTACCTTTGGATATTCCTTGGCACATTGGTCAAAAGAATCTTATGAATCGGTTTTGCATTGATTGTTTTATAACTGGGACACTTTCGAGAACATTTAAGATCTACCCTACATCAAATGAGATTTTGCATAGTGCAGCATGATAAACTGCCTATTAAAGAGTTGGTGCAGTTGGTGCAGGGCCACACTCGAACGTAGAGTGGGTTAGAAATATGTCACACACTACTCAAACACGATGCTTAGAAATTTGCCCACAATCTGACGTTTTTACTCTTGTATATAATAAGATAAATTTATCTTAAAAAGTCATTTTATATGCTTAACACTATCAAACATCGCACGCAACTGAAAACAACGATAAAAGCCACAAAATTGGCTCTGAAAAGTTGTTTCCTGAGGAATGTTTTATTCCAGATCCATGTCTTCTATATTTAGCAGCTATTTTTTTTGTGATGACAACAGGCAGATTCTGGGCAGCAGTTAGACAGTGGTGTGGGTGGTATGAGAAGAAGATGAAGCCACTGTTCAGGAATGTGTGCTTTTTCTGCTCTGCCTTTAATTATCTCTTGAAAACATGAACCAAGAGAAGGTCACTATTTTATAACATTCTGGCAGCACTGTGCTCTCAGAAGACAATCTGCTGAATTTCAAAAGTTTGTAGGTTGGCTTGTCCTCTATTGTTCAGTGGAGAACATGCCTGTGTTACGAAATGTTCATTGCTCTCCCCATGTGGTCAATAAGTACAAAAGCTTTATTCCTTAAGAGTCAAGGGAGAGCAGTGATGAGTTTCTTACCATTTTTTAGAATAGTAGTTATCCTTACATTTTTCAGGCAGTTTATTAAACACTATACCCATTTCGAAACAAAAATGTGTAAACCTCACTAGGAAACATGACGCGTATGCAGTGTTGCATTTGCCTAAGAATATCCTGAATGTTGTTGCATGTGAAATAAATTATCAACTTATAACGTTAATAAATTAATGCTCCCAAGAAAATATTCAATGTATTTTCATCGGAACTTCCTCAGAGATGAGCCCATTGGTGCTTGACCAATACATGTGCAATACAAACCTAGTTTATGCATAAACAAGCAGAATATAAGGGTTTCCCTATTACTGCTATTCAAAAAGGCATGTGGGAAAGAGAGCCATGGTCCCAACTTTTTATCCCAATCTTGTGATCGAAAGTGGAAAGTGATAATTATGGAAATGAGCAGCTGGCGTGATTAGTTTCGCATTTAGGCTTAATCGTGCTTTCCATCTAAAAACTGGGGCTTGATCAAAACATTTTTGGGCCTCATTTCAATATTTGTTCAGAAGTGTGAATGCTGGTCACGGGTTGTAGTGGGTAGTGGGAATGAGTAGCCGCAATATTAAACTGAAAATAGTCATTTCCAAATGGGCTTGTCTCTATGTTGATCCCATAAATTGTCAGTCCCCAAGATTAGTCCCCAGTAAAACATTGCTTACTCATCTCATCTCACTGATGTAAAATCCTCATGTATGTCTTCATGACATTGATGTCCCTTGCTAGTGAGCAGACAGCAAGCCACCTGGCTCACTAACTTTAATCCTGGCTTCAAAACATTAATAAAATCATCTCCCCAATTTCTTAGGTCCCACTCGAAGTTCCTTCTCACTAGGCATTGCTCATCCTGAAATATACAAAACTTTAAATAGAACTGTGTCATTTACACAGCTGACCTGCACTGAGTATGATACCGGCCATCATTGGGATGAAGCTGAGCATCAGAAACAAAGTCCATCCTGCTCCTCAGCTGTTGGTTCTGTCCCATCTTTGGGTGTACGGCCCACCTCTGACATCAGCACTGCGAACTATGTGTGGAAGTTAGAACAGAGCTCCAAGGAACCGATTGCTAAAGATAAGGATGATCACCCTTAAAATGAAAATAGACATTTTTAAGAAGAAAATGTGAGTTTACATAACGTGTCGTACATCTCTTGCATGATGTCACCAAGTGCTTCATAATCAGGGCTGCCAACTCTCACGCATTGAGCATGATACTCACCCATTTCACGAAATTTTCACGCTCTCACGCTGATCACAGAATTTCTCACGCACAAAATGTTTTAAAAAATTAAGAAAGAAAGTCATGAACAATTCAATTTGCCCGAGGCTTCGAGATCTCCTCCACACTCACTAATGAAAATAGTTTCTATCAGCGGGTTTCCCGTAAAGAACGAGCAATTTTATTGTCTTAAGCCCATCGCACACTATTTAAACTGGCAATGTAACTGCAGTTCTAATGATTCCATTTGAGATTCTTGGAACCAAAATCTGCAGGTGCTGGAAATTCAAATAACGAGGTGAGTAAAAACCATGAGGGGAGTATATAAGGTGAATATAATATGGGGGCGTCGGTGCTGCCTCCGGAGCCACGGGGATGAATCTCGGGCTAAGGCTCCGCTCCGATGCCCGACCCCCGGGTCACAGACCCTCACCTCCCCCGTTCCCCAGCTGGACACAGAGCACCTTGGCCGGCCCGTATTCCCGGGGGGAAGAGACGGGGGTGGGGGTAGAGGGAAACACTCCCTGGACGTCGCCAAATCTCTGAATTTCCGCTCACTCCGGGTGTTGTCATCGTTTCACTGACGCACACTCTCACACACAACCTGACACACACCCTTACACATACACTCTCTCACACACACACTCTCTCTCACACACTCTCTCACACACACTCTCACACACACTCTCACACACACTCTCACATACACACATACATTCTCACACACAATCTCACACTCACACACACCATCACACATACTCTCACAAACACTTACACACACACTGACACACCCTCACACATACACTCTCACACACCCTCACACACACTGATACACACTCTCACACACACTGACACACCCTCTCACACACCCTCACACACACACACACTGACACACACACACGCTCTCACACCTTCCCACGCACCCTCACTTCAATCACCAATAAAAATTAGAGGTGCAGTTAAGTAGCCTACATATACAATTTGTTTCGTTAGGTCTGCATTTGTGTCTGCTAATGTTCGATTTCAAATAGTTTATTAATGGAAAGGGTGCGTTCTCGCGTGCACAACTGATCCGGCCCGCATGAAGTCGCATTTTGCCCAATCCGGCCCTTGACCTAAAATGAGTTTGACACCCCTGGTTTAAACTGAGAGAGGAACAATTTAATAGGAACCTGAGGGACAACATTTTTACGCGGAGGATGGTGGGTATGTGGAACGAGCTGCCAGGTGCAGTAGGCAGGTAAAATGACAGCATTTAAAAGACATTTGGACAAGAAAGGTTTAAAGGGATATGGGCCAAATGCGGATAAATGGGACTAGTTTAGATGGGGCATCTTGATCTGTATGGACAAGTTGGGATGAAGTGCCTGCTTCCATGCTGTAAGACTATGACACATTGTAGAAAGGGTGCAATTGCTCTGGAGAGGATCCCGGGGGGTGGGGGGAACCATATACTTGGTTGAATATATGGCATTATTTTCGTCTTGTTTCTATAGTCAAAGGGTAAGGTTAATTAATTTATTTGTGCAGAACAGTGATGGAAGTCCGACTCCTCCTGCCTTGTTTCTATGTTTTTTTTCCCCCTCTATATATATGCATAACAGCATGAATTATAATCTGATTTCCATACATGAATATACTAAGGTCATTCATGTGCTGCAGCTGTTGATCAGAGCCTGGCACTACTGTGGAATGTAAATAGGAATGTAATTTAGCCTAACATTCATACCTAATCCAATTTAAAGCATTAATGTTGCATTCAAGTGTAAGTTAAAAGACTCGCTACAGTATGCACCAGATTGCACAATTTCAAGCTGATAAATGCAAAAGCTCCCTACCATAAATGGGGGGGGGGACACGACCCTCCCCGACCCCCCCCCCCCACCCCCTCCCCCTCGATCGCTACACTCCCTCGGGCTTGGTCGCTGCGCTCCCACTCAATTTCTCACTCTCAACTTTCACCCAATGTTGGCAGCCCTGCATAATAGATGAAGTAATGTTGGTGGACAGATAGACACAAAATACTGGTGTAACTCCATGGATCAGGCAGCATCTCTGGAGAAAAGGAATAGGTCTGAAGAAGGGTTCTGACCTGAAACATGACCTATTCCTTTTCTGCAGAGATGTTGCCTGAACTGCTGATTTACTCCAGCATTTTTCTTTATCTTCATATAAACCAGCATCTGCAGTTCCTTCCTACACAAATGAATGTTGGTTACAATTAAATTATTACAAGACAGTTGGTGCACAGCAGTCTCCCATTAACTACATTAAGATAATGAAAAGATAACCTACTTCAGTAAAGTTAAGTGAGGGATAAATATTGGCCAAGACACCAGGAATATCTACTTCACTCTCCCTTGTGAATCTCTCATGCACACTGGAGAGAGCAGACATGTCTGCATTTAATGTCTTATCCTCAAGGCAGTGATTACTGACTCAACGCCACTTGTGTGTGAATAACCCGATTCCTTCATCACCGAAGAAAATGTTTTACTTCAGAAAATTATACTGCTCCATATTTTAGTTTCATTGCTGTACACAAATCAGTTTAAAACTTTAATATATGACTCGTGAATCATTTGCACCTTAAAATAATTTTGTTTTGAACATGCATGTGATGGAAACTCAACACCTTTATTACTTCAGTGCGAGCAAGGCATTCTTAATGGGGGAGGCCTGTTTGCAGTAGGAAGCCTTCTAAACCAAAGTTAAAATATGTGCAAATGCATTTGCAATTGGTCACGTGGGTTTGGCAGATTTCAGGCAAATGGGGAAGTCAATTACGCAATGATGTGCTGGTGTGCCCTTTCTTTCAGTAGAACACATATGAACATCAAAAGTATTATGTGACTGCATGGTTTTCAAAGTCAAATCCTTGACATTTTCCTTCATGAATCATGATTCCGTGCATTGTGCACTCATCCAGATTGTTGTGAGTTGATCAAACTCATTGCTGGAATTGGTCACTCACAATCTAAGCAGGTTTTCATAGCGTTGCTGTCTACATGTTAATTAAATGGAAACCCCACAAACCGAGACTTGGAACCCAAATTACAAACACAGAATGTTGGAAATATAGACGGCATCTGTGGAAGGAGAAACAGAGTTAATGTTTGTGATCAATGGTCTTTCATCAGAACACATTTAACTCTGTTTTTCTTTCCATAGACACTGTCAGCCTGGCTGAGTATTTTCACTGTTTTCTGCTCTTATTTAAAAAAAAATATTTTGGATTACTGGGAAGTCAGTCTCAATAGGCCTCTTCTGAGTTATTTACCTACAGCTCTGCCCCCACATATCCCCACTCCTCTTCTGAAGCAATCCCACAAGCTCACAGAGTTCATGCAACATTACCCCCATCCCATCCTTCCTCAGTCACTAATCAACCTTCCAATTCACATTCCTTCCCCTAACACTTTCCTCTCTAACCTCCCTAATCTTACCTGCTTTCCTTTGCATACTGTGCATTTGTGCAATGCAAAAAAGAGAGGCTTTCCTTTGAGTCAAGCCAATCCAGTGGCATCTTATGCTTTGGACATTCTAAGTGGTAGGTTCACACTTGAATGCACTGGTGAGCTTTGTGGCCAACACTAAGTGTGGTTCGTCGTAGAGTTCTAGGCAAGTTAGCCAATTGTGCACATCCCTATATTCACAAGGTAGACACAAAATGCTGGAGTAACACAGCGGGACGGGCAACATCTCTGGAGAGAAGGAATGGGTGACGTTTCGGGTCAAGACCCTTCTTCAGACTTCAGAGTTACTCCAGCATTTTGTGGCTACCTTTGATTTAAACCAATATCTGCAGTTCTTTCCTACCTATATTCACAAGTGTACATATAAAAACATATAGGATATAGGTGCTTGGATCTTGTGCATATACTGGCTTACACCTGATACAACATCCAAGACCCCAGAGAGTTGCAGGATTCTGGATACATAGCCAAGTGGATGGTAAAATATTCCTTAATTTTCAAATATTCTGTATATAATTATACTGTGACACAGAGATAAGGAATAGCTGTATGACTCTTTCTGTGATATGTGGACCTTGTGGAGCATCAATCACTAAAGTCTTTCATCAAATGTACCAGTTTTGTAAAGATAGCATTGAGAATATCTCTTTATTCTCTGTATTCAACAACAATAGATCACACATAACATGATTCAAGGGTCACAGGGGTCAGATTCCAGTTCTTTTTTTAAAGTTTGATGGTTAACAGCCTTAAGTTCTGCTTTGTTTTCTTATGCATCAATCATATCAGACCACACAGACACACACACAGAAGCATCCCTCTTCAGTGATAAGACTTGTGCCATTCTCCATGCAAGATCACTAAAACATCGTCGGCTGGAGAATTTGGCATAAACTATACTCATTGGCTCATGCTAGATATGATTTATTTTTTCATTGGATAAAATTAATTCATTCTTTTTATAATTCAAAATTAATTAGCCCACATTAGTCAAGTCAATGAAACTACAGAAGCCAAGCTCTCTCAATCAGCATTTATAACTTTTTTTCCCACAAAAACTGGTACATGAACAAAGGGACAGAAATTCCTGCCTTGGTTAATTTTCGACAAAAATAATAGATGTGAGTATAAAGCAGTGTAACCTGCTCCTTGTCTCCTTTGTTTTCCCTAAAACAGTGAAGGCAGAAATGTAAGTCGCAATAGGCCCATGAGAATTTTAATATTCACTTGGAAAGGCAAGTGGGGCCTCTTTTTAAAGGCCACAAACTCTGTTTCAGTTCCAGTTAATTATGATCCCTGGTTTTAATAGCAAGCAATTAATGAATGTCTTGATATTTTATGATGTGCTGGTCCAACTAATGTTCCGTGGTTGGAAACTCAGATTACTGTGGAAATCTCTGAGGTACATTTGATGACATGTTCTAATAAAAATGCAATTGACAGGCTTAGATAACTGTTCTAAATCTTTGGGTTTTCTTTTTAACCTGAATCGATTAATATTAGAACCAGTACTTTTGAAATATAATGCCAAATGGCTATGTGATCACTGCAGAACAAAATTTGCAGTCAATGGTGAAATAGTGGCATTTCCAGCTAAAAGAACAGCGGTCAATAGCAAAACGTTAGAGCAGTGAGCATTGGTAGATAAGCCATCATTGCCAGAATAAAATCAAAGCAACTGTGCTATGTTCATATGCTTTTGTATTCCTTTAGATTTCTAGTTGCCCTTGTATTTATATTAAAATTGATAAACTACATCTCTTGTCATTAAAGTGTCATGACATTCTACCATGATTCAAATAATGCAAGACTGGTGCCTACTTAAGTTTACAGTGAACTGTTTATAGACAGTCTCTTATCATATCGTATAGACACAAAATGCTGGAGTAACTCAGCAGGACAGGCAGCATCTCTGGAGAGAAGGAATGGGCGACGATTCGGGTTGAGACCCTTCCTCTGTCTCTCTTCGGTGTATAACCGGCATCTGCAGTTCCTTCCTACACATACAGTGGACTGTTTATTGGGTTGTCAATGGCCCTACAAAAGTCTAGATTTGGGATTTTTTCTGAATAACATAAAAAAACATTTTTTTTTACTTCTGTGGTGAAATACATTTATGTGTCGTACAGCACAGAAACAGGCCCTTTAGCTCATCAAGTCAGCAATAGTCATCAAGCACTCATTACAGTGAATCAAAATTTTCAAAAGACTACAATGTTATAATCCCAAAAAAAAGCAGAAAATGCTGGACAAATTCAGCAGGTCAATAGGATTACACAGCCCATATTATTCTCCTCAGATTCCCATCAATTCCCCTCCACATTCTACCACTTACCTGCATACTAGGGCTATTTTTCAGCGACTAATTAGTCTACATACTAGTTCCTCTTCGGGATGTGGGAAGAATTTCGAAACATTGAAGCATAGAAAATAGGTGCAGAAGTAGGCCATTCAGCCCTTCGAGCCAGCACCGCAATTCAATATGATCATGGCTGATCATCCAAAATCAGTACCTCATTCCTTCTTTCTCCCCATATCCCTTGAATCTGTTGGCCCTGAGAGTTATATCTAAATCTAAGCCTGTCCCACCATTCAATAGGATCATGGCTGATCGATGCTGGCCTCAACGACTCTTCTGTGCCTGTTCCCCAAAACCCTCAAATCCTGATCTTTCAACTATTTAAATAGATCAAATTATCTTAGGCCCCACCACCCTCTGGGGCAGAGAATTTCAGAGATTCACTACCTTCTGAGATTCACTACCTTCTCTGCACATCTGTATTGAATGACCAGCCCCTTATTTTACAGGTGCAAAATGATCAGATTACAGATCATTTCATTCAGATCAAATCAATTTGTAGATTGCAAATACTAGCAATATAAATAAACTGCTAGGATTTGATGGGAATGGGAAGGGTAGTTAAAATGGTTAGCAACCAGGAGATCCAGTAGGCCTTGACCAGTATCCCATTCTCATACTGATCTTTCAGTCCTGGGCCTCCTCCATTGCCTGAGTGAGGCCACATGCAAACTGGAGGAACAGCACCTTATATTCCGCTTGGGTAGCTTACGGTATGAACATTGAATTCTCCAGTTTTAGATCACCTCTAACAGACACCCCTTCCCGCTGACCTGCTGTCTGACCTGCTGAGTTACTCCAGCATTTTGTATCTTTATTTGGTATAAACCAGTTTTGCAGTTTCTTTTTATTACATTTTGTCTGCCCCCTGCTGCACTTTCTCCTTGAGACCCCACTTTATGTAACCCCCTTCCCTGTACCCCACCTGGACTTGCATCTATTTCTCCCCTTCCCTCTCCCCCAACTTACATTCCTTCCTCGAGCTTCACTGTTCAATCCTTTTGTTTCACATCTTTTTTTTAAAATCCCAGGCTTTTGTTTAACCATCTGCCTATTAAACAGCACCCCCCCCCCCCCCACACCTGTGATCACCTACTACCTGCCATGCTTTGTTCTGCCTCTCCTCTCTTCCAGGTTTCTCACCCCTACAATCAGTCTGAAGGGTCCTAACGCAAAAAGTCACCTATCTATGTTCTCCAGGAATAGCTGCCTTGCCCGCTGAGTTACTCCAACAATTTGTGACCTTGCAGTTATGTGTGTGTTACAGAAGGATTTACTACTTGTGTGGCTATGTGTGTGAGTGTATTGTAGAATATTTACTCATATGACCAGGATATCTTCTGTTCTAATGTAACATCAAAGCAACCATTACATCATGCTTGGACATTTACTTTGGAGGAATTTCTTTAATTGCACATTTCTAAGCATCATGTAACTTAACCAGACATCGGTGTTTTGTACAGTAAAGGCATAGATACAAATGGATTCTTTTAGAACAGTTAGCAGCCTTCTGAGGAGGAGCTCATGGGTCAGAGTATGTCAAACATGCCTGGAAGCCAAACCTGGGCATCTCGTGTGTGCAAGAAACTCGTTAGCACGTTTAGTGTGTGACTGTAAACATTTCCGTACTGTTGGTGCCTGAGCATTAAAATGAATTTGGACAACAAATGAAAAATTGTTGAATTGAGTTTAAAGAAAATTCCTCATAGCCTTGTGCATAAAACTGGACTCGCATCCAAAGAATAATCACCATTTTGAGTTTCTGTTAACTGTTTACAAGCTTTTGGGCAGTTTTAACATTAAGCTGAATCTTCCATGCATAAGGTCACAAGTGGGAACATTTTTTTTAATGATGCATTAAAAAATGAACTGCATAATTTTGAGTGCCACGCATCTCAGTGTCTGGGCATCCTCAGTGGCATCCAGTGACATGGACTGTATGCCTTTTTAAATTCCCTTGATTACTTGAGCAATCTTCAATCCTCAGAGTCCAGTACTGGGATCATACTTGGAGGTGGATAAATTAACAATGTCTTGCCACCAACTCCCATCCTATGCAAATGATCAAAACAATTGTCTCAATGGATGTATTAACACATGTACCCATCGCCTTCTCTGCTACTATAAACCAACTGGTTTTCCCTCTTCACAGTTCTGACAACAGGTCTGAACTTGGGGCATTAACTTTAATGAAAGCATTAAAATAATGTTCAAAGCATCTGGATGTGCCTTCTTAGCAACCTTCATATACCAGATCGCACAGATGCAGCCTGACATGCTAAGTATTTCTAGTGTTTTCTGTTTTTATTTCAGATTTCCAGCATCTGCACCCAAGATTCAGAAGTAAGAACGCCCCAGGAGATCCTTCTTCACTGTGGTTATCAAACTGTACAACTTCTCCCCTTTCTGTCGTGGGGTGGACTGAGACTGAGACTGACACTCCCCCCCCCTCCCCCCCTCCCCACCCCCAATATTTTCACACCCCTAATCCTTTCCAATCATGTTTCATGTATTTTGTGTTTTTTGTGTTTTTATGACAGTCGGCAGATATTTGCTCTCCTGGGATAAATAAAGTTCTACTATATTGTATCATATTATATCGTATCATTATCGTATCTGCAATCTTTTGATTTTTATGCAATAACACTTCTATTTATGGTTGACTGTTTTGAAAGAATAATGAAGGTTTCTTAAATCTCTCTCAACATACTATTTATCAGAAGATAGACACAAAATGCTGGAGTAACTCAATGGGTCAGGCAGCATCTCTGGAGAAAAGTAATAGGTGATGTTTCGAGTTGAAACCCTTCTTCAGACTGATAGTTGGGGGGAGGGAAAAGTTCAGAACAAATCTGAGCCGGCACCGATGACCAAGGATTTAAAACACCGCGGAGCCTGGGATCTCTTGCCGAGATTGCCAGAGTCGGAGCTCCAACCAGCGCACCCTTCGGACTTCGGGTGCCGCGGTCTCCGGGGAGGGAGCGGCCGCTCCAGACATTTCCAAGCCGCCGAGGAGTGTTCACCCGACACCGGAGTTCCAGCTTTCCGGCAGGAGGGCCTGAAAACATCGGACTGGCTGCGGAGGCCACAAATAGGCCCCGACCTCAGGTGATTCGCAGAGGATGAGGACTTAACTTTTTGATGCCTTTCCCCACAGTGGAAAATTTTGATTCTGTTGTGGGGGGACGTTCATGTTGAATTCTATGGTGTGTTGTGTTATTTTTTCTTGTTTTTGGTTGTTCTATGGATGTACGGAAACTTAATTGTTTCTTTTGTGTAGAGCACTTTGGTTTCAACGCGAGATGATTTGAACGTGCTGTATAAATAAAATTTACTTACTTACCTACTAAGGAAAGGTGGAGCCCACAATGGTTCATTGTTGGCTGTGGAAGAGGTGATAAAGAAGAAATATATGGATGCATACTGTGGAAGTGGCAGGATGACTGGGGTGGGGATTGGGGGGGGGGGGGTGGCAGACCAATGGGGAATGCAAGGGTTACTTAAAACTAGAGAAATCAATTTTGATTTCATTGAGAAAAGTTGATTTCTCTAATTTCAAGTAACCCTTGCATTCCCGCTCTCTGCCCCTCACCCACCCCAGTTGTTCTGATTTGTTCTGAACCTTTTCATACTTCCAGATTCCCTCCCAACACCCCTGAATCTAAAGAAGGGTTTCAGCCCGAAACATCACCTATTCCTTTTCTCCAGAGATGCTGCCCGACCCGCTGAATTAGTCCAGCCTATTGTGTCTATCTTCGGTGTAAACCAATATCTGCAATTCCTTCCGACACTATTTATCAGAAGGCTGTCTTTAGTAGTCAAATTCCCACTTCAAATATTGTAAATGGTTAATCAGTGACTTTTTTAGTTTCCATTTACGATGCAGGTACAGCATGCAGGTACAGCAGGCAGTGAAGAAAGCTAATTGCATGTTGGCCTGCATAACAAGAGGAGTTGAGTGTAGGAGCAAAGAGGTCCTTATGCAGTTTTACAGCACCCTGATGAGACCACACCTGGAGTATTGTGTGTAGTTTTGGTCTCCAAATTTGAGGAAGGACATTCTTGCTATTGAGGGAGTGCAGCGTAGGTTCATGAGGTTAATTCCCAGGATGTTGGGACTGTCATATATTGAAAGAATGTAGCGACTGGGCTTGTATACACTGGAATTTAGAAGGATGAGAGGGCATCTTATTGAAACATATAAGATTATTAAGGGATTGGACACGCTTGTGGTAGGAAACCTGTTCCCGATGTTGGGGGAGTCCAGAACCAGGGGCCACAGTCTAAGAATAAGGGTTAGGCCATTTAGAACAGAGATGAGGAAAAACATTTTCACCCAGAGAGTTGTGAATCTATGGAATTCTCTGCCTCAGAAGGCAGTGGAGGCCGATTCTCTGGATGCTTTCAAGAGAGAGTTAGATAGAGCTCTTAAAGATAGCGGAGTCAAGGGATATGGGGAGAAGGCAGAAAAGGGGTACTGATTGTGGATGATCACAGTGAATGGCGGTGCGGGCTCGAAGGGCCAAAGGGTCTACGACTGCACCTATTGTCTTTTGTCTATTTTTTCAATTGAAAAAGTAATTTTTCAACTATTTTCTCAGAGATGAAAAATTCTGTATATTTCTTTGGGACCACCCAAGTTTCAACTTCCCTGGATGCAGACTTATTTTGTACAAAAATCATTGCAATTGCATTTATAAATTGGGTGATTAATTGATACATTTATGATTAAGTAGAAATAAACCGCTAATTCAGCTTTTGGTGGAAGACTTAATTTCAGAAGTTGGATAGAATAGATGCTATGCCAAATAGCATGATTATAGACATGACAACATTTTGTGGAACATTACCTTTTGCAGGGTAGATTTAACAACAATCACAGCAGCAGAAGTATTGAATAAGCTATCAAAGCTTTCTCATGTTTATAAATGTTATTTACCTTCCAGCACAACCCTCTTTCTTCTATGAATAAACGAGTTCTCAATCCATATGAGCAAATCATCGTGAATACTGTACATCTTAATCATCTGGATCAGCTTACAATGAGGGACTTTATCAAAAGCATTACTAAAATCCATCTATACTGCCCTGTCTTCATCAATCCCCTTTGTTACCTCCTCAAAAAACTCAATCGTTAGTAAGATGTGAACCTTTACATACAAAGCCATGCTGGCTATCCCTAATTAGCCCATTCTCTTCCAAACTCTTTACTACTTTTTTCAGTCTTTTGTTAAACGATGGCATTTGAGTCATCGTTAAGCACAGATGCCTTATTTACCATTATGTGCGATAAAATGAAACCACACTAGAAATGACATGTGCCCCTAGCTCCATCCTTTCAATTTAAAAAAGCTACAGGTCCATTTTACAACATGCCTCTGCCCATTTGATGCAGAAACCATCCCTTAATTTACACACTTCACAACTAGACAAAGCAAAATTGCCTTCCTGCCTCAATTTGTGCGGTGTCATTTTTAGATTGCAGACAGCAAGGATGCCCACACCAAATCAATGAGGTCATTGTCCTGGCCCAAGTCTGATCCACAAAAAAATTGCAAAGAACAGTGTCCATGCATTAGGACAACATTGCTCATATTTTCTTATGATAGAGGAGCCATATTTGGGTGGCACAGTGGCGCAGCGGTAGAGTTGTTGTCTTACAAAGCCAGAGACCCGGGTTCGATCCTGACTACTGGTGTTGTCTGTATGGAGTTTGTACATTCTCCCCGTGACCGGGTGGGTTTTCCCTGGATGCTCTGGTTTCCCCCCACACTACAAAGAAAGTACAGGTTTGTAGGTTAATTGGTTTTGCTAAACTTTGTAAATTGTCCCTAGTGTGTAGGATAGTGCGAGTGTATGGAGATTGCTGGTCGGCACGGCGGAAACGCCAAAATGCTGAATCTCTAAACTAAACTAAACTAAAATATAGCCCACCATGTCCATGCCAGCTCTCAGAGCAATCTCATCAATCGTATTCCCCCACTCGTTTCCTGTGTCATCTATTTTCTCTCACTTGACATCAACTTGCCCTGATTCCACTACTACCAACCTGTACTTGGGGCAATTTGTAATGGCCAATTGCCATTATGTTAAAAAGTCCTGAGAATGTACCTCAATAGATTCCACAAAGCAACAGGACAGGTGAACAAGCATTTGATGCTTTCATTTATTGCTGAAGCATAGAATGTCAGAGTAGATTGATTATACCAGCAACATAAAAAACACGAATTAAGCCACAGCTTGAGAATTGTGCTCAGTCTTGGTCACCACATTACAGGAAAGGTGTGATCAAAATTCAAATGACCCCAGAAGAGATTTATGAGGTCAAGAAAATAGTAGCAGTGAAGGATGATTAGATAAGATAGATTTTCTTTGGAACAGGTGTGCTTGAGAGACTTTAATGGAGATATATAATTACAAGGCGCCCTCACATACTATGTAGGAAGGACCTATTTCCCTTGATGGGAATCAAAAACCAGGCGACATTGATCTATAGAAATTGATAGAAGTATTAGAGGGGAGCTTCGGAAAAATATTTTCACCTGGAAGGAATCATTAAGTTATAGATTCACAAAGTTGTACAGCATAGAAACAGGCCCTTCAGCCCACCATATCCATGCTGATCTATACCAATCCCATTCACTTGCACTTGGTCCCTATCCTACTATACATTAGCAATTCAAGTCCTCATCCAGATATTTTGTAAATGTTGTGAGAGTTTCAGCCTCCACCACTTTCTCAGACAGTGCATCCCAGATTGCAACCACCATAGAATCCTAGAGTCAAAGTCATGGTTATACAGTGTGGAAACAGGCCCTTCGGCTCAACTTACCCACACCGACCAACATGTCCCATCTGCACTAGTCCCACTTGCCTGCATTTGGCCCATATCCTTCTAAACCTATCCTATCCATGTACCTCTCTAAATGATAAGCGACTTTGAGTCCTGAAAAGCGCTATATAAATAAAATCTATTATTATTATTATTACCTGCCCAAGTGAATCTTCTGAGTGAAAAAAAAATGTGTCTCCCATTTGATTATCTTCTAAAATACAAGTAGTTCTGCTACTGGACAACAATTATGTTCCTAAGAAATCTGGTGTTATAGAAAATCTTTTTTACATTTCAAAATAGACTTTATTCAAGTAATAAATATATACAATACGTGAACCGTGCGAAAAATTCATCCGACATTTTCGGAGGCTATACAAATTGTTCAATGCAGTTAATACATTTCTTTCAAATTCCACAGATCCGTCCCCCACCCGTGCCACTCATGTGGCCCCCTGGCGTGGGATACCTTCCCTTATTTTGAGGGGCGTCTCCCCATACCAAGGCAAGGCAAGGCAAGGCAAGTTTATTTGTATAGCACATTTCAACCACAAGGTAATTCAAAGTGCTTTACATAAAACATTTAAAGCATTTGAAAGAAACACATATAAAATGACATTTAGATATAAAATGATTATTAGATTATTCAGATAAAATAATTACAAAATTAAAAACAATCAAATAAAATATTTAAAATAGAATAAGACCAGGAATAGAAGTTACAGTGCAGTATAGGTAATTAATAAATTGTATTGTTTACTGAAAGGCAGCGGCAAACAGAAAAGTCTTCAGTCTAGATTTAAAAGAGCTGAGAGTTGCAGCAGGCCTGCAGTTTTCTGGGAGTTTGTTCCAGATATGTGGTGCATAAAAACTAAATGCTGCCTCTCCATGTTTAGTTCTGACTCTGGGGACACAGAGCAGACCTGCCCAGACGATCTGAGAGGTCTGGGTGGTTCGTAGCTAAGCAGAAGATCAGAAATGTATTTTGGCCCTAAACCATTCAGTGCTTTGTAAACCAACAGTAGTATTTTGAAATCAATTCTTTGACAGACAGGAAGCCAGTGTAAAGACCTCAGAACTAGAGTAATGTGATCTACTTTTTTGGTCTTAGTGAGGACTCGAGCAGCAGCATTCTGAATTAACTGCAGCTGTCTGATCGACTTTTTAGGGAGACCTGTAAAGACACTGTTACAGTAGTCGAGCCTGCTGAAGATAAATGCATGGACAAGTTTTTCCAAATCCTGCTGAGGCATAAGTCCTTTAAACCTTGATATATTCTTTAGGTGATAGTAGGCTGACTTTGTGACTGTTTTTATGTGGCTGTTGAAGTTCAGGTCTGAGTCCATGACTACTCCTAAGTTTCTGGCTTGGTTTGTTGTTTTTAGCATTACCATTTGAAGCTGGGTGCTAACTTTTAATCGTTCTTCCTTGGCTCCAAAAACAATTATTTCAGTTTTTTCTTTGTTTAATTGGAGGAAATTCTGGTTCATCCAATCGTTGATTTGCTCAATACATCTACTCAGTGCTTGTATTGGACTATAGTCTCCTGTACCATGCCCCCCATGTCCAGCAGCGGAAGGACCCTAGACTGTGGCCCTCCCCCACCAAGCCTTGGCGTTGGCTGCACCAAGCTTCAGTGCGTCCCTCAGCACGTACTCCTGCAGTCTGCAGCAGGCCAGTCGGCAACATTCCCCGACGGACATCTCGCTCTGCTGGATGGTGAACAACACTCGGGCAGACCAAAGAGCATCTTTCACCGAGTTGATGACCCTCCAGCAGCATTCGATGTCAGTCTCTGAATGTGTCCCTGGGAACAGTCCGTAATTCACAGAGTCCTCTGTGATGGAGCTGTTCGGGATAAAGTGTTCCAGGGACCCTTGCATACTTCTCCAGACTCTTTTTGCAAATCCACACTCTGCAAAGAGGTGGGAAACCGTCTCCTCTCCATAGCAGCCGTCCCGAGGGCAGTGTGCGCTGGCAGTGAGGTTTCCGACGGTGCAGGAAGGATCTGACTGGGAGGGCTCCCCTCACCGCCAGCCAAGCCAGGTCCTGGTGCTTGTTGGTGAGTTCTGGCGATGAGGCATTTTGCCAGACAAGCTGGGCAGTCTGCTCTGGGAACCACGCCACCGGATCCATCGAGTCCTTTCCCTGCAGTGCCTGCAGGACATTCCGTGCTGACCACTGCCCAATGGACATGTGGTCAAAGGTGTTGGTCCGGAAGAACCTTTCCACAGACGACAGATGGGGCGGCAATGTCCAGCTGACTGGCACATTGCGTGGCATCTGCGCCAGGCCCATCCTTCGCAACACCGGGGACAGGTAGAACCTCAGCAGGTAGTGACACTTGGTGCCCACATGCCTTGGTTCTACACTATGCCTGATGCAGCCACACACAAAGGTGGCCATCAGGGTGAGGGCGACGTTGGGCACGCTTTTACCCCCGTTGTCTGCTGACTTGTACATTGTGGCCCATCGCACCCGGTCTATCCTCGACCCCCAGATGAACTGGAAGATGGCCCGGGTGATCCCTGTGGTGTAGGAGGGAGGGACAGGCCACACTTGCGCCAAGTACAGCAGCCCCGAGAGCACCTCGCACCTGATGACCAAATTTTTTCCGGTTATGGAGAGGGAGCGTTGCCTCCACAGCTCCAGCTTTTTCCCCACCTTGACTATCCGCTCCAGCCAATTCTTGTTACACGCCTCAGCCCCCCCGAACCACATCCCCAAGAAGTCAGGCTTGATGGTGAAGGGGACAGAAGTTCGGTCGGGCCAGTTGCCAAAGAGCATGGCCTCGCTCTTCCTGCGGTTCACCCAGGCTCCCGTGGCCGACTCAAACTGGTCGCAGATACTAATCAGTCTGCGGACCGACCCTGGATCCGAGCAGAAGACAGCGACATCATCCATGTACAGGGAGGTTTTGACTTGAATGCCCCCACTGCCTGGCAATGTCACTCCTCTTATGCTCGCATCCTTCCTGATGGACTCGGCAAAAGGTTCAGTACAGCAGACAAACAAGACAGGAGAGAGAGGGCAACCATGCCTGACTCCAGACCTTACAGGGAAACTGTCTGATTCCCACCCATTGATTTGGACTGCACTACGGATATTGGTGTAGAGCAGTTTGATCCAATTTCGGATTCCCTCCCCAAAACCCATTTTGGAGAGCACGTCCCTCATGTACGTGTGCGATATCCTGTCAAAAGCCTTCTCCTGGTCCAAGCTGACTAGGCAGGCATCCACCCGTCTGTCCTGCACGTAGGCGATGGTATCTCTCAGCAGTGCTAGGCTGTCTGAGATTTTCCTGCAAGCACTCGATGTCAGTCACAAAAGCACTTGTGTCAATTGTTCTGAGGTGAGAATTGAACTTGGATCTCTGGAGTCGTGAGGCAGCAGGTACTTCTGTTCCACACTGGGGCTGATTTATTAACAATGTAGAGACAACTCAAAAGGCTGAACACAATAAAGTGCATCAGAGCTATACTGGTTTTGTGTTTATTCACTTATTTTCTCTCTAATTCAAAGGCTGCATCAAATACAATATTACCTGAGATTAACCATCTATGTATAGAAACATAGAAAATAGTTGTAGGAGTAGGCCATTCGGCCCTTCGAGCCATTCAATTTGATCATGGCTGATCATCCAAAATCAGTACCCCGTTCCGGCTTTTTCCCCATACCCCTTGTTTCCCTTAGCCCTAAGAGCTAAATCTAACTATCTCTTGAAAGCTTATAGCAGCTTATTATGTTCATATCTAAAAATTAGTGTTGTATAATTGGTGAGATGGTTACCTCATGCTTTGCCAATCACAGAAATGTCAGATAATAAATAATCCATTTAAACATGAACGTATCCTACATCATGAATTTACTATGAATTCAGAATAAGCAGTTGCAAATACTTGCCTCAGTTTTACACTGCAGAATGCACAATGTATCATGCACAGCTGAAGCAACACTTTCTGCCTCTGACCAGCCTGAATGGAAATTGCTTGAGCTGATCTTCTCTACAGAAAAAGGTGAATTCCAATTTCTTAGTATTTTTTATCTCTCAAACACTTTACATGAATATCAAAATTAGTCGATCATTGGGAAATTGGTTTGTGCTGATCTTCTTTTTTTTTTTTATTTTTTTTTAAATAATTTTTTTAATAGAAGTACGGTAGATTACAGTAATGTACAACACGTATATATTAATACATTTTTTGTACCGCTTCACTTTTTTAAACTTTAAGAAAGAAAAAGAAAGAAGTAAGAAAAGTGAAGAAAGTGCGCAAAGGTTGTGAAGTGCAAAAGAGTGTTGGGAAAAGAAAGCCCCTTAGAAAAGAAGTTAGAGAAGGAAGTAAAGTTAGAAAATAGACCCTAGAAAAGAAAGAGAAAGAAAGAAGGAACAATCGCTCTATTATAACTCTTATAACATACTTCATAGAGAAGGAACTACCAACCAAGTCTGTTTTTGTTTTACCTCCCATTACCAGGTCCAGATACCTTTTATTTATTTATTTGTTTTTCTAAATTACTATTGCACCTCATGCTTGTAATAGGTCCAAAAACGTAGACCACGTCTTTTGAAATTGGTCTACTTTGCCTACTAGGAGGAATCTCATCTCTTCCAGATGTAATGTTTCCAACATATTTGATGTCCACATTTTTATTGTTGGTGTGGGCGCATTTTTCCAGAATTTAAGTATAAGCATTTTTCCCATTATTAGCCCATAATTGAGTAAATTCTTCTGATACACGTTTAATTCAGGAATACCTTCCGATATTCCAAAAATAATCCATTCTGGTTTTGGTACCAGTTTTATTTTGATTAATTTTGAAAAAATATCAAATATTTCAAACCAGAATTTTTGGATTTTTGTACAAAAAACAAAAGAATGTGCTATGGTAGCTTCTTGACATATACATTTATCACAGATTGGTGAGACGTTAGGAAAGATTTTATTTAGTTTGGTTTTTGAATAATATAATCTATGTAATGTTTTAAATTGGATAAGCGTATGTCGTACGTTGATCGAGCATTTATGCACCTGTAATAAATGATTATCCCAACTCTCTTTTGAAATTTTTATACCTAGATCTTGTTCCCAATCTCTTCTAATTCCATCTGTTGTGGGTATTTCTATGTTTAAGATGATATTATATAAGTATGATATTAAATTAACTGATTCCGCCTTTGTCTTCATTGCTTCATCTAGTAAGTCGGAAGGCATATTATAATAATCTTTTGTGTGTGTTTTCAAATAGTCACAGATTTGTAGATATTTAAAATATTGATTATTTTTCAAATTATATTTCAGTTGTAGTTGTTGGAATGATAGTAATTTTTCTAATTCATACAGATCTTCGAGCGTTTTGATTCCCATTCTTTCCCATTGTATAAATGCTTTATCTATGATTGAAGGTTTAAACGATGGGTTATTGACTATTGGTATTAAGAGAGATAGGTTTCTTAATTTTAGATTCTGTTTTATTTGCTTCCATGTTCTAATAGTGCTATATATAATTGGATTTTTATTATAATTTTTATTATTCAAATTTATTGGAGAGAGAATAATCGCTCCTATATTATTCGGGGAGCAATCCCCTTTTTCCATTATAATCCAGTCCACCTGCTGGGCAGAATTGTCCAGCAGGTGAATCATATTTTTAATATTTACTGCCCAGTTATAATACATAAAGTTAGGGAGCGCTAGACCCCCCAACTCTTTTCGTTTGTTAAGGTGTGTTCTTTGTATTCTGTGGGATTTGTAATCCCATATAAAATTTGTAATGTCTGAGTCCAGTTTTTTGAAAAACTTTTTTGGGAGATATATAGGTATTGATTGAAATAGGTAAAGGATTTGTGGTAAGAAAATCATTTTTATAGCATTTATCCTACCTATTAAGGACATCGGAAGTGTTTTCCAAAATTTAATCAAATTATTTAATTTCTTAAGTAGGGGATTATAATTAGCTTTAAACATATCATGGTAATTTCTAGTGATCTCAATTCCTAAATATTTGAATTTTTCCATAGCTATTTTAAAAGGGAATTTCCTGAGATGTGTTGAGTCTTTTGGTTTAATCGACATAATTTCACTTTTGTTCCAATTTATTCTATATCCTGAAAAGGATCCAAAGTCCTCAATTAAGTTTAATATATTTGGTATACTAATTTGTGGTTTTGTGATGTACAGTAGTACATCATCAGCATATAGGGATAGTTTGTTGTTTGAATATTTTGTGTTATAACCGTGAATATTCGAGTGTGTTCTTATTTTTTCAGCAAGGGGTTCAATTACCAAAGCAAATAACAGCGGTGATAGTGAACATCCTTGTCTGTTGCCCCTAGATAATTCGAATTTTGAAGATAATATATTATTAGTTAGTATTCTAGCCGTAGGTTTGTTATATAGTAGTTTTATCCATGCAATAAAGTTTTCTCCCAATTGGAATTTTTGCAATACTTTGATCATATAGTCCCATTCTACTTGATCAAACGCTTTTTCTGCGTCCAGTGAGATGATAGCTAACTCTTGGTCATAAGATTTATGTGAATGCATTATGTTAAGCAAACGTCTCAAATTATTAAATGAGTGTCTCTTAGGTATAAATCCTGTTTGATCCTCATGTATTAGTCTACTAACATACTTGCTTAATCTATTGGCTAATGTTTTTGCTATTATTTTCTGATCCGTATTTAACAAAGCAATAGCTCTATATGATCCTGGTTCTTCTATATTTTTATCTTTTTTAAGTATTAATATGATCGTTGATTCCGCTAGTGTTTCAGGTAGGTTTTGCTCTTTATAAGCATATGTATACATTTTTTGTAATCGTGGAGTAACTATATCATAAAAAGATTTATAAAATTCATTACTGAATCCGTCTGGTCCTGGTGTTTTTCCATTTTTTAGTGTTTTTATTGTGTCTTCTATCTCCTTAGAAGTAATTTGTGCTCCCAGTTCCTCTTGTTCCCTGCGTTCTAATTGTGGTAGATTACAATTATCTAAAAATTCTGAGATTTTATTATTGTCTATTGACGTTTTAGATGTGTATAGATTCTGGTAAAATTGAGCAAATCTTTTATTAATATCCTTGGGTAGTGTTAATACTTCCCCTCTATCTGATTTAATCTTTAATATTGCATTCTCTTTTTCCCGTTTTTTAAGTTGTCGTGCTAGAAGTTTGTGGGGTTTGTCCCCGAATTCGAAGTGTTCTTGTTTTGTGATTTGAAATAATGTTATAACTTTCTCTGACAGTAATTTATTTAACTGAAATTTCAGTAGTAGTATTTTATTATGTTTATCCATAGTTGGGTCTTTAGCATTATCTATATCTAACTGTTTTATTTGATCTTCTAAGTGTCTTTGTTCATTCTTATTCTTTTTATTTTGATAAGCTTGAAATGAAATAATGACTCCTCTTATAAATGCTTTGAAGGATTCCCATAATAACGTGGGGGATATCTCTGGTGTATCATTTAACTCAAAAAATAGATCCATCTGTTTTTTTAGATAGATACTCCCTTGAGGGTCTTTTAAAATGTGTGAGTTAAACCTCCAGAACGGTTTATTCATAGACATTCCTTCTAGTTTTAGAACAAAAGTTAACGGAGAATGATCTGAGATCGCATTAATATGATATTTAGGATTCAAAGAGTGCGGAATTAATTTTGTATCCACAAGAAAATAGTCTATCCGTGAATATGTTTTATGCACCATTGAATAAAACGAGTAATCCCTTCCCGTCGGGTTTGCAATCCTCCATACATCTGTTATATTTGTGTTTTCCATATATGTGTGCAATAGTTCACTGGTTTTAGATTTCGTCTGACCTTTTTGTTTTTGCATCGATTTATCTAAATAAGGATCTAAAACACAATTAAAATCTCCTCCGATTATAACATTTTGATAATTAGATTCTGCAATTATATTCAGAATTTTATTAAAAAATTGAGGGTTATCAAAGTTGGGCGCATATATGTTTACCAGCGTAATTGGCATATTATTGATCTCCCCTGCTACTATAAGATATCTCCCTTCCTTATCTAAAATAGTGTTCTTTGATTTAAATGGAATTCCTTTACGAATAATAATTGCAGTACCTCTAGATTTGGAGGTAAATGAAGAGTGAAATGTTTGGCCTATCCAGTTCGCCCTCAGTCTTGTCTGATCTTGCTGTTTAAGATGTGTTTCCTGTAGAAACGCAATGTCCGTGTTGTATGATTTCAACTGAGCTAGTATCTTGCCCCTTTTAATAGGTTCATTAATCCCCCTTATATTCCAACTACATAATGTGATTCCTCCTATTTTCTTTTGATTGTCGTCATGCATTTTTACCAGTTTTAATGACCTTAATTATTGTGGTGCGTTCATACCTCCGGACTCTGGTTATTTTGGGAGTATTTCTATTATAGACTTCCTTGGTAGTTCTCCTGCGCGATTGTCCTTGAAGAAAAAACACACAGATGTGACATATTGTGATTAAAAAAAAAGTATATAAATCAAATAAATTTACGGTGTCTAAAATTTCAACACCGTAGTGAGTGGCCCACTCGTCTGTGGGGTACGACATCCATAACGCTTCCGGCGTAGTTGGTATAAAGTTAGCCCCGCTGTATTTATTACCCAAAATCTATGGGGTCATTACCGTTTCCAATTCAGTTCTATTTCACCCAGTTACAATTTATATATATGTGAAATGTATTCGATTCCATATCCTACTCACTCTTTATCTCTTAACTATTTTAAAATGAATTTAGTATTGTTAAAGTGAGCGGTTTACTGAGTGGATTAACCGGAGTCAGGTTCCTGGAATTGTGCCAGGTGCCTGATCTCCTCTCCTCTCCACGAGCTGCGAACGTATGTGATAACTGCTGTCTGCGTTATGACGCAGGCACCACAGTTTTATCAGTTTCAAATATTATTTCTATATTAGTATTGTTAATTATTAATTATGATTAATTCTCAGCATTTTGTAAAACTATATAAGCCGTATATATTTTTCATACCAACCTCGAGTGTATATTATCTCTTAACTATTTTAAATTGGTTTTAATATTGTTAAAAATGAGCTGTTCGCTGGAAGGGTTAACGGGAGTCTGGCTCCTGGAGTTATGCCAGGTACCCGGTCTCCCCCTCCCTCCACTCTCGAGCTGCATAGCACTTGCTGTTATCTGCTAAACAGAGCAGGCTGCACATTTTTTATCTATTACAATTGCTATTTCTATATTAGTATTGTTAATTATTAATTATTATTAGTTCTCAGTTTTTTCAGTTTTTTATAAACAATATAAGCCATGTGATGTTTTTCACTCTCAGCCCAGCAGTTCGTCCCGTGTTATCAGGTTTTCCTCGTTTGAGCACGTAGTGTCCTTGAATTACATAGCACAATGTTCCAGCGAAGATAATAATGTCTAGCCACGTCTCACTAAGAATCTGTTGCTTGAAGTCAAATAAAAAATAAAAAATCAGTGTTCAGTTAATTCACTTTCCTTGTGATACTCATGTTGGGAGAATAAGCAAGTTCGTTTGTTCATGTCGTCTTGGTTTTCAATCTCCAGTTGATGCAGCCTTAGTCGCGATTTCTTGAGCGTATTTGAGAGATTCATCCGAATTAGTGAATGTTTTTGACACTCCCTCAAAGGTAATACGCATTCTAGTCGGATAGAACACTCCACACAAAACTCCCTTAACACCATAAAGAACTTCTCTGGTCTGTGAGAACTTTCTTCTCTTTTGCTCAATCTCATAAGGGTAGTCCCGTAGGAGTTTAATAGTATCACCTCTGTACATCATCTTCTCTCCGTGGTTGATTTTTTTCATCAGCGCTTCCATTGTTGAGATATCCCGAAGTTTAATTATGATCTGTCGTGGGTAGGCACGTTCTCCTTGAGATCTTGATTTAAATCTAGGGAGTCGATGTGCTACTTCAATTACAGGTACTTCTGGTAGCTTCAGTACGTGTTTAATTAGGTTGGCAGCGAACTCACAAACATTGTCCCCCTCAGCTCCCTCTTTTACACCATGTATTCTTATATTTTGACGTCTTGAGCGAGCTTCTAGGTCAACACATTTATTCGAAACCTTTGTGACTTGGTTCTTGAGACTATCTATTTCTGACTTCATAGTCTGCATCTCTCCAGCCATCACTTCCACAGCAGCTTCCAAATCTTTCACTGCAGATGCATTTGCAGCCACAGTTTCGTGCACAGCCTCAAACCTCTTTATGGTCTCTTCTGCCACCTTTTCAATTTTTATCGATAATCCTTTTTCCACACCTTCAATTCTTTTTTGGAGAGCCTCAATACCCTCAAGTATTTTATCATTACCGGCCATCAATTTACTGTTCCCAGCTTCCATATCATTTTTGATATCTCTTACCGAGTTTCTTAAGTCCTCCATTTCGGTTTTCTCTTTTGCAGATCGAGTAGCCATTCCAGAGACCTCTCCAGAGGTCAGTTCTGAAGTTTCTTGCTGTTCCAGAGTCTTCAGCAGATGTTTTGAGATTTTCCTCTGTGGGCTCTGACCTGGAGATGTACTTTTCATTTAAAATGACTTTCCCTCCGTTAAAATCGCGGCGCTTACTGATGACGTCATCAGCACCGCGACATGAAGCTCCGGTAAGTTTTTAAAAACGGTCCCGACCTCCAGACCCGATTTTAACGCGAAAAAACGCGTTTTTTTCAGCGGAGCTAAAAAGTTTGCGACTGCTAGCAAAGCATGTCGCCACCGGACGTGTGGCCACTCGCTCTTCCTGCGGTTCACCCAGGCTCCCGTGGCCGACTCAAACTGGTCGCAGATACTAATCAGTCTGCGGACCGACCCTGG